>CM040120.1:131951357-132568255 GCA_022559845.1 Amorphophallus konjac
GGTTGTAAAACTAGGGGATTAGACAAATAAACCTTAAGATCCTCATATGCCTTCTGGCATTGTTCGTTCCATTCAAATTTAGCCCCCACCTTCAACAATTCATAAAATGGGCGGCACCTCTGCGAATGTTGAGAGATAAACCTCCGAATGAACTGTAAACGCCCGATCAATCCTCTAAGATCAGTGATGTTCTTAGGCGGTGGCATCTCCATAACGGCCTTTGCTTTGTTAGGATCAATCTGAATCCCCCGTTTGCTAACTATGAAGCCTAGCAACTTCCCTGAAGAGACTCCAAAAATACATTTCTTCGGATTCATCTTCGGCTTATACTCCCTAGCCCTTTGCAACACTTTGGTCAAAATAGCAGGGTGCTCTTCTTTTGACATTGACTTCACCAGAATATCATCCACATATGCCTCCATATAGACGTGCATCATGTCGTGGAAAATTGCCATCATCGCCCGTTGGTATGTGACACCCGCATTCTTCAGTCCAAACGGCATGATCACGTAGCAATAGGTGCCCCAGGGTGTGGTGAATGAGGTCTTTTCTTGATCTTCGAGACCGAGACAGATCTGATTATAGCCTGAATATCCATCCAAAAACGAGAGGGCTTCGTACCCAGCCGTGTTGTCCACCAACACGTCGATATGAGGAAGCGAAAAATCATCTTTAGGACATGCCTTATTCAAGTCCCTGAAATCAATGCAGATTCAAATTTTTCCATCCTTTTTCATCACAGGGACAATATTCGCCACCCATTCAGGATATAACACAACTCTAATGAACTTGGCCTTATGCAATTTATCAACTTCCTATTTTATCCTCAAGGTCATTTGGGGTGGAATCTTCTTGATTTTTGTTTAACGGGCATTGCCCCTGGTTTAAGTACCAATCTATGTTCTACCAGAGTGGGGTCAAGGCCCGGCATGTCCTCGTAGGACCAGACAAATGAATCGCTATACTCCCTCAAAACCTTGATTAACTCCTCTTCAACCTGAGGAGGGAGATTAGCAGAGATATTTATAAGCCTGGGGTCCTCTTTAGTCTCGAGATTAATTTCTTTCATGGGTTCATCCACTGCCAACGACGGTTCATCAAATTTCTTCAAACCCTGTGCGTACAAATCGACAGTGTCATCCACGTCGCTATCCTCATCCTCGATAGGGTCCTTCTCATCTATGATTTCATAAACGCCTAATCCATCGTCGCTCCACATCCCATCTAGCTCTTCATCACCCTCCAAGATGATGGATGTCTCTACAAACTCAGGGCATTTAAGGAGGGAGTGACAACGTTGAACAAGATTGTGAAGAAATTTATCAGGAACGGTTTTAGAATGACGTGTCACTAGACACGTGGCAAGCGTGGAGGGGTTGGAGACATTGGAACAAGACCCGAATTCGCCAGACTCAACTGACTCTACTTCTCTAAGCTCAACAAGTCCTACATCTAACCTAGAGGATAGAAAATCTACAGGAAGGGAAACAGGGGTCTCGTGCCCCTGGGAAGAATGCAGACAAAACATAGCATAATCCTCCATTGAAATCTCTATTTTAAAATTGGCATTTTTTTAGAGATCGGAGGAAATCATGCAACAAGAGAGGTTAGAGGATGAAGGAGGAGGAAGTTGACGAGGGAAGAGACACGGAAAAAGGACATCAAAGAAAGGGTCGGAGGAAGAAAACCACATGTTTGAGAGATCGGATGAAGAGGACCACGTGGTGGAAAGATCGATAGGTGGGCATTGCCCACATGCACACGGCACAAACAAAATCTCAAATGGCCTTTCCGTAAAGAATGGATCGACCATGATTGGAGGTGAATGGGGAATGTATTCCAATTGTTGAAAAAGGGAGGCGAGGCGGGATAGTGACCAAGAAAAAGCAATGAGGGAGCTCCCCTCTTTCCGTGGTCTCCAGTGAACTAGCTCTGTCGGAGAGCATTTCACAAGCAGCATCTCCGATTTCTTCGGACGAACTTCCTCTTCACAAAACATCTTTTCAAAACTGTTACAAAAATCTCCCATATCACCCACCAGCCCCTTCAGCGGCGGCAGCGGGTCAACAACTATACAAGCGGCATCACTTTGCATATCAGAACATGGTGGCGTCTTCAGGGTACCTGGCTGCAACGGGCCTTTCACAAAATGCTGACGGTAGTCCCACGTCAGCGGCCCGGAATCTCCCAGAATTGACAATGCTGACTCTGGGTAGCCAAGACCTCGTCTGCTCATCTTTCTACCCCTTGGGATGGGCATAATCCGCCCCTGTCACTGGGCTCCGAGACCCATGCCTGGCTGGTAACCTAATTTCAAAATCATGTTCCAGCCCTTAGAGTCTCTTATCTTGGACTTGGCTTTGACATTGATAGGTATAGTGGCGGGCTTGCGTGATGCATATGGCTAGGGAAAATCCAAGTCCATTACAGAAAGGACCGGCTTATTGCTTGGCCAGAGAGTTGGCAAAATCTTATCAGAAATAGCTTCAACGGTTTGCACCATGGAAATGCTCTTTACCTTGACCACCCGCCCCTGAAATGAAAATTTGAGGCATTGGTGGGTAGTTGAAGGTATAGCATGAAGACTGTCAATCCATGGTCGACCCAGGATGGCTTTAAACATAGGATCTATGTCCAACACATAAAATTCCACAGTCATTGTGAGAGGCCCAAGCTCGGCCAGAACGGTAACCACCCTATGGCATGCTGTCCTGGAGTTGTCATAAGCAGCAATGGTTGTCGGAGTTGGCCTTAGCATATCTTCAGAAATGTTGCAGGCACGCAGAGTGCTCAAGGGACAAACATTTATCGAAGCTCATGTGTCCACTAGAGTTGCGTCAACCGCCACCTTATTCAATGTGATTGAAATGCAAAGTGGCATCTGGCGTGCCTCAGGGGGTGCTAGTTCTGATTCTGAAAAAGAAATGGACGGCCCCTTCGTAATTATGGCCAACGCCGATGGTAAACTCTCTACTGCCATATCCTCGCTGACCATAACTTTTTGAAGGAAAGTTTTCATAGCATCCTAGTGCAGTGTGGACCTCTTGATCAACTCTAATATTGAAATCTTGGTCGGCGTCCGGTCCAAGTGCTGTAGTAGATCATATCTTGTGCCAGGTAGGGGGTCGGCTTCTTCTTGCTCAACTGTGGATGAGGAAACTGGAATGTTGGGTGTAGGTGCACCAGTAGAGGGATAGCTTCTATGAAATAAATGCCCGCTCCGGAGGGCTAGGTTCTGTGCCGGCATGGCATTAGATGGACTCCTGACTGGCCCAGCGGGGTGAGTGGAAGGAACAACGGTGGGGAAGGTGACGGTGGAGGTGGGTCTGACAGGCCCTGGCGGAAGGATGATATGTGAAGGGTTAGGTGAGGGGGTGACAACGGAGGGGATGATGGGTGAGGGTGCAAGGATGGGCGAAATGGTGGTCAAGGTGGTAGGTGCAACGGGAGTTTTGGAGGGAATGGTGGGTGTAGCGGAGGTCAGAATGGTGGGCGAGATGAGGGAAGGGACAGAAGGTGAAGGGGAGTTGGTGTATGTGTGGTGGAGGGCCAAAAGATGAGCAGGAGTCTCATCATCATAAGACCACCCAGTGTTGGGAGCTGGGAGGTGAATAATATTTACCTGAGCCGGTGCCGACAGCTACTGTTGAGGAGCAGGCGGGTGGTTCGGCATCGGATTCTGATGAATCCCTAACTATGGTGCAGGCTGCTGTTGCTACTGGGGTTGCGGTTGCTGAGGTTGCTGTTGCTGCGGCGCTGGCTGCTGCGGCCTCGGCGCCTGTCTTCTTCTTTCTTTCATGTATTCAATCAACTTATGCATCTGAGCCCAATCAATTCTCTATCCCTCATGTAAATCATAAACAAAGTCATGGAACTGATAGCACCTTTCTATAGTATGCCTGGGCTACCGATGATATATGCAATACCTGGAGTGGTCGGCGGCCGGATTCCAATTCGGGCGTTCCGGAGGGAGCTGAAGATCACCAGTGTACATCAGAGCCGAGAAAATGTCTGGTAGAGTTTCCGGAAGTGGAGGCTAGTGGGCTCTTTTAGGACCCGATTGAGCAGGTGCGTAGCCATTTGGTTGATGGACGTTATGGTACTGTGGTGGCTATTGTGGTGGAAGTGGTTGTTGTGGTGGAGGAGGAGTGGGAAATGATGGTTGGGTAGCTGGTGGAGCAGTGAACTGGGGGTTGTGGGGAGGTTGCTGGAAGCGTGGTGGAGCGGATTGGTTGGGAAAGTGGACAGCCTGCACCTGCTCGTTTGTCCGAACCCCTTCAGTGATTAGGCCCTGAGGTTTTTTGGTCGTTTTGGGCTTCTGGGCCTCAAACAAGGAATGAATGGGGGAGTCCTTGAACTGGGTCTGGATAAACCGGGCCCTACTGTACAACTGGTGCATATTGGAAATATCATTCATTTCTAGGATATTCCGGAATGTGGGCGTGGCATTGGAAATCAATAATTTCACTTTTTCTTCTTCCGGAATCTGCATGGGCACACGGGAGGCCATCTACCTCCATCTGTCAGCGTAAGTAGCGAAATCTTCATCGGCCTTCATCTTCTCGGCCACTAAATCAGTAAAAGAATATTCCGGGCCCACCCGGTCTTGGAATCTTTGTATAAATTTCTCTTTCACAATTTTAAAATTCTCTGCCTCCTCCAGCGGCAGAGTATAAAACCATTCCAACGCTACCTCATCCAATGAGCGGCGAAAAAGATACGTCATGAGGTGATCATCATGTTGAAATTGCGCCGACTCATATAAGAACTCCCTGATGTGAATAAAGGGGTTGCCATTCCCATCATACTTGCAGTACGTGGGGAGCTCCGACTGGGGTGGAAAATGGAGATCGCGGAAATTGGGGATGGGGATATCAGCAAGGGATTGTGGGCCGACCCGTTTATGAAGGAGGTCAATTTGCTGCTGCATGGCAGCCCAATTATCAAGAAGTTCTCGTTCCCGGGAAGGAGGAGGCAAAGTTGAGAGAGCAGACCGGACATATGGGTCCGAAGGATAGACCGACGGAGGGGGAAGCCCGTAAGAAGGATAGTGGGCCAAGGAAGGGCCCTGATTGAAGACGAACAAAGTCAGCTGGGGCCACAAGAGCCTGCGACGCTGGAGAAGTGGTGATATGAGGATCTGAATAAGAAGACGAGGGGATCTGGGTCTTCCCCTTATCAGAAATCTGATTGGCCGAGCAAGAAGCTTGGCCCACTTCCATTCTAGGAAATCGGAGAGTCCGGGGATGGACAGGAGTGAGATCAATGGGCACAGCAGAAGCAGCCCCTAACCCAACAACTGGAGATGAAGTGGCTGTTGAGTTCGATGCAGTATTCAGAGGGGGGGTGAATGAATATAGCCCTTTAAAAACTTTCACCCAAATTAAAACTAGAATACTAACAAGACTTTCGCTCAATATAAAATTTCGCCCAAACTAGAACAATGATGCTAACTAGACAGATTTACCAAACCTGAAAGCTAATCAACTATTCAGTTCTACCAGTTAGCAAACACATGGAGTACCCCTATGCATTCATCTAGCGGAAGCACAAATGAACAAATCAAACCACAATGCACAAGGGGTTTTTAGGTGGTTCGGTCCTTCAGACCTACATCCACCCCACACTCAAACCGAGTGTGGCTTCCACTAGCTCACGCTAGAAACAGCAGACTCAGTCTGCAACAAACGCTGCCAAACAGCTTGACCAGGGGAACAACCTCCCCTCTTCCTCCCAACTGGAGGGAACCACTAGTGAGACCAGTCACTAGCAAACCAGAGACACAAGGTCTCTCTTCCTCCAAACCTGGAGGGAACCCCTGGACTTGAATCCACAAGCCCAGAATCGGAGACAAGTCTCCCTTCCTCCAAACCGGAGGGAAACAACAAGTAGCACCCAGCTACTTGCAACCGGAGATAGCAATCTCCCTTCTCCTGAACAAACAGGAGGAACCCACAAGTGACACCAGCCACTTGGAAACCAGAGACACACGGTCTCTCTTCCTCCACACACGGAGGGAACCACCGGACTTGCTACTCACAAGCCCAGAGCCGGAGGAACAAGCCTCCCTTCCTCCAACCCGGAGGGAAACCTAGAGACCCAAGTCTCTCTTCCTCTAAACCCCAGAGGGAAGCACAACCGGAGATAAATCTCCCTTCCTCCAACCCGGAGGGAAACAACCGATGACACCCTGTCAAAGGCAACCAGAGACGCAAGTCTCTCTTCCTCCACACGGGAGGGTACCAACCACAAGTAGCACCCAGCTACTTGCAAACCGAAGACACAAAGTCTCCCTTCTCCTGAACCCACAGGAGGAACCCCGACCTCTCTACAGAGGATCGGAAATACAGTAAATGGATAAAAACAAAAACGAAACCAGCAACAGAAGGCTGAGAAGATAAAAACAAATGTGGCTCTCGCAGGAGCTGGCTGGCCTGGATTTGATCCACGGTCCAGTAGACGAATCTTCAGGTAAGATCTTCTTTCTTCTCCACGAGCTCTCTCGCTCACTCTCTATCTTTCTTTCTCTTTCTTCTGCTCTCCTCTCACTCTCTGCTTCTTCTTCTCTTCACACTCTTCTCGAGCTCTCTGCCTCTCTTCTTCTCCTTCTGCTCTTCTTCTTTCTCTTTTCTTCTTCTATCTGGATCGTGGCTCTCTGTATACGCTTTTCTTCTCGCCAACTCGATCACCTTCATCTATGGAAGAATGCTCATATATATAGCAGCAGCAGCAGCAGCATCAGCCACGACGTGTGACCTCCACATTTCCAGCCCTAAGAATTCGGACCACGTGGCAGTCTCTCAGCAGACTTTATTCCAGCCTCGGATCACGTGCCCTCCTTAAGCTTCACGATCAAAGCACCTGTAAAACAGGGTATCGGATAAGTCATCAGTTTAAAGAACAACTCTGTATAGACTTATCAGAAGAACAGCGTTTTAGAAGAAACCTGGACGAGGTTAGAACGAAACAACACGAGCTAACAAATAGCAATAACACGGAGACAACACGAAGACAGAATAAGGAAACGACACGAGGTACATACGAAGACAAGACAGAAACCAATCATGAAGTATGGTTTCAACAAACGAAAGACACAAGGTCTAGGAAGAACAACACGGGGTGACAGCAGAAACCGACACGAAGTGTTTGCAAACAAAGTAAGACACAAGGTCTACGTAAAGCAACACGAAGTGTGGTTAAAGCGAGAACGACACGAAGTGAAGTTATAAAACAACACGAGGTAAAAAGAAGAACGACACGAGATACATGGAGACAAAACAGAAACCAACACGAAGTGTGGTTTCAACACAAGAAAGACACAAGGTCTAGGAAGAACAAAAACGACACGAAGACACAGAAACAACAGTAACTGACACGAAGTAAGTACGACACCAAGACGAGGTTGACACGAAATGAAAACAACACGAGGTGAAGTTGACACGAAATGAAAACAACACGAAGTGAAAACAACAGTAACCGACACGAAGTACATGAGAGGAAAAACGACACGAAGTCATGAAAACAACAGTAACCGACACGAGGTGAGGTTACTAAAGCGACAACGACACGCGGTGTGGAAAACACGACACGAAGACCTGAGACGGAGAAACGACACGAAGTAAAAATAGTGATCGACACGGGTTGAACACAACACGAAGACGAAATACAAAGAGACGACACGAAGTGAAGTTGCCACGAAGTGAAAACAACACTAAGTGAAAAACAATAATCGACACGCGGTGAAAACAACACGAAGACGAAGTACAAAGAGACGACACGAAGTGAAGTTGACACGAAGTGAAAACAACACTAAGTGAAAAACAATAATCGACACGCGGTGAAAACAACACGAAGACGTAAACACTAAAACAACACGAAGATGAAGACAAGGGAAACGACACGAAGTCTAACCTCATACAAGCTTTCCTGTCACGCATGGAAATCAACACGAAGTGTTGTATGCTCATACAACACGAGATCTTTTCGTGTTAGTGAGGGGAAACAACACGAAAACTCAAGTACAGAAACAGCACGAAGATGATGTACAATCTGATGTACAGACATGAAGAACAGTCCAAGGTATAGACTTGCACGAGCAAGCTACAGTGCCAAAGTATAGACTTCACGCTGTACAGACTACATGACCAGTGCATGATTGTACTTGACAATGTAAACACTTAGCCTATGCAGACCAATGTACAGATTTTGGCGAAGCAAAAGGCTGTATAGACTTGGAGACCCAAAGCCATTGTATAGACTTTGTCTAAGACAAGGCATGAGCTGACGTTGTATATACTTAGCCAATGCAAACCAGTCCGATGTATAGACTTTAAGGAAATGCATGCTACAGTGCAATGTCTAGACGTGCGATGTGTTCGCCAAATGCACACTACAGTCCATTGTATGGACTTGGACGAATGATGCATGTGCAGTGAATAGACTTAGGGCATAAACCCCACGATGCACTGTATAGACTATGCACATAACATAAGTCTAACATACACAATATATCAGTTGTACCAGTCACAGTCATGATGCAATCATCAAGGCACAATGTCATGAAAACACTATATCATTGCTATCATCAAAATACAATATCAATCATCAAAACCACAGCAATGAATGCTTTATGCATCAGTTTAACATGTAACAAGACTGAACATCAAATATGTTAATCTAAACTGAGCAGCAAGATGACTGAACCTTTGATTAACTCACATCAACAACCAATCATCAAAGCCATCATTAAAACCATCATCAAAACCAAAACCACATGCATGGGCACAACAATCTCCCCCTTTTTGATGATGGCAACACTTTCAATACATTGAGTCATTCTGATGATGTGAGGCATTCTGAGGTACACTACAAGAAAAAGTGGCTATAGCGACCGAATTAGCGACCGATTTAATCGGTCGCTAGTAGGTCCCAAATAGAGACCAATTCGGAGACCGAAATAATCGGTCGCATAATCGAGACCGTTTCAGCGACCGCATGTATATCGGTCGCTAATCGGTCGCTATTATTGCGACCGAATTAACTTCGGTCGCCATTCGGTCGCTGATGCCGTTATACTTCCTACTACGACCCCCGCCCGCCCGAGCCCTCCCGCCCGAGCCCCCCCCCTCCCGCCCGAGCCCCCCCTCCCGAGCCCCCTTCCCCTGCGGCCCCCTCTCCGCCCTAGCCCCCCTCCCCGCTCCCGCCCGAGCCCCCTCCGCCGGAGCCCCCCCTCCGCCCGAGCCCTCCCGCCCGAGCCCCCCTCCTCCGCCGGAGCCCCCCTCCCCGTGCTGCCTCCCGCCCGAGCCCCCCTCCGCCGGAGCCCGTCGCCGCGCCGCTCGCGTCGAGTCGCCGTCGCCGCTCGCCCTGCCGTCGTCGCCCTCCGCAGGTACCTCTCTCTCTCTCTCTCTCTCTCTCTCTCTCTCTCCCTTCCCCCTCCGTCACCGGCCTGCTCCCCTCCCCCGCCGGCCTACTCCCCTCCCCCCTGCGGCCCCGTCGCCGGCTTGCTCCCCTCCCCTCCCCCCTGCGGCCTGCGCCCCCGTCCCCCTCAGATCTCCTTCCCATCCCCATGCCCCTCCCCCTCCGGCCTGACCCCTCTGATCCCCCTCCCCTTCCCGTCCCACTCCGCCTCCCCCTCTGCCTCCGACGGTCTCCTCCCTTCCTCCCCTTCCCGTCCCCTCAAATTCTATCTTAACTCTGGGTCTTTCTTCCTATTCTTCTTATCGTTGACATGTTCACAAACTGTGATATTGTTCTCCAATATCAATCTTCAATGGTGAAGGCTGTTTCATTGTAACCAAGTAACTAACCATGACCTTGTTAAGCCTTCTTGTTAGAGCCCAATCTTAATTGACCAGGCTTGTACTCAGTTATGGACTCAGCCTCCTCTTAGGTATCAAAATCACTAATGTTGAATTGAAGCACCTTGATGCTAGGGACTTCTCTGAAATTCAGTTTACAAGTTGTTGATGCAATAACCAATTTAAAATTTAAATATATAGTGAGATAAAGATGCATAATAAACATTCTTTTTTCAACTATATACTTGTTTTCTTTAAAAAGTTGGTGGTGTTATTTTCAATATATATGATGAAACATTTCGCTTCTGTCTAAAAAGTTGTGTATTCCCTCAGATGGCTCATGGCTGTAAATCTGTAACATTGCTGGGCCTCAACAACTTTTCTTTTTATGGTTTTCATTGCTATTGCAAGTTACTTTTATATAGAAAGATATGACTTCAGTGTTTTTATCCATATTTTGATTGAAAGGTTTTTTATACTTTATTTTACCCCATAGCTTTGCGAAATTTGATTTACATCTTTGATGGCAGGTATCAGGAAATCCTTACAGATCCTAGTTATGCAGGCCAATTTGTTCTGATGACAAATCCTCATATCGGCAACACTGGTGTTAATCCAGGTGTGCACAATGATCCATGCTGATGTGAAGAGTAGAAATTTTGTAGGAATTTCGTCCATTGAATTGGGTTTCTGATCTTTGTAAATATTTTTCCGTAGATGATGAAGAATCTAAACAATGCTTCCTTGCCGGTTTAGTAATCAGAAGCCTAAGTATTTGGTACGCTTAGTTCTTATCATTGATCATTTGTTATATTACAGCTGAAAAGTTATTTAAATGATCTGAAAATTCTTTTTTTCTTGTTTATGCATACCTATGAATCAGTACCTCTAACTGGCGGTGCACAGAGTCACTTGGTGATTACTTGGCAAAAAGAAACATCATGGGGATATGTAAGCACAGTCATGAAAGACAATAATCTTTTCACTTTTGTTGCCTTAATTAGAGGCAAATATCTTATGCAATTTCTATGGAACAGATGATGTAGATACCCGTGCCATAACTCGTAGACTAAGAGAAGATGGTAGCCTCATAGGTGTGTTGAGCACTGAGGAATCCAAGACAGATGAGGAGCTCTTGGACCTATCCCGAAAATGGAAAATTGTTGGTGAGATTCAGTTTTATGTTAATCATCTCTTTCTCTTTCTCCTTTCTTTCATAGCATTGGCATGCCCAGATTCAACCCTTTTCCAGCAGAGTAGCTAGATCCAAATTGGGCATTTTATAGAACCTTCAGAAAAATTCAGATCATGTTTCAGATTTTCAACCATTTCACAGTGCATGTTGAACCGTTTCTATTACTAAATAAGAACCTTTATCTATGGTACTGCGATATTCCTGAAAATTGTATTTTCTCCTGCTGATCTGGATCCCATTTTCCCAATTCAAGCCCTATCTGACCAATTTTTAAAACCATTCAGTGTCTCACTTGAGCTCTGTTCCCTTGGTGTTAAAGAGGAAACACTCACTTTATAAACCAATTGAAGAAAGCATGAGCCACAATTTGCAGTATGATATTACTGCATGTCTGTATGATGTTGACCTAGAAATCAGGGTTGGCATGGTACGAGTCAGCCCGAGTTGTGCCAGCTGGGCCGCTTGACTTCTTCTTTGTCCACTTAAGCTGACTAGTATTGATTCGGTTGTTGACTTGGACCGACCTAGGATCTTCGTGGCATGGTACGAGTGGGCCGACTTGCACTGGTACGGTCTGAGTCGGCCAACCCTGCTAGAAATTATAGCCCTTGAGGCTAGTGCATGTAAAAGTTGCCCAAATTGAGGATCATCTCAGATCTTAGGGTGCGCTTGGTAAGTTTGTTGGAGTTTATTTGAGCTGCTGTCAAGGTGAATCTTAATAGTCTCTTTCCTGATTTCGAATTCAAAAGTGTGGTATGTTTGGTGACTCTTCACATTGCAATTAAAGTGATGCTACATTGATCAGTTATAGATTGTGTAGTTATATTATCATTTTTCTGTCGACATTGTTTTCATTCCATAATGAACATGGTAGAAGAGGGAGCACATCCGCATCCGTCTTCTAAGCCCGACACGCACAGAGAAGAAGAAGAAAAACGAAAATGTGATATATTTCAACACGCTGGTATCAGAGCTATAACTGGTATCAGTGTGAGTCACAACACTTCCCAGGCCCAGCCTTAATTAGTATTTAGGTGAAACAAATTAAGTGTTTAACTTAGTATTTAGGTAAACCAAAGTATTTAGGTTCCAATATCTCAACCTTAGTACGTATGTAGATAAACCAAAGACCAGCGTCACCCCAGCATCTCAGCATAACGGGGGCATGCTTATTTCTTTTAATTATTTTTGGAGTGATTAGTTACTATATATACACTATGTATTCTTATTAGCAAAAAGTGACTTTCAAGTTATCGATTAGGAGCCATATAATTTGTGGAACAATGCTTTGATATGCCACACTTTTTATCATTCTCTGCATCATTTTTAGAGGTGAATAACTTAAGTTTGTGCTTTTAAACTTGGGAGTACCGAATGTAAGTTTATTTTTTTACCATCCGATTTTAAAAAAAAAATCAGACGGGGAAAAATAAGAAAAGAAGATGATAAAAAATGTGACATCATATAACATTGTTGTAATTTGTGTATACCATAAAATATTTATTTTTGTTATAATATGTGATACGCTTCAAATGATTCAACTTGAATGTAAGAGGCATGTTTAATCCACCCGAGCTTCTCTTGGATCAACAGATTATGGAGCATCAGTTGATCTGTGGAGTGTTGGCTGCGTATTTGCAGAACTGCTTCTGGGAAAACCTATCCTGCAGGGGACTACGGAGGTAATCAACTTCAATGTTTATTTTTGAGTATGATACTTGCCATATTATCAGGCCATCTTTATGTATCGTAGCTACATGCTCTGCTCTTTTCCATGTGGAAGATAATGTTCACAGTTCATGAAAATTATGAGCAATGATGCCTCCGACAGCAAACCAGGTCCCTTTGAGGATTCAATTGAAGTTTGATATTTAAGCATTACATCGACCTGCTGACTTTGCTATATGGCTAATGCATACACATTAAATGCTTTTAAGGACTAATATGGTTGTGCTCCCTTGTGTTCTAGGCTTGTAGTCAGATATTGCCTCCAATCATGTAATGGTTGACTCGTTGCCATGCTAGACTGCATCCATCATGTAACTTTGACTTTGATTTGAAGTTTGCATTCTTACTTTTATTTTTCTGGAGACCCTGCAAATCTTGTTTTGTCATACTTCTGGATTTCTTATATTTTTTCACAATCAAATTCACCCTATTGTTTATTCTCTTGAGATCTTTTAAGCCTGTATAACATTTTTAATTGCTACTCCAACCAGGACCTTCAACAGCATGGAAGAGTTAATTGTTGATTATGAAAGTGGAGCATTGCATCCAGGAGACCTGAAACCTGCACTCTCAAAGTCATTGAACCAGATTCTGCAGGTAATGCTAACATTTCTGCGTGCCAAGGAAAAAAGGGAATTAGTTATCTAATGAGTGGAGCAAATGAACCTTGGTCTGCACAAGGTTGCAAGTGGCATGTACTTGCCTGTCTCTTGGTAAGTTTGTTGGAGTTTATTTGAGCTGCTGTCAAGGTGAATCTTAATAGTCTCTTTCCTGATTTCGAATTCAAAAGTGTGGTATGTTTGGTGACTCTTCACATTGCAATTAAAGTGATGCTACATTGATCAGTTATAGATTGTGTAGTTATATTATCATTTTTCTGTCGACATTGTTTTCATTCCATAATGAACATGGACAAGCACAAGTAGCATTTTGGATAACTTATCAGCTGTTACTGCATTGCAGTCAACCAATCAGTTGGTTGAAAATAAAAATCCACATTAACCAATAGTAGAGATCTCTTCCCCATTTCTCCCTGGTCCGAATCTCTGAGTCTTTTTTCTGGTCGGCAGCCCGTACGTGACCATTTTAAAAACAACAGTGACGCAAGGGAACTGCTGAAAACTGTCAAGGTATGCATTCATCTGAACCCTATACTCTGATATTACTACAGTCTAATGCATCTTATGATTCTGATGTTAATTTTGACCATTTTGCTAAAGAAGGGCAAAGTAGCATTACAAAGTTGGTCCTCATAACTCTAGTACTACTGACAGCCTCCCCCCCCCTCTTTTTTTTTTAATTCTGATCGCAGTCGTACAAAGTTACTAGGTGATTGGGAGATTGCTACTTCAATTATGGAGTTTGATCGAGTCGTAGGTGCCATTTTGACATGGCTCACAATTTCCATCTGAATTTTGTCTGAATGTAAACGGCAGATGACACTTCTATATTTTGTCTGAACGGCTTGATGCATTTTTCTCTTGGTTATCACAAGAGGGTTACTTAGTGATAATCGAGTGCTATTTGAAAGAAGAAAGAAAATACTCGGCACATTATTTTGTAGTGCTCATTGATCTTGAAGTAGAATTCTGAAGTGGAATCCAAATCGACTTGTCAGAACTGACGGAATCCAAATCGGATGCCCGGTTTGAGCTCGGCGCTCAAACTTCATTTTTAAAATACACTTATTTCAAATGAACTGTTAGGACGGGTCCGGGGGTCTAAAATCTGAAATACCGGTCGGATGGCCGTGCCGGTCATTCCAATACGACCGGGGAGATGAAAGTGACTTGTCAGAACTGACGGAATCCAAATCGGATGCCCGGTTTGAGCTCGGCGCTCAAACTTCATTTTTAAAATACACTTAGTTCAAATGAACTGTTAGGACGGGGCATTTGGTTCTAAAATCTGAAATACCGGTCGGATGGCCGTGCCGATCATTCCAATACGACCGGGGAGATGAAAGTGACTTGTCAGAACTGACGGAATCCAAATCGGATGCCCGGTTTGAGCTCGGCGCTCAAACTTCATTTTTAAAATACACTTATTTCAAATGAACTGTTAGGACGGGTCCGGGGGTCTAAAATTCGAAATACCGGTCGGATGGCCGTGCCGGTCATTCCAATACGACCGGGGAGATGAAAGTGACTTGTCAGAACTGACGGAATCCAAATCGGATGCCCGGTTTGAGCTCGGCGCTCAAACTTCATTTTTAAAATACACTTAGTTCAAATGAACTGTTAGGACGGGGCATTTGGTTCTAAAATCTGAAATACCGGTCGGATGGCCGTGCCGATCATTCCAATACGACCGGGGAGATGAAAGTGACTTGTCAGAACTGACGGAATCCAAATCGGATGCCCGGTTTGAGCTCGGCGCTCAAACTTCATTTTTAAAATACACTTAGTTCAAATGAACTGTTAGGACGGGTCCGGGGGTCTAAAATTCGAAATACCGGTCGGATGGCCGTGCCGATCATTCCAATACGACCGGGGAGATGAAAGTGACTTGTCAGAACTGACGGAATCCAAATCGGATGCCCGGTTTGAGCTCGGCGCTCAAACTTCATTTTTAAAATACACTTAGTTCAAATGAACTGTTAGGACGGGGCATTTGGTTCTAAAATCTGAAATACCGGTCGGATGGCCGTGCCGATCATTCCAATACGACCGGGGAGATGAAAGTGACTTGTCAGAACTGACGGAATCCAAATCGGATGCCCGGTTTGAGCTCGGCGCTCAAACTTCATTTTTAAAATACACTTATTTCAAATGAACTGTTAGGACGGGTCCGGGGGTCTAAAATTCGAAATACCGGTCGGATGGCCGTGCCGGTCATTCCAATACGACCGGGGAGATGAAAGTGACTTGTCAGAACTGACGGAATCCAAATCGGATGCCCGGTTTGAGCTCGGCGCTCAAACTTCATTTTTAAAATACACTTAGTTCAAATGAACTGTTAGGACGGGGCATTTGGTTCTAAAATCTGAAATACCGGTCGGATGGCCGTGCCGATCATTCCAATACGACCGGGGAGATGAAAGTGACCTGTCAGAACTGACGGAATCCAAATCGGATGCCCGGTTTGAGCTCGGCGCTCAAACTTCATTTTTAAAATACACTTAGTTCAAATGAACTGTTAGGACGGGGCATTTGGTTCTAAAATCTGAAATACCGGTCGGATGGCCGTGCCGATCATTCCAATACGACCGGGGAGATGAAAGTGACTTGTCAGAACTGACGGAATCCAAATCGGATGCCCGGTTTGAGCTCGGCGCTCAAACTTCATTTTTAAAATACACTTAGTTCAAATGAACTGTTAGGACGGGTCCGGGGGTCTAAAATTCGAAATACCGGTCGGATGGCCGTGCCGATCATTCCAATACGACCGGGGAGATGAAAGTGACTTGTCAGAACTGACGGAATCCAAATCGGATGCCCGGTTTGAGCTCGGCGCTCAAACTTCATTTTTAAAATACAAGATGAAATTTGAACTTATATTGTGTGTGTGTATTTATATATATGAAAATGAGCTGGCTTAAACTATTGGCATACTCTTGTTAATGCTTGATTTCTTTATTAAGTCTTGTTAATGCTTGATTTCTTTATTAAGGATTTGATTATAATTTTTTTAAATGATATACAGGATCATCCGTCGCGAGATGTTGGACGAGACGACGACCAGGATGATGTTGGACGAGACGACGACCAGGATGAGACATATGTGGAGGATTTGTGATTTTATTTTAGTTGTGTATGTTGTCATTTTATTATTATGGATGTATGATTAATTTGTGATTTTATTTTAATTGTGTGTAATTTGAGGTTCGTGGAGATTGTGATCCGTGTAGTTGATTTATTATTGTTTTATGAAATTGTTATTTATCAGGTGTTTGTATGTGATGAATTTGAGATTTGTCGATATTGTTGTCTGTGTAGTTGATTTTATATTTATGTTATGAATTTGTTATTTATCAGGTAATTTATTTATCAGTTTAAATAAATTTTTAAAAAAAAAATAATGCAAAATTAGCGACCGCATGGAGACTGAATTGCGACCGAATAGCGACTATACGTTATATTTCTTTTATTAAATAATTATACTGGGCGACCGACTGGCGACCGATTAGCCACCGAATAAATCCGATAGGTTAATTTTATTTTTTAAAATACAACAAATATAGCGACCGAATAGAGACTGAATAGCGACCGAATTATTAGCGACCTATCAGGCGACCGATAATAATCGGTCTCTGGTAACGACTGATACTGCGACCGAATTATGTCGGTCGCTATATAGCGACTATTATATAGCGACCGACACATTCGGTCGCTATATAGTCTCTGTTCGGTCGCAATGAAGATTTGCGACCGATCTACGACTGAATAGCGACCGCTAGGTCGGTCGCTATCCGCGATTTTTCTTGTAGTGGTAATCTGAAGACTCAAATTATTCTCCCCCTTTGACTTCATCAAAAAGAAAAATAATTTGAGAAATTATAGCATGTATAAAAGTTCAGTCAATTTCTCCCCCTAAATAAAAGCTCCCCCTTTGAGAAGGAATATGAACAGATAACACAGGTAGAAAAGGTAGGAGGATCACTTGATAACAGCTGAATCATAGGTTCAGAAAGGAAGCATGATTATAACCAACTGTTAAAGTATAAGAATCATCAACATACAATTTTTCAAAAAATTCAGGTTTAACAGTGATAAATCTAGAGTAAAACACCTGACCCCTGAAAAAAGAGTTTTAGATTCCATTTATAGCAATGAATCTAGGGCACATGGTATTAATAGATAAGTCTGAAATAATACCCTTTTGTGTTTAAACAAGGAAATTCAAGAGAGGCAACTTGAATATGTATTGATAAAAATAATTTTCACTCATTGACTTTTGATTTTTCGAAGGGTTACAACAGTTTGATTTTCATTTTTTTTTTAATTTCTGAAACTGAACTAAGTGAATAGACCTATGGCATTTATGCTGTTGACATTAGGTGTACACCTTGATAAGAGGCAGGTACCCCCAGTTACTAGGCATAAACTACAAGATCTACTTCAGATCAAGACCCACAAGGAATAGTCTTCACTTTTGACATTAAGGGTACACCTTGATTAGAGGCCAGTACCCTCAGTTACTTGGTGAGGACTCCCCCTATAGATTTGACCCTATGAACAGAGATAGTCTAAACCACTTCATGACATGTGAGTTCTCCTGTCTCTTTGGAGGAGTTCACAGTTTCTCAGTGCAATCAGCCATTGCTCTGTCACTATGTTCAGTTCTTAACATTAATGATCTTATATACTGCTGCCCTTAATTCTTTTAGAGTGATTGATTGAAAAACATTACACACTCTTGTTCACCTGTTCTAGACATTTCCAGATTAACACATTTAGGCATAAAAAAAACTTTTTCTATTTTAGCCATGAGACAAAGATTAAGAGCTATAAAAGTTTTCTTTTATCTCAATTTCTGAAGTGCAGACACTTAACTCTCCAAATTATAAAGGTTAAACCTTTAGTTCTTTTCAATTTGTAAGAGTGATTCTTATAAGTGAACAATTGCAATAATCATCATTCAATGTACTAAACTAGATGCAAAGCTGTTGTTTAGTGAAAATGATGAGGAAAAGATAGCAATTGGCAATATGATCCATAGCATCTGATGACAGTGAATATGAATGAGTTGAAAGGGGACAAAGAGAAATACCAAGGATTCAATGAATTGAATAGAACTCTCAGCTCCCCCTGACACATGATGCAAAAAAAAATATGCTATGCATTAGACTGTTCTACATGCAGACAAGACCCATGGTACTAGGCGGAGGACCTGGTCTCAAGGACCATCTCACACATGGTAGGAACCTCCGGGCAGATTTCCCTGCCTTTTAGTAACATACCATTTGATATACCAGGGTTAACAAGGACAATGCAACATAAATCAGTCCTTCATGCATTGAACGGCATTATTAACACATGCAATGACAGTGTACACTAAATGAACCATTCACACTTAGTCCAAGTATGCATTCAAATACAAGCATGCAATGCGTTGACACAAAGCATATGTAGTGCATCAACTGAATATGCTTAGCGAAGCATTCAATTTCAGTTCAACATATAGTAAGAGAAGAGCATCAGATATATGCAAAAATGAATTCAATAGCTGAGTCTGGAATACAGACTGATCAGCTAGATATGGAGAGATCATCAACAATCAATCAAGCAAATCAACATGAAGCACACATTTTTCATGCTCACAGTTTCAGATAATGGAATTTAAAACACATTACAGAACTGACCTGAAAAGTTCAATCATGGGGTTTTCATTCTTGAGCGCCTTGGTTAACCCCCTTTTATTTTTCCCTCCAAGGCACACCTGCAAGATATTTGATCATCTTGATCCTGCAGGGACCCAAGTAGCTTTGGGTCCTGCGTTAGCCCTAACAGGTTTTCTAAACATTTTCATAGCAACATTATCATCAAATTTCATCAGTGAACAGTCATCCATAGAATGTCCAAATTTTCCACAGTATCTACATGAACTGGCTGGTTTTTGGTTCTTATGATACATGTTAACAGCAGGGTGATGTTTATAAGCATGTTCATAAGATTTTCTGTTATATGCATGAACAGTTTGATGCTTGTTCTTAACCATCCAACATTCAGCAGATTTATGGCCTGGCTTCCCACAGTTATAGCATGAAATTTTCACAAAAGGTTTTGCAGGGAATTTGACAAAATGGGGTTTAACATAGTTCTTTTGAACATACCAACAGTCCTTGACTGTATGCCCATTTTTCCCACAGTGGGAGCATGCAAAAGAATTTCTTCTATGAAAACCATTTTTACCCCAAGTAGATCTAAACCAGCACTCAGCAGCCTTGTGCCCAGGCTTATTACAGTTGAAGCACACAATGTGCTGACTAGAATTGTGTTTAGATCCATATGGATCATAAAAGTGCATGGAAGACCTGGCATGTAGTTTATTGTCTTCTTTCATGATAAAACATTCATTCATGAGATGACCATGCTTCCCACAATAATAACATGAGGCATCAGGCTTCCTAGCAACATGGTTTCTATCAAAAGAATTTCTAGAATGTAAAGTTCCACTAGCATGCTCATCCTTTAACATCAATCCACAGTCCTCCATTATGTGACCTCCTTTCCCACAATAATAACATGACCCCTTTGTAATATGAGTGTATGTGAGATCATGTGAATTGTGTGTAGCCCTTTTTATAGCAACAGGAGTGCCTTTTTCCTTTTTCTGTGAGTTTTCACCCTTTTTCTGTTTTGGAGTTTGTTCCACAGTTTTGGGTTTCACAGTGGATTTTTGTGCAGTGAATTTGAAGACAGAAGGAGCAGAGGTTATGTTCTGATTGGTGGCTTTGACAAAAACCGTAGATGTTTCATTCCCATTACTCCTTTTATTTGTCGGACTATAGCCCAGTCCCTTTCTCTCAAAGTTATCACTCTTTCCAAGAAGCTTATTCAGATTGTCCTTACCTTTGACAAATTTTGATAGAGAATTTTTCACGTCTTTAATTTTAAAATTCAAATCAGTAATTTTAGCTTCATATTTGGACAGATCTGTTTCACAGGAAATGACTTGTTGATGCAAGGCATCATTCAGATTCTTGAGTTTTTCAACTTCCTGTTTTAATTCTATTTCCTTGTCAGTTTTAGATAAGGACTTGTAAAGATCATCAACTTCTTGTTGAAGGGATGTGATAGTAAGCTCATATCCAGCTATTTTCTGTTCACTGCAACTGACATTTCCATTTAACATTAAGTTGATGGTTTTTAGACTCTCAATTTCTTGTTCAGCATTCATCAACCTATCAGAATTATCCACACTCACACACTTGCCTTTTTCCATTGTCATTAGCCTATTTGTCAGCTGTATGTTTAGGTGTTTCAACTCATTGATTTCCTCTTTCAGTTTACTGTTCTGCTCTAGGATTTCATCATCAGACACCCATTTATCTGTTGAAGACTGACATTCATAAAACATTTCTCTTAGTTCTTCAGATTGAAATTTGTCAAGATTTTTCTGAATCTCTGAATTCATTGTTCTTTCAGCCTCCAATTTCTCAGAGATTAAACCATTTTCTTTTTCAAGGTTTATTGATTTATGTTCAAATTCTTTGGATTGGTTTTTGAGCTTTTCATTTTCAGATTTCAATTCTTTCAATTCAGAATTGATACATTCTAAATCTCTCACCAATCTTTCATTTTGAACAACATCAATGTTATGAGTCTGAACAACGAAGCTAAGCCTTTCCTTTAGTTCAACAATTTCACAAACAAGCTTTTGACTCTCCTCTTTGTGTAGACCAATTTGTTTCATAAAAGTTTGTTTTTCAGATTTCAAATGATCTAGATCTGTAGTAATAGAGTCAAAGTCTTGTAGTTGTCTTCTTAAGATTTCATTTTCAGTTTTCAGAGTTTCAAGTTTTTCACCTCCTAGATTTTCCAGCTTCTTTTTCAGACTTTTATATTTCTTCCCTAGTTTCTTACGGGATCTTAACAGATTTGCATAGGCATCTTCACAATCGTCTAATGAAAAATTCTCGAAAGGGTTTACCTCCTCATCATCACGTTCTTCGGATTCATCTTGATCACTACCATGGTTGCTCTCGTCAGCCATCAGACCGTTGTCGACATTTCCCTTCTGAGCAAGCTTCAGCTCATCCATAATGTCCTTGGCAGACCTGCAATCATGAGTACAAGACCATAAGGCTCTGTCAATAGCAGCTCTCATCAGGTTAAAGGCCTTCTGATTTTCTTCATATTTTGACTTGTGACTTTTAGTCCATTTGGACTTTTCCTTTGGCAATCTGTGGGGACCTTGTGAAATTAACTTCCACAGATCCGGATTAATCATTTTCACATAATTGTGAAGACTGCTAATCCATGAGTTAAAGTTAGAGCCATTGAAAATCGGTGGAGAACCCATTGAGTAAATCCGTAAACAGATTAATGAAGCAAAGGGTAGAAACAGATAAGCACAAGGGACACCAGGATCCTCTGCAGATCGTTGGATCTGAACAATCAGAGAACCGCTCTGATACCAATTGTTGAGTTCGATGCAGTATTCAGAGGGGGGGTGAATGAATATAGCCCTTTAAAAACTTTCACCCAAATTAAAACTAGAATACTAACAAGACTTTCGCTCAATATAAAATTTCGCCCAAACTAGAACAATGATGCTAACTAGACAGATTTACCAAACCTGAAAGCTAATCAACTATTCAGTTCTACCAGTTAGCAAACACATGGAGTACCCCTATGCATTCATCTAGCGGAAGCACAAATGAACAAATCAAACCACAATGCACAAGGGGTTTTTAGGTGGTTCGGTCCTTCAGACCTACATCCACCCCACACTCAAACCGAGTGTGGCTTCCACTAGCTCACGCTAGAAACAGCAGACTCAGTCTGCAACAAACGCTGCCAAACAGCTTGACCAGGGGAACAACCTCCCCTCTTCCTCCCAACCGGAGGGAACCACTAGTGAGACCAGTCACTAGCAAACCAGAGACACAAGGTCTCTCTTCCTCCAAACCTGGAGGGAACCCCTGGACTTGAATCCACAAGCCCAGAACCGGAGACAAGTCTCCCTTCCTCCAAACCGGAGGGAAACAACAAGTAGCACCCAGCTACTTGCAACCGGAGATAGCAATCTCCCTTCTCCTGAACAAACAGGAGGAACCCACAAGTGACACCAGCCACTTGGAAACCAGAGACACACGGTCTCTCTTCCTCCACACACGGAGGGAACCACCGGACTTGCTACTCACAAGCCCAGAGCCGGAGGAACAAGCCTCCCTTCCTCCAACCCGGAGGGAAACCTAGAGTCCCAAGTCTCTCTTCCTCTGAACCCCAGAGGGAAGCACAACCGGAGATAAATCTCCCTTCCTCCAACCCGGAGGGAAACAACCGATGACACCCTGTCAAAGGCAACCAGAGACGCAAGTCTCTCTTCCTCCACACGGGAGGGTACCAACCACAAGTAGCACCCAGCTACTTGCAAACCGAAGACACAAAGTCTCCCTTCTCCTGAACCCACAGGAGGAACCCCGACCTCTCTACAGAGGATCGGAAATACAGTAAATGGATAAAAACAAAAACGAAACCAGCAACAGAAGGCTGAGAAGATAAAAACAAATGTGGCTCTCGCAGGAGCTGGCTGGCCTGGATTTGATCCACGGTCCAGTAGACGAATCTTCAGGTAAGATCTTCTTTCTTCTCCACGAGCTCTCTCGCTCACTCTCTATCTTTCTTTCTCTTTCTTCTGCTCTCCTCTCACTCTCTGCTTCTTCTTCTCTTCACACTCTTCTCGAGCTCTCTGCCTCTCTTCTTCTCCTTCTGCTCTTCTTCTTTCTCTTTTCTTCTTCTATCTGGATCGTGGCTCTCTGTATACGCTTTTCTTCTCGCCAACTCGATCACCTTCATCTATGGAAGAATGCTCATATATATAGCAGCAGCAGCAGCAGCATCAGCCACGACGTGTGACCTCCACATTTCCAGCCCTAAGAATTCGGACCACGTGGCAGTCTCTCAGCAGACTTTATTCCAGCCTCGGATCACGTGCCCTCCTTAAGCTTCACGATCAAAGCACCTGTAAAACAGGGTATCGGATAAGTCATCAGTTTAAAGAACAACTCTGTATAGACTTATCAGAAGAACAGCATTTTAGAAGAAACCTGGACGAGGTTAGAACGAAACAACACGAGCTAACAAATAGCAACAACACGGAGACAACACGAAGACAGAATAAGGAAACGACACGAGGTACATACGAAGACAAGACAGAAACCAATCATGAAGTATGGTTTCAACAAACGAAAGACACAAGGTCTAGGAAGAACAACACGGGGTGACAGCAGAAACCGACACGAAGTGTTTGCAAACAAAGTAAGACACAAGGTCTACGTAAAGCAACACGAAGTGTGGTTAAAGCGAGAACGACACGAAGTGAAGTTATAAAACAACACGAGGTAAAAAGAAGAACGACACGAGATACATGGAGACAAAACAGAAACCAACACGAAGTGTGGTTTCAACACAAGAAAGACACAAGGTCTAGGAAGAACAAAAACGACACGAAGACACAGAAACAACAGTAACTGACACGAAGTAAGTACGACACCAAGACGAGGTTGACACGAAATGAAAACAACACGAGGTGAAGTTGACACGAAATGAAAACAACACGAAGTGAAAACAACAGTAACCGACACGAAGTACATGAGAGGAAAAACGACACGAAGTCATGAAAACAACAGTAACCGACACGAGGTGAGGTTACTAAAGCGACAACGACACGCGGTGTGGAAAACACGACACGAAGACCTGAGACGGAGAAACGACACGAAGTGTAACAGGAACGACACGAAGTAAAAACAGTGATCGACACGGGTTGAACACAACACGAAGACGAAATACAAAGAGACGACACGAAGTGAAGTTGCCACGAAGTGAAAACAACACTAAGTGAAAAACAATAATCGACACGCGGTGAAAACAACACGAAGACGAAGTACAAAGAGACGACACGAAGTGAAGTTGACACGAAGTGAAAACAACACTAAGTGAAAAACAATAATCGACACGCGGTGAAAACAACACGAAGACGTAAACACTAAAACAACACGAAGATGAAGACAAGGGAAACGACACGAAGTCTAACCTCATACAAGCTTTCCTGTCACGCATGGAAATCAACACGAAGTGTTGTATGCTCATACAACACGAGATCTTTTCGTGTTAGTGAGGGGAAACAACACGAAAACTCAAGTACAGAAACAGCACGAAGATGATGTACAATCTGATGTACAGACATGAAGAACAGTCCAAGGTATAGACTTGCACGAGCAAGCTACAGTGCCAAAGTATAGACTTCACGCTGTACAGACTACATGACCAGTGCATGATTGTACTTGACAATGTAAACACTTAGCCTATGCAGACCAATGTACAGATTTTGGCGAAGCAAAAGGCTGTATAGACTTGGAGACCCAAAGCCATTGTATAGACTTTGTCTAAGACAAGGCATGAGCTGACGTTGTATATACTTAGCCAATGCAAACCAGTCTGATGTATAGACTTTAAGGAAATGCATGCTACAGTGCAATGTCTAGACGTGCGATGTGTTCGCCAAATGCACACTACAGTCCAATGTATGGACTTGGACGAATGATGCATGTGCAGTGAATAGACTTAGGGCATAAACCCCACGATGCACTGTATAGACTATGCACATAACATAAGTCTAACATACACAATATATCAGTTGTACCAGTCACAGTCATGATGCAATCATCAAGGCACAATGTCATGAAAACACTATATCATTGCTATCATCAAAATACAATATCAATCATCAAAACCACAGCAATGAATGCTTTATGCATCAGTTTAACATGTAACAAGACTGAACATCAAATATGTTAATCTAAACTGAGCAGCAAGATGACTGAACCTTTGATTAACTCACATCAACAACCAATCATCAAAGCCATCATTAAAACCATCATCAAAACCAAAACCACATGCATGGGCACAACAGTGGCGGCAGCAAGCCCACCCTGAGGAGGAACTACAGAAGGGGCATCCGGCCCCTGCAAAGCTTGGCGAAGAAGGTGGAGCTGGGTGGGATCCAATTGGGCCATCATGTGAAGGACATGGTTGGCCGAATTATGAGAAGATGAATCGGAATGAGAGGGTTGACTACCCTCAACAATAATGGTCGGGAGAGGAGGGGCGGACCCCTCTCTCCCTTGCACAGTGGTGACCCTAGGTGGGTCCTCCAAAAGTCCCTGAGGAAGAGAGTCCTCATGGGAGTGAGGAAAATCAGGGAAAGACATGTTGGAAGGAGAATCAAACAACGGATTGAGGTAGAAAATGAATAAGGAATTGCCCCTAGGAGAAGATCCTGAGGGTGTGAAGCAACTCCACATGCAACGGACACCCTGAAACTAGAGGACAACACCTAATAAACACCTAACTGGGGATGACTAACAAACATGCACAATCAAAGAGGAGATGAGAGGCAACCAATTATCAACCGAGTTATGATGATGCGCGGAAGTTTCTTTATGTTCCCCTTTTAGAACCTTAATGAATTGAATTAATTGAGGTTCCCTCAACAATAAGGTTCCTAGTAGGAGTGGAATGGGGACTTGGTTGACTCTAAGTGTACTCTCTCTCTCACGGATGCAACCTAGACTGGGGGTGGTAAGGTACAACCTGCCCGGTGTCCGTGTAGGAATCCACGGCTCACGGGGGCTTACGGAGGTCCCGGGTAAGGTCACCTAGTCGGCTCCAAGGAGTATGGAGACGAGAGGATCCCCTACCAAGGTAGGAATGCAACTAGTATGATAAAATGTATGAACCTATGCGCACCGGAGTGCATGTAAAGTCTAGCCTAAAACTAACAATCAATGATCAAACAATATGACAATCTGTGGCAATAACCATGCAAAAATGAATAACAACCAGAGGAGATGGAAAGTACCAAAACAATCATGAAATGACATGAAATAATGCACATAACATCAACTTCGGGTGCACTGTAGCGTCATAAACGATCTGATGGGAGACCGCTCAGGGAGCATAGACGGCCCTGGAAAGGACCGCTAACGGACAGGGAGCAACAAAAATAAAAAAACACTAAACGGAAATGAGTGGGAACAACAGGAACAGAAGCGTACCTGAGCGAGTTGGGCGGTCTAACAACTGACCGTGACACCTGTGAAACGGCCCTGACAGGACCGTGTGACAATAACAAATCGACAGAAATATGAATGGCAGGAACGTACCTAAGGCAGGAGTGGGCAGTCTATCGACCGACCGCCTGATAATGTAAACGGCATTTCAGAAGACCACGCAAAATCCCGGGAGCAGAAAAATAGCAACAGTCAAACTTGCAAACCCAAGTGGACTAACAACTTATCAAGCCACACAAAGAAAGGCAGGTCAACAAAATCAGAAGCACGATGGGCAATAGGCGTCCCACCGTGATCGCCAAAAAAGGGGGTGTTGACAAGTTTTTTCTCTCCCTTTTCTTTCTTTTCCCTCCTTTCTAAATCACAATATGAAAATAAAATGCTAAAAGGGTGGGGGGGAGTGTGTGAATAGGTCGTGATGGCCACCAAGACACGAAATGCAAACTAATAGCACTACGTACCTTGGAAAGGGGAGAAGATGAGGATACTCGCCAAAATGCAGCACTGTCAGGATAAATACGCTCTACGGAGGATCGCCCAATCAGATACACGGCCGATCAACAGGCCGCTTATAGCGCTGGAGAGAGAACGCGGGGGGCAAAGACCGACTGGCACCTAAACGGTCCGTGGTGAGCCATATGAAGGGGATAAACAGTCTGTATCAGACCGTGTACCTTATCCAACGGACGGAGATGAACCGTGTAGAACTGCCAGACTTCAAGTTGTGGAACCGGATCCTCCACCCCTTCCGGCCAGCCAGAGGGGGATGGGCCTCGTGCTATGCTTCTGTTGACCTGCAAAACCAAGCAAAGAATAAGAAAATAGAACCCAAATTAGCCCATGGATGTGTAGTATCTATAACACGAATAGAAGAACCCACATGTAATTGGAATAGGGAATACCTGGGGGTTGGGTTTTTAACCCCTATGGGGGTGAAAAAACAATAGGAGGAGTGATAGAGTGGAGATGATAGTGAAAAACGCGGATGAAAAGGGAATGAAAATGATCATGCAATGTATGAAAGGGTAACTTAGACACTTAGACCAAAACACAAAACAAACACTACTCCCTGAACCGGAGGGTCAAACGGACGTAGAGAGCCTCCCTCCCTTACTATAGTTCGCTCGAAAACTCAGCAGCACTTCGATGTAGATGCTAGATCTCCCCCCCTCGCGACCTTGGACTAAGGGTTCTATTTATAGACCCCAGAAAGTTCAGCCCTCGAATTAGGGTTTTCCAGTGGGAATTAGGCCGAGATTATTAAATATAATTCGTAGATAATACTCCCATCTCACTCCATGATCAAACGAGGTCTCATTTGGTTGAGAATCCGTAGAGAAGATGCCGGAGCAAGTTGGAGTTTTAACCATGGATGGAGAGAGAAAACCCAGCCAGCCCAAGGATCTCAGATTGGTACGCGGTCGAACGATGGGCTGCTCAACCTGGTACACAGTCCAATGCTAGATCGCTTACAGGTGTCGGTGGTAAATAAATAAAAAGAGAAATAACACATTTATCCCCAAGAAACAGACCGGCCGACCCGGCATAGGGCGCTCAAGATAAACACGGTCTATCGATAGACCGCCCCAACGTCTACACGGCCCAGTGATAGACCGTGTACCAGGTGTCGGTAGAAAATCAATAAAAATAGGATAAATAGACATTTATCTGAACGACCGACTCGTTTAGGACTCTGGCCAGTAAACGGTCTTATGAAAGACCGTCCAACCTATGTAAATGGCCCAATGATAGACCATTCACAGGGTTGTCGGTGAAAATTAAATAAAGATAGATAAATAAAGCTATGTATCCAAAGACCACGTTCAAACGGTCTATCAACGGACCATGAACTCACGGGACGGTCTATCTCTATATCGCTTAATAAAATGTAGGTCGACGCCACAGTGGTGACGTCGACGCTAGTGAGGAGCAACGTCAACACTAGTGAAACCAAGGTCGACGCTAGTTCACTAAACGGCCATCCAAAGGACCGCCTAACGAGCCAAGCGGTCTATCACTAGACCGCCTTTATGCCAGGCGGTGGAAATTAATAAAAATGGGATAAATAATCTTACTTACCCCAAAAATCAAATGAAATCAAGGCCCACTAAGCCTGAATTTGAGAGCAAACTTAGCTAGGGAGAAAGTAACCATAAAATAAGCCCAAAGACATGCCTAAAAATGGCCCAATGAGTAATGGACAACTCGAGACATCAAGAAAAATATTGGTAAGAAGAATGACTCAACTCATAGGTAAAAAATGGGTGTCAACAGCTACATGGAGCGGCGAAGAGGACGAACCGTCCGACGAGGAGCTATAAGAGCTTGTGGAGAGCCCGTGCCTTATGGCACACGGGGATGACGCAACAGAGGTAAATTCTGATCCTGATTTTATTTCCAATGAGCAATGGGAGTCAGAATACGAAAAGTTGTATACAAAATACAGAAAAATCAGATCTGAAAATAAAACTCTCAAATTTTTTTTTGATGATGTATCACATGAGGATATTTTTGTTAAATTTGAGAAACTGGAACAAGAATGGTTTGAGTTAACAGAAGAAAAAGAAACTTTGCTTCAAACGATTTCAGATCTTGAAAAAGCCAAAGAGGAGCTATCATGTAAAATGTTTGAAATTGAAAAAGTCTGTGAAAAGCTCAAGAATGAAAAAGAAATTCTAACATCCTCCATTTAAGAAATTGAAAATAAAAATGTGAGCTTAAATAAAGAGGTGACTTACTTGCAATTTACTCTCTCTAGATTTGTTAAAGGAAAACAAAACCTAGACAATGTGTTGGGAGTTAAAACTAACTTCCGAAAAGAAGGATTGGGGTACATACCCCAGAATAAGAAATCTTTTGAGCGCAAGATTACTACATCTTATGTGCATGAAAAAGGAAATGATTGTGCTTCATGTTCACACTCTAAGCCCGTACATGTTCAACCAAAACCACGCCAATTCCCAAGAAGGTCCTCAAATGTCAATTGCTTTCATTGTGGTCATTTTGCTCATGTTATTGCTCATTGTTGGTTTAGATAAAACTCACATAGAAATCATGTTGCTTGGACAAAGAAATCATATGTGCAGAATTGGACTAACTTCAATGGACCCAAATTCCTTTGGGTACTAAAAATAATTGCATGAGAATGTTATTTCTTGCAGATATGTCTTGAAGCCAAGGGGAGCAAATGGTACTTAGATAGTGGCTGTTCAAGGCATATGACAGGGGACAAGAAGGTGTTCTCTACACTGCAAGACAAGGAAGGAGGGTCAATTACTTTTAGAGGCAAAGACAAAGGTAAAATCATTGGGATTGGCAACATTTGTAAGAATTCTGAAACCTTGATTGAAAATATTCTTTTAGTGAAAGGCCTGAATCACAACCTGCTAAGCATAAGCCAATTGTGCGACAAGGGCTTTAAAATTATTTTTGATGAAACTCACTGCCTTGTCATGAATAAAATCTCTAATGAAATTAGATTCATTGGCAAAAGGAATAATAATGTCTATACAATTGATCTTGATGATGTTGTCAGTGATGATGTGTGTTTGATAGCAAATAGTCACGATAATGCATGGTTATGGCATCGAAGACTAGGTCATGCTAGTTTTGGAGTAATCTCCAAGTTGTCTAAACATGACTTGGTGAATGGTTTGTCAAAATTAAAATTTGAAAGTGATCAAATCTGTGAGGCTTGCACAAAAGACAAGCAAACACGCATATCTTTCAAAAATAAGAACATTGTTTCTACCTCCCGACCTCTAGAATTGCTACATCTTGATCTATTTGGCCCTACTGGGACATCCAGCCTAGGAGGTAAATCTTTTGGATTTGTTATTGTTGATGACTACTCCAGATTTACATGGGTATTATTTTTAGCCAATAAAAATGATGCTTTGATAGAGTTTGAAGTGTTTTGCAGGAAAATCAAAAATGATAGAGGCTACCTTATCACTACTATCCAAAGTGATCATGGTGGTGAATTTGAAAATCTTGAGTTTAGTAATTTTTGTGAAGAGCAGGGGTATACGCACAATTTCTCATCACCAAGGACGTCCCAACAAAATTGAGTGGTGGAGAGGAAAAACATAACATTGATAGATATGGCGCGGACCATGTTAAGTGAAAATTCTCTACCAAAATATTTTTGAGCTGAGGCGGTAAGTACAGCATGTTACATCATCAACAGAGCGATGGTAAGGTCCATTTTGAAGGAAACTCCTTATGAGCTCTATAAGGGTAAGAAAGTAAATATTTCCCATCTTAAACCCTTTGGATGTCCATGTTTCATCTTGAACAATGGTAAGTCTAACCTAGGTAAGTTTGATGAGAAAAGTGACAAAGGAATTTTCCTAGGTTATGCACTTAATTCTTGAGCTTATCGATTGTTTAATAAGAGGACTTTGGTTGTTGAAGAAAGTCCTCATGTGATTTTTGATGAATCTGAGCTAAAATTAATCAATCAATCTATTCCAATTGTGGATGCATATGAAGATCCCAAACATTCAAACAATGCTAAGGCCAAGGATGAACCAACTAAAGGGATCCCCAACAAGAGTGAAGAGGATGAAGATCCTTCAATTGAAACACTTCAAGTGCAACAAGTGCAACATCTCGACTTGCCCAGTTCTTCTACATTCCTGAAAGATCACCCCGCTGAAAACATCATAGGTAATCCTGAAGATGGGGTAAGAACTAGATCTTCACTAAGATAAGTAGAAGAAGAGGATTTGATGGCCTTATATCACAAGAAGAGCCTAAGAATATTCATGAAGCTCTGCAAAATGAATCCTGGATCCAGGCTATGCATGAAGAGCTACACCAGTTCGAAAGAAACAAGGTGTGGACTCTTGTGCCGCATCCTAAAAATCAACCCATAATTGGAACCCACTGGGTTTTCAGAAATAAACTTAATGACACGGGGTTGGTTGTTAGGAACAAGGCCCGGATTGTAGCCAAAGGGTATAGCCAGGAGATAGGTTTTGATTTTGATGAGTCCTTTGCACCAGTTGCTAGACTAGAAGCAGTCCGAATTTTACTGTCCTATGCTTGCTCTTTGAACTTCAAACTATTTCAAATGGATGTTAAATCTTCATTTCTTAATGGTTACATCAAGGAGGATGTTTTTGTAGAGCAACCTCCAAGTTTTGAAGATTCAAAGCATCCAAAGCATGTGTACAAGTTGCAGAAGGCCTTGTACGGGTTAAAGCAAGCACCAAGGGTATAGTATGAAAGGCTCAGTTCATTCCTCATGGAAAAGGGTTTCAAAAGAGGTAAGGTTGACCAAACACTCTTCACGAGGAAATTAGGTAAAGACATATTAGTAGTTCAAGTATATGTGGATGACATTATTTTTGGAGCCACTAACAGTGTCTTATGTGAAGAATTTGTAGAAATTACAAGGAGAATTTGAGATGAGCTTAATGGGTGAACTGAACTTCTTTCTTGGATTACAGGTGAAGTAAACACCTGAGGGCATTTTCATTAATCAAGCTAAGTACACATTGGATCTGTTAAAGAAATTTAGGATGGCTGAAGTGAAACCTTTGTCAACTCCAATGGCCACAATCTTGAAGTTAGACAAAGATGAAAATGGTAAACCAGTAGATCCTACACTGTTTCGAGGTATGATCAGATCACTATTGTATCTCACAGCATGCCGCCCTGACATTCAATTCAGTGTATGTCTATGTGCACGCTTTCAGTCATGCCCTAAAGAATCTCATCTAATGACTGTTAAACGCATTTTTCGATACTTAATTGGCACCATAGACTTTGGCTTGTGGTTTCCCATCGGTAGTTCTTTTGATTTGATTGCATACACCGATGTGGATTATGCCGGATGTATTGTAGATCATAAAAGTACTAGTGGGTACTGTCAGTTTCTTGGTAGGTGTCTAGTTTCATGGGCCTCCAAGAAACAACATTCAGTAGCTCTCTCAACGGCCGAGGCTGAATATGTAGCCACCGAAAGTTGCGGAGCCCAAGTAGTTTGGATCAAAAATCAATTGCTTGATTTGAATGTTGAAATGAAATGTGTGCCAATCTTGTGTGATAATACCAGTGCAATCAGCTTGTCAAAAAATCCTGTTCAACATTCTAGGACAAAGCACGTTGACATTCGACATCACTTTCTGAGAGATCATGTAGGAAAATGGGTCTTTGAATTGAATTTCATTGACACACACAATTAACTAGCTGATATTTTCACAAAACCCCTAGACCAGGATCAATTTAGCAAGATAAGAAGAGAACTTGGGATGTGCAAGGGTGAGAGCATACATACATAGGTCTGCACTTAGGATAAGAATTACACTTGTAGAAACTCATATGCATCAAGGGTAGATTAACATGCATATTGTATATATTTACATTTAATACCTTGTGTGTCCATATACACTCCTGCATGCTTGAATGTATTTATACATATAGCCCTCCTTGAAAAATATTTCTAAGGCCAGATATTCCTTGGTTAAATAAATGTGGACCCAATGATGCCGGACCTAAGGCAACTTCTGAGGGGGAGTTAGAGAACTTTCCTCAAATCTCCATCTCTTCTCTTTCTCTCCACTTCATGATGTTGGTTCCAATCAGAAGGTCGGATGATGGTTCCCCTATATATTAAAAAAAAGAAAAGAAAAAGAAAAGAAAAGAAAAAGAAAAGAAAAGAAAAGAAAAGGAAACAAAAAAATACAAAAATGGGGACTTTTGAGGCTAGCGGTCGACCGCCGCTCCCACACCGGTCGACCGATGGCGACGAATCGGCCCGGCCGAACCCTCAACCGGACCATCTTATAAGGGGTCTTAACACCCCATTCTCTCATTCTATCACCTCCACTCTTCCTCCAACATCTTTCCCTAACCCTAGAACCACATATCTCCACCTCCCAAGCCCCTAAACCTCATCATTCCTCCACCCGCACAAGATCCAGTGTGTTCGTCACAATTTTGGGATGAACTCCATTCAGCCTTTCGTTCATTCGTGGAGCTACTTCCTCGGTTCCAGGTTGTGGAGATGGCTATTGCAAGCCCCAGGAGTGTCTTTTGGTCTATCTTCATTCCCCAGGACAAGAGTCATCCTTTCAAGGGTTTCCACTGGGTTTTCTAGTTTGGGATGTTGCCTAGACGGAGCTCTCGACGTTCTGCCCAAGGGGAAGCTAGTGGTATGAGACGAGAGGCCCCGGCTCCTCCACCACAGTGAGCTCCTGCACCTCGTCATGCACCTCGGTTGCCTCCACGTCCTATTATCAACCCTCGACTGGTCGATTTTAATGAGGTGAATGAGCTTCTGCCTGATTTATGTGCTCTTTTTGAGATTCAAGAGGGTTGGATAGATTTTGTCACTAGGTATACCAGATACTATCCCAATCTAGTGCCACAATTTTATGGAAATCTGGTTGAAAGGAATGAAGAATTATATACTGCTGTTCAAGGTATTAAGATTCACATCACTCCGGATCTTTTTCGACGAGCCTTAGGAGTGTCAGCCATGGGTGCTAACCGGATCTTTGGTCATGGTGACGTTGAGGCTACTTTCATTGCCATGACAAACTGTGATTATGTGCGTGGTGTGAGTGATTTAATCACATTGAATGTAAATTATTTTTCACCACTACAAAGGATTTTGCACTATATGTTCACTTTACTCATCTATCCCAAAGTTGGCAGTCGAAATGAAGTGATAGAGGTTCACAAGTTTCTGTTCTATAATGTCATGAATGGGATTGAAATCAACATGGGTCAGCTCATGACAGATCTGATTGGGACTTGCCGTACCTATCTCCGACGATCCTTGCCATATGCTTCACAGTTGACAGGTGTCTTCATATATGCTAGGATCAATTTGGCAAATGAGCAGTTCATTTATGTTCTACAAGATGATATATATAATAAGCATAAGATCTTTACACATTTTGGGTATTACTATGGTCCCGATGGGGAGCTATTCCGAGATATACCAGTTTATGGGGAAGAAGTTGACAGTGAGGAAGAACAAGAACAAGAGCAGCAACAAGGTCAAGGGGATGCCCCCCTCTAGTTCAGGCTGAGGAGCAGCCTCCTCCACCTTCACCTCATCACATGGATCCCGAGATGCCTCCTCCACCACAGTTCTATCATGGAGAGTCTTCTACTCAGGGGGTCGCACAACACTCTTGGATAGATTATGACACTTTTGACAGGCGATTTACTGGACTGGAAACTCGAGTGGATACCTTTGGGGATCGACTTTCTACTTTTGGGGATCGCATTGACACTATGGGTAATGTGATTGACACTATGTTAGGTCGCATAGATTCCTTCTCCATGGCTTTGGACACCCTCTCCACACAGATGACCACTCTCTCCACCCATATGACCACCCTCATCGACAGTTATGCAGACTCCAGCCAGGCCTTTCGCATCATGAACTTAACACTCCTTGGAATGCAGAACTGTGATACGGCCCGTGACATCTCCATTAGCCATATTCAGGATCGTCTTCAGGTTTAAGATCATTCTCTTGAGGACATCTGCCACCACCTTAGTTATCAGCCTCCTCCTCCAGAGGATCAGCCTCCTGCAGATGACCCATGAGGATTTTTTTTTGCTTCCTCCATCTAGACTGTTGTAATTTGATCTTGTGTCTTTTGGGTCCATTTTTCATTTATCCTATCCCCTTCTTTGATGATGCCAAAGGGGGAGAAGTAGTAGTGCAGGTCTTATATATATATATATATATATATGTCGGTATGTTCATATGTTTGTATGCATGATCATGGTGAGGATCATTGTGTCAGTTCTGCATTGTTCTGCATTTGTTTTGTCGCATGTGTCTAGAGTCTTGCATTCATCTCAAGCATCAATGTACCTTGTAATGAAATGATGAAATGAATGCACTTGGCTTTTGATATAAAGTGGTTGGCTCTTATTTCTCATTTCCCATCTATCTTGGCAAATAAAATGTTGAATGGCTTGCATATATTGAATGGTGCGCGCTGCCTTGTATGATGAAGAATCTTTAATTTGATGCACTACCCGTACGCAATGTGGTTTTCAAAGCATGCCATTACTCTTGTAATCTAGAGTCTTGTCATCATCAAAAAGGGGGAGATTGTTTAGTCTCTCCAGATGATTTTGATGATAACAAAACCCCTATATTACAACCTAAGCAATAACTTGCTTAAACCACTTTCAAAGCCTTCCTTAATCAAGCAAATGCCTAAACCTACCATGTTTCAAGAAATGCCCAGGATAAGTTCAAGCAATTCACAGTGATTGGAACAGAACATGGTCATAAGATAATTTGTTCATGGACTATGAATTATTGGTTAACTCTTTTGAAATTGCAAGTTTTTCCAGTGCGCGGTCGACCGCCGGTCACGCGCCGGTCGACCGGTTTTCCCAGCGTTGAAAGCTTCATTTCTATAAAATTCCAGTCGACCGCCCCATGAAGTCCGGTCGACCGCCAGCTTTGAGATATCAATTGTTGACTTTGTGTTCTTCAACGTGGGAAGCCCCTTTCCTTGGGTTTGTTTAATCCCAAAGTCACCAGAAATGCCATGATTTTTGGATCTGGTTCCTGGCTTGTCCCTTAACCATCCAAGATCTATAAAAACATCACATTGGGGTCAAAAACCCTAATCACTCAAGGAGATCTAAGGGAGGCCATCTAAGGGAGAAAGTGAGCTGCTACAACACCTCCGTGAACAGTGATTCATATAGCCATTCTTCATCCATCTCCTAGTTTTTGAAGATCATTCTGAAGCCATTCAAGTGAAGATCAAGTTGAAGAGCAAGCTTCATCAAAAATCATCTTCATCCACTAAGGGAGAGCATAAATAAGGATTTTTCTTTTGTGTTTCTTATCTCAAATCTCTTGAGCTTCAAGTGTTGTTTCTTTGTAATCTTTAAACACTCTAGTGTGTGTGGATCTTCCTAGATCCGTGTGTGTGTGTTTGATTTCCTTCATAATCGTGTGTGTTTAGGTGTATTTACACCTTCGTGAAAGTTTCCAACTCCCTATGTGAGTGTGTGTTTTTTGATCTTGTAATCCTTTACAAGATAGTCTGTGAATCCTCAAGATCGTGAGGGGTGGACGTAGGTTACCGTCGTTGCATCCGAACCACCTAAAAATTATTGTCTCCTGTGTGGTTTGATCCTTATCTCATATCTCCGTTCTGTGCATGCTTGCGTAGTTATATCATTTGTCTCCCTTGCATTACATCTAGCACAGTTCATTAACTTCACACTAGATTTCTGGTATATCAAAAGGTGGGTTCGGATCGACAAGGTTAGTCTTGTCAGGAAGATAACACCTTGTGCGAGAGAATCCTCGGATTCCGTAACTCCGCCTAGTACCAAAGATCTATTGTGGTGGTTAATCTTGACAGATTTATTCTTCGCTGCATCACATCTAAAGGTAAAAGTAGCTTGTTCATCATACTTGTTTTAAATCGGCTAAAATTTTCTTAAAATTTATAATCACTCAATTCACCCCCTCTTGGGTGTCATTGATCGTGGGACTTCACTTTTTCCATTAGATACATGGATGTGCATGTTATGAAAACCTAACTACGCAAGCATAGAAAAACATCAAATTCTCTAAGTATAGTGCATGAAATCATGAGGTAATTGAGGGCTTTTGTTCCTCACTTGATTCTTAAGCCATACATGAGATAACCTACCTCTGGGATGGGCTTTAAACTTCAAATTTCTTGCTGGAAGAATACCCCAGTTCCTGCGCGTCCTGCGTAGAAACTGTAACTTCCCGACCTTCTAACTCCTTAACCTCTCGTCCTTAATTCACGAGATTTGGAGAGTGCTTAGAAGACATAAAAGAGAATAAAAAACTCTAAAGGTTGGATATGAAATTACCTCTGCTAAGGTCCCTAACCCTCGGGTCTTTATCGGACGAACACGCTTGTTCTTGTGCTTTCTGCAGAGAAACAACTACTTGCAGATCCTCTAACTCCTCAACGGCTTGATCTGTTAGCATGAAATTTGGAGGGGAGTTAGACAATACTAAAGGGAATAAAATCTTCTACAGACTTACCCTGAGATGACGATGTCTTACCTTCGAACCACGCGCTCCAAAATTAGGGTTCGCGCAGAATGAATTCAGGGTCTATTTATAAGGTTTGGCATAGGGCTGAGAGATTAGATCAAATTAGAGTCCTATAGGGCATCAATCCAATCCCCTGAGAGTTCTAGACATATTTTGTCATTGGATAATATCGATTCTAGGTGATTGGGATGCTAAAAATCTAATTTTTCTACACCTCTCCATCACCTGTTCACGGAAGCAGAATGCGATCTTGGTCGGACCGCCTCTTGAAAGAGGCGGTCTTACGATTGACCGCCTTCTGGCATTTAATCCAAAAATTTTAGATTTTCCTATTTATCTGCTATTTATCCCCTAATTAGTCTATTTATCTAATTTAAATCCAAAAATAGTCCTAATTACGTCTCTAGAAGTGGGCTTGGGCCAAAAGGTCTCAAAATTGGGCTTATGGGCCTGCTTTAAGTGGGCTTAACCCTCTTGTTGAAATAGGGCCTTTGGATTAATTTAATTAACCCATAATTCACTAAATAGCCTATTAAGCCTTTTAAATGCTTAATACTTTTATTTAATTCATGAAAAATCCTTAAAAAATTCCAGGGTGTTACACCCTCCCCCACTTAAATAGAATTTGGTCCCAAAATTTATTGCAAGGATTTTATGGGGAGTATACTTACAATCAAATAATTCCAGAAATATCTTACGCATAGCTTCTTCTATTTCTCATGTCGCATCTTGGTCCGTATTTTTATTCCATCGAACTTTTACCATGGGAATAGTCTTGTTTTGAAGTTGACGCGCTTCTTGATCAATTATTCTGATTGGCTTTGGCTCATACGTCATATCCTTTTGAATCACCAGATCATCATGACTTATAATATGGAATGGGTCATGGACGTACCTTTTGAGCATAGAAACATGAAATACATCATGGACTCCAGCTAATTGAGGAGGCAAAGCAATCTGATATGTGACCTCGCTAACCATTTCAAGAATTTCAAAAGGGACAATAAATCTCGAAGTAAGCTTGCCTTTTATGCCAAATCTGTGAATACCTCGACCTGGAGAAACTTTGAGAAATACATGATCTCCTACTTGAAATTCCAGGTCTTGCCTTCTATTATCCACATATGACTTTTGTCTGCCTTGAGCCATCTGGTGTCTTTCTCGAATAAGCTTTACCTTCTCGATAGTATCCCTGATGATTTCAAGGCCTAGAAGTTATCTTTCCCCAACTTCATTCCTGCATATAGGTAAGCGGCAACTTCTTCCATATAGTGCCTTGAATGGTGCCATTTGGATACTAACTTCGTAGCTATTGTTATAGGCAAATTCAACTAGAGGTAAGTGATCATACCAACTCTCACCGAAATCAATAGCACGTGCCTTGAGCATATCTTCTATTACCTGATCTGTTCTTTCAGTTTGACCATCTATTTGCGGATGAAAAGCAGTGCTAAAGTTGAGTCGGGTCTCCAAGGAATGTTGTAGACCCTTCCAGAATTGGGATGTGAAGCGACGGTCTCGATCAGAAATAATAGTGACAGGGACACCGTGTAGCTTAACAATTTCCCTCATATACAAAACTACTAATATATCCACAGGCCATCGACTTTTGATAGGTAAGAAGTGTACAGACTTAGTCAATCGGTTTATGATTACCCATATACCATCATGTCCACCTCTTGTTTTAGGCAAACCCATGATGAAATCCATCCTTATACTCTCCCACTTTCACTCGAGAATTTCTAAGGGATGTATCTTTCCAGCGGGCTTTAGATGTTCCGCCTTAACTTGCTGACAGGTGAGGCAGCGAGATACAAAGTCTGCTACTTCTCTCTTCATGTTGGGCCACCAAAATTTCCTCTTTCTGTAACTTGACTAGGTCTTCTATTAATGTAGGTTGTGACCAGATATTAGCAATAATACCCCTTTCTTCTTCTGCATCAACATCTAAATTCTAATTTGCAAAATCTTCCATAAGATTTGTCATAACTTTCCTGAGGCTTGATAGAGTTGCCAAAAGTTTCCTGCTGAGAGCATCTGCTACAGCATTTGCCTTGCTGGGGTGATATTGTATAGAAAAGTTGAAGTCCTTAAGGTACTCATGCCATCTTTTTGCCTCATATTTAACTCCTTTTGGGTGAATAGATACTTCAGACTTTTGTGATCTGAAAATATGGTGAAGTTCTCCCTATAGAGGTAATGTCGCCATATTTTTAAGGTGAAAATAACAGTCGCCAACTCCAGGTTGTCAATTGGGTAGTTCTCTTCATGACGCTTCAACTGCCTTGAAGCATAGCAAATCACTTTACCATGCTGCATAAGGACACATCCAAGGCCAATGCCTGATGCATCCATGTAGACTTTAAAGCCACCACCTTCCACGGGTAGTGCTAATATAGGGGTGATAGTGAGATGTTCCTTGAGAGTTAGAAAACTCTCATCACAGTCCTTCGACCATATAAAGGGATTCTCCTTTCTTGTAAGCCTAGTCAGAGGGGTAGCGATCTTTGAGAAATCCTTGATAAATCACCGGTAATAACCAGCCAGACCAAGAAAACTTCTAAATTCGGATATCGTTGTCGGTCGGCTCCAATTCTTGACAGCTTCGACCATAGAAGGATCCACATCGATACCTTCCTTTGAGATAATGTGGCCAAGGAATGAGACCTCCTTTAACCAGAACTCGCATTTGCTGAGCTTCACATAGAGTTGGTGTTCTCTTAGTGTTTTCAAAACTATCCTTAAATGCTCTTCATGTTCCTCCTTGGTCTTGGAATATATGAGGATATCATCAATAAAAATGACCATAAATTGATCGAGATAGGGCCTGAAGACATTATTCATGAGTTGCATGAATGTTGCAGGGGCATTGGTTAACCCGAACGGCATCACCACGAACTCGTAGTGTCCATATCTACTACGGAATGCGGTCATGCAAATATCTTCATCCTTAAATCCCAGCTGATGGTAACCTGACCTAAGGTCGATCTTGGAGAAATATTCTGCACCAGAGATTTGATCAAATAGCTCATTTATATGCGGCAATGGATATTTGTTCTTGATTATGAGTTGATTTAACTGTCGGTAGTCGATACATAGCCTGAGAGATCCGTCCTTCTTCCTGACGAATAAGACTGGCGCACCCCAAGGGGATGTGCTGGGTCGAATGAAGCCCTTCTCTAATGACCCCTGAAGTTGTTTCTTCAATTCTTTGAGTTCCGTGGGGGACATCCTGTAAGGAGCTATTGAAACAGGTGCTGCTCTAGGAATGAGTTCAATAGAGAAGTTTACTTCCCTTTCGGATGGTAAACCGGGTAATTCAGATGGAAAGACATCAGGGAACTCTTTTATAATGGCAATTTCCTCTAGGATGATTTCCTTGGACTCGATAATGATCACAGAAGTAAAGAAAGCTTCACAACCTTGCGAGATAAGTTTGTAGGCGTGAAGAGAAGAAATGAGAGCATGATACTTTCTATACTTGATGCCAAGGAAATAAAATCGTGGAGGATCCGATTTATGGAAAGAAATCCTCCTGTTGCCACAATTTATATCGACATAATGGTCACATAACCAATCTATGCCTAGGATAATATCGTATGATAGAAATAGAGAGATAGATCTATAAGGGGGGGATGAATAGATCTGTCCCCCAAATTAAACCAATTTGAAAACCCACGAGCTAAGCTATGATATAGCACTAAAAACTGAAGCAATTCAATCATAGATGCTAGATTAAATTAAGGAACGAACAATTGATGTGTAGAGGCAGAGGTTAGTGAAGTGAGATTAATATATGCAACCACAAACATCGACAATGAAAGCTAACCACGTAGCAAGCCAGTATTCAACCAACAATTGAGACCGGTACTAGACGGAGGGTTGATCCAAGGATCTCCTCTCGCAAGGGGCAGCTTTCCAGATAGGCCTGACCTATCTTTCCAGCTACGACATTTGATATACTGTCTAGTTGTTGCAAGATGCAAACGAAATCAAGCAAGGCAAACCACACAATGAACAAGAGGATTTTTAGGTGGTTCGATTGCAATGCACAATCTACATCCACCCCTCACTCTGCAGAGTGAGAATTCCTTGCACAAAGCAAATCAAATGTAGACTCAGTCTGCAAACAACTACTGAAACCATAGCTTAACACCCAAGGGAGACAAATCCCTTGAACTATGATTCTACTTCCAGCAGAGATCGAACCCACTGCACAATGCAGTACCCGGAGGACCGATCCTCCCTTCTTCTAATTTCTTAGAAGGAACCCCGGAGATGATTCTCCCTTCCTCTATCTGAACAGAGGGAAACAACCTGGAGACTATGTCTCCCTTCTTCTGAAATCTCAGAAGGAACAGAAACAAAAGAAATTTTGGTCTGAATTAAGAAGAGCAGAAACGAAAAATAAAAGATAGCTAAAGAGAAAAACAAGCGTAGCTTTGAACGTTGATTCAAGAGCTTAAGAAACTCGGGATCAATCCTCTCTCCTCTGGGCTGCAATCTCTTCTCTCTTTCTCTTCTCTCTTTCTTTCTCTTTGGCTCTCTCTATTTTCTCAACGAAGGCGGCTTTTCTCTCTTGAGTTCGCAGGGAATGCAGCTACCTCTCTTGTTTTGATCGGTTGATATTTATAGTAGAGAAATCACCCCTTCCAAAAAAAAAATGATCCATAGCCAGAATAATTCATTGGTCCAGGTGGCAAAGAATATTCTGTCACTTTTTATCCTTCCAGAACTCAGCCACGTGTATTGGATTACGCACCAAAAGGCTTCAGGTCACTGGCACGTGATCTACTTGATTCTCACGTTTTTGAGAATTGAATGAAGCTGCGTCGATTACTTAATGCATCGAGGCATGTGGACGCACTTTTTATTCAAGATCGTTGGTTATTCGTTTATTGGGTTTATTAAGTGTGTAGGTGTGCCAGTCACAAAGTGACGATTTATTCGGGCTTCGTGGAAGCCCATAGTGCGCGCGATCTGACTAATCAGACGATTGTGTGGTTCGAGTCGGGACCAAAACCCACCGTGCCATAAAGGCCACGTCGTTATTTACATCCCCCATACGGGGGAACACCCTTGATTGATTGTCGGGAATAAGGGCCCTACTGCCTGAGATTCATGGTAATAAAGAGAGAGCAATCACGTTTAAGGAAACCCGCGTCAGGGTGTAAACGTTCACAGATATGCATATGTCTGTCACTAGTGGACCATTTCTCATTCGGGCCGAAGTCCACATTTGCAATGTGGAAGACGGCGACAAAACCGTACGAATGTCTATCGTGAGTACGACAAGTTTAATGCAAGTGTGGGATCAGATCCCGATATATATATATGTCGGTCACTAACGGACCATTCATTGTTCGGACGAGAGTCCGCATCAGAAGCATCGAAGATCACGATAAAACCGTACGAATGTCTGCCGCAAGTACGGCAAGTTTAATTGGATTGCGGGATTGGATCCCGATAGAAGTGGGTCAAGCTGATGGACTATTGGCCCGAGATGGTTTCGGACTATGGCCATAACAGGGTTCCCGAGGTCCACATCCGATGCCATGGGGTGTCATTACTTTTCTCTTCACGTACAGTCCGGGGAAGTGAATTGTTAAGTGTGAAGCCCGAACTCGCCAACGTGTGGCCCTCGCATGCGGATCGACCTGCGCGGTCAGGTCATAGGGTTCGACCTACCCGGTCAGGTCACGGGGGTCAAGGGGGTAGTGCCCCTTGCGGGGGTCTCCGGGGGCGGGGCCCCCGGACAAAAATCTTGATTATGGTGGGGGCGAAGCTTTCATTTGTTTTTCCATTAACTTCAAGTATTGTTTTCTTTTGGTTAATCACTTTCTTTCTTTCAGGCACGCCGGATTAAGGAGATGCCAAGAGAGGGGAGGGGGGGGCCGGTTTAAGTATGTTAAGGGAGGCGTGCCGGTTTAGAAGGGGGCTGGGGGCGCGTCGGATTAAGTAATACAAGGGGGAGGCGCGCCGGTTAGAAGGGCAATGGTGCGCGCCGGTTTAATGGGTGAACAAGGGGCACGCCGGTTTAGGCCAAGAAGGGGAGGCGCGTCGGGATAGCTCAACCAATGGTAGGGCACGCTGGATAGGTGCCAAAAAATTTTAAAGGGTTTTGAGTGTGAGGCTAAATCGGCGGGGGGGGGGGGGGTACCGCGCCAGATTAGCCCAGGCCGGATTAGGGGATAGCTATTACAAGGTTTTTCTTGCTTCTTTTTCTTCTTTCTTTCACCTGTGGGTTGATTTGTTGATTAGCTTGTTCGTCCAATTGATGGATTAGATTTGTATAGGGCAAGTTAAGTGTTTTGAATGTTTGTTAAGGTGAATTAGCACGAGAGTTGAGTGCTTTTGGTAAAAGGGGTTTATTATGCAGGAGCTTGGAAGTTCAGTTTGCTTCAGAGGCGGCTTCAGACATGAGCTGTTCTTATCTTCAGACAACTTAGTTTGTTCGCTTGTTCTTAAGTGTTCTTGGGCTGGCGAAATTTGGGCAGCATCTCCCCCGAACTGAAGCTTGCCAGAGAAAAATGGGGAACACCAAACAGATTGCTCCGAGGTGAACCTCAAAACTCAGAGTGAGGCCTCCGTTAACCCATAAGTGTGTGTGGAGACTCGAGGACCAGCCTTCAAGAGTTCCAGCAGCTTACAGGTGGTGATTTTGTGGAAGTTCCACAGGGACCGATGTTCGTCATGAATAGCTATGAGTATTCACCCTTCGAACGGGTTCCCTCAAAGTTCATGCCACAAAAGGGGCAAGCTCCCGAGTACCCCGGGTGATGCAGAAAACTGAGAGAAAAAAAATTGAAGGAAAGGGGAAGCCAGATCAGAGCAATAAAAGACTGCGCATGCTTACAAAGCCACTCTTTTATTCATCCTCAAGGGAAAGGAGGGAAGAGAGGTACAAAAGGGGATCTACCCCAAAGCACATGGAAGAATACAACGGAGAAGATAAAAAAACTAGGCGTTGAGGTGGGGGGAGAAGAAGATACACCGGTGGGGGAGAAGGAGGAACAGAGCACAAGCTCCTCCCCCTCTCTCCCCTCTCTCTCCTCTTTCTTCACCTTGCCAATGTGAATGGATGGAGCCTCTTCTTCTCTTCGGACGCCGGAGACCTTAGCCAAACCAACCAGCCCCTTTTACTTCCTCAGACTTGTCGTTTTATAGAACGGCCATTGAGGAGAGTTCCTGCCACTTCCACCTCGTCTGCGACAAAGTCTGAACTCGACGTATTGCGCTAGATGCTGCGGATTCGTGCCGTACGCTGCTGCTAATCTGAGGATGGGATGTTCACAGATTTACCGGGGCCTGCTTCGCCATTGCCACTTCTGTGCTGTCGAACGGAGGCAGAGATAGAGCGTCTGGCATTCAATGTTCTCTACACGCCATAATGATGCAAAACAGAGCATCAGTATGCCGACGGGACAGGATGGGGTTAAACCGGCGCGGGGGGTGAGCGCGCCGGATTAGCATCAGGATGAGGGGCGTGTCAACTTTAGTGGTTTTGCAAGGGAAAAGGGGGGCATGTCGGTTTAGGGATCATGTAAGGGGGCGCGCTGGTTTAGGGATCATGTAAGGGGGCGCACCGGTTTAAAGCCCAAGCAATGGCATGCCGGTTTAAGTGCAAGCCGCGCTGGTTTAGACTTTGTCTCAGCTTCGCGGCCATTCAGACAAACGTTTATGCTCCCGAAAACTTCACCTGCAATGCTCCTGCTCTAAAGTGTTTAGTTCGAAGTCTCCGAGTCCAGGCTTAGGACTCTGAGCAATTTTCGGCGCGTGCCAAACCTGTGTCCGGATCACCGGGTTTCTTCCTGATTCGGCTTTCGGCATTACCGGTTGGGGAGCTGTGGCCATCCCTTTTGCTCGAGGAGCTTCCTTATCGGATGGCGGAGCACCCAGTGCACTCTCGTCCTACTTGGAGGAAGTATGGGGTTTGTTCGGCCCTTCCGTCCTTGGCTGCTCGGGTGTCGGGACGTGCATGCCGCATGATCGTTCTTTTCTTTCTTCTTCTCTTTTTGACGTCCACAAGGCAGTGTAGCTAAGAGACTTTCGAGCAGTTGGCTTCAAAATGCATGGCCTTTGGTGCATCGATGCAGCGCTTGGATGCTTCTATGTTGTTGGCTTCCAATTGCTGGTTCCGAGCTGAGCGCGTCGATGCACTCCTCTAAAGCGTTGATGCAGTGTGAAGATAGAACCTTTGGCCAGAGGCTTCGAATACTGGCTTTTGACTTTGTGCGTCGAGGCAGCTTCTTGGTGTTTCACCGTGGTATGATTCGCAAACCAGTTTTAAGCTTGATGCATCGAGGTAGTATTCTGTTGCATCGAGGCATAACTCTAAAAATGGCTTCCTTGAGCATCACTGCGTCGAGGCCGTTCTTTGTTGCATCGGTGTAGAACTCTTGAAATGACTTCTTTGAGCATTACTGCATCGAGGCCGTTCTCTGTTGCGTCGTTGCTGCCTCAACCTCTTATGGTAAGCTCGACACTTGTACTCTTGATCTTTTCTTCTAGAAGTTTCACCTTGTTTCAAGGTGAATTTACCCTGTCATTTCTCAGATCTTCCTCACTCTTTTGATACAGCTCCAGCAGCCAAAACACTTGCAACTAAGACTTATCTTATTAGCTAATGAACCATATTGTATTGACATCATCAAAACACATAGAATGTAACATTTTCTCCCTTTTTGATGATGGCAACAATATGAGTTATTGAGTCTTTTCAGTGCCCAAAAATTGAACAATCAGAGATTTGAAAGGAATAGACTGAAACAGAGGAGGAAGGTTTATTTGTGACACCAAAACAAGAGACATGATACCAATCAGGACAAAAACAGACAGATAAGACTTTTATGATGAGAGGAATCCAAAAATTCCAATTTTCCCTCCCAACTTCCCAGGTTTCTCTCCCCCCAACTTTCTCTCCCAACTTACTCTCCCCCTTTGACTTCATCAAAAATAATGGGCAGAGAGGGACAATGTGAAAGTGCAAGAGATACCAGATACAATAAGTTCACAAATTTAGAAAGTATCAAACCCATCTCTTAAGAGAGGAAGTGGTAACAAAAATTTGCTTAGATGTTTCAGACTGATAATCCAGAGAGACAGAGAGTAGAAAATCTTGAAAATTATCTTCATACAGGAATAAGGAGAGCTAGCAAATTATCATATAGATGCCTTGAATAAGCTGTCTAAAAGCTGTACTAGTTAACCTTTCAGAGACTTCTTAAGTGAAAATTTCCTAGCAGTATTGAAGACAAACAAATCACATCATACTTTGCATTGGGGCTTTGAACACTTTCAACAATTTCTTTTGAACGGTTTTCTTTTTCCCATTGAGCAAAGTGGTTTAATCTACACCTTTTTGCGTGAGGAGACACATTGGTTAGATGCAGGAATCCCTAGTTACTCAGTGTGGTAACCTTAATGCCTCTCTTTTGAGGACATAGTTAGCAGTAGAGATGTCTTTTTACGTGAGGCACAACACGTCTTAAGTGAAGTGACCCAGTTACTCAACATTCTATGCCATTGCTCTGCCATGGTTGCATTGGCAATATATTTTTGATCAGAGTTAATCTGGCACTTCATGACACAACTCACTTCACTTCATGGTGAAGAATAGTTGGTTTCTCAGTAAACCAAACCATTGCTCTGAAGAATTTTACCCCTTTTTATTTCACTGATGTAGAGAGTTTGAAGACAATACTAAATGTACAGATTTTCAGCTAGAGTTGCCTCATTATGTTTAAAGTTCAAGCTTTTAGAAGAATTTAGGGCATGATAATCCAACATTGTTCTTTACTCATTAAGACGTGTAGGAAGATATTCTTCAGAAGCCTTTATCTTTGTCTATACAAGATCATGAGATTTAAACTTCTTAGCTAAAATTTCAGTTAACAGACTTAAAATCTTTAAGAGAGTTTTGAGTTTCAAGATATGTGAAAGAACTGTATAAGATTCTCATTAATCACAATGTGATCTGATAGACTCCAGAAGAAGGACATACTCCCCCTATGAACTTGACTACATGGACTCAAGAAGAATGCTTAACCAGACCAAAAAGAAATCTCCACGTAACTACATGAGTTTATTAGCCTTGGTACTTGGCAGAGAACTTAGGTCAATGACCACCTCACGCGCAGTGCAGGTTTCCAGACAGACATAATCTACCCTTCTCCTAACACCATTTTATATACCAAAGATGGTTAAACAAGAGTAGTAAAGGATGAAGAACATTGAAGTGCATAGATGTGTCGACCTGGGATCAGGGTGCATCAACACAGAGACTATTCATAGGATTGTAGATGTGAACAATTTGAACTGACAGGTCAAGGCGGTGACAACAGTGCATCGAGATAGGCTACAGACTCACAAAAATTACAGACATACATGAAATGGGATTCAGAAAACAGCATGAAATTCAAGATGATCTGAAAATACCCAACTGTCTTCTCTAGGAAGAGAATTTTTCATTATCCAAAGGCTTAGTAAATATATCTACAATTTGATGTGCTGTGCCTATATGGATTAATAAAAAATTTCCCTTAGAAACTTCATTTCTTATGAAGTGGTGCCTGATTTCTATATGCTTGGTTCGTGAATGCAGAATAGGGTTCTTAGATAGGTTTACTGCACTAGTGTTATCACAGTAAATAGGTGTGCAACCAAGGTCTACTTTGTAGTCCTAGAGCTGATGTTTTATCCAAATAACTTGAGTACCACAACTCCCTACAGCTACGTATTCAGCCTTTGTAGTGGAGAGGGCAACAGAATGTTGTTTCTTGGAAACCCAAGAAACTAAACATCCACCTAAGAATTGACAAAAACCACTTGTGCTTTTCCTATCTAACTTGCAGCCAGATAGTCTGCATTAGTGTAAGATTTTAAATCTAATGTGAGTGATGCAGGAAACCAAAGTCCTAGATTATGTGTGCCTGAAATATATCTAAAAATTCTTTTAACAGCAACAAGATGTAATTCAGTAGGTCTAGACTAAAATCTAGCATACATGCATATGCTGAATTGGATATCAAGTCTAGAAACAGTAAGGTATAGCAAGGATCCAATCATACCTCTGTAGATTTTTGCATTTACCTCTTTACCTGACTCATCAGCATCCAAAGAAGTATTAGTATCCATTGGAGTGGCTATATGCTTCACTTTGTCCATTCCAAATCTTTTCAAGATCTCCAATGTGTATTTTGTTTGACTGATGAAACAACCATCCTCATCTGCTGTACCTGTAGACCAACAAAGTATTTCAGTTCACCAACCAAACTCATTTCAAATTCATTTGACATGAGACTTGCAAATTCATCACATAGTTCAGTGCATTTTGAACCAAAAACAATATCATCTACGTATACTTGAACTATGATGAGTTGGTGTTTCAGATTTTTTATAAAAAGAGTCTGGTCCGCTTTACCTCTGTTGTAGCCCTTGCTGAGTGGAAATTCTGTCAACCTATCATACCAAGCCCGAGGGGCCTGCTACAATCCATACAAAGCTTTATTTAATCTAAAGACATGGTTAGGCAATTTAGATAGTTCAAAACCGGGGGGTTGCTCAACATAAAGTTCCTCTTTTATAAACCCATTTAAGAAGGCACTATTTACATCCATTTGATAAAGTTTAATGTTATTTGAGCAAGTAAAAGCTAGCAATATTCTGATTGCTTCCATCCTAGAAACTGGTGCATAGGATTCATCAAAGTCCACCCCAAATTCCTGACAGTAGTCCTTGGCCACCAACCTGGCTTTGTTTCTAGATATTATTCCATCTTCATTCACCTTATTTCTAAAGACCCACTTAGTTCCTATGATAGATTTTTCAGGTCTGGGAACTAGGTTCCAGACTTTATTCCTTTCAAATTGACCCAATTCTTCATTTATAGCATATATCCATGACTCATCTGTTAAGGCTTCTTCAATTGTTTTGGGTTCAATTTGTGAAACTAAAGCTACTAGATCTTGATTATTGACTTCTTGACAAAAAGATCTAGTCTTTAGGGGGATCATGCAGATTTCCTATTATGTTATGTTCAGGATGGTCTTTTAGAAATCTGATATTATTTGAGGACTCACCTTGCTCAGCCGACTCACCTTGCTCTTGGTCATTTTGTGCAGCTGGTTCATTTGTTTCCTCATTCAGCTTGTCCTCTAAAAATTCTCCATCATCTCTTGATTTTCAGTCATCATTATTCATGTCAGTAGAATTGAATGCTTCATCAAATATGACATGAGAGGATTCTTCTACTGTTTGGTCAGAAATGTTAAAGACCCTGTATGCCCTTGATAATTCAGGATATCCTAGGAAAATCCCTGGGCTACTCATGGCTTCAAATTTGTCTAAGTCCTTTTTGTCATTGTTATGAATGAAACATTTAGAACCAAAAATCTTAAAATAAGCCAAGTTGGGTCTCTTACCTTTCAGCAGTTCATATGGAGTTTTTGTCACGTCCCGAACCGATAGCAGCGGAACGTGTCGTTTTCTCAAAACGTGGCAGATAAACAGTCGTGTCAATCAGAGCATATCCATAAGACAAGATATAATTTGAAAAAAATATAATTTCATTTCAAATATAATTTTATTACAAATTAGACCCAAATAAAAGGACTCAATAAAGGAAAATTACAATGGACTCTCTAATTAGACTTGACATGAACATAACGACATACACCATGAGGTTCATCTAAGTTTGCCGAAGCACTCCTCACTCTTGCCCGCGCCCATCTCGTTTGGTCTCGTCATCACTATGGTCATTACCTAAAAAATATTAGAAAACATTAGGTGAGCGAATGCTCAGTAGGTCTTATATCTCAAGCTCCAAGCTAGCTTTAAGTAAGTAACAATTTAACATGAACATGCAACTCATGCAAGGTATCGTAATCGAGAACTATAATGGCACGAGCTAGATTAATAATCCAGAGATAATATAAAGGAAATGTAGACATGACTATAAATAATTTCAAGTGCAATAAAGACAACAGATAGACGGGACAATAGTTCCAAGAATAATCTTGACAAGATAGCGAGCTTTTCAATAAGGTTTTCAAGAGCATTCATGAGGAGACAATAACAATCGTTTTAATAAGACATTCACTTTCACTAGAGCGTATCACGTAACTATCATGTTGTAAGATTGGCCATATATATTTACGAGTTAATATTTGAGTAACAATCACTTGTGGAATGTCGTAGACCAATCTTACTTTTAGTTGGTGCAATGCCACACCTGATCAATCATGATACCAGTACACGTTTGGACTTTGCCTCGCCCCTAGGATCAGATCCGGACCCCATCACTATTATGTTCTAGCATTGAGTATCAATTTGTTTGGACCCATAGCCCCTTTTTTGGGTCTAGACCAATTCAACTTAAAATAATGGCCAAGAATTCCAAGGATCAAGCATGTAGGAACATTAGGGTAGATTTTATGGAGCGTATAGTTCAAGGACATAACTTGAATGAGGATGATATACTGATAAGTCGCATGAGAAAGGATGACATAAGAAGAAATTGGGTAATTGGCGTCCACTCAGTCGCCATCAATTACAGAATATGTGCCCACTGTAGTGGTCGCCCATTCTGTGAATCAGAACAAGCTTGAAGAAATAGTGTCCATGTCTAGGCCGCTAAATCAGTAATTTGCGCCTACTGGATGGCCACCAATTCTATTTGGCGTCCATGTCCAGGTCGCAAATTCCAGAAAGAACACAGACTTCTCAAAGAGGCCAGAAACAATGCTCTATGAGGGCAAAGCATCACGTTTCTTCAGAGTGATGTGACAAATAAAGGTTTCAGGGTTTTTAAGGTATAACCTGCTCGGCTGTCTTGAGGGAATCCAAGGCTAGTGTAGACTTGCGGAGGTCTCAATGAAGAAAGTACCAGTCTGAAGGAAGGAATATCCCGCGGAGGGTCCAATCATCACCAAGAGATAGTGTGTAGGCGATAGACAGCAAAACAGGGACCAAGTCTTGGACGTGAGATAGTGGTGCCGAAGATCCAGCGGTCTATAATCAGAAACACGCGGAGGAAACAGTCTCAAAAATTTGCATCCATATAGTGGTCGCCCATTAAAATTGGCGTCCACTAACTGAACGATGTTTCAATAACTTGGCATCCTTAATCAAGGCCCACATTCCTTTTCATTTTTTCTTAACATATATACATTTTTTTCAGGAATAGCGCCTTTTCAAATGGGCGCACATTAGTTTCTTCATGAATTTGTGCATGTTCAACTGGGCGTACATTCCTTACTAATTTCAGCATATTTATCCTTTTACAAAAATTACAGGAAATGGCGCCTCTTTGAGAGGGCGCAGGTTGTATAATGTACGACAGTTTGTCTGGTCGTAGTTTATTTTATTATTTCTTTTAGGACCAATAGGCGACAGGGCTCTGGTCGCCCATTCCTTTTAATGTTTTATACTGTAATGCATCCACTGGATACGTTTACAGATACAACGGTACAATTATTTCCACGTTTTACTGTTCATTAGGAGATGAACAGTACTACTTTCAAGTCAAGAAGATTTTCAGAAACCTAAAGACATAGGAAAATAGAGAAAATTATAGAGATTCCAGAAATATACATTACATGATTTTTAGGTACGTGGTTCCATAAATATTAAATTTCTAGAGATGATGTAATTATTACTTAGCTAAGGTATTTGGCGACAGAGTGTGAGGTGCCCATTGATTTGGCGTCTATGGCACTGTCACAGTTTACTGATTTAGCAACCACGCTATGGTCGCTAATTCCTTTTTTCATGCAGAGACCTCTTAAACACGATCTAAAACATGCAACAATGGTACAATAACACTACATGGCCTATCTAGCATGAGCCTTACACATTGTACATGAATATTCAGGAGTTTTACTTGGGAGATTGCCTACCTTATACAACGCCTTAACGAAGAAGAAGAACGGGAAGATGAGGTTGCAGTCAGATACAGTATGAAGAAGAGGAAGAAGAAGAGGCCCGTTCGCCCTTCGTGCAGCAACGGCAGTAGACGAATGAACGTGGGAAGGAGAGGAAGATGACGACGTCGACGCACAGCACCAGGAAGCATACTCACAAACAGCATTGGCAACAACAGGCTTCTGCCAATCGCAGGAGCCTTATTTATAGAGGAAGAATTCCTAAGTGTGTAGGGATCCTAATAGGGATCAATTTCTTCTAACTACGTTTCTAACATCTCTCAAATTTCCCACATTGCATCAACTTTCCTTGTGGCATATAATTTCCCTATGTAACAATCCGGATGGAGTCAAAATTGCCCATGCACATCTCTTTCCGAAACTACAGTCGCCTTATACTAATCCTGTAAATCCTAAGCCCATGCAGGTTTCGAACGTGCTTTAGGGTTTAAACTTAAGAAGGTTCTATTAATAAAAGCCCATGCATATCTATATATTTATCTATATATCCTTAGCTCACTTGGTATCATGTTGGTGACTTACGTTTATAACTCAAGCCCACGACTAGGGCCCATTTTACATATATATATATGTCCTTAAAAGCCCACCGTTTATTATAAGGTCTAAAGGCTCCTACGCTAATGGCCTTTACTATACAGGCTTTAACAGAGAAACCCACTAACTATTTAGTATTGAGGCCCTATAATTCTTTTAATAGGGAATGTCCTTGTTAAGTTTGTGAGTTGGGCTTTTACCTTTTGAGGATTTATTTGTAACCCACTTGTTAATATCTAGGCCCATTATCTATGTTAACTATTTCCATTATCAAAATTTTATTTTCCATAATTATTTTATGAAAAATATTATAGTTATTATTATTTATTCCATACTTAAAAATTCTGAGGTGCTTCATCCTCCCCCACTTAAAAGAATTTGGTCCCCAAATTCACATGATTTCTTTTCCATATCAGTGGGGTAAAATCACCATATTCAAGACATATGTTCTAGCTAGATCCATTCTCATAGCATTCTAAGTACTAAGATCACCATATGCAATCATACAATTATGAATAGGATGATTTTAGAGTTACCTTCCAATGCTTGAAGCCTACCTTGCCGCTTTGGTCCACCTTGTTGTTGCTCTCGCGACGCTTTGAGAGGACAATGGGCGATCCTATGGTCTTCACTTCCACAACGAATACACTTCCCAAGTTTATACCAGCACTCCTCCGATTTGTGCCCTCCTTTATTGAAATGTTGACATTTTTCCTTGGCCGGAACAACTTGTTGGTCATCATTCAGGGGTTTCTTGTCCTTACAGGAACCGTTACCTTCATTGGACCTCTTCTTGCCATTCACGGGTTCTTGATTCTTGGATCCATTCGCTAACTCCTTCTTGGAATTTTTCCCTTTGATTCATTCCATCATATCCATAGCATCTTCCAATAGTTGCGCTTTCCTAACCATCTCCATGTAAGTTTGGATTTCTAACGGAGATAATTGAGGAATAAGATCCACCTTCAAGCCATTCATAAATCTCTTTGCTCGCATCTTCTCCGTATGGACTAAATGTGGTGCATATCGGGCCAATCGAGAAAACTTCGCTTCATAATCTACTACCGATAAATTACGTTGTTTTAGTGCCGCAAACTCCATACCCATCTTCTCTCGGATTCTCTCCGAAAAATATTTCTCCTTAAAGTGTTCTAGGAACTCATCCCATGTAACTTGGTCATTGGGCAAGATTGCTTCCACGGACCCCCACCATGCCCGAGCATCCTTTTCTAGTTAATAAGTCCCCAATAGTACCTTCTCTTGGTCGGTACATTGCATAACCTTGAAGGTTCTCTCTATTTCTTGCACCCAATTCTCCGCCTCGTCCGGGTCGGTAGACCCACTAAACTTAGGGGGATTCATCTTTTGGAACTTCCGATGCAAATCTCTGACTCCATGTTAGACTCCACCTTGTGCAACTTGTTGCAATGCCTGAGTCAACCCTTGGATGGTACGCTGCATCTCTCTCCATTTTGCTCTCTCGGCATCCATTTTAGCCTACAAAATAATTTTTAAAGTAATGATTATTCACATCTTGACAATAATTTTTAACGTGGATGAGACGTATTTTATTTGTTAACCCGTAGCTCTACCTAAATCTCACGGGATTCCTATGGGGTAACTAACGAGGACAACTCGATCTACAACTTGGACTTAATGACCTAGGGATTTAGAAAACCTAGGATCTGATACAACCTTCTATCACGCCCCGAATCGATAGCAGCGGAACGTGTCGTTTGCTCGGAACATGGCAGATAAATAGTCATGTCAATCAGAGCATAGCCATAAGACAAGATATAATTTGAACAAAATAGAATTTCATTTCAAATATAAGTTTATTACAAATTGGACCCAAATAAAAGGACTCAATAAAGAAAAATTACAATGGACTCTCTAATTAGACTTGACATGAACATAACGACATACACCATGAGGTTCATCTAAGTTTGCCGAAGCACTCCTCACTCTTGCCCTTGCCCATCTCGTTCGGTCTCGTCGTCACTATGGTCTTACCAAAAAAATATTAGAAAATACTAGGTGAGTAAACGCTCAATCGGTCTTAATATCTCAAGCTCCAAGCTAGCTTTAAGTAATTCACAATTTGACATGAACATGCAAGTCATGCAAGGTATCGTAATTGAGAACTATAATGGCACGAGCTAGATTAATAATCCAGAGACAATATAAAGGAAATGTAGACATGACAATAGATAATTTCAAGTGCTATAAAGACAATAGATAGACGGGACAATAGTTCCAAGAATAATCTTGATAAAATAGCGAGCTTTTCAATAAGGTTTTCAAGAGCATTCATGAGGAGACAATAACAATCGTTTCAATAAGGCATTCACTTTCACTAGAGCGCATCACGTAACTATCACGTTGTAAGATTGGCCATATACATTTAAGAGTTCAATATTTGAGTAACAATCACTTGTGGAATGTCGTAGATCAATCTTGCTTTTGGTTGGTGCAATGCCACACCCGATCAATCATGATACCAGTACACATTTGGACTTTGCCTCACCCCTGGGATCAGATTCGGACCCCGTCACTTTTATGTTCTAGCATTGAGTATCAATTTGTTTGGACCTATAGCCCCCTTTTTGGGTCTAGACCAATTTTCACTTAAAATAATGGCTAGAGAATTCCAAGGATCAAGCATGTAGGAACATTAGGGTAGATTTCATGGAGCGCAGAGGGACAGAACTTGAACGAGGATGATATACCGATAAGTCGCATGAGAAATGATAACATAAGAAGAAACTGGGTAATTGGCGTCCACTCAGTCGCTACCAATTACAGAATATGTGCCTACTGTAGTGGTCGCCCATTCTGTGAATCAGAACAAGCTTGAAGAAATAGCGTCCATGTCTAGGCCGCTAAATCAGTAATTTGCACCTACTGGATGGCCGCCAATTCTATTTGGCATCCACGTCCAGGTCGTAAATTCCAGACAGAACACAGACTTCTCAAAGAGGCCAGAAACAGCCTCAGAAATCTATGTCCATACAGTGGTCGCCCATTAAAATTGGCGTTCACTAACTGAACGATGTTTTAGTAACTTGGCGTCTTTAATCAAGGCGCACATTCCTTTTTATTTTTTCTTAACATATATACATTTTTTTCAGGAATAGCACCTTTTCCAATGGGCACACATTGTTTTCTTCAAGAATTTGTGCCTGTTCAACCGGGCGTACATTCCTTACTAATTTCAGCATATTTATCCTTTTACAAAAATTACAGGAAATGTCACCTCTTTGAGAGGGCACAGGTTCTATAATGTGTGATAGTTTGTCTGGTCATAGTTTCTTTTACTATTTCTTTTAGAACCAATTTGCGCCTGTGTATACGGGCACATGTTTAAATAGGCAACAGGGCTCTAGTTGCCTATTCCTTTTAACGTTTTATAATGCAATGCATCCACTGGATACGTTTACAGATACAACGGTAAAGTTATTTGCACATTTTACTATTCATTAGGAGATGAACAGTGCTACTTTCAATTCAAGAAGATTTTCAGAAAACTAAAGACATAGGAAACTAGAAAAAATTACAGGGATTCCAGAAATATGCATTACATGATTTTTAGGTACATGGTTCCATAGTTATTGAATTTCTATAGATGATGTAATTATTACTTAGCTAAGGTATTTGGTGACAGAGTGTGAGGCCCCCATTGATTTGGCGTCTATGGCACTGTCGCAGTTTACTGATTTAGCGACCATGCTATGGTCGCTAATTCCTTTTTTCATGCAGAGACCTCTTAAACACGATCCAAAACATGCAACAATGGTACAATAACAATACATGGCCTATCTAGCACGAGCCTTACACGTTGTACATGAATATTCAGGTGTTTTGCTTGGGAGATTGCCTACCTTATACGACGCCTTAACGAAGAAGAAGTACGGGAAGACGAGGTTGCAGTCAGATGCAGCAAGAAGAAGAGGAAGAAGAAGAGGCCCGTTCGCCCTTTATGCAGCAACGACAGTAGACAAATGAACGTGGGAAGGAGAGGAAGATGACGACATCGACGCACAGCACCAGGAAGCAGACTCACGAACGGCAGCGGCAACAACAGGCTTCTACCTTCGTAGGAGCCTTATTTATAGTGGAAGAATTCCTAAGTGTGCAGGGATCCAAATGGGGATCAATTTCTTCTAACTATGTTTCTAACAGCTCTCAAATTGTCCACGTTACAACCACTTTCCTAGTGGTATATAATTTCCCTACGTAACAATCCGGATGGAATCAAAATTTCCCATGCACATCTCTTTCCAAAACTACAGCCGCCTTATACTAATCCTGTAAATCCTATGCCCATGTAAGTTTCGAACGTGCTTTAGGGTTTAAACTTAAGAAGGTTTTGTTAATAAAAGCCCATGCATATATATATATATATATATATATATTTTTTCTATATATTTTTAGCTCACTTGGTATCTTGTTGGTGACTTACGTTTATAACTCAAGCCCACGACTAGGGCCCATTTTACATATAAATATATGTCCTTAAAAGCCCACCGTTTATTATAAGGTCTAAAGGCTCCTACGCTAATGGCCTTTACTATACAGGCTTTAACAGAGAAACCCACTAACTATTTAGTATTAAGGCCCTATAATTCTTTTAATAAGGAATGTCCTTGTTAAGTTTGTGAGTTGGGCTTTTACCTTTTGAGGATTTATTTGTAACCCACTTGTTAATATCTAGGCCCATTATCTATGTTAACTATTTCCATTATCGAAATTTTATTTTCCATAATTATTTTATGAAAAATATTATAGTTATTATTATTTATTCAATACTTAAAAATTCTGGGGTGCTATAGTTTTCTTATGGACAGGTCTTACCATTACCCTGTTAATTATATAACAGGCTGTGTTTGCAGCTTCTGCCCAAAATATTCATGGTAATTGACTTTCAATGAGCATTGTCCTTTCCATCTCCACGATCGTTCTACTTCTTCTCTCCACTATACCATTTTGCTCTGGGGTCCTGGGAGAAGAAAACATATGAGTCAATCCCTCTTGTTTACAGAAATCTGAAAGTAGTGTATTCTCAAACTCCCCCCCCCCTGATCAGATTGAATTGTGTAGATTCTGTGCTTACCTTCCTGCTTTATTTTATTAAAGAAATGTTGAAAATTTTGAAATATATCATTTTTGTGAGCCAAGAAAAATATCCATGCAAATCTAGTAAAATCATCCACAATTACATACCCAAATATTTTGCCATTGAAACTTTGGGTTCTTGTGGGACCAAATAAGTCCATGTGCAGGAATTCTAGTGGTTTAGATGACAGAGATTCTGATCTTGTTTTGAAAGCTTTTCTTGTTTGTTTCTCTAGTGTACATGCATCACATATTTTTTCATTTGATTTAAATTGAAGCTTGGGTAGACCTCTAACTAAATCATGCTTGACCAATTTATTTAAAGTGATGTAACTAGCATGACCCAATCTCCTATGCCAATTGAAGACGTTATTGTCTATGTTGGCAGACAAATAAAGATTAGATGAAAATTTTTCATCCAAGTCTACTATGTAGACATTATTGACTCTGAGTCCTAAAAATTTGACTGTGTCAGAATTTATTTCAAAGATTTTGCATGCATGGTTATCAAAAATAACTTTGTGACCCTTGTCATAGAGTTGACTGATGCTTAACAGGTTATGCTCAAGTCCATCAACATGTAAAACCTTTTCAATGGTGTTTGAGGGAAACTTACCAATGGTGCCTTAACCAATTATCTTACCCTTGTTTTTTCCTCCAAACTTAACCATTCCTCCTCCCTTCATCTCCAGCTTGTTGAACTTGGTTCGATCTCCTGTCATGTGCCTCGAACAGCCACTGTCTAAATACAACCTGTTTTGCATGGCTGTCAGGCCGACCTGCAAGCAAATTATGCAGAAAATTTTGGAACCCAAGAAAAGTTGGGTCCAGATAGATCATTCAAACCCTTCAGCAAATTTTGTGGGATCCAAACCTGTCTAACAATTTTCTTCTCACTATTGTTGAATTTCTTGTTTTCAACATTGATAGATTTAGAGTTGGCAAAGGTTTGGTCTTCCCTTACTCGAGCTTTGTTCAAAAAATCTTTATTCCACTTTCTTCCAAAAAGATTTATAGGATACCTCATGAAGCTCTTCTGACTTTGGAAGGTATGCTTATTAAAATGCCTCTAAGAATAATCAAGATAAGGCCACTGTGTCTTATTATTATTCACATTTCTATATTTCCTAGAGCTCCTGTTCTGGTTAGGGTGCATCGACCTATAGTGTGGGCTGTGTCGATGCATCTTAGCTTGAAGGCTAATTTTAGCTATGTCTGGCATATAGTGACTCGACTCACCACTTGGGTTGGGTCGATGCAAGGTTGTCTTCACAGTTGAATTTCATTGAATCTTGGTTTGTTGTCCAGTGGAATTGGTTGAATTGGCTTTTATGAAGTTCATCATTTTTGGTTGCTGGACTTGTTTGTTGTTGTTTGAACTGGATGGGGTATCTAGTTTCTCTTTACCCTTCTCTTGACATAAGGTCATTGTTTTGAATTCAAATGGCTTTTTGCTTGAGAGATCATATCCCAATCCTTCTTTATTGAAATTTATTTTCATACCTAGCATTGTATCTAGGTTTGTCTTTCCCTGAACAAACTTTTCTAGCATGTCTTGTTTATCAGTTAATTCCTTTTCAAGCTTTCGAATTCGCATTGTTTCTGAATTCAGAGTTAGCATTCCTGACAGCTTCATATTTCTCGATTGTTAATTCTTTTTCTTTCTTGATTTCCTAAAATTTTATTTTAAAATCATCAAGGTTTTTCATAATCTCCTCCTTTCCAATTTTTAGGTTATCATGGTCAATTTTCAGCAAATTCAATTCTTCAACCTTTGTTTTGAGTTTTTCATTTTCCTCTTTAACAGAAGTTTGATCCTGAATAACATTATTCAATTTTCTCTTCATCATTTTGTATTCCTTGGTTTGACAATTGAAGTTATCTAACAGATCTACATATTTATCTTCCCAATCATCAATTGAATACTTTTCAAAGGGATTGCTTACCTCTTCATCACTGTTGGCCATAAGACACAGCCCTTGCTCTTCTTCATCTGAGGTTTCTCCTTCGATGTCTTCTTCTTCATCGCTCCATGTGCAAACCATGGCTTGAGACTTCTTTTTCTGAGCCTTGAAGTTCTTCCTCATCAACTCGGGGCAGTCTCCTTTCATGTGACCTGGCTTTTTGCAATGAAAATAAGTGATTTTGTCAAAAATTTTATTCTTATAAGATTTAAAGTTAGAATTCTTACCAGCCTAATGTGGCCTTCTTCTCCTAAAGGTCTTACCTCTGGTTCTCAAGAACCTTTGGAACTGTCGGGTCAACATGGCTTGTTGAACATCATCTAAATCAGAAAAATTCTCATATTCCTCACTGCTCTCTTCACTACTCCAAGACACTTTGAGAGCTATTGTTTTGCCCTTCTTATTTTCCTGCACACTCCTCTTGAGGTTAATCTCATATGTCATTAATGATCCCATCAGCTCCGTGCCTGTCTGTTTGCGACCGCGGGGGAATTTCAGTTCCGGGTTCCTTTTCCCTCGTGGCAGGGATGTACACTCACCTTTTACGGAAGGCTGAGATAGGTTGACTGTGCACGCGGGGATTCCAGAGGTATTGAGAAGGAGGCAGAGAGAACGATATGAACACACTGGAAGAAATGGCGTATGGTTAATCGTTCTGGGAGAATGGGATAGGGATGGCTGGGTGGAATGCGGGCGTGCCAGTCGATTTCTCGACAATCACCTATGGAACCAAGGATTGACCGGGGAAGCGTCGCCAAGATGCGGCACGTGACTCGAGGGATCGGGTGACACGTGGATAGAAGGGGTTCCACGGGTGCGAGTGCACATGCGATTATGGGGATTCATGTACTGGACGTCTTTCCCCACCGGTCGCAAGTAATCGGTGTTTATTTTACATCAGATTGAATCTGAATACCTTTGTTTCTACTGTCGAAGAAAGAGTTAGGGACCTTGGGAGCCGTGACGTCGGGAGGGCCTAGTTCATGCCACAGCGACAGGGCAACAGCAACATAACAGGGATAACTGGGGGCAGAGAGACTGGTTCCAACGAGGAGGGAGATCCGCTCCCTAACTATATTACATGACTTATATGCCATGAAAGGCATTTATATGGGGGCGTGAGAGCCCGATTACAGATGCTTGCAAGCCACGGGACAATTCCGTCATTCATGACGGTCCTCGGGTCATTGCGTTATGGTGTGGGTAGTTCCGTATCTGTACATGGTGTCCGTCAGAGGACCTGTAACTCAGCAGGATGGCACCCGCGGGGCGTCGCAATGTATTCCCGACATGAGACAGTGTCGAGGTAGGGGCAGTAGGGGTGCCGTGGGCACCGTTGTGCTGGGGAAGTTGAGTGGTCGGGTGCCGCGGGCCCCGGTGTGACTGGAGTAGCTGGCAGTCGGGTGCCGGGGGCACCGTTGTGACTGGAGTTGTTGAGTGATCGGGTGCCGCGGGCCCCGAGGCGACTGGAGTAGCTGAATGGTCAGGCGCCTTGGGCCCCGATGTGACTAGAGTAGCGGGCAGTCGGGTGCCAGGGGCACCGTTGTGACTGAAGTTGTTGAGTGATCAGGTGTCATGGGCCCCGATGTGACTAGAGTAGCTGGCAGTTGGGTGCCGGGGGCACCGTTGTGACTGAAGTTGTTGAGTGATCGGGTGCCGCGGGCCCTGATGTGACTGGAGTAGCTGGCAGTCGGGTGGCGGGGACACCGTTGTGACTAGAGTTGTTGAGTGATCGGGTGCCGCGGGCCCCGATATGACTAGAGTAGCTGGCAGTCGGGTGCCTGGGGCACCGTTGTGATTGAAGTTGTTGAGTGATCGGGTGCCTTGGGCCCCGATGTGACTGGAGTAGCTGGCAGTCGGGTGTCGGGGGCACCGTTGTGACTGAAGTTTGTTGAGTGTTTGGGTGCCACGGGCCCCGATGTGACTAGAGTAGCTAGCAGTCAGGTGCTGGGGGCACCGTTGTGACGGAAGTTGTTGAGTGATCGGGTGCCGCGGGCCCCGATGTGACTGGAGTAGCTGGCAGTCGGGTGCCGGGGGCACCGTTGTGACTAAAGGAGGCAGGCACCGGGAAGATGCTGAGACCCGAGTACACGTACATGTATTCAACTGGTTTGATGCTATATGAGAGCCACATGGGCTTTACAAATGGGCCGAGGAGGCCGAAGTACAATGGGCGCAAGCCGCGGGACAATTCCGACGCGTGGGTCGGTCCCTGGGTCAATGCTGGATAAGGCGGATATCCGCGTGTTTTACAGAGGGTCCCTCTCATGGCACGGGCCATGTTTGCTTCGCCAAACGAGGGGCTATGATTGGATAGCTGGAGAAAGCATCAGGCTGGTGTTTGGGTGAGGGTCGATCACAGCTCGAGTCGAGCAGTCGGACGTGGCCTCGTGACTGCGGGGAAGTGTGACGTCATAATGCGTGCATAGTTGCGGTCGGCGGGCACGCGAGGGGAAGTCCCGGCATGAGGGGGAATTCACCCTTGTCATAACGTCGCACACGTGGCGGGGGTAGACTTGTGTGTCATGGCGGAACACCGTGTGAGGGAAGTACAAGCGACATACCCTCGGCGTCCTTAGCCGACGACCAAGTCACCCACACACAATTCTCCTTGCTCGTTGCTTGGAGCTGCTTGAAGCTTGAAGATCACTAGAAGCCTTGATTCATGCATATGCCGGATCCTCCCACCCCTTGAGCCTCTAAGGGGTTTTTATAGAGAAGTTGAAGGGTTAGAAAGGGTTTAGGAGGGCTAGGTTGATAGGGTCAAGCCAGCCCACGCAAACCCCATGAATAGTATAGGTTTAGGAGGGCTAGGTTGATAGGGTCAAGCCAACCCGCATAAACCCCATGAATAGTGTAAGTTTAGGAGGGCTAGGTTGATAGAGTCAAGCCAACCCGCGTAAATCCCATGAATAGTGTGGGTTTAGGAGGACCAGGTTGATAGGGTCAAGCTAGCCCGAGTAAACCCAGTGAATAGTATGGGTTTAGGAGGACTAGGTTGATAGGGTCAAGCTAGTCCGCGTAAACCCAATGAATAGTATGGGTTTAGGAGGACTAGGTTGATAGGGTCAAGCTAGCCCACGTAAACCCAATGAATAGTGCACGGGCTGAGTAGAGGAGAAAGGGTTTACGCGGACCAGCTCATAGGGGTGAGTTGGGCCGCGTAAACCCCTCCCCTGGGTGGGGTTTAGGCGGACCAGCCCAATGGAGTGGTCTGGTCCGCGTAAACCCCTCCACGGAGGGTGTTTTTTAGTAAAAAGTGGGCTGGGAAGGGTTTAGGCGGACCAGCCTCAGGTGGTGAGGCTGGTCCGCTTAAACCCCCTCTCCCGGGGGTTTAGGCGGACCAGCCTGGGGGGTCTAGGCTGGTCCGCCTAAACCCCACCCCAGGGGGGTTTAGGCGGGCTGGTTTGGGCTTTTTAATTTTTTTTTAAAAGTCAAATTTTTTTTATTGAAGGGAAGGGGTTTACGCGGACTAGGTTGATGGGTGAGGTTGGTCCGGGTAAACCCTCTCCCCATGGGGTTTAGATGGGTTCGATTGGGGGGTTTATCCGAGTTTGACTGTGGGTTTGACTGGGGTTTGACTGAGGGTTTGACTGGGGGTTGACTGAGGGTTTGATTGGGGGTTGACTGGGGATTTGATTGGGGTTTTGACTGAGGGTTTGACTGGGGGTTTGACTAGGGGTTGACTGGGGTTCGACTGAGGATTTGACTGGGGGTTTGACTGAGGGTTTGACTGGGGTTTGACTAGGGGTTTGATTGAGGGTTTGACTGGGGGTTTGACTAAGGGTTTGACTAGGGTTTCACTGAGGGTTTGGCTGAGGGTTTGACTGGGACTTTGACTGGGGTTTGACTGAGGGTTGACTAAGGGTTTGACTGGGGGTTTGACTGAGGGTTTGACTGGGGTTTTGACGGGGTTTGACTGGGGGTTCTGAGTCGAGCTTCGAGTTGCTGTAGAGTGGTTGGAGCATACGCACCTACCAGGTGCTCGGGGAAATTCCTGACATGCGTGTATGGGCCGTATAAGGTTACTGTGAGCTCCTAAAGCTTGTGGTTGGCCCAGATGTGTCTTCCTTTGACTTCAGAGGGCTGGAGGGAGGTGACTCGAGGATAGACCCCGGCCTCGTTGCTGGGTGCCACATGGCGTGGCTTGTAGTCAGGACGCCCCCGGGTAGGCTCGGGTAGCTGTGTTGAACGCAGGTAAACCCGCAAACTGAGTGATCGGGGGTGGGCCTGATCGATTGCTGATGTTGCCACGGGTCACGGCTGGCTAGTTAGGACCCTTGGTTTGGCCCGGTGACTGGGGTGTCGACATGATGATGACGTTTTTCTGGTGGTCAGGGTGACCCTTGCTCCTTGGCGAAGAGTCGTATGAAGCGGCAGGCTGTTCTGAGTCATGAGTTAACTCGATTGTTGAATCGTCGATGGTGTGATACCGTATGTAGGGTGTACGAGGGTGATCCCTGAATCTTCACAGAGTGCCGTAAGGTACGGCAGGTTGTCCCGAATCCCTAAATTGACCTGGTTGTCGGGAAACTGGCTGGCATAGTGCCGTTTGCTAGGGGCCGATCCTCGATTGTTATGTTGCGTCGCTTGTCCCGACGAAGTGTCTCGATTTTCGAGCTCAACTCGACTGGTAGAGTAGCTTTGGCGATGTGCCGTTTTGCTCTATTTAGGGAGTATTTCCCGATGTTTAATCCTTAATTAATTCGAGAAAATAAGCCGGTGCCAACACTGTCATAGTGGACAGATCCCTAGATTCTTCTATCACAGTGGCTTTCGTGTGCCACGCAGGGGTTAGGGACCTAAGAATCTTCCTTACTAGGTCACTTTCCTGAAATTATTTTCCTAGAGCCTTAAGACTATTAGTGATCAGTGAGAGCCTCGCATACATCTCAGATATACTTTCATAATGCTTCATCGTAAACAGTTCATAATCAGAGGTGAGCATGTTAACCTTAGTTGCTCTAACCTCGGACGTTCCTTCATAGATCAGCTCCAGCTTGTCCCACATCTTTTTGGCAGTTTTACAAGCAGAGATCCTTGAATATTCATCTGGATGCAGGGCACACTGCATGATGTTCAGAGCTGTCCAGTTGACGGTTGACAAATGAATTTGTTCCCTGGTCTATGCGTTTTCATCTTCTGGGAGTTCAAGTGGACCGCTGGTGACAAGTCTCCACAGCTCATGACTCTGAGCTCGCAAGAACACCTCCATCCTGTTCTTCCAGTACAAATAGTTAGCACCATAAAAAAATGGGGGTCTATTAATTGAATGCCCTTCAGCTATGAAGCTGCGAGCATTGCTAGTTCTAGGTCTTCCCTGGTCATTGGACCACATTATGGGAAACCCACTCTAATACCAATTGATAGAAATGGAGAGATAGATCTAGAAGGGGGGATGAATAGATCTGTCCCCCAAATTAAACCCATTTGAAAACCCACGAGCTAAGCTATGATATAGCACTAAAAATTGAAGCAATTTAATCACAGATGCTAGATTTGATTAAAGAATGAACAATTGATGTGTGGAGGCAGAGGTTAGTGAAGTGAGATTAATACGCGCAACCACAAACATCAACAATGAAAGCTAACTGCGTAGCAAGCCAGTATTCAACCAACAACTGAGATTGGTATGAGACGGAGGGTTGATCCAAGGATCTCCTCTCGCAAGGGGCAGCTTTCCAGATAGGCTTGACCTATCTTTCTAGCTACGACTTTTGATATATTGTCTAGTTGTTGCTAGATGCGAACGAAATCAAGCAAGGCAAACCACACATTGAATAAGAGGATTTTTAGGTGGTTCGATTGCAATCCACAATCTACATCCACCCCTCACTCTGCATGGTAAGGATGAAGTCCCGCGATCAATGACACCCAAGAGGGGGGGTGAATTGGGTGATTACAGATTTTAATAAACTTTTACCCGATTTATAACACGTATTAAGAGCAAGCAACAAACAAGTAGAGATCTGATGGATAACAAAAAGAATCTGGCTAAATCAACCCCTACAGTAGTTCTTTGGTACCAGGTGGAGTCCGGGAATCCAAAGATTCTCTCACACAAGGTATTTTCCTCCCGACAGGACTAACCTTGTCGATCAGAAGCTACCTTTTGATATACCAGAGATCTCCCGTAAAAGGTTAATAAAACTAGATCTAAACAAGGAAACTAGATGATGATGCAATATGCAAAAGAGCTAGAGCATAATGGAGGTAGAAGATAAGGAGCAAACCACACAGAAGACCACAATTTTTAGGTGGTTTGGATGCAACAACTGCAACGTACGTCCACCCCTCACTGACTGTGAGGATTCATACACTATCTTGTAGAAGGTTACAAGATCAAAGCACACACACACACTCGTGTGAGTTGAGAACTCCTACGAAGGTGCACAAGCACCAAATCACAACGAACCATGAAGAACAAAGAGATCACTTACACACACACACGGATCCGCGTAGATCCACACACACACAGGTGTTTCAATATTACAAGAACACACCAATAGAGCTCAGTAAGAGTGGAATAAAAAGACAGAAAATGAAGAAACATATCCAAGCTCCCCCTTAGTGGATGAAGATGGTATTGGATGAAGCTAGCTCCCAGCTCGATCTTCACTTGAATGGCCTGTAAATCAGCTTGAGAAGCTTGCACTTTGATGAAGAACTTCTTGCACGAAGCACTGTTCACGGAGCTACAGTGCACCCCTCCTTCTCCTTTGATGGCCTCCCTTCTTCTTGCTTCAATCACTTAGGTTTTTGACCCCAATGAGATTATTTATGGAACTTGGGTGGTCAATAAACATGCCACAGACCAGATCCATAAATCATGGTGAAACTGGTGACTTTTAGATTAAACAAACCCAATGAAGAGGACTTCCCACGTTGTAGAAAACAAAGTCAAAAAGGGCTGCATCGAGACTGGCGGTCGACCGGTAGATGCTGGCGATTGACCAAAATTTTTCAGAAATTGGTCGTTCACTTCTGGGAAAACCAGTCGACCGCTCCTGACTGGCGGTCGACTGCTGGCATTCTTGTAAAAATCAAAGAGGTTAGCCAATGCAATATAATACATGAACGAAACAGTTTATGGCTACCTTGTTCCAATCAAGGTGAGTGGGTTTAAGCTTAGCTTGGGTGGTTTAAAAACTAAGATTGATGTATGCATTTGGAAGAGATTAAGCATTTAAACATTGCATGATGACATTAGGCTTTAAATGCGTATGAAGGTCGAACTTGATTGTTAATAGATAGCACGTGAGAAAACACATAACCGTGGTTTTGTTGTCATCAAAATCACCTGGATATACTCAACAATCTCCCCCTTTTTGATGATGACAAAACTGAAGGGGTTTTGAAATACATGAACGTGCCTTTGAGCAATGTTTGAAAATGGAGATCAAAGTTTGAAATCATAGCATGTCACTCACATCCCATCAAGCCAGTGAACGCAAACCATTCAACACTTTATTTGTCGAGTAGAAAAGAAATGAGATACAAGAGCCAACCATTTGAGATCAAACACCAGTTGCATTCAATTCAGCATGTCATTACAAGGTACATTAATGAGAGAATGAATGCACGACTCTCGACGCAAGAGACTAAACAAATGCCTAAAAACAGACTCATGATCCTTACATGATCAGACATGCAAACACCCAACCACACATACATAAATATATAGAGCCTACACTACTACTTCTCCCCCTTTGGCATCATCAAAAGGGGTAGGATAGACGAAGGGGGACCCAAAGTGACACAAGACCAAAGTTCAGCAATCTAGAGGGAGAAAAAAGGAAAAATCCTCAAGGTGCATCTGCAGAAGGCTGATCCTCAGGAGGAGGGGGCTGGTAACCAAGGCGATGGTGGATGTCTTCAAGAGAATGAACTTGAGCGTGAAGAGTATCCCGAATACGGCCAATGGCGAGGTCACGAGTCGCATCACGGTGAGCCATGCCAAGAAGTGTCATGTTCATGATGTGGAAGCATTGGCTGGAATCAGCAACACTATTGGTGAGGCTAGTCATATGAGTGGAGAGTGTGGCCATTTAAGTGGAGAGGGAATCCAAAGCAGTGGAGAAGGAATCTATGCGACCTGACATGGTGTCAACCACATTGCCCATAGTGTCAACGCGATCCCCGAGAGTAGAAAGTTGATCCCCAAAAGTATCCACACATGTCTCTAGCCCAGTAAACTGCCTGTCAAAAATCTCATAGTCTACCCAAGAAGGCTGTGTGGCTCCCTGAGTGGAGGACTCTCCATGAGGACGCATCCTAGGCCAATGCCAGATGCATCCGTATATACTTCGAATCCACCACCTTCTACCGGTAGTGCTAAAATAGGAGCTGTAGTAAGATGATTCTTAAACGTTTGAAAACTCTTTTCACATTCCTCTGACCAGACAAAAGGATTTTCTTTTCTTGTAAGTCTAGTTAAAGGAACTGCAATCTTTAAGAAGTCCTTAATGAATCTCCTATAATAACCAGCTAGACCCAGAAAGCTTCTTACTTTTGATACAGTCGTTGGCCGGCTCCAATTTCTGATAGCTTCCACTTTCGAAGTATCTACAGCGATACCTTCCTTGGAAATAATGTGGCCTAGGAATGAAACTTCCTTGAGCCAAAATTCACATTTGTTAAGCTTGGCATAAAGTTTATGTTCTCTAAGTGTTTGCAAAGCTATCCTCAAATGTTCTTCATGTTCCTCTTTTGTCTTGGAATATATCAAGATGTCATCGATGAAGACGACGATGAATTGGTCCAGGTATGGTTGAAAAACACTGTTCATAAGTTGCATAAATGCTGCTGGGGCGTTTGTTAACCCGAACGGCATTACCACAAATTCATGGTGGCCATAACAACTTCGAAAAGCCGATTTATAAATGTCTTCTTCTTTAATTCTAAGCTAATGATAACCTGATCTGAGGTCTATCTTGGAGAAATATTCTACCCCAGAAAGCTGATCAAAGAGCTCATCAATACGCGGCAACGGGTACTTATTTTTGATTGTGAGTTGATTCAGTCATCGGTAGTCGATGCATAGCCTGAGAGAGCCATCCTTCTTCTTGACAAAAAGAACTGGCGCACCCCAAGGGGAGGTGCTAGGTCTAATGAAGCCCTTATCTAGAAGTTCCCGCAACTGCCTCTTTAGTTCCTTAAGTTCCGTGGGGGACATCCTATAAGGGGCTATAGTTCTGATACCAATTGAAGTCTCGCGATCAATGACACCCAAGAGGGGGTGAATTAGGTGATTACAGATTTTAATAAACTTTTACCCGATTTAAAACACGTATTAAGAGCAAGCAACAAACAAGTAGAGATCTGATGGATAACAAAAAGAATCTGGCTAAATCAACCCCTACAGTAGTTCTTTGGTACCAGGCGGAGTCTGGGAATCCGAAGATTCTCTCACACAAGGTATTTTCCTCCCGACAAGACTAACCTTGTCGATCAGAAGCTACCTTTTGATATACCAGAGATATCACATAAAAGGTTATAAAAACTAGATCTAAACAAGGAAACTAAATGATGATGCAATATGCAAAAGAGCTAGAGCAGAATAGAGGTAGAAGATAAGGAGCAAACCACACAGAAGACCACGATTTTTAGGTGGTTCGGATGCAACAACTGCAACCTATGTCTACCCCTCATCGACTGTGAGGATTCACACACTATCTTGTAGAAGGTTACAAGATTAAAGTACACACACACACTCGTGTGAGTTGAGAACTGCCACGAAGGTGCACAAGCACCAAATCACAAAGAACCGTGAAGAACAAAATGATCACTTACACACACACACACGGATCTACGTAGATCCACACACACACAGGTGTTTCAATATTAGAAGAACACACCAATAAAGCTCAGCAAGAGTGGAATGAAAAGACAAAAAATGAAGACACAGATTCAAGCTCCCCCTTAGTGGATGAAGATGGTATTGAATGAAGCTAGCTCCCAGCTCGATCTTCACTTGAATGGCCTACAAATCAGCTTGAGAAGCTTGCACTTGGATGAAGAATTTCTTGCACGAAGCACTGTTCATGGAGCTACAGTGAACCCCTCCTTCTCCTTTGATGGCCTCCCTTGTTCTTGCTTCAATCACTTAAGTTTTTGACCCCAATGAGATTATTTATAGAACTTGGGTGGTCAAGAAACATGCCACAGACCAGATCCATAAATCATGGTGAAACTGGTGACTTTTAGATTAAACAAACCCAATGAAGGGGGCTTCCCACGCTGTAGAAAACAAAGTTAAAAAGGGCTGCATCGAGACTGGTGGTCAACCGGTAGAAGTTGGCGGTCGATCGAAATTTTTCAGAAATTGGCCGTTCACTTCTGGGAAAATCGGTCGACCGCTCTTGACTGGCGGTCGACCGTTGGCTGGGATTCCTGCAAAAACCAAAGAGGTTAGCCAATGCAATATAATACATGAACGAAACAGTTTATGGCTACCTTGTTCCAATCAAGGTGAGTGGGTTTAAGCTTAGCCTAGGTGGTTTAGAAACTAAGATTGATTTATGCATTTGGAAGAGATTAAGCATTTAAACATTGCATGATGACATTAGGCTTTAAATGCGTATGAAGGTCGAACTTGATTGTTAATAGATATCACGTGAGAAAACATATAACCTAGGTTTTGTTATCATCAAAATCACCTAGATATACTCAACAGAGGATTCCTTGCATAAAGCAAATCAAACGCAGACTCAGTCTGTAAACAACGGCTGAAACCACAGCTTAACACCCAAGGGAAACAAATCCCTTGAACTATGATTCTACTTTTTGCAGAGATCGAACCCACGGCACAATGCAGTACCCGGAGGACCAATCCTCCCTTCTTCTTATTTCTCAGAAGGAACCCCGGAGACGATTCTCCCTTCCTTTGTCTGCACAGAGGGAAACAACCCGGAGACTATGTCTCCCTTCTTCTGAAATCTCAGAAGGAACAGAAACAATAGAAATTTCTATCTTAATTGAGAAGAGCAGAAACGAAAAACAACAGATAGCTGAAGAGAAAAACAAGCATAGCTCTGAACGTTGATTCAAGAGCTTAAGAAACTCGGGATCAATCCTCTCTCCACTTGGCTGTAATCTCTTCTCTCTTTCTCTTCGCACTTTCTTTCTCTTTGGCTCTCTCTATTTTCTCAACGAAGGTAACTTTTCTCTCTTGAGTTCGCAGGGAATGCAACTACCTCTCTTGTTCTGATCGGCTGATATTTATAGAAGAGAAATCACCCCTTCAAGAAAAAAAAATTGATCCATAGTTAGAATAACTCATTGGTCCAGGTGGCAAAGAATATTCTGACACTTTTTATCCTTCCAGAACTCAGCCACGTGTATTGGATTGCACGCCAAAAGGTTTCAGGTCGCTGGCACGTGATCTACTTGATTCTCACATTTTTGAGAATTGAATGAAGCTGCGTCGATTACTTAATGCATCGAGGTAGTGTAGCTAAGAGACTTTTGAGCAGTTGGCTTCAAAATGTATGGCCTTTGGTGTGTCAATGCAGCGCTTGTATGCTTCGATGTTGTTGGCTTCCAATTGCTGGTTCCGAGCTGAGTGCGTCGATGCACTCCTCTGAAGCGTCAGTGTAGTGTAAAGATAGAACCTTTGGCCAGAGGCTTCAACTGCTGGCTTTTGACTTGGTGTGTCGAGGCAGCTTCTTGGTGCTTCGACGTGGTGTGATTCACAAACCAGTTTTAAGCTTGATGCATCGAGGTAGTATTCTATTGAATCAAGGCAGAACTCTAAAAATAGCTTCCTTGAGTATCACTACGTCGAGGCCGTTCTTTGTTGCATCAGTGCAGAATTCTTGAAATGACTTCTTTGAGCATTACTGCATCGAGGCCATTCTCTATTGCGTCGATGCTGCCTCAACCTCTTATGGTATGCTCGACACCTGTACTCTTGATCTTTTCTTCTGGAAGTTTCACCTTGTTTCAAGGTGAATTTACCTTGTCATTTCTCAGATCCTCCTCACTCTTTTGATATAGCTCCAGTAGCCAAAACACCTGCAACTAAGAGTTATCTTATTAGCTAATGATCCATATTGTATTGACATCATCAAAACACACAGAATGCAACATCGTAGCCTTCCATGTCAAGGCATACGAGGTTTGCGAGAAGATTATGACCTTCTATAGTTACCTCACTAACTCCTCAACGTCTTGATCTCCTAGTAGATCCTCTAACTCCTTAACGGTTTGATCTCCTAGCATGAAATTTGGAGGGGAGTTAGACAATACTAAATGGAATAAAATCTTCTAAAGACTTACCCTAAGATGACGACGTCTTACCTTCGAACGACGATATCCAAAACTAGGGTTCGTGCAGAATGAATTCAGGGTCTATTTATAGGGTTTGGCCTAAGGCTGAGAGATTAGATCAAATTAGAGTCATGTAGGGTATCAATCAGATCCCCTGAGTCCTAGACATATTTCCTCATTGGATAGCATTGATTCTAGGCGATTGGGATGCTAAAAAACTATTTTTTCTACGCCTATCCATCACCCGTTCACAAAAGCAGAACGCGGTCTCAGTCGGACAACCTCTTGGAAGACGCGGTCTTGCGATAGACCGCCTTCTGGCATTTAATCCAAAAAAATAGAATTTTCTATTTATCTACTATTTATCCCCAAATTAGTCTATTTATCTAATTTAAATCCAAAAATAGCCTTAGTTACGTCTCTAGAAGTGGGCTTGGGCCAAAAGGTCTCAAAATTGGGCTTATGGGCCTACTTTAAGTGGGCTTAACCCTCTGGTTGATATAGGGCCTTTGGATTAATTTAATTAACCCATAATTCACTAAATAGCCTATTAAGCCTTTTAAATGCTTAATAATTTTATTTAATTTGTTAAAAATCCTAAAAAAAATTTAGGGTGTTATAGCACATCTCTTTACCATTTGACCCGAACGTCGACTCTTGTCTTAGGAGAAGTAGGCCCGGTTACTAAGATCATAGGTATTTTCCATGATTTTTTTCTTTCTTTTCTTTCTTTTTCTGTACTTTGCACTTATATGCAGGCATGTAGCCTTTTTCAAAAATATCTCCTCGCTAGGAGCTACAGAGTATCAGACATCACACTAAATAATGGAAGGCTTGTCCTGCTTACTTCACTTGTGTGCAAGTGATTCTTTTTTGAAAGTGTTGATGAACTTTAAGAGATTCTAAGTCAATTTTTCATGGCTAGATAATAAAACTATCCATCACCCTTCTCCTTAGTCTCTTCTATTCCAGGTTCACTTTTAATGAAAGCATCAATCATGAAAACTTAGTTGGGTTTTTTCCTTTTTTTTCAGCAGCATTTTTTTTGACACAAAATGATAAGAGCATGAAAGCATCGAATAGAACATGAAAACAATAGGTTGTATAAAATGTAACATGAATTTCCTCCCCCAACTTAAATGACATTGTCCTTAATAGTATAAGCAATATAAAGCAATAGAGCAATGTAGAAATAAATTTTTCTAGGAAGGAAAGGTACAACCTGGGGCATGTGGGCGTGACTTTCTCATATATGGTTGTGCTTCGATGATGACGTCTTCACCACGGCTATCCCTTTCATATCTAAAAATAGCATACTATAAAATAAATTATTAAATAGAATCGTTGGGTTACCTCCCAACAAGCGCTAAGTTTACCGTCTTCGGTCAGACGCATGAAAGCTCCATAACCAACGTGTCGCATTGAGAATGAGCCACCATGTTATCTTATCTTCTTTTAATTTTCAGAATTTGTGCCACGAGAAGATAAGATTATGCATGTACATGCATGGGCTGAAAATAAGTTGGTTCTGCACATTATTTATTTTAACGTTGACAATATGTGTGAGCATGTTCTCTTCTTTAGGGGTCTGTAACGATCAATGGCCATTAATCTTCCAAGATCGGGGTGGAACCTATGCCCAGTATCTACCCATTGGTCCCCTTGTCCTGTATCTGTCCACTTGACTACCCCTTTATTGACTACTTCCTCCACGGTAACTTGTTCAAGCACTAGTGTCTTATGAATAATATCGACATTATTTGCCACACTCCCCTCAATGATAGCCTCATGTGCATTAAGAGCACTAATCAACTGGTCTTCCTGATGGAAAGTCAAATCAAAGGTGAATATAGCTGGCATATCCCCCTCAGGTCCAAGAATGTCATATTGGATAGGCTTAACTTTCAGGGGAATCAAATTGGAAGGAAGCATGAGCCCAGAATCTAATTCATCCAATGATTTAGACTTTATGGGACATGGCTCGAGGGTCAAATCAAATGTAAAATTCTCTAATAAGGCCCCTTCATCAAACTCATCAATCGAATTAAGATTATCAATCGAATTATCCAATAATGGGAAGGGTAGATTAAATGTAAACTTTTCCAACAAGGCCCCTTCATCATGTTATTTGAAAGGAGGAGGATATTCAGAATTCGTCTCCATTAAATCTGTTGAAGAATGTTTTGATTATGACAAACTTTGTGTATATGAGTGGTTGCGTTTGTATGGCTCATGCCTTGGTTTTTGAGTTGACAATTTGCCTTATACATGTGTGGATGAATATCTTTCCTTGAATGAATATTTATCCCTTGAAGCATTTTATTCCCCAAAGTGTTTAATCATACAGGTCTTTTGTCCGAACAGTGGTTTGTGAAGTCAAAGCAAAGCATGCAGCAACAAAGGCTGCATCGACTCAATGCACTCAAGGAGTCGACGCCACTGGAGAAATCAATGGAATCAGTTTAAGGGTGAGTCGACGCAATGAGCTACCGGCGTCGACTCAACAGGTGCAGGTAGCTGTATGAAGAACAACCCTAAGTCCTTTGAATATACAGCAGTAATTATACATTATCTAGTTGATGATGACCAAATGCCATGTGGCGTGTTGTTGGTTCAGATTCTAAATCCTTTAGATAACTATGTATTGAATGTCTAACTGCTTCATACAACTTAGTTGGTTTCTGGAATGTTGAGATGGCTAAAATGGCTTGTTGGTTGAAAGATCAAATGGTTGTGGATGATACAAGTGCTGAATGAAGGTAATTTGTTGGAGAAATGCTTAATGAGGTCATAACATTCAAATGCTCCTTCTGAATTTCAATGGATGTTCATGGAAATCCAATGGATTTAAGATTCATTACATTTGTGAGTCGCTCTAAACTTCATAGTCCCACAATGTTTGAAATAGTCCTTTAACTCTAATTAATGTGTCACAAATCATGGTGAGGTTCTAAGTTTACATATTTGAAGAATGGGCTTTCATGTACTTGATCCATGTTACCCTCTTGCTAAAGTCCTTGATTTTGATGCCATACTAATTTGGTATGTTGAGTTTTCATGCATATTCTTCATGGGTTGTTAAACCCTTGATTGTGGTTCAGGGTTTCTTCATGATTTTTGAGGCTCATAATGCGCTTATGTAATTCATATAAAACTTGATGGAATTTGGTTTGAATGATGCTCATACTGTGGTTGAATGCATGGCCATTGATTCTAACTTTTGGTTGTGAAAATGTACATTTCCCTTAAGGGACTTGAGCTTGAAATGTCTGATTTTCAAATCAATACTAACTTGATTCTATTGTGCATTTTATAGGTGAGAATTGGTTGAATGATATCTTAGTATTACTTGAATTGATGGTAACATCATTTATGTTTTTAGTCAAAGAAATGGGGCTTGAAATCTTGCTTGAGTCTGTCCTGGGCAGACAGGCTAGCAAGAGTCTACTCTAAGAGTCGACTCTTGCTGTGGCCTGGGGCTGTCCAGAACAACTCCCAGCAAGAGTCGACTCTCAGAGTCGACACTTGTCAGAAGATGTTCTGTTTTTATGGTTTTGCTTGCACAGAATTCAAGTGTCGACTCCAAGAGTCAACACTTTCCGGACGAGTTTTTTGAAAGTCATTAAAACCCATTGAAAACCCTTTGAAACTTTACCATTATATCCCCAAAAGGTTCCTAGACTTATGAGGGTGTTTTTAACACACTTTAGAAGGGTTTTATGGGTCTTTTTGCCACTCTTTGTTATATATATATGTTAACTCCGAATTTGATAAAAAGAACCCTAATGTGCTTATCTTTCTATCTTGCAGGAGAAGAAAGCCAAGGAGGAGAAGAGAAGAACTAGAGAAGAGGTTTTGATCTGCATCAAGGTATTTCTGGAGCTTATGGATGAAGAGAAAGTTGTGCGGAATGAAGAAAGGAGCAAGATGATGGTGACTTCGTGATCATCCGACAACGAACCAAGGAGAACCATATCTTCTAGAGAAGGGGGAGCTTTATACTTGAGAGATCTTCTTTATTTCAGTCTCTAGATTATATCTTGGGCTTATTGTATTCATTTGTGAAGATTTCATAAATTTCTGAATGAATATCTTGTGTGGGTGTTCGGAGAGTGGATTCTCCGAGTGTTTGTGTTGACGCTTGTGCGTCGTTTTGTGCGGTGGATATCCGCATGTGATTTTGAGATTGTTCTCCGTGTGTGGTTGGGAGTTTACTCCCGTGTGTTTGTGCAGACGTCACCTTGCATGTGTGTGTTGGAGCTTGGCTTCGTGTGTGTGGGGGGATTTATCCCCGTGCTGGTTTTCCAGCAATGAAGCTTCACTCGGTTGAGTGAGGGGTGGACATAGGGAGCACGGTGTGGTCCCGGTTACCTTAAAAGTCTTTGTGTCGCTGTGAATGCTTGTGTGAGTGCTCCATATCTTCTACCCTGATTCATAGGATGGTTTGATTACTGTGCTTCACTTAAATCTCAGTTTCACACACACACACCATTTAATTCAGTCTATCTATCTACAATTTGAGTGAACATCTCTACATACTCTTAGAATGGTCTCATGTTAATCTGAATATACATCATTAGATATTAAGCGTTTGCTAAGTTTCCGTTGTGTGGCGTTTGTGTTATTAAATTGGACTTAAATTTTTAGAGGGATCTATTCACCCCCCCCCTCTAGATCCATTTTCCTGCACTATAGGACCCAATAATTGGTATCAGAGTAAGGCAGTAGTCAATGCACAACCTCAGTGATCCATCTTTCTTTCTTACAAATAATACTGGGGCTCCCCACGGGGATGTGCTTGGACGAATAAACCCTTTCTCAAGTAATTCCATTAATCGCTCCTTCAATTCTCTCAACTCAGCTGGGGACATACGATACGGAGCCTTAGAAACCGGGGCCGCGCCAGGAACTAGATTGATGGAGAAAACTACCTCCCTCTCTGGAGGAAGTCATGGAAAATCCACAGGAAACACATTTAGGAATTATCGAACAATGGGAATGTCCTGGATCTCCAAATCCTTCTTATCAGTTAAAGAAACCAATGTCAAAAATGCCTGACATCCTTTTCTTATTAACTTCTCAACTTGAAGTGCCGAAATAAGCGGCACAGACCAAGAATGTCTAACCCCAACAAAAGAGAGTTCAGGGTTACCAAAAAAGGACACGATGCCAGATTTACAGTGAACACTAGCCTCATATCTAGCTAACCAATCTGCTCCTAGGATTACGTCATAATCCTTCATCTTTATGTAGACCAAATCAACTGGCATACTAAGTCCATTAACTAGAATCTTACTTGAGGGGTAATAGTGCTTAATAGCTGAACCAGTACCAATAGGGGTTGAAATTTCCAGTTGAGAGCTCATTAATACAGGTTTAGTAGATAGAGACTTAGCAAAACTCTGAGAAATAAACGAATGCATCACACTGGTATCAAATAGAACAAAAGCCAGCTTATCAAAAATAACAAGTGTACCTTCTACCAATCCACCCTCCTCGGTGGCTTCCGTCTCGATTTCTTGCATGGCTTGCAACTTGCCCTATTGTCTCTGGCCTCCTTGCGGCTTACTCAGTGTGGCTTGATCGGACAAGAGAGGACACTCAGGGATACTGTGATCCCTACTACTGCAACGCAAACAAGCACCTAGCTTTCGCTAGCACTCTTCCATCTTGTGGCCTGGACGGTCACAGTACTTGCAAAGGGCCTTGGATGGTGCAACCGGGCCAGGCTTCTTATCATCATTCCTCGGCTTCTTATCTTTCCACGAACTAGACCCACCGTTGGGCCTCTTCTTGTCACTGCCGGGTTTGAAATTCCCAGAACTAGTGGTCTGCTCCTTCTTAGAGTTCCTTCCTTGGATCCTTTCCGTCAATTCCAAGGTATCTTCAAGAACTTGAGCCTTTCTTACCATTTCGGCATAAGTCTGTATCTCCATAGGTGCCAACTGGTTGATATATTGTAGCTTCAAACCATAGAGAAAGTGCTTGGCCTTCATTTTTGCGGTAGATACCAAATGTGTAGCATAGCGGGCCAATCGCGAGAATTGTGCCTTGTATTCCATCACTAATAAGTTCCTTTACTTCAAAGCCACAAATTCCGCTGCCTTTTTCTCTTGTATCCGGTCCGAGAAATACTTACTATTGAAGAGTTCCTCGAACTCCTTCCATGTCACTTGCTTGTCTCCTAATGTGTCTCTCACAGCGTCCCACCACGTTCTTGCATCACGCTCTAACTGGAAGGTCGTCAAAAGTACGCGCTCTTGGTTGCTGATTGCATGACTTAAAAAATCTGATCCATTTCTTTCAGCCAGTGCTCGGCCTCATCCGGATCTGTTGAACCACCGAATCGCGGGGGATTCATCCCACGAAAGTTTCGGTGGAGATCATCGGCTCCTTGGTGCGCTCCTCCTCCTTGGGCCACTTGCTGAAGGGCCCGCGTTAATCATTGCATTGTACGCTACATGTCCCTCCATTGTGCACGCTCCGTCGCCATTGCAACAGACTCCTACACGTGGATTAGATTAAATTAGAGAAACCTAGCGGGAATCTTTTAGAGTTGATTTATTAACTCAACCCAAGTCTCTACCCAATCTCACCAGGTTGGATCTTAGACTTCTAACAAGTCACGGTTCTATGACACCACAAGGAAACCTAGGAACCTTTTAAAAGCTAGGCTCTGATACCACCAAACTGTCACGCCCCGACGCGAAAAATCGGAATGCGGTTGTAGAGTTAAAATATGTTGATTTCCAGACATGCTGTGCCTTGGGTTAGCATTTAGATAACTTAAAAATAACACAATAGCAAAAGGAAGGAATAACTCCCTAATAACCATTTCTTCCAAACTAATGAAACATAACAAGTTCGATATCCCTCAACAACTATATGAACCAAAGAAGTTCCCTACATCTTTACATTACAACTCAAATAATAACTGAAACCAAATTACACTCCGAAACAACTTAACATGATGACACTCTTGACTCAAGCAATCTAAGGACACTCCAAGAGGCTTTCGAGCTGGCTCGCTCCAAGGTCTTCACTCCTGCCCATCCGCATCAGTTTGAGAGTCATCACTGGAGCTACCTGAAATAGGGGGGGAAATAAACTGGGTCAGTGAATGCTCAGTAGGTAATAGCAGGCAAGATTTAAGTAATTAACTAATTACATTAATGTCATGCGATGAAATAAAAGGAATGACAAATAATGAATTACTCAAATAAAAAGAACAGAGGCATATCATACCCAAGAAATTGGCCGATCGAGCATGTAACAAGCAAGTCATGTAAATAATTCCATATAGGAATTCAATAACTTGAATCATAGCGAAAAGAATGGAATGATTCAAATGAATAAAACATCATAGACATCACGCTAGTCATGCACTCGGTGCAATGCCTCACCATGTCATTATAACTCCCCGGGGCACTAATAGTTTTCGGGCGCTCCTCCCAGGACCAGACTGGGCCCTTATGATGCGTTGGCATTGATTTGGTGGATCCAAGATCCCAAGTTATGTCTAGACATTTACTGGACTCGGCCAGGAAAAAGGAATGGAATTCATCAAGTTATAACCTGGAAGTAAATAAGAAGCAGATCCAGGATTTTATTGCAGCACAAGCCATCCACGGCTTGGCTACCGAAGCACACACAAGAAACGCGAAAGTCACCCTCTGGAAGTTATGTGGTCACTCTAGGACCGCTTAGGACAGAAACGGTCTTATAATGGACCGCTGAAGATGAACTAGGCCAAGGGAAAACCCAGCTCAGTGCCAAAGGTAAACGGTCCTTTAAGGGCCGCTTGAAGTAAAGGACGGTCTGGAATGGGCCGTCTGACAGAACAAGACGGTCCATATCCGGCCGTTTAGCACAAGAAGGATCGAAAGCCCATAACGAGCGTTACACGGTCTACACTGGGCCGCCCCAACACCAAACGGTCCATAAACATCCGTTTAGATGGTAAAACGGTCCAGGGTTAACCGCTAACCAAATGGCAAAACTAGGCTAGAGGAGTCGACTGAAATGACAAGGACAATCGACCAGCAAGACCTGGCACCTAGCCAGCAATACGCGGTCTTAAACGAGCCGCCCAAGGGGATTAAACAGTCAGATTCAGGCCGCGTAAGGACTCAAATGGTCCCATGTGGGCCGCAAATCTGGACAGTGGCAAACAAGTGATCCGGTCGAGTTAACATGTGCAGGACTTGAGGTACAACCTGCCCGGCGTCCTAGTTGGAATCCCAGGCTCGCGGGGGCTTACAGAGGTCTCATAATAGAGGTCCTAGTCCGACGGAAGGAATATCCGACGGAGAGTCCCAACTATTACAAGAATTGAGGGCTAATGAAACATCGAAAAATGAATGTATGGCGGTCAGTCAACACCACCTGAGTGGAATGACTATCAAACAAACCTAACAATTAATCCAAAGAGAGAAATCTTTTAATTCAAGCGACTTATATACCCATTCAAGAAATAGTCAAGATGATACAATTAAATGAAAAGGGGGATGAATGGACGCTGGCAATCATGCTCGTAGTTCAGCAATTATCAAAATTATTCCATATGTTCCGTTTAATTTTGTGAGTTTCTACCCTACTCAAGATAATTAAACAAGATGTGATGAAACAATTGTAACTCAAATTGTACATATAAACGGTCGTTCACAGGGCCGCTAACCCATACCTTGTGGTATATCGAGGGGCCGTTAGGTCAAAAAGGGTTTAAAATCTGCAAAGGGGAAAATGGTCTGTCGCGAGACCGCCAGGGCATAAACAGTTTCTGTAAGACCATATACAGAACGCCATGTCCGCCCTTCGGCGACTCCGATAGACTTCGATTGCAACCACAAATTCACTCGGTATAGTGCATAAAAATTGGGCAAAAGCTATCATTAGAAAGAGGACAAGAAAATGCATGGTTGGCATGATTTAATTAGGTTTTAAAGCCTACTAACCTACCATTCAATCGAGATAAAGAAAAGGGTAAGATGATCGGTGCCCTAAATGACATGCTCCGACTAAAGCTAACAATACAAAGGCTATACAGAATTAAAATTGGGGCTTTTACCATCAGAAGAACGAGGACTAGAAGATGAATCCAACGGTATATTTTACTTGAGGTTTGGTCTACTAGAACCTACCTTAATCGAGGAAAGAGGGAGACGACGGTCGCCAGCTGCGATAAGAAAACCCTCCTAGAACTCGCCGGAATTCTCCCTCGTCCTTGCTCCTCGCCGACAGCCGCAGCAAATGTTGATACTAGGTCAGGCTAGGGTTAGTTTTATAGGGTCAATTGATTCTGGAAGGGTCGATTGAAGGGGATAGAGTCCCACACATGGGGGTCGCGCGCGATTCACGCATGACCAAGTCCGCCGCCGCCTTGAACTCCAAAATTCTTCTCCTAGGGTTAAGGTTTCGGTGGGCAAATAGAGGGGAAATGATCTACACATCATGGCCATCTAAAAGTGTCCGATCTGGGCTTAAATAATCAAGAATTGGGTCCAAATTTAGCGATTTAAGGTCCGTTAAGGTTAAACATGGATTTAGCCCTAATATCATTAATTCAACTTGCTTATAATTTTATTTAGGGTCTGCCGTAGAAGACAAGTTGTCTAAATTTTTCATCCTCTATATGATTATAATTTTTCTAGATTTTTATAAATTGGTTGCATATTTTCCATCAACTTTCTTATTTATTTCCCTTTATTTTATCTAATAATTTACCGGGGTGCTACACCCTCCCCCACTTTAAGAAATTTGGTCCCCAAATTCACTGTACTTCACGAAAGTGGAGATAATTAAGATTACTGACTTTAAAATAAATCAGGGTACTGCTTCCGGATAGCTTCTTCGGACTCCCAAGTGGCTTCTTCAGTTCCACGCCGACTCCACTGAATCTTTACCATCAGTATGGACCAATTCCTGAGCTGCTGCTGCTTACGGTCCAAAATCTTGATGGGTCTCTCTTCATAAGTTAGATCTTCTTTCAACTCAAGGTTTATGTGCTAAATGATATGCGCAGGGTCGTACACATACTTCCGTAACATAGACACATGCAAAACATTGTGCACACCTGACAACTGGGGTGGCAATGCCAATCTGTAAGTAACTTTTCCCACTCTTTCTAAGCTCTCAAATGGGCCAATAAATCTGGGACTCAACTTGCCATGAATATTGAACCTACAAACTCCTTTCAAAGGTGAAACCTTCAAGAATGCATGCTCGCCTACTTGAAATTCCAAATCTCTTCTTCTATTATCAGCATAGCTTTTTTGTCTTGATTGTGCAACTTTTAGACGATCTCTGATGATTTGGATGTTCTTGGATGATTCTGAAATGAGATCCGGTCCCAACCATTACTTCTCGCCTACCTCATCCCAGCACAATGGTGATCGACAACTTCTTCCATAAAGAGCCTCAAATGGTGCCATTTGGATACTGGACTGGTAACTGTTATTATATGCAAATTCTATAAGGGCGAGTTGTTCATGCCATCTTCCACCAAAGTCGATCATGCAAGCTCTTAACATATCCTTAACAATCTGGTTTGTTCTCTCAGTCTGGCTATCTGTCTGAGGGTGAAATGCAGTACTGAAGTTTAGACGGGTTCCCAAGGATTCTTGTAATCCTTTCCAAAAGTGTGAAGTGACTCTGGGATCTCGACCAGACGCGATATTTACAGGTATTCCATGCAAAATTACTACTTCCTTCATATACAAAGCAGCCAATACGTTGACTGTCCACTTCGCCTTGATAGACAAGAAATATGCAGATTTAGTCAATCTATTCACAATCACCCATATCGCATAGAAGCCTCCACGAGTTCGTGGTCAACCCATTATGAAATCCATACCAATGCTCCCCCACTTCCACTGTGGTATATCGAGAGGTTTCAATTTTCCAGCAGGTCTGAAATGCTCAACTTTCACTTGTTGACATACAAAGCACCTACTCACGAATTTTGCTACTTCCTTTTTCATGTTCGGCCACCAAAAGGTCCTCTTTAGGTCCCTGTACATCTTAGTGGCTCCAGGATGAATAGTATACTTGGCCTTGTGGGCTTCCTCAAGAACCTTGCTTTTTATCTCAGCTAAATCTGGAACACAGGTTCTTCCCCGAAATAACAATCTGCCATCATCAGCTAACACAAAATTTGGTTTATTACTTAGACTACCTTTGATTTCTACCAGCACTGGATCATTATCTTGCATAGCCTTAATTTCCATCAACAGCTCGGGGCGAAGCTGAAATTGTGTGATCATGACTCTATCTTTATCAATATTAAAATCTAAATTAGCCATCTGTTCCAGCAGTTTCCATTCTTGCAACATAAGACTTGACACACTGGCTATCGGCTTGCGACTCAAAGCATCCGCCACTACATTACCCTTCCCAGGGTGATACTCTATAGAAAAATTGAAATCCTTTAAATACTCAAGCCATCTTCTCTGCCTCATATTAAGCTCCTTTTGAGAAAACAAATACTTCAAACTCTTACGATCAGAAAATACTGTGAATGTTTCTCCATACAAGTAGTGCCTGCAAATCTTCAAGGCAAAAACTACAGCTGCTAGCTCCAAGTCATGGACAGGATAATTCTCTTCGTGCTTTCTTAACTGTCTAGAAGAGTAGGCTATCACCTTCCCATGTTGCATAAGCACACAGCCTAAGCCAATACCTGAAGCATCTGTGTAAACTGAAAACCTCCTTCCCCAGAAGGTAAGGCCAAAATAGGGGCAGTAGTTAAACACTCCTTCAGAGTCTGAAAACTCTACTCATAATCTTTCAACCACTCAAATCGGTTCTCTTTGCGGGTTAGTTTTGTCAAAGATACCGCAATCTTGGAGAAATCTTTAATAAATCTCCGATAATAGCCTGCTAGGCCTAGGAAACTTCTAACTTCAGTTGCATTCACATGCCTATCCCAGTTTCTCACTACTTCAACCTTAGAAGGATCTACAGAAATTCCATCTTTAGAAATAATGTGTCCCAAGAAAGATACTTCTTGCAACTAGAAGTCGCACTTACTGAACTTAGCATATAATCAATGATCCCTCAGTATCTGTAATGCTATTTTCAAGTGTTCTTCATGTTCCTCCTTGCTCTTGGAGTATATCAGAATGTCATCAATAAAAATCACGACCCATCGATCCAAGTAGGGCCGGAACACACTGTTCATTAACTGCATAAAAGCTGCAGGAGCATTCGTTATATCAAAAGGCATTACAACAAATTCAAAATGCCTGTACCTACTCCGGAAGGCCGTTTTAAGAATATCCTCCTCCTTGATGTGTAATTGGTGATATCTAGATCGAAGATCAATCTTGGAAAAGTATTATGCTCCTGCTATCTGATCAAACAGTTCATCTATCCATGGCAACAGATACTTGTTCTTGATGGTAAGTTGGTTAAGCTGGCGATAGTCAATGCACGACCTTAGTGATCCACCTTTCTTCCTTACAAACAATACTAGGGCTCCCCACAGGGATGTACTTGGACGAATAAACCCTTTCTCAAGTAATTCCATTAATTGCTCCTTCAATTCTCTCAACTTCGTAGGGGACATACGATACGGAGCCTTGGAAACCGGGGTCGCGCCATGAACTAGGTCGATGGAGAAAACTACCTACCTCTCTGGAGGAAGTCCTGGTAAATCCACAGGAAACACATCCTGGAATTCTCGAACAATGGGAATGTTTTGGATCTCCAAATCCTTCTTATCGGTTAAAGAAACCAACGTCAAAAATGTCTGACATCCTTTCCTTAATAACTTCTCGGCTCGAAGTGCCAAAATAAGCGGCACATACCTAGAATGCCTAACCCCAACAAAAGAGAGTTCGGGGTTACCAGAGAAGGACACGGTGCCAGATTTACAGTGAACACTGGCCTTATATCTAGCTAACCAATCCGCTCCTAGGATTACATCATAATCCTTCATCTTCATGCAGACCAAATCAACTGGCATACTAAGTCCATTAACCAGAATCTTACTTGAGGGATAATAGTGCTTAATAGCTGAACCAGTACCAATAGGGGTTGAAATTTCCAGTTGAAAGCTCATCAATACAGGTTTAGTAGATAGAGACTTAGCAAAACTCTGAGAAATAAAGGAATGCGTCGCACCGGTATCAAATAGAACAAAAGCCAGCTTATCAAAAATAACAAGTGTACCTTCTACCAGTCCACCCTCCTCGGTAGCTTCCGTCTCGGTTTCTTGCATGGCATGCAACTTGCCCTATCGCCTCTGGCCTCCTTGCGGCTTACTCGGTGTGGCTTGATCGGACAAGAGAGGACACTCAGGGATACGGTGGTCCCTGCTGCTGCAATGCAAACAAGCGCCTAGCTTTCGCCAGCACTCTTCCATCTTGTGGCCTAGACGGTCACAGTACTTGCAAAGGGCCTTGGATGGTGCAACCGGGCCAGGCTTCTTATCATCATTCCTCGGCTTCTTATCTTTCCACGAACTAGACCCACCGTTGGGCCTCTTCTTGTCACTGCCGGGTTTGAAATTCCCAGAACTAGTGGTCTGCTCCTTCTTAGAGTTCCTTCCTCAGATCCTTTCCATCATTTCCAAAGTATCTTCAAGGACTTGAGCCTTTATTACCATTTCGGCATAAGTCTGTATCTCCATAGGTGGCAACTGGTTGATATACTGCAGCTTCAAACCATTGAGAAAGTACTTGGCCTTCATCTTTTCGGTAGATACCAAATGTGTAGCATAGCGGGCCAATCGAGAGAACTGCGTCTCGTATTCTGCGACTGATAAGCTCCTTTGCTTCAAAGCCGTAAATTTCGCTACCTTTTTCTCTTGTATCTGGTCCGAGAAATACTTACTATTGAAGAGTTCCTCAGACTCCTTCCATGTCACTTGCTTGTCTCCTAATGTGGCTTTCACAGCATCCCACCACGTTCTTGCATCACGCTCTAATTGGAAGGTAGTCAAAAGTATGCGCTCTTGGTCGCTGCATTGCATGACTTCAAAAATACGATCCATTTCTTTCAGCCAGCGCTCGGCCTCATCTAGATCTGTTGAACCACCAAATCGCGGGGGATTCATCCCACGAAAGTTTCGGTGGAGATCACCGGCTCCTTGGTGCGCTCCTCCTCCTTGAGCCACTTGCTGAAGGGCCTGCGTTAATCCTTGCATTGTACGCTGCATGTCCCTCCATTGCACATGCTCAGCCGCCATTGCAACAGACTCCTACATGTGGAATAGATTAAATTAGAGCAACCTAGCGGGAATCTTTTAGAGTTGATTTATTAACTCAACCCAAGTCTCTATCAAATCTCACCAGGTTAGATCTTAGACTTCTAACAAGTCACGGTTCTATGACACCACTAGGAAACCTAGGAACCTTTAAAAATCTAGGCTCTGATACCACCAAACTGTCACGCCCCGACGTGAAAAATCGGAACACGGCAATAGAGTTAAAACATGTTGATTTCCAGACATGCTGTGCCTTGGGTTAGCCTTTAGATAACTCAAAAATAACACAATAGCAAAAGGAAGGAATAACTCCCTAATAACCATTTATTCCAAACTAATGAAACATAACAAGTTTGATATCCCCCAACAACTATATGAACCAAAGAAGTTCCCTACATCTTTACATTACAACTCAAATAATAACTGAAACCAAATTACACTCCGAAACAACTTAACATGACGACACTCTTGACTCAAGCTATCTAAGGACACTCCAAGAGGCTTACTAGCTGGCTCGCTCCAAGGACTTCACTCCTGCCCATCCCCATCAGTTTGAGAGTTATCACCGGAGCTACCTGAAACAAGGGGGGGAATTGGGTGAGCGAATGCTCAGTAGGTAATAGCAGGTAAGATTTAAGTAATTAACCAATTACATTAATGTCATGCGATGAAATAAAAGGAATGACAAATAATGAATTACTCAAATAAGAAGAACAGAGACATACCAAAGAAATTGGCCGATCAAGCATGTAACAAGCAAGTCATGTAAATAATTCCATATAGGAATTCAATAACTTGTATCATAGCGAAAAGAATGGAATGATTCAAATGAATGAAACGTCATAGACATCACGCTAGTCATGCACTCGGTGCAATGCCTCACCAAGTCATTACAACTCCCCGGGGCACTAGTACTTTTCGGGCGCTCCTCCCAGGACCAAGCCGGGCCCTTATGATGTGTTGGCATTAATTTGGTGGATCCAAGATCCCAAGTTATGTCTAGACATTTACTGGACTCGGCCATGAAAAAGGAATGGAATTCATCAAGCTATAACCTGGAAGTAAACAAGAAGCAGATCCAGGATTTTATTGCATCACAAGCCATCCACGGCCTGGCTATCGAAGCAGACACAAGAAATGCGAAAGTCACCCTATGGAAGTTATGCAGTCACTCTAGGACCGCTTAGGACAGAAACGGTCTTATAATGGACCGCTGAAGATGAACTAGGCCAATGGAAAACCCAGCTCGGTGCCAAAGGTAAACGGTCCTGTAAGGGCCGCTTAAAGCCAAGGACGGTCTGGAATGGGCCGTCTGACAGAACAAGACGGTCCATATCCGGCCGTTTAGCACAAGAAGGATCGAAAGCCCATAACAAGTGTTACACGGTCTACACTGGGCCGCCCCAACACCAAATGGTCCACAGATGTCCATTTAGATGGTAAAACGGTCCAAGGTTAACCGTGAACCAAATGGCAAAACTAGGCTAGAGGAGTCGACTAAAATGACAAGGACAATCGACCAACAAGACCTGGCACTTAACCAGCAATACGCGGTCTCAAACGAGCCGCCCAAGGGGATTAAACGGTCAGATTCAGGCCGCGTAAGGACTCAAACGGTCCCATGTGGGCCGCAAATCTGGACAAAGGCAAACAAGCGATCCGGTCGAGTTAACATGTGCAAGACTTGAGGTACAACCTGCCCGGCGTCCTAGTGGGAATCCCTGGCTCGCGGGGGCTTACAAAGGTCTCATAATAGAGGTCCTAGTCCCACGGAAGGAATATCCGGCAGAGAGTCCCAACTATTACAAGAATTGAGGGCTAATGAAACAACGAAAAATGAATGTATGGCGGTCAGTCAACACCACCTGAGTGGAATGACTGTCAAACAAACCTAACAATTAATCCAAGGAGAGAAATCTTTTAATTCAAGTGACTTATATACCCATTCAAGAAATAGTCAAGATGATACAATTAAATGAAAAGGGGGATGAATGGACGCTGGCAATCATGCTCGTAGTTCAACAATTATCAGAATTATTCCATATGTTCCGTTTAATTTAGTGAGTTTTACCCTACTCAAGATAGCTAAACAAGATGTGATGAAACAATTGTAACTCAAACTGTACATGTAAACGGTCATTCACATGGCCGTTAACCCAGACCTTGCGGTCTATCGAGGGGTCGTTAGGTCAAAAAGGGTTTAGAATCTGCAAAGGAGAAAATGGTCTGTCGTGAGACCGCCAGGGCATAAACGGTTTCTATAAGACCGTATATAGAATGCCATGTCCGCCCTCCGACGACTCCGATAGACTTCGATTGCAACCACAAATTCACTCGGTATAGTGCATAAAAATTGGGCAAAAGCTATCATTAGAAAGAGGACAAGAAAACACATGGTTGGCATGATTTAATTAGGTTTTAAAGCTTGCTAACCTACCATTCAATCTAGATAAAGAAAAGGGTAAGATGATCGGTGCCCTAAATGACATGCTCCGACTAAAGCTAACAATACGAAGGCTATACAGAATTAAAATTGGAGCTTTTACCATCAGAAGAATGAGGACTGGAAGATGAATCCAACTGTATATTTTACTTGAGATTTGGTCTACTAGAACCTACCTTAATCGAGGAAAGAAGGAGACGATGGTCGCCAGCCGTGATAAGAAAACCCTCCTAGAACTCGTCGGAATTCCCCCTCGTCCTTGCTCCTCACCGACAGCCGCAGAAAATGTCGATACTAGGTCAGGCTAGGGTTAGTTTTATAGGGTCAATTGATTCTGGAAGGGTCGATTGAAGGGGATAGAGTCCCACACACGCGGGTCGCGCGCGATTCGTGCATGACCAAGTCCGCCGTCGCCTTGAACTCCAAAATTCTTCTCCTAGGGTTAAGGTTTCGGTGGGCAAATAGAGGGGAAATGATCTACACATATGGCCGTCCAAAAGGGTCCGATCTGGACTTAAATAATTAAGAATTGGGTCCGAATTTTGCAATTTAAGGTCCGAATTTAGCGATTTTTCACAAGAAGTGTTACAGACATTGTCTTCAACTTTCTTTTTCAATTTTTTATTTTTTAACTTGATTTTTTTATATTGCTTTTCCAGTTCATCATAAGCATCAATGAGTTCATCAATAGTAAGATCTTTAGAATCCGAATTTATCTCTTTGACATCTTCGTCACTGTATTGATCAGTATCGTTGGCCATGATATATTTTTATCCTTCCTTCTCTTGAGCTTTGATCAACCTATCCATAATCCCCTTTGTTGTCCTGCAAGAAGAGACAAATGGAAACATGTTGGTATTCATAGAAGCTTTCAACAAGCTCAGGACAGTAACATTTTCATGGTTCTTCAATTTATCTTGATTAGACCACTTTATCTTATCTAGAGGTAATATGTGAGGACCATCAGAAATCAACTTCCAAAGATTAGGATTAACAGACTTAATTATTTCACACATTTTACCTAACCATGAAGTAAAGTCAGAACTATTAAAAATAGGTAATGTAGCACCCCGGTAAATTATTAGATAAAATAAAGGGAAATAAATAAGAAAGTCTATGGAAAATATGATCGGAAAAGTTGCAACCAATTTATAAAAATCTAAAAAAATTATAATCATATAGAGGATGAAAAATTTAGACAACTTGTCTTCTACGGTTGATTATTTGTTGCCTATTGAGGGTGAGCTTTGAAAGCTATTTTCAAACTGAAGCTTACTATGTGTTTTTCAGTCAATGTCATGTAATGCACAAAGTAAGGGGGTGTTTTTGTCCGAATGACTTGCAATTGTGACTTGAACTCATTTGTTATTGAAGTACATCTCATGCTAACTGCTCAAGCTGAATTGCTTATTATTCTCTGAAAATTGATGCTTGATAATGCCAAATTTCTGAAATGGAACTTCAATTTCTGACTGTCTATGCTAAAGGTGTCGACTCCAAGGGTCGACCCTGCATCATGGTGTTACCGTTCTGCATCTCTGCCATGCATTTAGGATAGCATTAGAGTTCATGTAATAGGTGCATTTAGAACATTCATGAGAAAACTGAACTTGTGCATTCTACACCCATGTAGCATTCTGCACTGCATATTGCATGTCTTTCAATGTGTGCTTGCATGATTAGTATATGTTATACAACCCCCATCCTTGGAATTTCTATGATTATATACTTCTTGGTAAATAATGTTGCATCTGAGTCTCGACTAATGTGCCTCATGTCACTCACTCTGGGGGAGGAACTTTTAATAAAGTGCACCTATATAGGGGGAGCTCCATTGTCATGCTTTCATTTAAATTTCTGGTATACATGTTGAATCAAATTCGTACACTTCATGTACTATAAAGTGAAAATGAGTGTTAAACATAAAGATATGGTAATTCCTTTTCAACACTCTAGAGAAATTAAACTTGCTGCATGAATCTTGAAGTGGCAGTTAAGGAAAAAACTGCATGCCTCTATCGTAAGAAAGAATCTGAGAAGAAAATGAAAGGTAGAGCAATGCTCAGTCTCACTGAGTAAATTGGATGCACGTCACCTGAGACGTGATGTGGTTCATTTCTGAAAAGTGTTGTAATGAAGTATCTCTGCTCAAATGAGGTGAAATGATCAATATTCTGAGTAACTGGGGAGTCCAGCATGTGCTCCATGTGTCTCCTCGTGTTAAAAGAGATAATTTGAACCTAATCACTCTTAGAAAATTTTAAATTGTCATTATGAAATTGATAAAAAAATTGGTGAGAAAAATTAATGAGGCAGAGCGTAGCCTCCAATACGTTGTTCTCTATAGATGAAGTACAGTCTGTGTAGCCTCTCTTTGTGTTGATCTGAAAATCTATATATCCATATGGCTAAACTTCGTTATTCACTTGCACAATTGTAATTGTAATTTGACTTGCTGTGTATTCTGAAAATTTACTATTATAATTGTAATTATAATTGTAATTGTAATCAGAAAATCTATATATCCATATCATGTTATTCACTTGCACAATTGTAATTTGACTTGATGTGTATTCTGAAAATTTGATTGACTGCATGATATGCTGTATGTCTTCTACTATTTAACTACACACTCTCCTAGGTGTACACAAGAGCATCCCGGTTACACTGACTCATCTGCACTTTTCGTACACCTATCCTATCCCTTTAAATAAAAAGGGGGAGTTATATTGCATGTATCTAAATTTATCCACTTGGGGTCAATCACATTTGATCATTCTATTTGCACTCTACATGTCCATATTGTCCATATTTGCATTTCAACCATGTGCATTTAGTTCATGCATTCTTAACAGAAAACTAAAAATCTGAAACACAGAAAATTCAAATCCATGGTTTCATAATAATCTGCTCTGATTACTCACATTTGCTAAATTGGCCTAAGGCATTGAAGTTCCCTTGGTTTGCAAGTCTTTAGTCTGCACACTTTCGCATCTGCATAATCAACAGATTCTAATCTGCATGCATGTTTTGACTGTTGCAACTGTTATGATTCAATTTACATATGCATATGTGATTTGGACATCAAATTGAAGCTTTATCATCTCTGAACATGATGGTTGACTATCATAAAATTGTTTTGTTTTCACATTTCAAACTGTTCTAATTCCATCTCTTCGCTGAACGATCATTGTCATGCATCTGCTGAGTTTGCATTTCACGATATCCTACTACACTAATCTCCTTCGTATGCATCCCATGATGATAAATTTGATCTTCATTATTTTCCTCCCACTTTCTGATAATGACAAAGGGGGAGAATTTTGTGTTGCATGGGGCTGCATGGGTATTGCTTGGGGGAGTAATTGAAGAATTGAATCAAAGCAACAAAGTTTGTCATCTATCAAAAAGGGGGAGATTGTTGAAGAATGTTTTGATTATGACAAACTTTGGGTATATGATTGGTTGCGTTTGTATGGCTCATGCCTTGGTTTTTTAGTTGACAATTTGCCTTATACATGTGTAGATGAATATCTTTCCTTGATTGAATATTTATCCCTTGAAGCATTTTATTCCCAAAAGTGTTTAATCATGCAGGTCTTTTGTCCCAATAGTGGTTTGTGAAATCAAAGCAAAGCATGCAGCAACAAAGGCTGCGTCGACTCAATGCACTCAAGGAGTCGACACCACTGGAGAAATCAATGAAATCAGTTTAAGGGTGAGTTGACGCAATGAGCTACTAGCGTCGACTCAACAGGTGCAGGCAGGTGTATGAAGCACAGTCCTTTGAATATACAACAACAAGTATACATTATCTGTTTGATGATGACCAAATACCATGTGGCGTGTTGTTGGTTCAGATTCCAAATCCTTTAGATAACTGTGTATTGAATGTCTAACTGCTTCATACAACTTAGTTGGTTTCTGGAATGTTGAGATGGCTAAAATGGCTTGTTGGTTGAAAGATCAAATGGTTGTGGATGATACAAGTGTTGAATGAAGGTAATTTGTTGGAGAAATGCTTAATGAGGTCATAACATTCAAATGCTCCTTCTGAATTTCAATGGATGGTCATTGAAATCCAATAGATTTAAGATTCATTACATTTGTGAGTCTCTCTAAACTTCATAGTCCCACAATGTTTGAAACAATCCTTTAACTCTGATTAATGTGTCAAAAATCATGGTAAGATTTTAAGTTTACATATTTGAAGAATGGGCTTTCATGTATTCGAACCATATTACTCTCTTGCTAAAGTCCTTGATTTTGATGCCCATACTAATTTGGTATGTTGAGTTTTCATGCATATTCTTCATGGGTTGTTAAACCCTTGATTGTGGTTCACGGTTTCTTCATGGTTTTTGAGGCTCATAATGTGCTTATGTAATTGATAAAAAATTTGATGGAATTTGGTTTGATTGATGCTCATACTATGGTTGAATGCATGGCCATTGATTCTATCTTTTGGTTGTGAAAGTGTACATTTCCCTTAAGGGACTTGAGCTTGAAATGTTCGATTTTCAAATCAATACTAACTTGATTCTATTGTGCATTTTACAGGTGAGAATTTGTCGGATGATACCTTAATATTAGTTGAATCGATGGTAACATCATTTATGAAATGGGGCTTGAAATCTTGCTTGAGTCTGTCCTAGGCAGATAGGCCAGCAAGAGTCGACTCTGGGAGTCGACGCTTGTTGTGGCCTGGGGCTGTCCAGAACAACTTCCAACAAGAGTCTACTCTTGTCAGAAGATGTTCTGTTTTTGTGGTTTTGCTTGCACAGAATGCAAGTGTCGACTCCAAGAGTCGGCACTTTCCGGATGGGTTTTTCGAAGGTCATTAAAACCAATTGAAAACCCTTTGAAACTTTACCATTATACCCCCAAAAGGTTCCTAGACTTATGAGGGTGTTTTTAACACACTTTAGAAGGGTTTTATGGGTCTTTTGGTCACTCCTTGTTATATATATATATGTGTGTGTGTGTGTGTGTGTGTGTGTGTGTGTGTGTGTGTGTGTGTGTGTGTGTGTGTGTGTGTGTGTGTGTGTGTGTGTTAACTCCAAATTTGAGAAAAGGAACCCTAATGTGCTTATCTTTCTATCTTGCAGGAGAAGAAAGCCAAGGAGGAGAAAATAAGAACTAGAGAAAGGGTTTTGATAAGCATCAAGGTATTTCTGGAGCTCATGGATGAATAGAAAGTTGTGCGGAATGAAGAAAGGAGCAAGATGATGGTGACTTCGTGATCATCCGACAACGAACCAAGGAGAACCATATCTTCTAGAGAAGGGGGAGCTTTATACTTGAGAGATCTTCTTTATTTCAGTCTCTAGATTATATCTTGGGCTTATTGTATTCATGTCTGAAGATTTCATAAATTTCTGAACGAATATCTTGTGTGGGTGTTCGGAGAGTGGATTCTCCGAGTGTTTGTGTTGACGCTTATGCATCGTTCTGTGCGACAGATATCCACATGTGATTTAGGGATTGTTCCTCGTGTGTGGTTGGGAGTTTACTCTTGTGTGTTTGTGCAAGCTTCGCCCTGCGTGTGTGTATTGGAGCTTCGCTCCGTGTGTGTGGGGGGATTTATCCCCGTGCTGGTTTTCCAGTAGTGAAGCCTCACTCGGTTGAGTGAGGGGTGGATGTAGGGAGCCCGGTGTGGTCCCGAACCACCTTCAGTGCTTGTGTGATTTCTCCATATCTTCTACCCTCACTCACAGGATGGTTTGATTACTGTGCTTCACTTCGATCTCAGTTTCACACACACACACACACCATTTAGTTCAGTCTGTCTATCTACCGTTTGAGTGAACATCTCTACATACTCTTAGAACGGTCTCATGTTAATCTGAATATACATCATCAGATATTAAGCGTTTGCTAAGTTTTCGTTGTGTGGCGTTTGTGTTTTTAAATTGAACTTAATTTTTTGAGGGATTTATTCACCCCCCCCTCTAGATCCGTCTTCCTGCACTACGGGACCCAACAAAATCATCAAGATTATTAACCACAAATTAATCTAAATGAGTTGTTTGGGCCACTATTCTTTACATCGATACTCTCGACCTCAAAACATTCATAGGATGGGGTGATGATATCAATATGATCATCATTATCCTTCAATCCACCCCCTAATTCCTTCCCTTCCTTCATCATGGTGTTGCTAGTGTACTCCTCCTCACTCCCACTATTGACATCTTGAGCCAAAATGACAGGCATAAGATTATCATCATCATCATTCACGTGTCGAGGAGATTGGTGTAATATTGAAGGAGGGTCATGGTAAGTGAACTGACAGTAGACGATTCGAGGTTCATAGTAGTGACTTGGTGAATCCTCCCTAGTTTCGATGTTGATGTTGCAGTAAGGGTGAGATGAGTTGGGCCGAAGTTGATTGCACATGGGCTGCTGGAGGATTTCTTGTGGTGAAAGTTTAGACAAATGGGCTTGGATTGTTTGATCCATCCAAGGAAAATTTGGGTGATTACTCCAGCCTAGATTAGAATCATCTGAAAAGGTATCACACTCGAGCTAAGAGAACCCTAGGACATATTGGACTTGAGCTTGGATGACTGATGGGAGTCGGGCTATAGTAGGACACTCACTCACATGGTTAGTGGGACTAGCACAGAAATCGCAGACTTCCTTGGAAGTTTGGGTTGGACTTTCATATAGACTTGATAAGGGTTGGAAAATGGCATTAAGCTCTATCTTAGAGTCAGGCCCTACCCAATTTTCTATCTCACACACCCAGCCTGTCTGAAAGGTCCTACAGATTTTTCATGAGATGAGATTAAGGCAAGATTCATCGAATTTTCACTCAAAATTTCAAACAGATCATAAGCCTCATCTTCACTCTTGTTCATGAATGCCCCTCCACAATATATGTCCGCCATGTGCCTATCGTAATCAGATAATCCCTCATAAAATGCATACATAACTTGCCATTTGGGCAATCCATGATGTGGACATTGACATAACAAATCCTTCAGCCTTTCCCAAGATTCATGAATCTGTTCTCCTAGAAGCTGAGTAAAACCTACAATCACCCTTCTCATAATGTTGGTCCGGACTATGGGGTAAAATCTTTTCAAAAAATTTAATTGCATAACTTCCCAAGTCCTAATGGTCTTTCCAAAACTCCTTAACCAATATTTTTCTTTATCTTTCATTGAGAACAGAAATAAGATCAACCTAAGGGCATCATCACTAAAGTTTCAGATTTTAACGAGAGAGCAAATTTCTAGAAAGTCATCTAGATGACTATAAAGATTTTCATTGCGATTCCCATAAAAAGATGGGAGCATCTGGATGATACTACGGCCAATCTCATAATGATATATAAGAATATCAGGTAGTTCAATGCATGTCGAGGGTTTATACGTAAAAGGAATAAAGTGTTCCTTCATAGGCGTGGATTTCCCTTCTTGATGGATGGCCATTGATGTTGATTGCAATAAATGAGACCCAAAGGACTTTTTTCAAGATTTTTTTTTAATTTTCTTTTTGTTGTTTGTTTTTATTCTTTTTATTTTTTTCTTTGAGTTTTTCATGCAAGGAAACTATCAATGGTTTATTCTATGATTAGATCATTATTTAACCTAAGTCCACTATCAAGACAGTCCACCGGTCAGGTAAGAGGTGGGATAATTTGAGATTTCCCTTGATTCCGCATGGTCCTAATTAATTAACCACTTGTCCACTTAGGCATGAGCTACTTAACCTCTAACCTTAGACACCGATTTCCCAAAAGAATAGTGGGTCTTAAAGTGTTTTTTTTTGAGCTTCTATAGACAAACTACCTCATGGGATCTTTAATGATACAACCAGCCTAGTGATTGAAGAGGGAATCCTTCAATGTCGGAGACTTATAGAGATCTTAGTGGAGGAGATTCTAATCCGTTGAGAAGAGTTCTCGAAACGGAGGGTCCTTCTAACACTAAGAAGGGTGTGTCCTAACTTGCCCTTAAATTTTTTTTTTATAAGATATGATAACAGGAAAGTGAACTATATGTTAAAAGCTAACTAAATATGGAGATCGAAGGGGGAAAGATAAAACTAACTTAGATAACAATCTTTCATCTTATTTTTTAAAAAAAAATTAATAAAGAAAGTGAAAAAGAAAGAAGCATACCTCACATTTTTTGAATTTTTTTTAATTTTTTAATTTTTTCTTGTATAGGACCTTTACTTAAAGATTTCAATTTTCTGCGACGTTTCTTTTCTCAAGATTTTCATAATTTCACCCCTTTTGCTGACAGATATCTGCTTTCTGCAACGCTTTCCTGACAGATATTTTTCCTATAATTTTAGGTCTGAAATTCTCATTTTTTTCTTTTGATTTTTTCTGTAAAATCAAAAAAAGAAACAAAGGTTAGTATTAATGTATTCAAAAATAAAACACAAAATGATCAACCTAAAACCCAAAAATCTCCTCGGCAACGGTGCTAAAAATTGATGCGAGCGGATGCTTATCGTTAAAAACACCGCACACACAATTTCAAAATTCCACACTCACACATAATAAAATTAAAATCTGAACATAATGGTGAATACGAGTCGATCTCACGAAGATGTTAGAATTTTAAGGTTGAAAACTTTATATTTTTAAGAGAAAAATTGTGGAATGATTTTTAAAGTTGAAATTTAAAATTGCATAAAAGTAAATCTACCTAAAGAAATTTGGAGGGTTTAGAGAGAGAAATATAGAGAGAGAAAGGAATAAGAAATAGAGAGAGAAGAGAGAGAAAGTGCTAGAGAGAGAAAATAACACCAATCTAACTTATTGCTCAAAAATAAAATGTTTACAATATGATAAAGAAATAAAAATTACAACCTCAAATAAAATCTAACTAAACTAGAAATAGAGAAATAGGGAGAGGAAATAGCCGTGAAAAATGTCGTCGCCCACGCCCTTGGGCCTTGGAGAGTCGCCCAACCCGGTGTGAATGCCGCCGTGAGAGAAGAGATTTTAGAGAGATATTTGGATAGAGAGTAGAGAGGGGAAGAGAGAGATTTGGTCATGGGAAGCTTAAGAAATGGAAGAAAAATTTGGAGAACCGTATTAAAGATAGAAGAAAAGAAGAAGGTGGAGACGTAAAAGAGGTAAAAGAAGAAGAAAAGATTAAAAGAAAGAGGAAGAAGAAAGAGAGGGAGGAAGTAAGGACGGACTAACTTCTACAACTAAAAGAAGAAATGCATGAAAAAAAACTCAGAGTGGTTTCCCCCTTTTTATAACCATCAAGCACCCCATGTTTAACCTCGTTCACCGCCTTCCAAAGCCCACGTTGCGTCCCTCTTCTATGTAAATCACGTCGCCGACCATGAAAAACCACCAACAGGGAAGCCCAACGAGTGCACGGAAGCCACCTGCTTTCCTGCCTTCATACGGCACATGTTGCCGTAATTGCATACATGCCGCGGTCATGTTCCCTTCCCTACGTGAGCAACCACTTCTTGTATTCGAACAGGGAAACACATGCCCATGTACCGTGGGAACCACCTCATCCTTCTATTTCCATTTCCGTCCCAACCGTGAAACCTTCACCAACTGCTTCACGTAACTCATGCATCCGCCCATGCAGCGTACGACGAGGCCTCGTTGCTTTCCTTCGAATGTGACACACATAACCCATGCAACTTCAACGTGGATATCTTTGAAGCCTCCTTCAATGCATGGTTCAATGCCACCACGTGAACAAACCCAATCTACCATATCATGCAATCACATGAATGCCTTCATACGTGAACCACCTTTGAATCACGGCACCATTGTCTTACCTTGCACAAAATTAACTTAAACATCACTAAATAAAGCAATCTTAGTATATAATTTAATATTTATGCATAAAAAAGTCTAAATTACAAGTGAAACTAAGATTAACTACAAATTGTGTACAAGTACACCCATTAAAGCCCAAAAAAATGACACATGTAATGTAAATAAACGTATAAAAATATATAATTATCACATCCCGTTGGTGTTTTATAGACTATTCTCGAGGCCCAGAGTGCCTCAAACATCCTTTCACTCCAATCGCACTTTTGATGCCCGCTTACCTTAGCCAATAGCTTGCAGAGTGTTTTGTTGAAGGCCTAAGCTAAGCCGTTGGCTTGAGGATTGTATATTGAAGAGGTTCTCCAGTCGATGTGAAACTTTGTTGCTAGTTGATATACGGCCATGTTCCTGAATGGGGTGTCGTTGTTTGACACAATACGACTGGCAGTGTCAAACTGGTAAATGATATTGTGGCGAACAAAGTGGACCGCCGCTTCTCCGTTGACTTCTCATAAAAGGACTGCCTCCGCCCAACGAGAGAAATAGTCAATGGCGGCCAGGATATATTTGTGGCCTTTAGAGGATGGTGGGAAGGGTCCCACGATATTCATTGCCCATTCTGCAAATGGCCAGGTAGGGACGGTCGAATATAACGAATTGGGAGTTCTTTTGGGTACTGGACCATAAGCCTGGCACTGGTGGCACGTGCGGGCATACATGTTGCAATCCACATACATTGTTGGCTAATAGAACCCTTTAAGCTTGATGTTGATCTTTATCTTATCCCCGGCTTGGTGAGCTCCGCATAATCCTGAATGGACTTCATGCATGATAACTCTAGATTCAGCCAAGAATACACATCTGAGAAAAACAGACTTATCCTTTTCATGGACAAGCCTGCAAAGGGAGTCGCCAATCAACTCGTATGATGTTGCCCTACGAAGGAGTCTAATCCTCTGGGCACGATCTGGAGGGAGGCATCCCAATTTAATTTTGATGATTGGCTCTTGCCAATCTTCTTCCTCGGGAGGGGCATCCACATTGAGGCAATGAACTTCGTAGGTGGTAAGACCCGACTCATCATCCAATGTGCCTGGCATAAGTCTTTGGTGTCTGACGGTGATGTCAATCTTGCCTTCAGGGGGCAACTTAATAGCCAAATCTAACTTAGCAAGGGCATCTACTTGTGAGTTGCTTTTTCTTGGGACATGATCTATCTCGAAGAAATAGAACTTCTGGATGAGCCTGACGACTGCGGCGTGATACGAGACCAGCTCCTGCTTTCGAACATCGTAAATACTAAGGACCTACCGGATTACCAACTGCGAGTCTCCATAGACCTTGAGGCCTTTAATATCCATGTCAAGGGTCATTTGAAGTCCGATGATCAGAGCTTCATATTCAGCCTCATTATTGGTCAAGGGCTTCATGAGGGCGTATGAATTGTACAAAATTCTGTTCTGAGGTGTAAGGAAAATGATGCCAGCACCGGCGGCGATGCCTTTCCAACTGCCGGGTTCATCAATTTTTCGGGAGGCACCATCGAAGCATAACTCCCAACAGGGAAAGTTAACCATGAGAACATCTAATGTTGGGCCACATGGGAGGTCTTGCAGAGTGCCATCTGTAACTGGCAGTGTCATGGTCAAGGCTTCCTCATCTGGCATCTCTGTATTGAGGGGTGAATCCTTTGGTACTGGATGGGTGACTAAAAACTCTGCCATCCCCTGCCCCTTGACGGCCCTTTGAGGGACATAGGTGATGTCGTGCTCCATTAGCAAAAAGGCCCATTTGCCCAGCCTGTCGGAAAAGGCCGGTTGTCTGAGTAGGAACTTGAGTTGGTCGTACTTGGATATGAGCTCGACCTGATGTGCCAAGAGATAATGTCACAGTTTCTTGACAGGAAAGACCAGGGCCAGGCACACTTTTTCCATGAGGGAGTAACAGTGCTCTGGGCCAACTAGCTTTCGACTAAGATAGTAGAGTGGCTGCTCTTTACATTCCTCATTAATTTACCCAAGCAAGGTTCCTAAGGAGACATCCATAGCAGCAATGTAAAGTATGAGGGGTTTGCCTTTGACTGGGGCCCCTAAGATTGGAGGCATAAGTAAACATACGCTGAAAGGCTTCTTGACAGTCTTGGTTCCATATGAATGGGGCATTGTGGATGCACTGTTTTATCGATATATTTGGTTATTTTGTTTGTTTATTTATTATCTGTTTCGTTTATCAGTATGCATGCATGCCAGTCACAATGTGACAGTTTATTTAGGCTCCAAAGACCAAGGTGGTCCGAAGCCAATTGTGCGCACCATCTGACTTGATCAGATGATAGTGGGTATCGTGTCGGGATCAGAACCCACCGTGCCATAAAGGCCATGATGTTAATTACATCTCTCATGGAGAGAGGACCCTTGATTAATGGCCAAGAAGAGGGCCCTATGGCCTAAAATTGATATTAATGAAAGAGAAAGGGCATTTCGAAAGCATGTTGGAAATTCTCATATCAGGGTGAAGGCGTTTAGGCTGATTTATCTGTTGATCGTATGCTCCGCGCTCAGAAAGTATTCTGAGTTGGAAACATAGTGGAAGCATGAAAGGTGTTTTAAAAGAAAATATATGCCAGGGATACAACAAGTTTGATGTTTTAGTAAAAGGAGCAGGATGAATCCTGGTGAAAACAAATCGGATTCGAGGGGTTGTTGGCCCGAGACAACACCAAGCCATGGTCATGACGGGGCGGTCCTCGTGATCCAAGCTTGACTTGCAAGGGCATAATTTATATTCCCTTCACACAGGGTCTAAGGGAGGTGGGGGCTCCAGAGCAGACGTTGTTGATTTCTCCTTTGAATATTATTTTCTCTTTTGTCATTATTATTTTTTTATTAATATCATTTCTATTATAGTTATTATTGTCACATCTTTTATTATTATTATTATTGTTACTACTTGATTATCATTGTTATTTTCATGAGTATAGAGCCTTGGCGTTATTCAAGGAATGGTTTTGCAACCTATATGCAAATGAACATGCAAGGATTTAGCTATACACTCATATAAGATAATATCTGGTACGAGGCGGAGTATCATCTCTCGCATGGTGAAAGTCCCTGGCCGGACCTAATCCATCCTTTAACAAATCACCATTGAATATACCAGAAAATCATAGCATGCAAGCACACGTGGGTCGAAACATGCATGAAATATTCTAGAGAAGTATCACTCCAGGTTCAATACATGACAGAGATGTGAATAAGGTGCAGAAATGCTAATGCCCCCCTTTTATGCAGTTTTCAATGTGTAGGAAGCTTTGGTTTTATTTCATTTGCTATTCCTTTCTGTCCTTCCCTTCGGGGTTGGAATTAGTCTACCATTTGTTTATTTTTTTAATTGGTTAAACCACTGATGGAATTTCGGTAGCACCTCCCCTAGACCCAAGGTGTTGGGCAATGAAAAGTGGGTGCTCGTCCACAGATAATCCGAGACGGTACCTTGCATGTTCGGATGCGCTTAAAGCGACGACGTACTGAGTTATCCATATCTCTGTATCCCTGAGGGCTAGCCTAAAAAGGGATCAGGATTTCCAGGATGATCAGAGGGGGGCGGAGAAATGTAGAATTACGATCCGGAAGTTGGGACAGAACTGGGCGAAGCAATGGGGAGAAGGGCCACTGTTGCGTCGGATCCGAGGAACAGGGCCGCCGGATCACCCGCTCGGGTGCGCCGGTTCAGGTGGAGCATGGGTGTCGGATTAGGGGAGTAGGGCCGCCGGACCAGCTCATGGTAAAGAGTTGTCGGATCGCCCGCTTGGGTGCGCCGGTTTAGGCAGGCTGCGGGCGCCGAATGGGAGGGCGGCCAATGCAAAAGTCAATGCCGGATCAGGGAGGACTTAGGGGACAGATCAAGGGCCAGACAATGCGTAGGACAATGTCGGATCGCGTGCATTTATGGTAGATCAAACAGCAACGGGGAAGTGCCTGATCATGTAGTTTGTCGTGCGCCGGATCACCGTCCGTGAAAACATATATAGTATTGTAAAGTCCTTCAGTGAGTGTTGTGTGAAGGGCCAAAGGGGGAGAGGACAATCATAGGTGTGTTGGAATAACTCTCCAGCAAATTCCACCCTTCATTAATGGGCTACAGAGAGGGAGGAGGTGAGATTGGATTTCATATCCCTCTGGGGATAAAGTTCGCCATGAGGAACAACGCTTAGGAAGAGTAAGAAGGGCATTCGGGCGTGTTACATTACGGGTTCCTACTCATTGCTTTAAGCAAACTTCGAGAGCTAATGTCCGGAAGGATGTTAACCAGATCACTCATGCAGACTACAACCCATCGATGGAGAAGAAGAAAGATAACATTCATTCGTTCTTGATGAAGGAATAAGCATAGCAGAAAGAACACGAGGATCACTATGAACTCGGGGAGAAGGAACAGGGAAGAAGATTCAGGTGTTACAGATTATGGGATCCTGCTCATTACTTAAAGTGCCTCCTGCAAAGATATCATCGAGCAAGTGTATATACCAGCTAAAAATAATCAGTGAGAAAGGGGAAGGCAGCATTCATTCGTTTGCTCATGATATTAAGCACAATGTGAAATAAAACATACAGGACACAAGGATATGCAAAGATTACAACTAAATGACCGGCCATTTCATTGATTGGAATGCCAGAAATCATAGAGATTATAGCCCTTCATCAGGCATAAGATAAAGAAGAAAAGAAAGAAAAAGATACAGACCCACACACAACGAGCTTCTCTCTCTCCCTTTGTTCTCTCTTCTTATTTTCTTCGATTTCTTCTCTCTGCTTCTTTTTTTCTCTCTCACTTTTTTCTTCGTATCACTCCATCCTTTATATAGTGACGGGGAAGCTTGATCCGGCACGGACTGGCACCTAGGGTGATCCGGTGCCGAATGGCGCTTATGGTGATCCGGCGTCGAATGGCGCCTAGTCTGGTCCGGCTCCAAGTGGAGCTTGTTGATCGGGTGCCAAATGGCACCTACTTGATTCGACGTCAATCGGAATCAGCATAGCCACCTCAGCACCGGGCCACTTTGTTTATCGCTCTTGATGGCGCCAGCTTGCATATTTTGCATTTTGCCGTCGGGTGGGAACGTGTCGTCCTTTTTTCCTAGATGTATCATTGGGCATGCAACACGAGTTCAACATCGTCCTTCCTGGACGCAGGCTTTGTGTTATCCCGACGTAAGTAGCCTAACGTCGGTTCGGAATATCACCATTTGGAAGAGCATTTTGACTCTTTCTTAAGTGCAATATCGAGCGTGCCAAGCACACTCGCTAGCGATCGTGTTTCATCATCCTTTCTGGACGCGGGCTTCAAGTTATCTTGGAATATGTAGCCTAAAGCTAGTTCAGGTGACTTTGATGTTTCAGAATATTGCCATTAGGAAGAGTGTGTTGACTCTTCCTTAAGCGCATTATCGGGCATGTCGAGCACACTTTGTTGATTGCTTAGAAGGATCCTTGTTTTCTTCAAGTGCGTTGACACACTCTGTGAGGTGTGTCGACACACCTTACCATTGGCGCGGGCTGGGCTGCAAGCCACAACACGCATGCATCGATGCACCCAAGGATGTGCATCGACACATACCTAGTTGATCGCTTTAGAAGGCTATTCTTTGTTCTTCAAGTGCGTCGACACACCCCGTGAGGCGTGTCGATGCAACAGTGGGCCACCCAGAAGGCTTCTATCCTTTGTCTTCAAGTACGTTAACGCACCCTATGAGGTGTGTCGACACACCTTACCAGCGATGCGGGCTGGGCTGTGAGCCACCACACGCATGCGTCGACTCACCCAAGGATCTGCGTCAACACACACTTAGTTGATCGCCTTAGAAGGCTATTCTTTGTTCTCCAAGTGCGTCGACACACCCCGTGAGGTGTGTTGATGCAGCTTGTTGATCGCCTTAGCAGGCATCTCTATTCTTCAAGTGTGAGTCGACACACCTTGTGATGTGCGTCGACACAATTAGTTGTTTAGGGAGCCCTTTTAGCTCGAATGGCCTTATAGGCTAGATTGCTGGGTCGACACACTCTTATGAGCGTGTCGACATACTGAAGCCCTTGTTTTATTTGGTGAGGCTCATTGCTCTTGATGCCAAATTTTAGGCATCAACAAATGCCCCCCACCCGTGGGTGGCGCAGATGTGGAACGAGTGTGCGGGGCCTATTGGTGTAGACTTCATTTTAATCACCTCATTTCATTTTACGAGCTGGTGGGCTATTAATCTGGCGTGAACTTGGTCTGGCATAGGGTATTCTATCACGTTGATCCGGAGCGAAAGATCATATGATCTGGCGTTGGGCCTTGCTAGCCTGATCCGACGCAGGGATCCGTTTGTAGCTGATCGGGCGTTCACCCGTTTTATGAATCGGTGCGGGAATGCGCTAACGATATGACGCGGGGCTTGAACCTGATTTGGCATTGGGGCTTACCAATTCGACAAGGGTTGATATGACGCTGGTTCTTGTGAATCAGTGCAGGGCGAAGGTGATCAGGAGTCATTTATCTTGTGGACTGGCCGGGTGATCTGGTGTGGTCATGCGGCCTCAACGGTGCGCTGACTCAAGCTGATTTTTGCTCTTCTTTCCATCCCCCTTTTTAAGAAGGGTTCCTCCTACTCCTTGGCTCTTTTCGTTTCATCAGAAATCACTTGTTTCGTCAACTTGCAGCGGTCCTCGCCCGTTTGCTTCCTCCAACGTCTTCTTCCCCTAGGTGAGCCCACAGAGCCTCCTCCCTGCAGCCGACCTTTTTCTCCTCCCCTGTCGGTGGAGGGCATAGCAGCGGCGAGAACGCTGTTTTGGGCACAACGGCTCCTCTTCCCTTTTGCCATTGCTCTTTGTCAGGGCAGGGGTCATCCTCTCTCCTTGTGTTTACACTTTTAATTCTTTGCCAATATGATATGGCCATGAGAGAGCGGCTTATTCAATGCCCGGGGTGGGTGAATTATGTGAGTATATGGGAAAGCGCTCACCTCTTCAATGAAGGGATGAGTGGATCGCTTCATCGTAGTGAGCACACAGCTTGAGAGGTTCGACCCTTGAGGGGTTTGATCATTGACAGGGATTAATGTCAAAGCAAGGGAAAAGGGTTTCGTATATAGGATCAGACGGAAGGCCTGCAGTGATGAATTGGGGTGGACCCCGGTGGGACTGAGAGTTAGCGCCGAATTAGAACGGTTGGCTTATCATCGGCTTGGACGAAAGGTATGGGCCAAAGGTTGTATCGATTGATCCTGACAGAGAGTCAGATGCCAATCAAGATAATATTGCTGGCATGGGGTTAATGCCAATGCAAAGAGCAACCTTATGATCATGGGCATCATCATTTCATCATTTTTTTGAACCACATTACTGACTCAAGTGCCCTTTCGGGTTTTCACTGGAGCCAGCCCCTTCTCACTTTTGCCCACGCGTCTTTTCAGGTTTTCACATGGCACGATACCCAACTTTGATCTTAGCGCCCTTTTAGGTTTAGCCATGATCAAGTTTTAGGCCATTATTGTCGTTGCTCAGCAGAATGTTTGAGCAAGTCTGGAGGGGCATCTCAATTTTAAGCCCCCATTTTTTTTAATATAACTCAGGCATGGTGCCTATCATCAACATAACTTTATCCATTGGCGTGGACAAGGAGAGTCTAAACCAATAGATTATATACATCGGTTCTGACGGGATATCAGACATCGTCATAAGTATATCATGGGCATTGGGTTTATGCCAATGCAAAGAACTGAGTTTATCTGACTTAGACAAAAGGTCTAAACCATTAGGTGGTATTGATTGGCCCCTGGCGCGGAGTTGGATACCAACCATTGGGGTTTCATCGACATTGGTTCTACGTAGATGCTGGGAATTGGGTATATCTGGCTTAGACAAAAGGTCTAGGCCATTGAGTTGTATTGATCGGTCCTGACAGATAGTCAAGTACCAATCATGGTGGTATCATCGGCATTGGGTTTATGTCGACGCAAGGAATCAGGTTTATCTGGCTTAGACAAAGGGTCTAACCCATTGGGTTGTATTGATCGGTCCTGACAGATAGTCAAGTACCAATCATAATGGTATCATCAACATTGGGTCTATGTCGACGCAAGGAATTGGGCTTTGATTATGGTGGGACTAGATTAGCCAACTCCAACAAAGAGTGGTACCGTTGGCATTGGGTTTATGCCAATGCAAGAGATTGGCTTTATCTGGCTTAGACAAAGGGTCTAGGCCAGTCTCCTCAGCTTAAGACGAAAAGTCATGGGTGCCAAGGTAATGAAATCATCGGTACTGGGATTATACCAATGCAGGGAGATCAGGTTTCTTTGACTTAGACAGAAGGTCTAGGCCATACCCCTCGGCTAAGACCAAAAGGTCATGGGAGCCGAGTTAAAAAAATCATCAGTACTGGGATTGTACCAATGTAAAGAGATCGGGTTTCCCCGAATTAGACGGAAGGTCTAGGTTATATGTAGCAACCCTGACAATTATAGGAATAAAATTCCTAAACTAAATTAAAAACAAGGAAATTTATGAAAACAAATAAATAAATAAGTTAAAGACCGAACCTATATACATATAAACAACCTAAGTACATATGGGCTTTACACAGAAGGGAACCCAAATGGGCTAGAACCAAGCCAAAAAGGGAACATCACCCTTGATAAAGGTGCCATTTCAAGAAAACGCCCCTTTGAATGGGCGCTATTTTCTTGGGAATAAAATATAGAAAACCCAATGGTACTGCTTCGTTCTAACTGGGATAGTGGCTGCCGTTCGAGAAGGTTTAGCTCAAGTGGGATTCGTACGTGGGAAATTTTAATCCCGTTAGGATTCTAACCCCATTAGGTTCTTTTTTTCCTATAAATATATCCCTCCGAAACCTTGCAGAGGTTATTGCCTCTGGGTTTTCTACAGCGTCGTCAACCTCTGCCGCCATGAAGAACTACTTCTTCCTCCGGCGACTGTATGTAAAGAAGGGCATCCTCCACTTCTTCTTAATCCTCTACTTCCTGGACGAATATTGCTACATGAAGAAGACAAGCTGCTTCTTCTTCCTGCCTGGTCCTTGCTGCGATTGCTGCATCATGAAGAAGCCCTCTGCTACTTCTTCTTCCTCTTCATCATTTCCTGCACATGAGCACGGCCCTCTGTTCTTGCCGTTTCGGTTTGAAGCTGCAGATACTCCCGTGATAGAATCCGGTTGCTTCTATCTGACCGCTACTGCATTGTTGCCGTTGTTCAAGAGCTGCTGTTGCTACCCTTATTAGTTCTTCAGCTGTAACATTGCTACTGCCGTATTTCATCATCTCCTTTTGATTCTTCACGTTCTGTCATCCATCGATCAGAATCAACCCACAAGGTAGGTGTTCTCAAGTTCTAAGCCGAATCCTGTAAACACTAAGCCCTAGGCATGCATATAAATCATTAGATATCAGTAGAATGACTTGCAGTTTCTGTATCGGGTTCATTTTTCGTTTCTGCATATAACAGTAAAATAGCGAACCATCCTTGGGCGCTATTAAGATTCAACGACTTCATGAACGGTCGTTATTCTCTTTGATATTTAATAATTACCCATGTTTAAAATTTAATAACCATGTAACCTGATGTCTAAATTAATGCATGATCATAGTTCTGGAATCCTGCTATTTTTCTCTTCATGCCCATATATTCACTTCTGCTTAACTTCATTTATTTAGAAAGTGCTACTGTTCATGTTAAAAACACACTGGAATGAAACAACGACTGAAGCCAAGACTCCATTCAATATAGCGCCCCTGACCTGGGCGCTATATTCTGAAATAAAGACTCTACCCAGGGTGCCATTTCCTCTATGTAGAAATTCTCCAGAAATTAATATATATGAATAAATGTGTAAACGCCTCAATGAGTAGGCACTACTCAATAAAATGAAGGCACCTCCTAAGGTGCCATTTACCTGATTCCAATTTTTCTCCCGAGTTTTTCTGTGACCCATACCGAGGGTCTCTAGGCACTATATCTCAATCTGTAGATGTAGTCCCACGTTTTCACGACGGTTTCACGTTTACCCCACTAACTCTCGGTGATGAATGAGCCCTCCGCGGGATATTCCTTCCTTCGGACTGGCAAGTTTGTCATTGGGACCTCCGTAAGACTCCTCGTAGCCTTGGATTCTCTCAAGACCGATTGAGCAGGTTGTACCCTAAAAACCTATTACACTGTCATTTGTCACGTCACTCTAAAGAAACGTGATGTTTAGCCCTCTTAGAGTGTTGTTTCTAGCCTCTTTGGGAAGTCTGTTCTCTACCCGTAATTGACAACACTGACCTAGGCGCCAGAAGGAATTGACGACCATTCACGTGCTGTTATTTCTCTGATATAGCGACTTGAGCCTGGGCGCTATTTTCATCCAGCTGTACTGTTCACAGGAATAGGCGACCGCTTGAGTGGGTGCTATTTCTATAAATCGTGGCAACTGTATGGACGCCATTTACCCAGATTTACACTATGTCTCGATTTTCGTGAAGATTTAATTGTGAGTCATTCTTGTTTCAAATTCAACACTTGAAATCTTCCATTCGTGGAATCAATCTTATCATCCTACAATGGTTCATCCTTTAGAATTCTATATTGGCTATAACTATAGTGGATGTCTAAAAATACATGACTTAATGCTCACGCATATAGGGCCCGATCTAGTCCTAGGACGTAGCACCTGAGAATTTATTTAAATAAGATGAAAGAGTATTATTTGAGAAAATAAATAATATTAATCCGGGAAATTCTTTAAGTGAAACTTTGACTAATTTATAAAAAAAATCTAGAAAATTCATAATCATGTTGAGGACTAAAAGTTTAGAAGAATTGTCTTCTTGGTCAGAGCCTAAATAAAATTTTAACCAATCCGAATTGATGGAATTAGGGTAAAATTGAGTTTTTATTTAATCCAATCTTAGACCGTCCAATTCAAGCTCAAATCTCGATCAATTAAGCTCAGATCAGACCCATTTGAACGGCCTAGATGTATAGCATGTTTCCCCTCTCTTTCTCCGCTGAAACCCTAACCGTAGGAGGCCAATTTCGGGAGAATGGGTGGCGCGACTCGGTAAATCCGTGATTCTCACGAACGTCGAGTTGTGGGACTCTATCCAGCCCTCTCGTTCGCTCCCAGTTTGAATTACCCTTATAAATCAAACCCTAGACCAACCTAGAAACCCTATTTGCTACGGCGGCCGGTGAGGATCGCGATCGAGGGAGGTTTTCCAGCGTGTTCTTGGAGGTTCTTCTTATCGCGACCGGCGATCGCCGTCCCCTTCGTTCTTCGATTAAGGTAGGTTCTAGTAGACTCAACCTCAAGTAAAATTAACCGTTGGATTCGTCTTCGAGTCCTCGTTCTTTTGATAGTAAAATCCCCAAAAAAATTTCTATATAGCCTTCGTATTGCTAGTTTTAGTTGGAGCATGTCATATTAGGGCACCGATCTTGTACCCTCTCCTTATCTCGATTGAATGCTAGGTTAAGTAGGCTGTAAACTTTAATTGAGCATGCTATATTGTGTGTTTCTTTGTTATCTTTCCAGTGATAGCTTTTTGCCTAATTTTCATGAACCATACCGAGCCAATTTCTTGCTACAACCGAAGTCTATCGGAGTTCGCCGGAGGTCGGATAGGGCATCATGTATGCGGTCCTAACATAAACCGTTTGTGAGTCTGGCGGTCTCGCGACAGACCGTTTTACCCCTCTTTATATGTATTTGAATCCCTTAGACCCTAGCGGCCCCTCGATAGACCGCATGGTCGGGGGTAGCGGCCTGTTCTAGGATTGTTTTTATACCCCAACGGCCATGCCACGACCGTTTTGTGTGCTGTTCTAGTTACTTATCGCTTTTTTGTTAGATATCATGATTAGGGTAGCAACCCACTAAGTAATTGGAGCATATGGAATAATTAATTGTGATTATGACTGTCAATATCTTTTCTTTCATCCAAATTGCATCCTCTATCTATTCCTTTGATTTAATAAACAATTTGATTAAATTCATAAGTTATTGGTCATTGATTAATTGTTAGGTCTGTTTGACAGTCGCTTCACTCCGGTGGTGCTGACTGACCGCTATACATTCGTTTTTCGATGGTTATTTAGCCTAAATTCTTGTAATAGTTGGGACTCTCCACCGGATATTCCTTCCGTCGGACTAGGACCTCTATTATGAGACCTCCGTAAGCCCCCGTGAGCCTGGGATTCCTACTAGGACGTCGGGCGGGTTGTACCCACAAAGCCTAAACCTTTCAACTCGTTTGAATCACTTGTTTTCCACGAGCCAGAGTCGGGACTGTCCTATTTATTGCTTCCCTTCTGAGATTGTTTCTATCAGTATGCGGTCCAGTCATGACTGCCAGACTGATTAAACGGCCCTCATGTGACCGTATTCAACCGGCTGTATGTCGACCTTCCTTGGGTGCGTCGACCTTAGTCCTCTGGACTCAGTGCTGTGTGCGGTCATTAGTAGACAGTTTACCTCTTCAAGTGGCCCAGCTAGGACCGTCTAGTCCTGATTGCAGCCCATATTGGACCGTTTCTACTTTTTTACTCTGGACATGGACCCTTTGACCCAGCTAGCCTCTTGCTGTCCAGCCTAGACTATTTTCTCATCTAGGAGGCCTGAGCATGACCGCATCCATCCAGAACTTGTTTTCATGTGTTTCATGCTTGTTTTATACTCATAAATCTCTTGACTTCTCAGTCAAATGTTGAAATACCACTTGATTCTAGTTGGTAAGTACATAGCTTAACCTTGGAATTTTGGCCGATTCCAAATGAATGTCTAAGATGGTTACTTAAGATCTTGGATCCACCAAATCAATGCCAACACATCATAAGGGCCCAGTCTGGTCCTGGGAAGAGTGCTCGAAAAGTACTAGTGCCCCGGGGAGTTGTAATGACATGGTGAGGTATTGCACCGAGTGCATAACTAGCGTGATATCTATGACATTCGTTCATTCTGATATTCTTGGAATTCCTACATGGAATTAATTCTACTTGACTTGCTTGTTTAGTTGCTTGATCGGCCAAGTACATGGAAATGATATATGTCAGTTCTATCTTGTTCTCATGCCATTCCTGCTTCTGTTAGTTATTTTTCACCATTTATTTTATTCACATGATATTAAATTAAATTGTTAATTACTTAAACCCTGCTTGCTATTACCTACTAAGCGTTCGGTCACCTAGTTTTTCCCCCATTTTAGGTAGCTCTGATGAGGATACACAAACAGACGGGGATGGGTAGGAGTGAAGACCAGAGTGGACCTGATAGTTGTGAACCGAGAGTTGTCTTAGTTGTTTTGTTGAGTTTTATTAAGTCTTTGTGTAATCCAGTCACTGAGTGTGACCACTCAGAGTTGTAATTTTCTTGATTTTATTCTCATCGAGTCATAACGTTGGATATCATGATGATGTTGGGTAGTGTTGGAGGTTGTTGGACAAGTTATTTTGATTGTTGAATTAATTGATATTTTGGAGCTATTCATTCCCTTGCAATTATATTCTTTTAAATTTCGCTAATTGCTCTGTTTTATCATGAATGTATAACTGCTACGTTCCGATATTCTGTGTCGGGGCATGATAGTTTTGTGGTATCAGAGCCTAGGTTTCTAAGCGGTGTCGTAGAACCCGTGACTTTGGTAAAGTCTTAGAATCAAACCCGGTGAGATTGGGTAAAAACTTGGGTTGAGATAATTAATAAACTCTTAAAGACGTCTGCTAGGCTATTCTAATTAATCTTTCGACGTGTAGGAATCTGTTTCAATGGCAGCCGAGCGTGCACAGTGGAGGGATATGCAACGCACGGTTCAGGGCTTGACTCAAGCTCTCCAGTAAGTGGCGCAAGGTGGAGCGGCTCGCCATGGAGCTGGTGATCTTCACAGAAATTTTTGTGGGCTGAATCCCCCACATTTTGATGGTTCAGCGGACCCCGATGAAGTCGAGAACTGGTAGAAGGAGATGGAGCGAATCTTTAGAGTGATGCAGTGCGGTGACCAGGACCAAGTCCTTTTGGCGACCTTCCAGTTGGAATGCGATGCTCGTGCATGGTGGGAAGCAGTTGAAGCTATTCGCGGTAATAGGCGTACGTCATGGGATGAATTTAAGGAGCATTTCAACAGCAAATATTTCTTAGATCGAGTACAAGAGAAGAAGGCGGCGGAGTTCACTTCGCTGAAACAGAGAAACTTATCCGTTACTGAATATGAAGCTCAGTTTGCCAGACTTTCTCGTTATGCTACACACTTGGTATCCACTGAGAAGATGAAGGCCAAGTGATTTCTGAATGGATTGAAGCTTCATTACATTAACCAGTTGGCACCTTTGGAGATTCAGACTTATGCAGAGATGGTGAGAAAGGCTCAAGTTCTCGAAGATACCATAGAGATGACTGAGAGGATCCGAGGAAGGAACCCTAAGAAAGAATAGGCCACTAGTTTTGGAAATTTCAAACCCAGTAATGACAAGAAGAGGCCCACTGGCGGGACTAGTTCGTGGAAAGATAAGAAGCCGAGAAGTGATGATAAGAAGTCAGGTCCAGTTGCATCGTCTAAGGCCCTTTGCAAGTATTGTGATCGTCTAGGTCACAAGATGGAGGAGTGTTGGCACAAGCTAGGCGCCTGTTTGCGTTGTGGGAGGAAGGACCACCGTATCCCTGAGTGCCCTCTTCTATCAGATCAAGCTACACCGAACAAGTCGCAAGGAGGCCAGAAGCGACAGGGCAAGCTCCAAGCCCTACAAGAGACCGAGACAGAAGCCACCGAGGAGGGTGGATTGGTTGAAGGTACACTTATTGTTTTTGACAAGCCAAAATTTGTTCTCTTTGATACCGGTGCAACACATTCTTTTATTTCTGAAAAATTTGCAAAGTCTTTATCTGTGAAACCGATATTGATGAATTCTCAACTAGAAATATCAACCCCTATTGGTCCGGGTTCTGCAATTAAGTATTATTACCCCTCTAGTAAGGTCATGATTGGTGATCAAATTATGCCAGTTGATTTGGTCTCTATGAAGATGAAGGATTATGATCTAATCCTAGGAGCAAATTGGTTAGCTAAATATGATGCTAGTGTTCATTGTAAATCTGGCACCGTGTCTTTTTCTGGGCACTCTGAGCTTTCTTTTGTCGGGGTTAGACATTCTAAGTCTTTGCCACTCATATCTGCACTTCGGGCTGAGAAGTTGTTGAGGAAAGGATGTCAGGCATTTTGGGGGTTGGTTTCTTTGACCAACAAGAAGGAGTTGGAGGTAAAGGACATTCCGATTGTCTGGGATTATCTAGATGTGTTTCCTGAAGAATTGCCAGGACTTCCACCAAAGAGGGAGGTAATCTTTTCTATTAATTTAATTCCTGGCGCGACTCCAATTTCTAAAGCTCCGTATCGTATGTCTCCTGCGGAGTTAAGAGAATTGAAAGAGCAATTAATGGAGTTGCTAGAGAAGGGGTTTATTCATCCGAGTACATCCCCTTGGGGAGTGCCAGTGTTGTTTGTAAGAAATAAGGATGGCTCTCTGAGGCTGTGTATTGATTACCGCCAGCTTAACTAGTTTACTGTCAAGAATAAGTACCCGTTGCCAAGAATAGATGAGTTGTTCGATCTGATAGTAGGAGCTCTGTATTTTTCCAAGATCGATCTGTGATCGGGGTATCATCATTTGTGGATTAAGGATGAAGATATCTTTAAAACATCATTCCGAAGTAGGTACGGGCATTTCGAGTTTGTTGTAATACCTTTTGGTCTAACGAATGCTCCTGCAGCTTTCATGCAGCTAATGAACAATGTGTTCCAACCCTACTTAGATCAGTGGGTCATGGTTTTTATTGATGATATTTTAATATACTCCAAGAGCAAGGAGGAGCATGAAGAGCATTTAGGGATGGCGTTGTGGATATTGAAAGATCAGCGGTTGTATGCCAAGTTTAGTAAGTGTGAATTCTGGCTACAAGAAGTTTCTTTTCTGGGACACATTATTTCTAAAGAAGGAATCTATGTAGATCCCTCTAAAGTTGAGGTAGTAAGGAATTGGGATAGACCTACGAATGTAACTAAAGTAAGAAGTTTTCTAGGCTTAGCAGGTTACTATTAGAGATTTATTAAGGATTTCTCCAAGATTGCAGTACCTCTGACTAGATTGACCCGCAAGGAGATTCGATTTGAGTGATCTGAAGACTGTGAACAGAGTTTCCATACCTTGAAGGAATGTTTGACCACCGCACCTATTTTGGCCTTGCCTTCGGGAGGCGGAGGTTTTGAAGTCTATACTGATGCCTCAAGCGTTGGCCTGGGTTGTGTGCTGATGCAGCAGGGAAAGGTGATAGCCTATTCTTCTAGACAACTAAGGAAGCATGAAGAGAATTATCCCGTCCATGATTTGGAACTCGCGGCCGTGGTGTTTGCCTTAAAGATTTGGCGGCACTACTTATATGGTGAGACTTTTACTGTATTTTCTGATCACAAGAGCTTGAAGTATATGTTTTCTCAGAAGGAGCTTAATATGAGGCAGAGAAGGTGGCTCGAGTATTTGAAGGATTTTGACTTCTCTATAGAGTATCACCCTGGGAAGGGTAATGTAGTAGCTGATGCTTTGAGTCGCAAGTCGATAGAAAAATTGTGTAGTCTTATGTTGTAGGAATGGAGACTGCTGGAGCAGTTGGCTAGTCTAGACCTTAATGTTTGTAAAGATCGGGTCATGATTGCTCAGATTCAGATTCGCCCCGAGCTGTTGATGGAAATTAAGACCCTGCAAAATAATGATCTAGCATTGGTAGAGATCAAGGGAAGTCTAAGTGACAAACCAGATTTTGTATTAGCTGATGATGGCAGGTTGTTATTCAAGGGGAGAACATGCATTCCTGATATAACCGAGATAAAGAGCAAGATCCTTGAAGAAGCCCACAGGTCCAAGTATACTATTCATCCTAGAGCCACGAAGATGTACCGAGATTTAAAGAGGACTTTTTGGTGGCCGAATATGAAGCGGGAAGTAGCAGAATTCGTAAGCAGATGTCTGGTATGTCAACAGGTGAAGGCCGAGTATTTTAGACCTGCAAGTAAGTTGAAACCGCTCGATATACCACAGTGGAAGTGGGAGAGCATCGGTAACAAGAACCCATGGAGGCTTCGATGCAATATGGGTAATTGTGGATCGATTGACTAAATCTGCGCATTTCTTGTCCATTAAGTCAAAGTGGATAGTAGATGTTTTGGCTGCTTTGTACATAAAGGAAGTGGTAAGACTCCATGGAGCTCCTTCAGATAGGGATCTCAGATTTACTTCACATTTTTTGAAAGGATTGCAAGAATCCTTGGGTACCCGTCTGAACTTCAGTACTGCTTTTCATCCTCAGACGGATGGCCAGACTGAGAGAACAAATTAGATTGTTGAAGATATGTTAAGAGCTTGCATGATTGATTTTGGGGGTAGTTGACATGAGCATCTGGCTTTAATAGAATTTGCCTACAATAACAGTTATAAGTCTAGTATCCAAATGGCACCGTTTGAGGCTCTCTATGGAAGGAGTTGTCGGTCACCCATGTGTTGGGACGAGGTAGGCCAGAAATAATGGCTAGGACCAGATCTCATTTCAGAATCATCTAAGAACATCCGGATTATCCGGGATCGTCTACAAGTTGCACAGTCAAGATAGAAAAGTTATGTAAATAACAGAAGGAGAGACTTGGAATTTCTAGTAGGTGAGCATGTATTTTTGAAGGTTTCACCGATGAGAGGAGTTCGAAGGTTTGGCATTTGTGGCAAGCTAAGTCCAAGATATATTGGCCCATTTGAGATACTAGAGAGAGTTGGAGAAGTTGCCTACAGGTTGGCTTTGCCACCCCAGTTATCTGGAGTACATAATATTTTCCATGTATCTATGCTGCGAAAGTATGTTTATGACCCTTCGCACATCATTCAACATGTGGATCTAGAGCTGAAAGAAGATTTGACTTATGAAGAGAAACCCATCAAGATTTTGGACAGGAAGCTGCAGCACCTCAGGAATCAGTCCATACCGATGATCAAGATTCAGTGGAGTAGGCGTGGAACTGAGGAAGCTACATGGGAATCTGAGGAAGCTATCCAGAAGCAGTACCCTAATTTATTTTAAGGTCAGTAACCCTAGTTTTCCCTATTCTGTTAAGTGCAGTGAATTTGGGGGACCAAATTCCTTAAAGTGGGGGAGGGTGTAGCACCCGAGAAATTATTTAAATAAGATGAAAGAGTATTATTTGAGAAAATAAATAATATTAATCAAGGAAATTCTTTAAGTGAAACTTTGACTAATTTATAAAAAAAATCTAGAAAATTCATAATCATGTTGAGGACTAAAAGTTTAGAAGAATTGTCTTCTTGGTCAGACCCTAAATAAAATTTTAACCAAGCCGAATTGATGGAATTAGGGTAAAATCAAGTTTTTATTTAATCCAATCTTAGACCGTCCAATTCAAGCTCAAATCTCGATCAATTAAGCTCAGATCGGACCCATTTAAATGGCCTAGATGTATAGCACGTCTCCCCTCTCTTTCTCCGCTGAAACCCTAACCCTAGGAGGCCAATTTCGAGAGAATGGGCGGCGCGACTCGGTCAATCTGCGATTCCCACGCACATCGAGTTGTGGGACTCTATCCAGCCCTCTCCTTCGCTCCCAGTTCGAATTACCCTCATAAATTGAACCCTAGACCAACCTAGAAACCCTATTTGCTGTGGCGGCTGGCGAGGATCATGATCGAGGGAGGTTTTCCGGCGTGTTCTTGGAGGTTCTTCTTATCGCGACCGGCAATCGTCGTCCCCTTCGTTCTTTGATTAAGGTAGGTTCTAGTAGACCCAACCTCAAGTAAAATATACCGTTGGATTCGTCTTCAAGTCCTCGTTCTTTTGATAGTAAAATCCCAAAATTTTATTCTGTATAGCCTTCGTATTGCTAGTTTTAGTCGGAGCATGTCATATTAGGGCACCGATCTTGTACCCTCTCCTTATCTCGATTGAATGCTAGGTTAAGCAAGCTGTAAACTTTAATTGAGCATGCTATATTGTGTGTTTCTTTGTTATCTTTCCAGTGATAGCTTTTTGCCCAATTTTCATGCATCATACCGAGCCAATTTCTTGCTACAACCGAAGTCTATCGGAGTTCTTCGGAGGTCGGATAGGGCGTCATGTATGCGGTTCTAACATAAACCGTTTGTGACCCTGGTGGTCTCGCGACAGACCATTTTACCCCTCTTTATATGTATTTGAATCCCTTAGACGCTAGCGGCCCCTCGATAGACCGCATGGTCAGGGGTAGCGGCATGTTCTAGAACCGTTTTTATACCCCAGCGGCCATGCCACGACCATTTTGTGTGCTGTTCTAGTTACTTATTCCTTTTTTGTTAGATATCATGATTAGGGTAGCAGCCCACTAAGTAATTGGAGCATATGGAATAATTAATTATGATTATGACTGTCAATATCTCTTCTTTCATCCAAATTGCATCCTCTGTCTATTCCTTTGATTTGATAAACAAATTGATTAAATTCATAAGTTATTGGTCATTGATTAACTGTTAGGTCTGTTTGACAGTCGTTTCACTCTGGTGGTGCTGACTGACCGCTATACATTCATTTTTCGATGGTTATTTAGCCTAAATTTTTGTAATAGTTGAGACTCTCTGCCGGATATTCCTTCCGTCGGACTAGGACCTCTATTATGAGACCTCTATAAGCCCCCACGAGCCTGGGATTCCCACTAGGATGCCGGGCATGTTGTACCCACAAAGCCTAAACCTTTCAACTCGTTTGAATCGCTTGTTTTGCTCGAGCCAGAGTCGGGACTGTCCTATTTATTGTGGGCCTTCTGAGACCGTTTCTGTCAGTATCCGGTCCAGTCATGACCACCAGACTGATTAAACGGCCCTCATGTGACCGTATTCAACCAGCTGTGTGTCAACCTTCCTTGGGTGCATCGACCTTAGTCCTCTGGACTCAGTGCTGTGTGCGCTCGTTAGTAGACCGTTTACCTCTTCAAGTGGCCCAGCTAGGACCGTCTAGTCCTGATTGCGGCCCATATTGGACCATTTCTACTTTTTTAGTCTGGGCTTAGACCCTTTGACCCCGCTAGCCTCTTGCGGTCCAGCCTAGACCATTTTTTCATCTAGGCAGCCTGAGCATGATCGCATCCATCCAGAACCTATTTTCATGTGTTTCATGCTTGTTTTATACTCATAAATCTCTTGACTTCTCAGTCAAATGTTGAAATACCACTTGATTCTAGTTGGTAAGTACATAGCTTAACCTTGGAATTTTGGCCGATTCCAAATGAATGTCTAAGATGGTTACTTGAGATCTTGGATCCACCAAATCAATGCCAACACATCATAAGGGCCCAGTCTGGTCCTGGGAAGAGTGCTCGAAAAGTACTAGTGCCCCGGGGAGTTGTAATGACATGGTGAGGTATTGCACCGAGTGCATAACTAGCATGATATCTATGACATTCGTTCATTCTGATATTCTTGGAATTCCTACATGGAATTAATTCTACTTGACTTGCTTGTTTAGTTGCTTGATCGGCCAAGTACATGGAAATGATATATCTCAGTTCTATCTTGTTCTCATGCCATTCCTGCTTCTGTTAGTTTTTTTTCCATTTATTTTATTCACATGATATTAAATTAAATTGTTAATTACTTAAACCCTGCCTGCTATTACCTACTGAGCGTTTGCTCACCCAGTTTTTCCCCCATTTCAGGTAGCTCTGACGAGGATACGCAAACAGACGGGGATGGGCAGGAGTGAAGACCAGAGTGGACCTGAGAGTTGTGAACCGAGAGTTGTCTTAGTGGTTTTGTTGAGTTTTGTTAAGTCTTTGTGCAATCCAGTCACTGAGTGTGACCACTCAGAGTTGCAATTTTCTTGATTTTCTTCTCATCGAGTCGTAAGATTGGATATCATGATGATGTTGGATAGTGTTGGAGGTTGTTGGACAAGTTATTTTGATTGTTTAATTAATTGGTATTTTGGAGCTATTCGTTCCCTTGCAATTATATTCTTTTAAATTTCGCTAATTGCTCTGTTTTATCATGAATGTATAACTGCTGCGTTCCGATATTCCGCGTCGGGGCGTGACATGGGAGGAGCACCCGAAAGTACTTGTGCCCATGGGAGCTATTATTGATCACGGTGTGGCATTGCACCGAAGTGCATGACTTGCTAGATTGACATTCCACGACTCGTACTTGTACTTGACTTGACATAACTTGCATGGCCCGGAACGGGTATTTACTTGCTTGATCACATGATAGCCAATTCACTTGACATTACGTGATATATTTACATATTTGACCATCCTTTATATTCCACATGGAATCTTGAAATCTTGCTAGTTCATTCTATTATCTATTGCTATACTCTTTATCTAGTGTCGTTTCATGCATACATGCATAGCTATACTTGCATTCATGTAACATGTAATTTACTTAAAGCAAGCTAGTGCTTGAGATATAATTCCTACCGAGCGTTCGCTCATCTGGCGTTTTCCTCTATTTTTCAGGTAATTCCGATGACGAAGCTCATTCGGATAGGGATGGACAAGAGTGAAGAGCTTAGAGCCAACCAGTTTTAAAAGAGTCCATCTCTCAGTGTCTTTTCAAATTCTTGAGTCAATTATTGTAATCTTCCTTTTATTGAGTCAGAATTATCTTTTAATACTTTTCATCAAGGTTATGTAATAGAATTCCTTCATGGTTATTATGAATAAAGAACTTGGTTATCTCTACTTTTGCACACTCTGTCTATGTGCCGAATACACTTATGCTCTGATTGACATGATTGATATAAACTCGTCATGCATATCGGGTTCCTTCCGCGCTCGGGACGTGACATTATACCCCTCGGCTAAGACCAAAAGGCCATGGGTGTTGAGTTAAGGAAATCATCGGTACTGGGGTTGTACCAATGCAAGGAGATCAAGTTTCTCTAACTTAGATAAAAGGTCCAGGTCATACCCCTCGGCTAAGACCAAAAGGCCATGGGTGCCGATTTAAGGAAATCATCGGTACTGAGATTGTACCAATGCAAGGAGATCAGATTTCTCTGACTTAGATGAAAGGTCCAGGTCATATCCCTCAGCTAAGACCAAAAAGGCCATGGGTGCTGAGTTAAGGAAATCATCAGTACTGGGATTGTACCAATGCAAGGAGATCGGGTTTCTCTAACTTAGACGAAAGGTCCAAGTCATACCCCTCGGCTAAGACCAAAAAGGCCATGGGTGCCGAGTTAAGGAAATCATAGGTACTGGGATTGTACCAATGTAAGGAGACCAGGTTTCTCTGACTTAGACGGAAGGTCCACGTTATACCCCTCGGCTAAGACCAAAAAGGCCATGGGTGCCCAGTTAAGGAAATCATCAGTACTGGGATTGTACCAATGCAAGGAGATCAAGTTTCTCTAACTTAGACGAAAGGTTCAGGTCATACCCTCGGCTAAGACCAAAAAGGCCATGGGTGTCGAGTTAAGGAAATCATCAGTACTGTGATTGTACCAATGCGAGGAATATCTGATTCCGGTGGGACCAGGGGTAAGTATAGGTCCATAGTAACTCCTCACACGAGCTCTAAAACACAAGCTTGTTCGTTGAGGGGTATTGGTTTTAGCTGATTGCCAAGTTAAGGAAGTGGCGCGTGATATAGCTTCAGGTGCTTCCCGTTGAGGGGTGGAAACTAGATTTTTCCTCAATGGTTAACAACGACATAGGCTCCGCCTTCATAAACTTTCTGGACCACATAGGGTCCTAGCCAATTTTTGTTCAATTTGCCTTTGGGGTTGGCCGCCATAACTTCTTTCCTTTTGACCATGACTAGGTTTCCTTTCTTAAACTCACGTCCTTTGACGAGCTTATCGAAGGCGCGGGCCATACGGGCATGGTAGACTTGTATATTCTGTTGGGCTTTAAGCCGCTATCCTTCCAAATCAGAGAGTTTTTCCAATCTTCTCTCTACATTTGCTTGGCCATCTTTAACCAATTCATGTTGGATTGCCACTCGCAGTGAGGGTATTTCCAACTCTATCGGGACGACTGCTTCCGAGCCGTACATCAGTGAGAACGGTGAGCAACCCGTCGGGGTCATGTATATAGTGCGGTACGCCCACAACGCCTCGTACATCTTTTCATCCCAGTCTTTCTTGCTAGAGCTTACTATCTTGGAAATAAGTGTACAGAGAGTCTTATTAAAAGCTTCAACTAACCCATTTGCTTGTGAGTTGTATGGAGTGGAGGTCCTCTAATCAATTTTAAATTTATTGGCCAATCTATAGACCTTCTGGTTCTAGAAGTGACTTTCGTTATCGAAGATGATCCGGTCAGGCACGTCGAATCAGAATATAATGTTTCGACGGACAAATCTTGCTACGATTTCTCCCGTCACTTCCTTGAGAGCCATAGCTTCTGCCCAGCGGGAGAAATTGCATGTTGCTGCTAATATATACTTGCATCCTGACGAGGATGCGGGTAGCGGGCCCACAACATCTGTGCCCCATTGAGCAAACGGCTAGCTAGGTGCCGTAGGGTGTAGCTGTATCGGGGGTCTTCTCGAGACCGTAGTGTGCTCCTAGCATTTATAACTTGACTTGGCATATTTACTCTATCAATGAACATGGTCGGCCAATAATAGCCACATTTTTTGATTTCAATTTTCATTTTCGGCCCAGCTTGATGGGCACCAGCTGATCCAGCATGAACTTCCTTCATGACCTTTCCAGCCTCCTCAGTTGATAGACATCGGAGCAGTACTTTTCTTCTGGCATCCGCCATAATCCAGAATAAGGTTCCGTTCCTGACTTCATAGGAGTCTTTTATTCTGATTAGCCTGATCGTTTCTTCCCTTTGCTTGGGCAATTATTAGTGTTTAAACCATTTCATCAGGGGTTCTCTCCAGTCAGGTGAGCTAGCTACTTCTACTATCACAGCTTCACATTCTTCTTCATCTAGCTCCTCTATCATACAAGGAATCTGGCGCCTGTTTATCACCAATATATTGAGGGATTCATCCGACGGGACTACCAGCGAGCTTGCCAACTTTGCCAGTGCATCAGCTTGCACATTCTGGCCTCGACTGACATGGTTTATCTCAATAAAATAGAATCACCCCATAACCCGCTTTGCCTTGGCATGGTAAGGGAGTAATTCAGGCATTCGGACCTCAAATTGTCCCTGTATCTGCTTGATAACCAGCATTGAATCTCCAAATGCTTGCAGCATTTGGATCTCCATATAGAGGGCGACCTGAAGGCCAATGATCAAGGCTTCATATTCTACCTCATTATTCATGCTTTTTTTTGATCGAGCAGGATGTATGCAACACCTCTCCCTCTAGGGACTTGAGGATGATGCATGCTCCAGCCCTTATACTTATCTGCCCTGATCGAGATGTTTCTGTTCTGGATGCCCCATCAAAGTATAGCTGCCATATGGCTTGGCGGACCTGGTCTACTTCCAAGGTCTCATCTTCAGGAAGCTCCGTGGGTAATGGAGAATTTTCAGGCACTGGGTGCGCTGCAAAGAAATCTGCAATGGCCTAGCCCTTGATAGCCTTTTGCGGCACATAAGTAATATCAAACTCCATCAGAATGACGGCCCATTTACCTAGCCATTCTTTCAACGCCGGCTGGAAAAGTATACACTTAACTGGATCAGCTCTTGATATCAGCTACACTTCATGCGATAACATGTAGTACCACATCTTCTTGACTACAAAGATCAATGCGAGGCAAACTTTCTCAATCAAGGTGTATTTTCCTTTTGCCCCCACCAATCTTCGACTGAGGTAATAGAGAGCCTGCTCTTTTCCTTCATCATTGTTCTTGTCCAGCATTGCCCCAGTGAGTAATCAATAGCAGCTATATAGAGAATTAACGGCTTCCCTCTAATGAGTGCCCCCAACACCGGCGGGGTCTTCAAATATTCTTTCAGTTTATCAAGAGCCCTTTGGCATTCTTGATTCTAGCAGAACGGTGTCTCTTTCATCATCAGCTTGTAGAATGACTCACATTGCCCGGACAGATTCGAGATGAATCTACAGATATATTCCAATCGGCCTTGCAATGACCGTAATTCTGTTAAATTTCTTGGAGGAGGTAGCTCCTGAATAGCTTTAATCTTGGCGGGGTCTATTTCAATCTCCCGATATCAAACAATGAAGCCTAAGAATTTTCTGCTAGAAATGCCAAAGGCGCATTTCTCGGGTTCATCTTCAGTTCATATTGTTGCAGCCTTTCGAATATGACCCTGAGATCACTCAAGTGGTCTTCCCTCTTCTTGGTTTTGATGACCAAATCATCGATATAGCATTCAATTTTATCGTAGAGCAGCTCATAGAATATCTTTGTCATCGCCCTCTGATAAGTGGCGCCAGCATTTTTGAGGCCAAAAGGCATCCTTTTATAGTGAAATATCCCTTTGGGTGATTGGAAAGCTGCATGAATTCTTTCATGCTCGGCTATCCATATCTGATTGTATCCGGACGATCCATCCATAAATGATAGGGCCTCATGGCCAGTAGTAGCGTCAATCATGACTTCCATGATGGGTACTAAAAAATCATCTTTCGGACATGCTTTGTTCAGATCCCAAAAGTCCACACATATTCTGATCTGGTGATTTTTCTTCTTGACGGGCACTATGTTGGCCAACCAAGTGGTATATTGGTTTTCTGCCACGAAGTCGACATCTATGAGCTTGTCGACCTCTTTGCAAATATGGATTATCAGCTCTGGCCTCATTTGCCAAGGTGACTGCTTCACCGGCTCAACTTTGGGGTTGATAGCCAGTATATGTTGGGCGACTACAGGGCTGAGACCCGGTATCTCTTTGTAGTTCCAAGCAAAGCAATCTCGGAACTCCCGGAGCAGCTGCATATATTTCTCTCTCTCTTCTGGGAGTAGGAGTGCACTGAGGAAGGTTGGCCTAGGCTCACTCTCTGTGTCTAGGTTTAATTCAACCAGCTCATCAACAGTGGCTTGGCCGCCATCTTCTATCTCTGGGGGAGCCGGCTGCAAATCAATGAAATCTCACCATCTTCTTATGCTTCGAGGACGTCATAGGTGTCTTCTCGTTCCATATCCCCCAGTGATGGGACTTTGGCTATTTCTTCCTCTGGCTCTTGAATCTGTTGAGGAAATAGTTTTGGTTCTAGCAGTATATCTTCCAGGAGGCTGTGGACGTCAAAAAATGATGATGATCATACGACATGCACGTCTCAGCACTCGAGAGCGAGTCGAAGACGGAAAGGCTGAATAAACCCTGTGCCCCCTCCAAGAAGGACGAATACGTACCCGGTGCTCCGCCACCCAACAAAGAAGCCCCTCGGGTTGAAGAGCTAGCCACGGCTCCCAAGTCGGCAATGCCGAAGGTCGAATTAAAGAAACTCAGGAGTCCGAACGCCTGCTCGGCATACACCGGAAATCACTCAAAGCCCTGAATCGAGACTCGGAGGCTCACAACTAAAGGAACACAGGAGGGCAAGCATCTGTCCGAATCGCCACTAAGCTGGGGGGGAGCCCTTTGACGCTTAAACCAGCGTGGCATAGCCTTAAACCGGCGCGCCCCTAAGGGGGCCTTAAACCGGCGCGCCCTTTACAAGATGCTATTCCGGCGCGCCCCATGAACTCCCTTGCTTTATGTTAAAACGGCATGCTCCCGTTGAAGGGCCACCCCTTTGAATGCACTAAACCGGCGCGCCCATTTTGGAGTGCTAATACGGCGTGCTTAGTTTAAAATCAATATATTCTCTGAAGCCTTTATCCGGCGCGCAGTGAAGCCATCCCGTCATCAATGCGGTCCCCTGTTTCCTGGGAACGGCATGATGACGAACAAGCCTAAAATGGTTAAAGCTCCCACTTCGATCCGGCGGGCAACCGAGCATATGCCGTGAATGGAAGTTCTCGAGCCCCATCCCGCCTTGTGCTCATTCCGTCGGTCTGTCGGCCATTCTTCAGCAAATGATGATAGCAACGTGGCTCGTGGTGGATGTGCCAGCGGAGGAGGAGGCCATGCCTCTGCCCCCCCTCCCGATCACACCATAGCCTCGCTGGAGGCGACGTCGACAGTAGCAGCAGGGCAACGTCACCAACGTCAGCAGCAGCAGTGGTGGTTGCGAGAAACAAGGAACCAACGGAAGGAAGGAAAATACAGAGGACATCCCTCCAAAACAGGGCCTCCGGCCCCTATAAAAGGAGCGCCCAGGCGAAGCTTAAATGGGTTGAAAGGGTTGAACAACTCTCGGAAGCCTGAAAAGTAGAAGTCTTCTTCTGAGAGAAACCCCTTGAAGCCCGAAGCCAGCGTTCCTGTGAGAGCGAAGTTAAGTGAGAAAAGAGAAGGAGAGAGCAGAGAGTGAGGCGAGGGAGATACAGATCTCCCCTCCCCCCTTGTTTCTTTTTCTTTCCTCCGATGTATTCTTCCCTTTGGTTCCTTTCTTTAGATGCATGAAGAGCCCATGTATTTGCACCCCCTTGTGGTGAAATGAAAATGATCCTTCGGGAGATCCTTTTTTTGATATGTTTCTGATCTCCTTCCCCACTTGTTCCCCTTTGAGGGATCATTGCCCGTGAGTCGTGAGAGCTCTTGAAGGCTAGTCCTCGAGCTTTTCCACACTCACACTTGGGTTATCGGACCGCCGTGAGGTCTACATTTTGAGGTTCACCCCGGAGCAATCCGTTTGGTGTTCCCCATTGCTCTTTGGCAAGCTTCAGTCCGGGGGAGATGCTGCCCAAATTTCGCCAGGGCAAGAACATGTAAGAACAAACGAGCAAGTTAAGCTTTCTAGGAGTAAGAAGACCATATGCTCGAAACCACTGAAACAAACTGAATCTCTGAGTTCCTGCACAAACTATTCTGATAAAACACACGGATCATCATGACAATCCACCTGAACAAACACTTAAAACACTTAAATCTTCTTTCCACAAACATAATCCATCAATAAGATGAACAAACCAATCAATAAATCAACTTGCAGTTGAAGGAAAGAAGAAACAGAGCATAAACGGGTTGAAAGGAAGCTATACAATGCTTAATCCGGCGCCCCCTAATCCGGCGTGGGTTAATCCGGCGTGCTACCCCCCCGCGCCGATTTAACCCCACACTCAAAACCCACTTTATTTTCCTTGCAGCTATCCGGCGCGCCCCCTTGCATTAGCCCATTAAACCGGCGTGCTATACTGTTCATTGCCTATTCCGGCACGTCCTTGGAACCTCTTCCTTCTTGCCATAGAACCGGCGCGCCCCCCCTTAACATCTTGAACCGGCGCGCCCCCCCTTAACATCCTTAATCGGCGCGCCCCTCTTAATACACTTAAACCGACGCGCCACTCCTCTTGATACAAATCCGGCACGCCCCACCCCCTTTGCTTCCTCAATCCGGCGTGCCTGGAAGAAAGAAGGATCAAGAAAATAAAAGAAAACATGCAATTCAAGTTAATAGAAAACTAATCAAAAGTCTCCCCTCCACTATAATCCAAATTTTGTTCCGGGGGCGCTGCCCCCGGAAACCCCCGCAAGGGGCGTTGCCCCCTTGACCCCCACGACCTAACCGGGCAGGTCGATCCGCGTGCGAGGGCGCATGTTGCCAAGTTTTGGCTTTACACTTAACAACCCGCTCCCCCGGACTGAGTGCGAAGAGAAACTCAATGATGCCTTGTGGTATCGGACGTGGACCTCGGGACTCCCGACATGGTCATGATCCGTGCACCTCTTGGGCCGATAGTTCATCAGCTTGACCCACCTCTTCCGGGATCCGATCCCGCACCCACATGAAATGTGCCGTACCTACGGCAGATATCTGAATGTCTTTGTTGTTATCTCCGATGCTTCAATTACGAACTCCCGACCGAATACTGGATTGTCCGTTAGTGGCTGATGTATATATACCGGGATCTAATTCCGCACTTTCATTAAATTCGCCGCACTCGCAGCAAGTATTTGTATGGTTTTGAACACCGTTTTACATACCGATGCGGAGGTTTTAAATCATGTCAACCCAACTCGCATGCTTTAATGAAAAATGATCTTTAGGTCATTTGGCCCCTTTTCTTGGCGATTAATCAGAGGTCTTCCCCTCTCCGAGGGGATGTAATTAACATCGTGGCCTTTATGGCGCGGCGGGTCTCCAGTCCCGACCCGATATCCACAATCATCTGATTAGTCAGATGGAGCGCACCCCGGGCTTCAGACCACTCCAGTCTCGAAGCCCGAACACATTGTCACCTAGGTGACTGGCACGCCCTCGCACTAGATAAATCGATAAAAAGAACACCCCGATATTTCGACCACGAAACTCAGTGCGTTCCACAAGCTGGCACGCCCGGTGGGACAGATGATCCCGAATCGATATAACCATCGATACCACGATATTTTCGTCCAACGAAACTTAGTGCGTTCCACAGAGGCTTGGACATCGGCCCGTCGATGAAGTACCCCCAGGGGAATAATGGAATTCTTCAGTTTCTTATTCTAGAGCCGTATCACCAGAGGTTGCGACGGCTTTTGTGGTAATAGACTCCCAACATTTGCAAGGAACATCGGCCTCCCGACCCTCATATGTTATCGTTTGGGATTGCGGGCTATCTCCTGCTCTCAGAGGCTGCGAGATTTCTTCATGATCTTCCAGATAGTCATCATAAACCACCTCTGGGAGACTTTCATCTATGAGAGTGGAGAGAGAGACCATATGCACACCCCTTCTGCAAATGTTCATTTCATGAGGGCGTGGTGGATCTACCCTATATTCTCCCATTTGTAGTTCATCTTTCTTGATTAGGCTTTGGGCAATATCCTTCAAAACATAACATTCCTCGATGGAATGCCCCAACATCCGGTGATAGGGGCAAAATCGAGGTTCATCACTTCTTGTGACATCATTTGGCCTCTTGGGCTTCGGGAGAGCAATCTTGCCATAGTGGCAGGCCCATTCAAAGATAACCCCGATTTTATCCTTGGGAAAGGAGTAAAACTTCTTCATTTTATCTCGCAATGAGGGTCCTTGCTTGGCAAACTTATCGGTCAGAGGGCTAGCTGCCCCTTTCGCCTTCCTTCTTTGCCTCTCAAAAGTACTAAAGTCAGCATCCCTTGGCCGGCTCTTTCGGCTTGTTGTAGTACTATCAAGGCGATATTTCAACAAGAAGCCCTCAACATTGGCTGTCGCCTGGCTCAACTGGTCAAAGGATTGGATTTCAATACCAGTTAACCTTTGCGAAATCTCTTTCTTTAAATTCTGTTTGCAAATCTGGAGAGCGACCTCATAGCTTGGTGGAGACCGGCATCTCTCACAAAGATTTCTCCACTTCTTGATATAATCCATGACAGACTCATCATCTTTTTGCCTGTTCATATATTGTTCTACCTTGGTTACAAGGGGACATTCTAGAGCTGCAGACCGGAGTCGTTGAAGGAGGGTGTCTTCTGGCGGGTCAACCGGGCGTATGCCCATTTCAGCCAGCTGCCTCTTCAGCCTTTCAATTTCTTGTTGTTGCTCATTTATCAGTGCCAGTAGGGCAGGATCATATCGGGAGGAATCCAGAATACTGCTCAGACCATTGCCTTTTGCTTTAACATCAGGTAGAATGAGTGACACCCGGCTATCATCATCGATCACGAACGGTATTTCAGAGATTGACGTGCCTGGCCTCATACCCTTATGTGGATAAGGCCTCCAAAGGAGTATTTCTTCATCATGCGCTTCGCCATCTGGAGACATGCATTGCTTTTGATCCATAACTTTCTGCATCTCTTGATCTCTTAGAGGATCTTTGCTAGTGGAAGTAGAAATGGATATCATGTCCGTGTTGACACCCGTTTTTTACCGATAAGTTGAGTCATTTCTCTTACTATCATTTGTTGGTGTCTCAAGTTGTCCATTACTCATTGGGCTATTTTTAGGCATGTCCTTGGGCCCATTTTATGGGTACCTCCCTCCCTGGCTCGGTCTACTTCAATTCAGGGCTTAATGGGCCTTGATTTTGCTAAATTTATCACATTTTATCAATTTCAAGCGCCCAACTTTTGCACGGTCAATCGCCTGACCGTTCAGCAAATGAGCGGTTGGTTCTGAGCCGCTCATATATTTATCGAATATTTGTGTGATTTTCTGGATTTCCACCGACAAGCTTTAGAACGGTTCTCATGAAGCCGTCCCAATTAGTGGAACGGTATTCATATGGCCGTCCAGTTCCCAGAGTCCCCAAGGCGTTGGTTTTTCAGATAATTATCTATTTATCTATTTATTTGGATTTACCACCGACAAAGCCCACACGGTTGGCCATGGGCCGCCCCATTAATTGAGTGGTCTATTAGTAGACCGTTCAATCCATAAGAGTCCAACAGTGAAATATTCGGTCAGTTCAATGGATATTTGGATAATATTTCTTATTTATTGAATTTCCACCGATAGACCGCGCAATAGACTGGGCGATCTATCGCACGACCGTGCAATGGCCCGATTTCTGAAGAATTTAGGGTTTTTCTCTCTCCATCCGTGGTTTATCCTCAACTTATTCCACCCATTTCTCCGTGGATACTCCACCAAATGGGGTGCCGTTTGAATTGGTTGGAAGATAATTCATTTATCTATGGAATATCTTTTATTATCTCGACCTAAAATTCACTGGAAATCCTAATTTCGGGGCTGGCTTTTGGGGCTCTATAAATAGACCCTAAGGCCAGGCTTTGAAATGGGGGGGGGGGGGGAGATCTAAGGTCGACGGCGAAGCTCTGCCGAATCTTCGAGCGACCTACAGTCAGGGAGGGAGGCCTTCTACGTCCACTCAGGCCTCCAGTTCAGGGAGTATTCATTATTTTGAGTCATCGTTTTGATAGTCCCACCATCCTTTTCTTCATTGCATGCTTCATTTCCTTGCTCTCTTCCCACATCTTTTCACTCTTGCATGTCATACATACACCCTCCTACTATTTTTTACACGCCCCTAGGGGTTTAAAACTCCCAGGTATCCCACATTCCTATTTATTATGTTTATTTGCATTCATTCTCATAGTTACTACACCTCACAGTTAAGATCTTGGGTTTTCTTTTGTATTTTTCATTGTGTTTTGAATGTCGGCAGCATACTAGCACGAGGCCCATCCTTTCTGGCCGGTCGGAAGGGGTGGAGGTCTAGATCCTATAACTTAAAACCTGGTAGAATTGCGCGGTCGTATTCTTGTCCGTCCGAGTAATAACGCGGTCTTCGCAGAGAGGTTCTTTGTTCCTCAGCGGCTTCCTCTGGACCGTTCTCCTGTCAAGCCAGGCTTCATCCCGCGTTCATCCCAGCACTGGTGAGCGGTCTGTCGATTGACCGTTCATTAACAGGGTGGTTCTCCCCGAGCCGTTTATTTCTACAGTGCTGTCTACAGGCGAGTGTCTCCCTTTTCCAAGGTACGGGTGTATTTATTTTACATTTCGGAACCTTCGTGGCGATCACAATCCACACACACTCACACCTTTCTGCCCTTCTAGTTTCATTTTGTTTGTGTCTTACATAGACATAGGATAAGGGTAAGGAAGGACCACTAAAGGAAAGGATCAAGTGGGAAGGACATATTTTCAATCAACAAATTTCTGGCGATCACGGTGGGACTCCTAGTGCCCATCGTGTTAATGTTTTGCTGACCTGTTCTTGTGCTTGGTTAGTTTTCTTCTTTGAGTGTTTTAGGTTGCTCTCTGGTCCATCTATTGTTTCTGTCCTCTGGCGTTTACATGGTTCCCTCAGAGCCGCTCACGTACCTACACGGCCGTGGATTGGCCGCATGTGCTCATCCCAGTGCTGCTGTCGTGCCCGCCTGTTACATTCAGTGGCCCCGCGCAGGCCGTCCACGTCTTCCCATGGTCTAATAAAGACCGTTTAGCACTGCTGGCTGAGGTACGTTTCTGTCCTTACACTGGTTGTTTACGCTAATATTCTGCGGTCTTTGCAGGACCATCCCAGAGTCTGCGCGATCTATCGCAAGACCGTGCATCCAGGTACGCCTCTGTTCCCCTCCCTTTTAGTCCATTACAATCTCTATTTTCATATCGTCAGTGCTCCTGTTACTCCCTGCTGTTGAGCGGTCCACCCAGGACCGTGGACCACCCTGCATGGTTTCCCACAGACCGTTTTGTCGTGCTACAGTGCACCTGAGCCTTCATTTTGATTACTATTTCATATCATTTCATATTATTTCATGTTATTTGGTGCTCTGGATCTCCCCTACTTGTTAGTTAATTTTGCATGATGTGTGTCATACTTTGCATATTTGCTTGATCAGTGATTGCTAGATCTAGGCTAGATTCTTGCATGCACTCCGGTGCGCATAGGACCACACTCATTTTTTTCATACTAGTTGCATTCCTACCTAGGTAGGGGATCCTCTCATCTCCATATTCCTTGGAGCCGACTAGGTGACCTTGCCCAGGACCTCCGTAAGTCTCCGTGAGCCGTGGATTCCCACATGGATGCCGGTCAGGTTGTACCGTACCATACCATGTCTAGGGTTTGCATCTGTGAGAGGGAGAGTCCCTTGGAGTCCACCCAGTTTCCCATTTCCACCCTTAATAGGTACCCTTGTGGTTGAGTGAACTCACATCTTAATTAATCCACTAAGGTCCTAAAAGGAAATTCATAAAATCTTCCGCGCATCATTCATAACTTGGGCGATTACTTGGTTGTCTCTCTTCTCATCCCTTCCCTCTCTTGTGTGCATTATTGGATTGTTTGTTTAGATCTTGGTTAGTGTTGCTTGCTTTCTCTCCCTAGGTGTTCAGTGCATGCGGAGTTGCTTCACACCCTCGGGATCTTCTCCTAGGGGCAGCTCGCATTTCTATTCTTATTTCAATCCCTTGTTCGATTCATCACCCACCATGTCGTCCTATAACTTCTCCCATTCCCATGCAGATTCTATCCCTCAGGGACTTCTCGAGGACCCACCTAGGGTCGCCCATGTACAGGGGGGAGGGGACTGCCCCTCCTCTCCCGACCATTGTAATCGAGGGTCCTCAGCCCTCCCTTTATGGTTCCTCTTCACAGAATTCAGCCAATCAAATTCTTAACATGATGGCCCATCTTGATCTGACCCAACTTCACCTCATTCGGCAAGCTCTACAGGGGGGCGGATGCCCCGTCTTCAGTTCCTTCTTATGGCACGTCTGCTGCCGCCACTACATCTCCTATTATTGGGTCAGGGGCCGCCTCCGCTGCCCCCATCGATCTCACTCCAGTTTACCCTCGGACCCTCTGATTCTCTAGCATGGAGATGGGCCAGGCCTCCACCTCGGCCCAACAGCCTCTTGACAAGGGGAAGACTCAGATCCCCTCTAGTTATTATGTTGATCCTTACACCACTGTCTCTCCAACGCCGCAGGCCCTTATGGCCCTGACTGATTTCATTCGTCTGCAACCAGGGGCCGCCCAGTTGGCTCATGCGGATATGGGCCCTTCGTTGGCCCATTATCCATCTTATGGGCTGCCCCCTCAGTCAGTTTATCCTTCAGCTCCATACTCTGGTTCTATTTTTCCTGCTGTGTCTCCTCCTTCTCGGCAACGGGAACTTCTCGACAAATGGGCTGCCATACAGCAGCAGATTGACCTCCTCCACAAGTGGGTCGGCCCGCAGTCTCTAGCCGATGTCCCCGTTCCTAATTTTCGGGACGTTCGCTTCCCACCTCAATCGAAGCTCCCTACATATCGAAAGTACGACGGGAATGGCAACCTGTTCATTCACATCAGGGAGTTTTTGTATGAATCGGCGCAATTTCAGCATGATGACCGCCTTATGGCGTATCTCTTTTGCTGGTCATTGGATGGGGTGGCGTTAGAGTGGTTTTATACATTACCTTTGGAGGAGGCAGAAAGCTTCAAGATTGTCAAGGAGAAGTTCATAACAAGATTCCAAGACCGGGTGGGCCCGGAGTATTCCTTCACCGACTTAGTAGTAGAGAAGATGAAGCCAGATGAGGACTTCGCAACATATGCAGACAGATGGAGGCAGATGGCCTCCTGTGTGCCCGGGCAGATCCCGGAAGAAGAAAAAGTAAAGTTGTTGATTTTAAATGCAACCCCTACGTTCCGGAACATCTTGGCGATGAACGATATCTCAAACATGCACCAGTTGTACAGTCAGGCCCGGTTCATCCAGACCCAATTCAAAGACTCCCCTATCCATTCCCTTTTCGAGGCCCAGAAATCCAAAACCACCAGAAAGTCCCAGGGCCCAGTTACTACGGGGGTACAAACTAATGAGCAGGTCCAGGCTGTTCAGTTCCCTAACCAATCCGCTCCACCCCGTTTTTAGCAACCTCTACGAAACCCCCAGTTCTCCACTTCACAAGCGACCCGACCCCCCTTCCAAGCTCCTCAACACCCACAACAACCACTACCACCACCACAACAACCTCAGCAGCCACCCCAGTACCACAACGTCCCTCCTCTTGCTGGTTATGGGCCTGCTCAGCCGGGACCAAAGAGAGCCAACTATCCACCACTTCCAGAAACACTCCCTGACATTTTCTCGACCTTAATGTACACTGGTGACATACAGTTGCCTCCGGAACGTCAGAACTGGAACTCGGTAGCCGACCAATCAAGGTATTACATATACCATCGGCAACCCGGGCACACGATAGAGAGGTGTTATCAGTTCAGGGACCTAGTTTATGATTTGCATGAGGGCCAGAGGATTGATTGGGCCCAAATGCACAAGTTAATTGAGGATATAAAAGAATGGAGAAGACAAGCAAGGCCGCACCAGGAGGCACCTTAGTAGCAGCAGTTCCAACAACCTCCCCAACAACAACCTCCACAGCAGCAGCAACAATAGCAAGACCTCGGGATTTACCAAAATCTCATGCCAGACCATCCGCCCGACTCCTCAACAGCAACAGCAGCCGCCGGCACCGGCTCAAGTAAATGTTGTTCACCACCCAGCCCCTAATACTGGGTGGTCTTTTGACGATGAGAACCCCACTCATCTTTTGGCCTTCCACCACGCATACGCCAACTCCCCCGGGCCTTCTGTTCCTTCCATCCTCCGGCCCACCACCTTGACTACTGCTCCACCCACTATCCCCTCCCGATCACCCATTGCACTCGCCACTTTCCCCACCATTCTGCCAATTCTTCCACCATCACCCGCCATACCCTCCATCATTATCCCTCCACTCAACCCTTCACCACTCACCATTCCACCAGAGCCCGCCAGACCAGCCTTCGCCATCCTCACCCCCATTTCTACCCCTTCCACTCATCCTACCAGGCCAATTGGGGGTCCATCTGACGCCGTGCTGGCACAACACTGCGCCCTCTGGAGCGGGTGTTTATTTCATAGAAGTTATCCCTCCACTGGTGCACTTGCACCCAACCCTCAAGTTCCTTCCTCAATAGTTGAAGTAGAAGAAGTTGACCCCGTGCCTGGCACGAAGTATGATCTGTTACATCACTTGGACCGGGTGCCGGCCAAGATTTCAGTCCTGGAGTTAATTAGAAGGTCCACGCTACACTAACATGCCCTAAGGGCTTTCCTGCAAAAAGTTATGGTTAGCGAGGACGTGGCGGTAGACAGCTTACCGTCGGTGTTGGCCACCATCACAAAGGGGCCTTCTATTTCATTTTCAGAGTCAGAGCTAGCACCTCCAAAGGCACGTCAGATGCCACTATGCATTACAATTTCTTTGAATAAGGTGGCTGTTGATGCGACTCTAGTGGACACGGGAGCCTCTATTAATGTGTGTCCCTTGAGCACGTTGCATGCCTATAACATATCTGAAGACATGCTGCGTCCGACACCGACAACCATTGCAGCATACGATAACTCCAGGAGAGCTTACCACGGGGTTGTGACAGTTCAAGCTGATCTAGGGCCTTTAAAAATGGACGTGGAATTCTACGTGTTGGACATAGACCCGATGTTTAAGGCTATTCTGGGTCGTCCATGGATTAATAGTTTGAATGCAGTACCCTCGACTGCCCACCAGTGCCTCAAGTTCCCATTTCAGGCGCGGGTAGTCAAGGTAAAGAGTGTTTCCACAGTCCAGACTGTTGATGCGATTGCCAATAAGATTCTTCATACACTTTGGCAGAGTAATAAGCCAGTTTTGTTTGTTATGGACTTGAACTTTCCATAGACATATGTGTCACGCAAGCCCGCCACTGCGTCAACGAATGTTAAAATCAAGTCCAAGATTAGAGACTCTAAGGGGTGGCAAATGATTTCAAAGTTAGGCTATCATCCAGGCATGAGCCTCGGTGCAAAATTGCTGGGGCGGACTAACCCCATCCCTAGGGGCAGAAAGATGAGCCGAAGAGGCGTTGGCTACCGAGAGTCAGCATTGTCAATACGAGGAGACTCCGGGCCACTGACGTGGGATTATCGTCAACATTTTGTGAAAGGCCCGTTGCAGCCTGGTACTTTAAAGAAGCAGCCGCCCTGTGTTGATAAGAAGACCGATGTCGCTAATGTTGTTACTTACCCACTGCCACCGCAGAAGGGGCTGGTGGGTGACATGGATGATTTTTGCAGCTATTTTGAGATGATGTTCCGTGAAGAAGAGGTTTGTCCGAAGAAGGTGGAGATGCAGCTGGTGAAGCATTCTCCGATTGAGCCAGTTCACCGGAGGCCGTAGGAAGTGGAGAGCTCCATCACTACTTTTTCTTTGTCCCCATCCCGCCTTGCCTCATTGTGTCAACAATTGGGGTTTATTCCTCGTTCCCCTCCGATTATGGTCAACCCGTACTTTACGGAAAGACCACCTGAAATTCTGTTTGTTCCTTGTGCATGTGTATCAACTCTGTTTACTCCTCCCTCCCCCACTGCCGAACTCCACGAAATGTGGTTTTCATCTTCCGACCCCTTTTTTGATTGTCTCTTCCCCTCTCTGTTTCCCATGCAACTTCCTCCTCCTCCTTCCTCCTCTAGTCCCTCTTGCTTCATGATTTCCACTGACCTCCAAAAAAAATGTCAATTTTAAAACGGAGGTTTCGCTGGAGGATTACGCTCTGTTCTGTTCATCTTCCGAGGGGCATGAGACCCCTGCTCCTTTCCCTGTAGATTTCTTATCTCCTAGGTTAGATGTACAGTGTGCAGAGTCCCCTAGGTTGGTAGAGTCAGTTGGGGTAGAGGCTAGCTCTAGTGTTGTCAGCCCATCCACGTCTGCGGCGCACCCTGTGATGTGTCATTCTAAATCCGTTCCATATAGGTTTCTTCAAGATTTAGCCCAGAGATGTTACGCCCTCCTCAAATGTCCAGAGTTTGTTGAGACCGCAATAGTCTTAGAGAATGATGAGGAAGTAGAAGGGGTGTGGAGTAATGACAGATTAGGGGTATATGAAATCATCGATGAGAAGTGTTGTGCCCCTTAGGCACAAGCATATGATATTTTATTTTGATGATAGCAACACAGTGAGAGTATCACAGTGAGCCAGTCATTGTGTTTAGTATCAAGCCAGCACAAGTCCATACATCCGCATGCTATCAAGTGATGCGGGACGGACAACGGACATGACTCTGAATGGATATGCGATCCTTGGACTCTAAGTGAGCTCGTGATTGTCCCTTAACGAGGGAAGCGTCGGACGTGCGCGGTTGAGAAACCGGCAGTGAGCTAGGGTGGTCGGCTCTCTCTTGTGCCTAGATCGGGTCACGGGACGGTCACACTCTCTCTCGCAGCAGCGGTGATATGAAAAATATAGCGAGCTAGTTACCCTATCATGCTCTCTAGCAGCGGTATATAAAGCAGATATGAAATAAAGCAGAATGCCAAGTGTAGGAGCGAATACGATACCTCCACGCGCTCGGCGTGGGGAAGACGGACCCGGCCGAAACCCGTACTCCCGGAACAATAATACACGATTGTTACAGCAATGAATCACTGCCCACTCCACGCAGGGAGGTAAAGGGCCACACAAGTCGGTCCGGGAGGACCGATATCGGGTTGACGGGCGGCTTCTCGCGTAGCTTCGGCAGCACACGTACTCGCGACCGTGGGGCCCACGTACTGGTCGGAGGGGCCGTGTGGGACCGGGAGACACCACTGTGGTGGGGACACTTGGGGAAGCTCTCCCTGGGATGGCGGCACGCTGGTTCGCCGGTCGGAGACCGGGCGGCTCCGATCGACACCGGTCGGAAAAGCTTCCCACGGATCTGCACTTGTTGTTTTCAGACGCGCGACCCGGCGAGATCGGCCGCTGCGACCAATCCTGATGTCGGATCGGGGCACAGGAGCTATCGTTGGAAAGCTCTCTTGAAATCCTTCAATCTAGGCCTAGAGGGATCGACTGGATCTATGCGGATCTGGACTTTGCTGAATTTTGAAGTTTCTGTTGTACAGTACCCGAACTCTCAGATCAGCAGGGAGTTTTCCTGAGAGTTGCCTTTGACCGTGAGGTAGACGTCCGATTCAGCTCCTGAGCTCTTCACCAAAGTTGTAGAGGTTTGAACAAGGAAAACGGCAATAATTCTTGTGGAAGGATTGGTGGAGGCTAAGATTTATTATGGATTTTGGACTGACTGGTGGTCGGATATGGAAACAGGCTGATAGAACTGTAGATGGTTCGGAAAGGAAATTTCTAAAAATATGAAATGAGCTTTCAAAATTCCACGAAACATTGGTGGTAGAGAGGAAGGTGGAAAGAACTCCCAATAAAATTGGGGGCTCCAAGAAAAATCAAAATAAGGTTCGGATATGGGAAACTCAGGGTTGCTGTCACTGTAGACAGAATCCTGGCAGATCTGGGATGACCTGAAGATCGAAAATGGAAAAATAGCAACAGGAGGAATTTTGGCTTGAATTGTTTAGTGAAGATAGGGGATTGAGAGGGGAACCACTCCTGAAAATTTCGGCTCCAGAGGAGGAGGGAGGTGGGAACAGAAATTCGGGGAAGATGCTTCTATCCTGGATGGACAGAATACCGAAGACGACTTCGCGGCAGCTCGATGGTGGCACGAACAGCGGCGGCGGCGGCACCGATGATTACCGGAGGTGAAGAGGAGATGATAGAAGGGATACCACTCTAGAAATGGGGTTGGGGATGAAGAAAACCAGAGGGAGAGAGAGGGGGGGTCGAAATTCTCACAAGGGGGCTCTTGCACAATGCTTTTTTTCTTCTCATTAATTATTCTAAATGGAAAAATACAAGTATATATATGCTACACATCAAATCCAATCTCCACCATTGGATCTAGGGATGGGGAAGGAATGGCCTAGATTAAATGTGACCAACACACACACACAAAATAAAATAACCCAAGTGGGAGACAAGCTTGACATGGTAGGTAGCCTACCTTAGACTTTTTACTCCCTTTGTCTACCCATGTGTCATTTGACATTCAACCCTTCTAGATGCCACCTAGGATGGTTTAACCAGCCCCACATGGGTGACATGGACCAATGGGAAAGGGCTGAGGGCCCCCTTGCTTGTGCCTACTGAAATTTTACATATAAACCCACTAAGACCTACAATTGCGTACCCATATAACACAAGGGTATACATACAAATATGAAAGGACATAAATACAAACAAAATGTGGACGGTCTTGCTTCGATGTCCCCATCATCAAGTCCACACAGTCTATACATTCAAATGGCATGTTTGCACGCTATAAAGTCTATACAGAGTCTTTGTAGTGTCTGGCTAGCAAGTATGCACAACGACTGCACAGCACAAACAAAGTCTATACATTCTGTTGCATCGCATGCTTGCCTTATGCATGCAGAGTCTATACATTCTTTGCTGATTTGTTTATGCTGCAGCTCATTAAGTCTGTACATTCTTCAGGTGCATCATCTCAGCAAGTCTATACATTGGACTTGAGCTTATAGGAAGTCTGTACAGCCCATGAATTAACGCTAAGTCTCAAAGTCTGTACAGCCTTTTGCATTGCACTTAAAGTCTATACATTGGCAAGTCTGTACATCGGCTTGTTCATGCATTCATCTCAAGTCTGTACATCCACCAGCTGAACTGAGCAAAGCCTATACATCCGATAGTTCAACTCGTGGCTAAGTCTGTACAGCCAGTGCATATGTTAAGTCTATACATTGCATCTTTACCTACGTTCTGAACTGAGCAAGTCTATACACTCCTTATCCTTACCTACGTTTAGAACACTAAGTCCGTATATTGGGCTATCACATAAAGTCTGTACATCCCTTAGCTAGAACTATGCAAGTCTATACATCGCTGCATAGACTAAGTCTACACATCCCCGCCTGTTCATGCATCAATTAGCAAGGTCTGTACAACCTTCTTGGCACATGCACGCGATCAAGTCTATACATTGTCTGTTGCATAACACATAAGTCTATACAGACTTAGACTTAGTCCATGCATCATAGCAAGTCTGTACATCATCCGTCTCACTCAGCGTCTCATGTGTATTCAGCAAGTCTGTACATCATCCGTCTCACTCAGCGTCTCATGTGCATTCAGCAAATCTGTACATCGTCCGTCTCACTCAGCGTCTCATGTGCAGTTGGCAAGTCTGTACACTGCATCATGTGCTTCATGCAATCAAGTCTGCACATCATCAGTATAGTCTATACAGTTAGCGTCTCATGCATATGCAAAGTCTATACATTCATCTGTTGATGCCGTAGCAAGTCTATACACTAATGAGCGCTTGTTTGTTTTGATGACTGAGCTAGTCTATACATCATCCTGTCTGTGCATGCTTCTGGTTGTGCTGCTAGCATATATAGTCTGTACATGCCTTAGTCTCGCATTACACATCAGCAAGTCTGTACAACGTTTGCACACTACATCAGTTCAAAGTCTGAACACTCTTCGGTGAAGTCTGTACACACTTCAGGTGGCAAGTATGTACATTGTTCAGAACGCAAAGTCCATACAGCCATTGTGCATTCATTCTTGATGTACACACTTTGCTTACTCAAACTGATAATTCTCTCTATCTGACAGGTACTGCTCGTGAAGCTTAATGAAGGCACGTGATCTGAGGTTGAAAGGGATGACAGGATGATGACACGTGGAGGAACCTTCTGGGCGGGAAATGTGGAAGACACACGCCCTAGCTGCTGCTATATATATAAAGCTTCTTCCTCAGGAGAAGTCCGATTGTGATAAAAGGAGCAGAGGCAGACTGAGAGCTTCCACGATCCAGCAGAAGAGAAAAGAAAGAGAAGAAGGAGAGAGTTGAGAGAGAGAAGAGTTGAGAGAGATGTTCCTCAGATCTTTGGTTCAAAACCAGATCTGAGTATTGCTCACTTGTTTGAGCTACATTCCCTGCAGGGATACATTTTATCTTTCATTTATTTTTGTTTTATTTTTCAAAACTCTTGTGTTCAAGCTGTTAGTCAGCATTTGCAGTGGAGGATTCCACTGGACGGCTAAGCTGTATTGCCTAGCAATTTTGCAGAGGAGGATTTCTCTGGACAGCAAGCTGTGAGGCTCAGCGGGCGAGGTGGATACCTCGGATAGCAAGCTGTGAGGCTCAGCGGGTTGTAGGCAAGCTGTGAGGCCCAACGGTTCAAGCTGTGAGTCAGCAGTAATCCACACTCGAGTTGAGTGTGGGGTGGATGTAGGTCTGGAGGACCGAACCACCTAAAAATATCTTGTCTACTGTGTGATTATTTTGTGGTCTGCATCGCTTCTATATTTCTGTTCTTTGCGTAGTAGATGTTTGCTTAGGACGGTTCTTCAATTCTGGCTAGTATTTGCTTTGTGCCCTCTATCTGTTCAGCAGATGTTTTCATTCCGCATTTGAATATGCTGCAGTAGTTTTTAACAGGTGACTGATCTATTCACCCCCCCCTCTAGATCACCTTTAGCGTCCCAACAATTGGTATCAGAGCCTAACTCTTTGTGCAGGACTAACATCCTAAAGAGGAACGGCCATGGATGCTAGAGGGTTAATAGCAGAGGGACAGTCCACCACAAAGCCACCATTCTTCGACGGATCTAACTACCCATATTGGAAGAACCGGATGCAGGTCTTCCTCAGAGCCAAAGACTACGGGATCTGGAAGATTATAAGCAAAGGTCCCAATGAGCTACATGAGAATGAGGAATTGTGGACCAGAGAAGAAATCCAGAAATCTACTCTAAATTGGAGCACCATCAACGCCATTCAGTGTGCACTCCATCCCACTGAATTTGATAGAGTGTCATCTTGCAAGACGGCAAAGGAGATGTGGGATACCCTTGAAGTCATTTATGAGGGAACGTCTCAAGTAAGAGAGACGCGGGCAAATATGCTAGTGACAAAGTTTGAAGCATTTCGGATGAAGCCCGGTAAGACAGTGACCGAAATGTATGCTCGTCTGACCATCATAACAAATGGTCTAAGAAATCTGGGAAAAAGCTATACCGATCATGAAGTTGTGAGGAAGATCCTCCGATCGCTGACTCCAATGTGGCATACCAAAGCGACTGTGATTGAGGAGTCAAGAGATTTACAAAAGATGAAACCTAATGAGCTGATGGGCTCTTTGATGGCGTACGAGATGAATCTTCTACAAGCTGAAGAGCTCGAATACAAGAAGCCTATTGCTTTGAAGGCCAAGCATAGCTGTTCAAAACAGTCCAGATGCAATGGATCATCTAGTGATCGGAGCCTATCTGGATCGGAGCTTGAAAAGGATGAACTAGCTATGATTACAAGAGAGTTCAGAAGATTTCTTAGAACAGAAGGGAAAAATGTCTACAGAAAACACCACAGCAGGAAGCAAAACAGGTATAAATTTAACCCTGCTAAAAAATCTGACGATAATACTTGTTATCATTGCAGGAAGACTGGCCATATGAAGGCTGATTGTCCAGAGTTACAGAAAATGAAAGGAAGACCATGGAAGAAAGTGCCAAAGGGAAAGGCCATGGTCAGTACATGGAGTGATGAGGAAGAAGGCACGCTGAGCACTTCCTCAAGTAGTGAGAAATCAGAAAAGGACATCTGCTTGATGGCCAGGAATGGAAGAGAAGAAGAAGAATCTGATCAGGTATCATCCCCTTTCGAACATTATACTATCTCTGATTGGGAAGATGCTTATGGAGAACTGTTAGATAAAGCGAATGATATTAAGAAGGAAAATAGACTCTTGAAGAAGAAAATGAATTCTTTGGTTAATGATAAAACACTTTCTGATAAAGTTGCATGTTTACAATCAGAGAATGACAAATTGAAAAGTGCATGTTCTGATTTTGATGAATTAAAGCATGTTTTCATTGATTGTAGGAAAGAAAATGAGTTGCTGAAAAATGTCATTGATGAATTGAAATTGTCAATTCAGAAATTTGAAAATGAAATAAAGATTTCAACTGAAAAATATGAAGCTATCTTGTCAGTGAATGCTGAATTAATGAAAACTATTGAAAATCTGGAAAATGAAAATTCTGACAAAAATAAAATCATTGAAAGCATGACCCAAGGAACAGAAAATCTTAATGCCTTGCTAGGGTCAAAAGTTAACTTCAGAAAGGAGGGTCTCAGTTTTAATCCCTCAGCTAAAAAGAGTTTTGAACTGAAAACCATTTCATTAGAGGGAGAAAAGAATAAAGGACCACTCATAAAAATGGTCAATGAAAAATCTGCTTTCAATAATGTAAAATCAAAAGTGTCCAGTGCTAAGGACATGGGAAAGCAGAAAGTTGTAGAGCCTAGAGCTGCATGCTCTTCTCCCAAGGGTAAGTCCAAGGCTAGGGGTCAGCCAGCTAGCACATCAAAACCCCTGTCCAAGGCTGCTAAGTCTCCACCACCATCAACTGCTCAGAAAAAGACCCAATATAAGTCAGCGCAGAAACCTAGAGGGTCAAAGGTGGTAGGGAGACCAAGTGTAGCTGGTGAGGACACGCGCCGCATTACTCGACGGAGCACACGGAGCACGCCAGCATCCCTTTGGCTCGGCGATCACTTGGCGGACTAGCGGAGTTATCTTCATTTATTTTATACTTTAGGCCATGCTGGGCCTTGGTTTAGTCCCTGCGTGGACACTTTTATTATTATTATGGACCTTTGTAGGCCAATTGGGGCCAATTAGGCTTCCATTGGGTGATGTTAGGCTTATTAGTTAGGCAAAGGGGAGAGTGGGCCACCTTGTGATCCACCCTTCTTGGCCCATTTGGGCTGACCACCTTCCCACATGAGTTGGCCCATTGGGATTTGCGCCCCCCCCCCCTTGTGGGCTAGGGTTTTGGGTGCCCCTTCATCTCCTCCAAGAGGAGGAGGTGGCAGCCGCCCCCACTCCTACTTTCTAGGAGTGGAGTGCGCCCCCCTCCTTGATTCAAGAAAAGGAGCGCACCCCACCTTCCCAAAGAAAGAAGTGCGCCCCTTTTTGTTTGAATTTTTCCCCCCTTGCTAGGGTTTTGAACCCTAATTCCCCTCCCCACATATAAAACCTCATGTATTTTTCTTTGGAGAACAATAATGAAGAATATTTGTGAGCAAGACTCCATGGTGACTGCGCCCCCCTTCTCTCTCCCTCTTTGATCTTGCGACGGGATCAACCCCGGGGTGTGACTCCCCATCCCTCGGTGCGACGTCGAGGTTCCCTCTCCCCTTATCTCCTTCACAGGTGCACGGATCTGCTCGCCAGATTTCTACCCCCGAGTTGCAGCGGCGCCCCCATCTGGTTCTGGTCGTATCTGAGCCTCTCCCTTTTTCTAAAGATACTTCTACGAGTCGGTGACGCGTGGGCTTTGGTTTCGTCTTGATCCAAGGTCTACATCGCCGGTGGCGATTTTCTTCGTGAGCTCGCGCAGGACCCTCTCTCTCTGCCAGCCAGGTTCTGTCCGTCCTCTTGCGAAAATTCCACAGGACGTAAAACTCCGATTTTGGATCTGGTCTCTTTAGGGATCGTACCTCTCTTCGTCCTCTTTCCAACGCCGCCGACCACGCCTCGTTTCGATGTCGGTGCTGAGCGTGGCGTCAATTCTCGTGGGACCGCGCAGATCAACCTGTGCAGTCCGACCCCAGGATCAGCAACGACTTGCAGAGGTTCTCCCGGCCAACTCCAATCACATCTGATCGAGCACTTTGGTCAGGACTTGCTGCTCTGCGTCTCCGACGTCCTCCCTCAAGCAGCGCCTCGTTCGCCTACCGGAGCAACGAGTTATCATTTTTCCCGCTCAAGCGCGCTGTTCTGTGAGCAGAATCCCTGTCATGACTTGCAAGTTCGCCCCCGGCTTCCACGGACAAAATCTGTGAGCCCCCTTTGGCCGAGACTTCCTCCCGTGACCTAGCTACGTACCCTCACTGACGGCGCCTCAATCGGATGCCGGAGCAGGCCGTGGGAGCTTCCGCTGCCGAGTCGCGCACTGCTGCGAACCTGCTGACCGCTGCTCAGGTTCTCCTCGCGGCCAACCCTTCACCGAGTGCCGCCCGTCAGCCCGTACATCGGCAGCCCCGAATCCCTATGTTGTAGCCTGTTATCTCCCTGCGAGGAGTGGGCATTTTAGCTGGAATTGTATTATTATTCATTTTATGTATCGGGGTTGTTGATCTCGGCCGGGGTTTCTTCCCCACGCCTAGGCGTGGAGGTACGTGCGATGCTCCTCTTTGTTGGCATTTTACTTTACTAGTATGCTTTCTAGTATGCCGCGTGAGTGTGTAGGTTCCTAGCTAGTCTTTCAGTCACCGCGTGGATGTGAGTTGAGAGCACCCGTCCCGTGCCCCTAATGAGCACCGAGCTCGAACTAGACTCCCCTAGGCGTTAGGCGGTTCCTTAGCGGCTGAGATCCCGCGCTTCCCTCACAGGGACGGTCGTGGGGCTTGAGTTTCTTGTTGAGAGACGCCTCCACCCGGAGGAACGCTACGGAGGTCAGCCGTTCGGCTTGCCTTTGGCGTGCGAGTGCTGGCCGCACTTTATTGCATTCGTAGGTCCTAGCCCGTTTCAGTCCCGTCCCGCATCAAATTGGTATCAGAGCTTAGGGAACCAGTTTGTTCTAACAAATTGGGGTCTTAGGTCATTTGAGTCCTTAGGATGTATAGGGTGCAATTGAGGCATTAGGTTTGTCTAAGTTGCATTTGAGTCATTAGATTTGTTTTAGGTGCATTTGAGTCCGCATTCTTCCCCTTTCCCATCACCATTTTGAGTTGTGTCTAGTCTCGTGCCTTAGTTGTCCTGCATGTCCATTCCATAGATTCCCCTCCAAGTTTCCCATGGGTTCCCAATCACCTCGATCATATGAATGGTGGCATAGCACCCATGGGCTTGGGAACCACCCCCTCTCGTTCCTTAGGCCCGAAGCCCCTACATTTGACGGCTCCCATGACCCGAGTGTATACCAAACTTGGGAAGCCGCCACGGATAGATATTTTGATTGTTATCCCACGTCCGAAGCCATGCAAGTCTCTTTTGCCAAGGAGAGGCTTCTGCATGAAGCCAAGGATAAGTGGAGACACATTGAGAGTTTGAGAGACATTAGGTGGCAAAGGCCCATCGAGTCCCGGTATGACATGAAACATGAGCTTAGGGGGACCTACCTACCCCACCCTTTTACCTCCAGCCATGAAGATCTAAGTCGGAGGCGAAAGGCTCCACTTGTGCATGAGTCTAGGTCCAAGACTAGGCCTAATGATTTTGGGCGAATTCACCAAGAAGCCCCCACCCCAAGTCCCACCTTGGCCGAACTCTTGCAAATCTTGTTGGATCGGTTGGATAAGCGCAATGCTTATATTGAGTCTCTGACTTCCCCTAGCCCACTCCCGAACCAGGATGAAGTCATGCCAGAACCTTTGGAGGTTTGGGCCGACACTCTCGGCCCGAGACCCTCGACTGAGGGCCAGGGACCCCTCCACATCATAGAGGACTCCGTTTCCATTCCCGAGAGAGATGCTTCACCCTTAGACCCTCATATAGAGCCATTCTTACCTTCCGAGGGTGAACTGGTCATTGGAGAGTCTTTAGCTAGCTGGCTAAGGGAGGGTCCACTTCTAGATGTCTCCATTCCTTGCTATACACCCATGGGACCAGCCCTCCCAATGGTACCCCTCAACTCCTTTCACACCACTTTTTGGTCCTTCTGCTTTCTTGAAAATGTGAAGGACTTCCTTAGGAGTTTAGATTGTCAATGGGGGTTGACATATATGTTGACCTTAGGGTCTGACCAACCCTATAGTCATAACTTTACACTCCCTACTATGGGGTCTATTACCTCGGTCTACACCATAGGACATATCACCTCCGAGGTCCTTTTATTCTTTCCCATACCCGTGGAGGTGGATTTTGTCCCCTCTTATGGTATCACGGTCCCGAGGGAGGAACCTAGCTTTCCTTGCCTCCCTCATGAGCCCCTTGCCCCATATATTAGAGCACCTAAAGGTGATCATCTGCACCTGGGCGAATGTCAGACATGGGCAAGTATAGTAAAGGGACCTATCGGGAGGGGTCATCATTTCTTTGACCCATTCGATCCCCTCCCTAGTGAGCCTCTCGACTCGTATTCTTTTCCCCACCTTGTCGAGGAGGTCTATTATCACACCCCATCCAGACCTGCTAGTCAACATCTCACCTCGCATACACCCAGACGCCAGAGTTTAGGAGGCCAGGGACACATGTCTCTTTCTCATGTTTCTCCATGTCCCTCATCATATAGGGGTAATGTCATGAGTGAGTTTGGGGTTATTCGTCCTCCTGAGTCTGCCATATTTAGTAGGACACATGTGCATGATAGGTCATACTTTGGTTGTCCAGGTCCTCCCCGTGTTGTCAAGTCTGGTAGATGTCATAGGCATATTAGATCCATATTTGGATGTCCAGAACCACCCCTGCATTCACGTAGGTATGAGTCTACCCATCTTATTCGGAGTCTGCATCATCACCACCTTGAGGCCAGCAACGCACGTTATAAGAAGTTAGCTGACGCGCATCGACACACCCGTGAGTTTCGTAAGGGAGAGTACGTCATGATCAGGGTCAGACCTGAACGGTTTCCTTCGGGGGCCGTGAAGAAACTCCAGGCCCGCAGTGCTGGACCCTTCCGAGTCTTGAAGCGAATTGGGTCGAATGCGTATGAGATTGAGCTGCCAGAAGGCTATGGGATCTGTTCGATGTTCCATGTCTCAGATTTAGTGGCATATCGGGACCCCGCGGTGATTCCCAGTGAGCCTTTTGAGCCCTCCCCTCTTGTTGAGAGTGTTACACCTTCTGAGCGTCCACCCCCTCCAGCCCCATTACAGAAACGCGAGCATATAGATGGCATACTGGATGAGCAGGTGACCACTACCAGGAGCGGAGCCTACCAACGCTTCCTAGTGCGTTGGAGAGGGCACCCTGCGACAGACGACACCTGGATCACACGAGGAGAGCTAGAGAGGATCGACCCAGACTTGCTGGAGCGCCACTTGAGCGACCGTGACCCTTACTCGACAGGGTCGAGTTCTTCCCACCCGGGGAGAATTGGTGAGGACACGCGCCGCATTACTCGACGGAGCACACAGAGCACGCCAGCATCCCTTTGGCTCGGCGATCACTTGGCGGACTAGCGGAGTTATCTTCATTTATTTTATACTTTAGGCCATGCTGGGCCTTGGTTTAGTCCCTGCGTGGACACTTTTATTATTATTATGGACCTTTGTAGGCCAATTGGGGCCAATTAGGCTTCCATTGGGTGATGTTAGGCTTATTAGTTAGGCAAAGGGGAGAGTGGGCCACCTTGTGATCCACCCTTCTTGGCCCATTTGGGCTGACCACCTTCCCACATGAGTTGGCCCATTGGGATTTGCGCCCCCCCCCCCCTTGTGGGCTAGGGTTTTGGGCGCCCCCTTCATCTCCTCCAAGAGGAGGAGGTGGCAGCCGCCCCCACTCCTACTTTCTAGGAGTGGAGTGCGCCCCCCTCCTTGATTCAAGAAAAGGAGCGCACCCCACCTTCCCAAAGAAAGAAGTGCGCCCCTTTTTGTTTGAAATTCCCCCCCCCCCCCTTGCTAGGGTTTCGAACCCTAATTCCCCTCCCCACATATAAAACCTCATGTATTTTTCTTTGGAGAACAATAATGAAGAATATTTGTGAGCAAGACTCCATGGTGGCTGCGCCCCCCTTCTCTCTCCCTCTTTGATCCTGCGACGGGATCAACCCCGGGGTGTGACTCCTCATCCCTCGGTGCGACGCCGAGGTTCCCTCTCCCCTTATCTCCTTCACAGGTGCACAGATCTGCTCGCCAGATTTCTACCCCGAGTTGCAGCGGCGCCCCCATCTGGTTCTGGTTGAATCTGAGCCTCTCCCTTTTTCTAAAGATACTTCTACGAGTCGGCGACGCGTGGGCTTTGGTTTCGTCTCGATCCAAGGTCTACATCGCCGGTGGCGATTTTCTTCGTGAGCTCGCGCAGGACCCTCTCTCTCTGCCAGCCAGGTTCTGTCCGTCCTCTTGCGAAAATTCCATAGGACGTAAAACTCCGATTTTGGATCTAGTATCTTCAGGGATCGTACCTATCTTCGTCCTCTTTCCAACGCCCCCGACCACGCCTCGTTTCGATGTCGGTGCTAAGCGTGGCATCAATTCTCGTGGGACCGCGCAGATCAACCTGTGCAGTCCGACCCCAGGATCAGCAATGACTTGCAGAGGTTCTCCCGGCCAACCCCAATCACATCTGATCGAGCCCTTTGGTCGGGACCTGCTGCTCTGCGTCCCCGACGTCCTCCCTCAAGTAGAGCCTCGTTCGCCTACCGTAGCAATGAGTTATCATTTTTCCCGCTCGAGCGCGCTGTTCTGTGAGCAGAATCCCTGTCATGACTTGTAGGTTCACCCCCGGCTTCCACGGACAGAATCTGCGAGCCCCCTTTGGCTGAGGCTTCCTCCCGTGACCTAGCTACGCACCCTCACTGACGGCACCTCAATCGGACACCGGACCAGGCCGTGGGAGCTTCCGCTGCCGAGTCGCGCACTGCTGCGAACCTGCTGACCGCTGCTCGGGTTCTCCTCGCGGCCAACCCTTCACCGAGTGCCGCCCGTCAGCCCGTACATCGGCAGCCCCGAATCCCTATGTTGTAGCCTGTTATCTCCCTGCGAGGAGTGGGCATTTTGGCTGGAATTGTATTATTATTCATTTTGTGTATCGGGGTTGTTGATCTCGGCCGGGGTTTCTTCCCCACGCCTAGGCGTGGAGGTACGTGCGACGCTCCTCTTTGTTGGTATTTTGCTTTACTAGTATGCTTTCTAGTATGCCGCGTGAGTGTGTAGGTTCCTAGCTAGTCTTTCAGTCATCGTGTGGATGTGAGTTGAGAGCATCCGTCCCGTGCCCCTAATGAGCACCGAGCTCGAACTAGACTCACCTAGGCGTTAGGCGGTTCCTTAGCCGCTGAGATCCCGCGCTTCCCTCATAGGGACGATCGTGGGGCTTGAGTTTCTTGTTGAGAGACGCCTCCACCCGGAGGAACTCTACGGAGGTCAGCCGCCCGGATTGCCTTTGGCGTGCGAGTGCTGGCCGCACTTTGTTGCATTCGTAGGTCCTAGCCCGTTTCAGTCCCGTCCCACATCAGTAGCTAGGAACCAGTTTGCACATCCCTATTTTCCTCGAGCCCAAGTCTATCATCACAATCACTCACAACTACTTAAAAGGTTTGGGTGGAACCCTGTATACATGAGGTCTAGGTATCAGAATTTCCACATTCAGCCTTATAGATCTCAGCTAGCTAGGAGATGGGATAGTCACTTTAGGACATGGAGTCCTAGTCAACAGGTGTTCTATGGTCAGCCTATGACCAATTTTGGCCACAACTTCCAATACACTCATTGGCCAAGGCACTGGCAGAAAAACAACAATGTTTCTAATAAAATGAATGCCAGGACTACACAAAAACCATCACAGCACCAGAAAAAGAAAGCTAAACCTGTTGGTGCTGAGAAAAAGAAAAATAACAAAAAGAACTCTCAAGCTGTAGAATCCACCAAACCATCCACTTTCACACAAGTGTTGATCCCTAAACAGCTTTTGTCATGTTTTCACTCTCACATATCTGCTTCTGTCTTGGGGCCCATACTATCTTAGGTTCCAAAATCTGCTCCCTAAGTGTGTTTGCAGGTATGCCTAGTAGCCGGGAACAAAATGATGAAACAGGAATAGCTACTCCAGGCATATGACAAGAGGCAGGGCCAAAAATTCTAAAAGTTGAAAGAAATTGGAGGCCTTGTCAACAATCTGATGCAACACCAAGGCTAAAAATAAATAAGTCAGGTAAAGCAGGTAAGTGATTTAACTTCAGAATTGAAAAAGTCATGTTGATTTGGTTGTTTAATTTTTGATGTTCTCTTCTTGTCTAGCTGATCAGTCTGCATTCCAGACTCAGCTACTGAATTTAATTCTGCACATATCTGATGCTCTTCTTTTGCCATTTATTGCACTGTGTACATAAGATGCTAGATGCACCGCACAACCACTTTTGTAGTCAATGCATACCCTGCACCAAGTTTACTTAAACACATGTTCATGGTTGTTCATACATTGCATCGAGTATGCTTCTCTCATGTTTGTGCATGTATGTACTTTGCACTGAGCTCACTTATTCATGTGTTGCACTGAGTTTGTATGGTTCATTTAATGCATATAGTTGATGCATGTGTCTAATGTTTGCATATATCATTTGCATCAAGGAAGTTGTTTAATGCATATAGGACTGCTTTGCACTGCATTTCTTTGCATGACCACTATGGTATACAGGGTCCAGTCTTCATATAGAGCAGTGTACTGCATATCATTGAATTTGAAAATTTTAAAAAGAAATGACTCATTGTATAGCATTTTTTTTGCATCATGGTGTCAGGGGGAGCTGAGAGTTACGTTCAGTACGTTGAATCTTTTTCACTCCTCATTGCTCCCACTCACTCCATTCATAATCTTTGACATCAGATGCTCTTGGACTTTCATGCCTATTGGAACAATTGTCATCATTTCCCTAACCTTCACTGAACAACAATATTGCTTCTGGTTTAGTGCATTGAGATGTGGTCATTGCAATTGTTCATTTATAAGAATCACATTTGCAAATTGAGAGGAACTAAAGGTTTAACCTTTATAAATTGAAGAGTTAAGTGTCTGCACTTCAGAACTTGAGATAAAAGAAAATTTTTATAGCTCTTAATCTTTGTCTCATGGTTAGAATAGAAAAAGTTTTTTTTAATGCCTGAAAGTGTTAAACTGGAAATGTCTAGAAAAGGTAAATAGAGTGTGTACTATTTTTTAAACAATCACTCTAAAAGAAATAAGGGCAGCAGTAAATAAGATCATCAATGTAAAGAGCTGAACACAGTGACAGAGCAATGGCTGAATTGCATTAAGAAACTGTGATCTCCTCCAAAGAAGCAGGAGAATTCATAAGTCATGAAGTGCTTCAGACTATCTCTGTTCATAGGGTCAAATCTATAGGGGGAGTCTTCACCAAGTAACTGGGGGTACTGGCCTCTGATCAAGGTGTGCCCTTAATGTCAAAGGTGAAAATTGTTCCTTGTAGGTCTTGATCTGAAATAGATCTAGTAGTTTATGCCTAGTAACTGGCGGTACCTGCCTTTGATCAAGGTGTACACCTAATGTCAACAGCATAAATGCCACTGGTCTATTCACTTAGCTCAGTTTCTGAAAAATTAAAAAAAAGTGAAAAACAAACTGTTGTAACCCTTTGAAATCAAAAGTCATTGAGTGTAAATTATTTTTTCTCAATACATATTCATGTTGCCTTTCTTAAACTTCCATGTTTAATCACAAAGGGTATTGTTTCTGACTTATCTATTAAAGCCATGTGCCCTAGATTCATTGCTATAAATGGAGTCTATAACTCTTTTTCAGTGGTCAGCTGCTTTACTCTATCTTTATCACTGTTAAACCTGAATTCTTTCAAGACTGTATATTACTGATTCTTATACTTTAACAGTTATTTATAATCATGCTCACTTTCTGAACCAATGCATCAGCTGTTGTCTGTTGACCCTCCTACCTTCTCTACCTTTTGATTATCTATTTCATCCATCCATATTCCTTCTCAAAGGGGGAGAAATAATTTCAGGGGGAGTTATTCATTCAGGGGGAGTTTGAGCTGTTCTAAGGGAAATCTGCAATGTATTCTGCATGATTACACTCATGTTTTTCTTTCTTTTTGATCATGTCAAAGGGGGAGAAAATTTGGTTGGTGACTCACTGTCACTTTGTTGCCATCATCAAAAAGGGGGAGAATGTTGTGCCCCTTAGGCACAAGCATATGATATTTTGTTTTGATGATAGCAACACAGTGAGAGTATCATAGTGAGCCAGTCATTGTGTTTAGTATCAAGCCAGCACAAGTCCATACATCCGCATGCTATCAAGTCCACACAGTTTATACATTCAAATGGCATGTTTGCACGCTATAAAGTCTGTACAGAGTCTTTGTAGTGTCTGGCTAGCAAGTATGCACATCGGCTGCATAGCATAAACAAAGTCTATACATTCTGTTGCATCGCATGCTTGCCTTATGCATGCAGAGTCTATACATTCTCTGCTGATGTGTTTATGCTGTAGCTCATTAAGTCTGTACATTCTTCAGGTGCATCATCTCAGCAAGTCTATACATTGGACTAGAGCATATAGGAAGTCTGTACAGCCCATGAATTAACGCTAAGTCTCAAAGTCTGTACAGCCTTTTGCATTGTACTTAAAGTCTATACATTGGCAAGTCTGTACATCGGCTTGTTCATGCATTCATCTCAAGTCTGTACATCCACCAGCTGAACTAAGCAAAGTCTATACATCTGATAGTTCAGCTCGTGGCTAAGTCTATGCAGCCAATGCATATGTTAAGTCTATACATTGCATCTTTACCTACGTTCTGAACTGAGCAAGTCTATACACTCCTTATCCTTACCTACGTTCAAAACACCAAGTCTGTATATTGGGCTATCACATAAAGTCTATACATCCCTTAGCTAGAACTATGCAAGTCTATACATCACTGCATAGACTAAGTCTACACATCCCCGTCTGTTCATGCATCAATTAGCAAGGTCTGTACAACCTTCTTGGCACATGCACGCGATCAAGTCTATACATTGTCTGTTGCATAACACATAAGTCTATACAGACTTAGACTTAGTCCATGCATCATAGCAAGTCTAAACATCATCCGTCTCACTCAGCGTCTCATGTGCATTCAGCAAGTCTGTACATCGTCCGTCTCACTCAGCATCTCATGTGCATTCAGCAAGTCTGTACATCATCCGTCTCACTCAGCGTCTCATGTGCAGTTGGCAAGTATGTACACTGCATCATGTGCTTCATGCAATCAAGTCTGCACATCGTCAGTATAGTCTATACACTTAGCGTCTCATGCATATGCAAAGTCTATACATTCATCTGTTGATGCCGTAGCAAGTCTATACACGAATGAGCGCTTGTTTGTTTTGATGACTGAGCTAGTCTATACATCGTCATGTCTGTGCATGCTTCTGGTTGTACTGCTAGCATATATAGTCTGTACATGCCTTAGTCTTGCATTACACATCAGCAAGTCTGTACAACGTTTGCACACTACATCAGTTCAAAGTCTGAACACTCTTCGGTGATGTCTGTACACACTTCAGGTGGCAAGTATGTACATTGTTCAGAACGCAAAGTCCATACATCCATTGTGCATTCATTCTTGATGTACACACTTTACTTACTCAAACTGATAATTCTCTCTGTCTGACAGGTACTGCTCGTGGAGCTTAATGAAGGCACGTGATCCGAGGTTGAAAGGGCTGACAGGATGATGACACGTGGAGGAACCTTCTGGGCGAGAAATGTGGAAGACACACGCCCTAGCTGCTACTATATATATAAAGCTTCTTCCTCAGGAGAAGTCTGATTGTGATAAAAGGAGCAGAGGCAGAGTGAGAGCTTCCACGATCCAGCAGAAGAGAAAAGAAAGAGAAGAAGGAGAGAGTTGAGAGAGAGAAGAGTTGAGAGAGATGTTCCTCAGATCTTTGGTTCAAAACCAGATCTGAGTATTGCTCACTTGTTTGAGCTACATTCCTTGCAGGGATACATTTTATCTTTCGTTTGTTTTTGTTTTGTTTTTCAAAACTCTTGTGTTCAAGATGTTAGTCAGTATTTGCAGTGGAGGATTCCACTAGACGGCTAAGCTGTATTGCCCAGCGGTTTTGCAGAGGAGGATTCCTCTGGACAGCAAGCTGTGAGGCTCAGCAGGCGAGGTGGATACCTCGGACAGCAGGCTGTGAGGCTCAGCGGGTTGTAGGCAAGCTGTGAGGCCCATCGGTTCAAGCTGTGAGTCAGCAGTAATCCACACTCGGGTTGAGTGTGGGGTGAATGTAGGTCTGGAGGACCGAACTACCTAAAAATATCTTGTCTACTGTGTGATTGTTTTGTGGTCTGCATCGCTTCTATATTTCTGTTATTTGCGCAGTAGATGTTTGCTTAGGATGGTTCTTCAGTTCTGGCTAGTATTTGCTTTGTGCCCTCTATCTGTTCAGCAGAAGTTTTCATTCCACATTTGAATATGTTGCAGTAGTTTTTAACGGGTGACTGATCTATTCACCCCCCCTCTAGATCACCTTTAGCATCCCAACAAGAAGGACCCAGCCGAGGATGAGGGAAGCGATGTGGATGACACTGCCGATCTGTATGCGCAAGGTTTAAAGAGATTTGATGAACCGTCGAGGGCAGTGGATGAGCCCATAAAAGAAATTAATCTTGGAACGGAAGAGGACCCTAGGCCCATAATCATTTCCGCTAATCTCCCACCTCAGGTTGAAGAGGAGCTGATCAAAGTATTGAGGGAGTACAACGATTCTTTCGCCTGGTCGTACGAGGACATGCCGGGTCTTGACCCCGCTCTGGTTGAATGTAGACTTATCCTTAAACCGGGGGAAACACCCGTCAAAAAAAGGTCAAGAAGATTCCACCCTCAAATGGCCTTAAGGATAAAGAAAGAAGTTGATAAATTACACAAGGCCAAATTTATTGGAGTTGTGTTATATCCGCAATGGGTGGCGAACATAGTCCCTGTGATGAAGAAGGATGGCAAGATTCAGATCGTTGTTGATTTTAGGGACTTAAATAAGGCATGTCCGAAAGATGATTTCCCGCTTCCTCACATTGATGTATTAGTAGATAACACGGTTAGGTATGAGGCCCTCTCATTTATGGATGGCTATTCAGGCTATAATCAAATCTGTCTTGCTCCCGAAGACCAAGAGAAGACCTCTTTCACCACGCCCTGGGGCACGTACTGCTATGTTGTCATGCCATTCGGATTAAAGAATGCAGGTGCCACGTATCAGCGGGCGATGATGGCTATCTTCCACGACATGATGCACATGTATATGGAAGCCTACGTGGATGATATTTTGGTGAAGTCAAGGTCCAAAGAAGAACACCCCGCCATTCTAGCTAAGGTGTTACAAAGGGATATGGAGTACAAATTAAAAATGAATCCCAAGAAATGTGTGTTCGGAGTTGCATCACGGAAACTGCTAGGGTTCATAGTTAGTAAACGGGGGATTCAGATCGATCCGAATAAGGCAAAGGCCATAATGGACATGCCCCCGCCAAAGAATATCATTGAACTATGAGGTTTGATTGGGTGTTTGCAATTCATCCGGAGATTCATATCTCAACATTCGTAAAGATGCCGCCCATTCTATGATTTGTTGAAAGCGGGGGCCAAATTTGAATGGAATGAATAGTGTCAAAAGGCCTACGAGGAGCTTAAGGTTTATTTATCTAATCCCAGGTTCTGCAACCTCTCATCCCTGGTAAACCCCTAATCTTGTACATTTCTGTTATTGAGGACTCCCTAGGAGCTGTCCTGGCTCAAGTGGACGACGAAGGAAGAGAAAGGGCAGCATACTACCTCTCTAGGTTGTTCAATCCAGCTGAATCTAGGTATACTGCCATGGAGAAGACCTCCGCAGCATTAGTATGGGTAGCTCAGAAACTCAAGCACTATTTTCTGGCCCATGAAGTTAAGCTGATCTCCAGAATGGACCCAATTCGTTACCACTTAGAGAAACCTGTCCTTTCTAGCAGATTAGCTCGCTGGCAGAGCTTTCTTTCTTAATTTGATATCACCTTCGTTGTCCAGAAAGTGATCAAGGGATACACGATTGTTGAACATCTCGCTCATTCTCCTATCCCTCGCACTGATTCAATCCAGGACGAGTTCCCTGATGAGCACCTTGCTGTAATCACTCATCTCCCCTTATGGTCTTTGCACTTCGACGGTGCATTAAATTCTCAGGGCCGTGGGATCGGCGCCGTTCTCCTTACTCCAGAGGGAGTAACCATCCCTATTGCTTATCAGCTCTCTTTCCCCGCCACAAATAACATAGCCGAGTATGAGGCTCTCCTTGCCGGACTAAAGCACGCCTACATCATGGGCGCGCGATACCTAAATATCATAGGAGACACTCAATTGGTGCTGCGTCAAGTTCTTTCCACGTATCGCACCCGTGACCCTAAACTCAAGCCCTATCAAGATTTGGTCACGCTCTTGACTAGGCAATTCTGCAAGTTAATCTATATTCACACTCCTCGTTCTCAAAACATTCTGGCCGATGCACTTGCTTCACTTGCTTCTTCTCTTTCCTTCCCCCTCAGTCGCGCCACTGAGACCATTGTGGTCTAGCGGTTAGACGCTCCTTCTCTTCAGGATCCCTGGTTTGACAACCTTAGGAAATATGTGAAGAGGAAAGTACAAAAGGAAGAATTGAAAGAAGTATCATTGACTGAGCTCGAGGAAATCATAGAAGAGGAGGAATTGTCGTGGTATTATGAAATAGAGCAATATTGTAAGGATGGGTCCTTTCCAGAGACGGCTAATGCCGAGCAGCGCAAGGCCATTAGAAGAGTCACCTCCAGATACACGATTGTTGCAGGAGAGTTATATAGGCGAGCACTTAATGGAGTTCTGATGAGGTGTTTGGATGACGATGAGGCTTGGAAGGTAGTAGAAGCAGCTCATGCAAGTGAGTGCGGAGGGCACGTTAATGGACAGGCGTTGGCGAAGAAAATTCTTAGGCAGGGCTATTACTGGACAACCCTAGAAGAAGATTATTCCACCTATGTCCGTAGGTGTCTTCAATGCCAACTTCATGCTGACAAAATTCATGCTCCTGCTTCTTCTCTCCATCCCCTCTCTACTCCTTGGCCATTCTCGATGTGGGCCTTTGATATCGTTGGACCACTTGGCGACCGTAATGCTCAGGTTAAATAAAAATCATTCATCCTCACAGCTATTGAGTACTTCACCAAGTGGGCGGAAACTGAAGCTTATGTAGAAATCAAAGCCACCACAGTATGCCGCTTCATCTTGAAGAATATCATTTCACGGTTTGGAGTGCCAAGTGATATCGTCACCGACAACGGGCCTCAATTTGTGTCTCAAGAACTCTAGGACCTCTGTAAGAAGTTTAATATTTCACTGCATCATTCATCACCATATTACCCTCAAGGTAACGGCCAAGCCGAGGCCACGAACAAAACCCTACTTAAAATCATTAAGAAAACGTGCGAGTCATACAAATTTACGGATTGGGCCGATAAATTGATAGAAGCTCTATGGGCTTATCCAACCTCCGTCCGCACTCCCACGGGGCAAACTCCTTTTGCTCTCACCTATGGGATGGAGGCGGTACTCCCGTACGAGATCTTGATCCCTTCCCTAAGAGTGCAGCTGGACAAAGAACTTAATCTCGACGAACATCGAGAGGCGTTGCTAGTACAACTGGAACACTTAGATGAGAAGAGGCTTAACGCGGCCAATCACGTCTCTGTTTATCAAAAACGTGTCTCAAATTTCAAGTGGGTAACATGGTTTTGAAGCACAAATTTATCAGATCTGCAGGTCCTAGGTCTAAGCTGCAACCCAACTGGGAAGGGCCGTTTGTAATTAAAGAAATCTATCCTGAGAACGCCTACCGTCTTGTTAATGCGGAGGGTGAGGAATTGCCGAATCCGTGGAATGGGTTATATTTAAAACATTTTTATCCATACAGTCAAGCCAGCAACAGCCCGGTGGCAGGATGTTTCCTCCACTTGATCATGAAAGGGGATCCCCGGTTCAGCATTTACACACTACACGACCCCCGTGGTTCGGTGTTCCTTTTGCGCAACAACGTTTCTCCCTTGACCATGCTTAGGGGAAAGTGAAAATCCTTATTTTTTCTCCTCTTTCTGCTGAAAATAGGGGCAAATGGTGAATAAGGGGGGCAAGAACTGATCTAGACACCCCGATAAAAGAGGTCTCAAATAGGGGCAGTCCGTTATGACCTTATTCCGCATTCAAAAAAAAAAGCAAAAGAAAGTAAAGAAATGAAAGAAAAGGGGCAAAATCAAAGACAAAGCTAAAAGCTCATTCAAAAGCTCGAAGCTCAAAAGTCTAAATGCTCCCAAAAGAATGAAATTAGGCATGGCAAGAGTGGCTGTATAGTTTCCCCGCGGGACCTTATGAGCCCGGTCGTATGCGTGCCTAGAGCGGATGTAGGTTCGATGACGGACACAAAGCCCCGGCGCAACAGACTAAATTCTTTGAAAATTGTCATGAGAAGAACTCAAGCCCTAAAAATCTCTATACTTACTACAGGCTTTCCTATCAAATTCTTTTTATTTTCCAAGGAGTGGATCGTACCCCGAGTATGGCCTCGGTAGAGGCACCGTTAAGTAGAATTGGGCCCCGGCCTTGGGCGGTCACCTATAGCGCACATTGAACCCAGGAAACCCCAATGAGATATGAAAGTCCCCGTCGTCGGGTTTGAGCTGGCTCCAAAATTCAAAAAAAAAGAAGAATCAAATATTTCAAAATCCAAAAAAATCAAATACTCTAAAATCCAAAAAAGTCAAATACTTCAAATACTACAAAAATCAAATATTTTCAAACCCAAAAAATTATATATTTCAAAATCCAAAAAAATCAAATATTTCAAAATCCAAAAAAATCAAATACTTCAAAATTCAAAAAAATCAAATATTTTCAAACTAAAAAAATCAAATACTTCAAAATCAAAAAAATCAAATATTTCAAAACCCAAAATTCAAAAAAAAATCAAATATTTTCAAAATCATAAAAATATTTTCATCATCATGATTTGCATTCATGGCATGCATTGCATTCATTTCATTCGTGATATTTGCCTATTTAATAAGGCTTACCCCCTTGACCAAAAATCAAGAACGGTCATTTCCTAACTTGCTTCAAGCAAGGGGTTAAGCCTAAAACAGATTTAATCTATTTCTTTGTTTGTGTGTGCAGGGCAGGTTGAAGTCAAAGTTTGGCACTTCTGTCACCGATCGGTCCTCTATCGACCGTTTTATTCCCTCCAACGGCCAACCTCCGATCGTTCAATCATCCACACGGCCTCGTGCAAACCGTTCCATTCTTTAACACCTTCATGAATCAACGGTCTTAACTAAGACCGTTCATAAGCCACAACGGCGCTCTTCTGACCGTTCTATTCCTTTCGCGGTCCTGCGAGGGACCGTTCAATTTTCCTAAGGTCCCTGTTCTTAACTATGCTGTTGATATGGTACACGGCTCTTGTATGGCCGTTCAATTCATGGCGCAGTTAGATTGTAGCCATTTATTCAACGGGGCGATCTCTTAATGGCCGTTTTCATCCTGAGACCTTGCCTCAAACCCATTCAATCACGTGCAAGAAAAGGCCAAAACTCAAAGCTTTATTCATTTAGACCAATTCATTCATTCATATCTCAAAGATCTAATATAAGCAAACATCATAAAAAAGGAAAAGAAATCACTCGATCCTCCACTGGGCATCCCCGCGGGGACGTATCTCTCTCAGCTCTCTAACATAAGCCTGGCGCGTCTCTGAAGCCTCTGCAACCTCCACCGGTAGGGTACGCACCCTGCTCTCCTCCCACATGATCAGGGCACTCCTGACCGCCTGCTCGTCCTCCTCTATACCAATCCTCCTCGCCTGTAGGGCAGGAAGGTGGGGTAGTGCTGGTAGTATGGTCCTAGGAAGTCCAACCTGTAGGTAGCATCGGTACGGGCTGTTGGATATTGTGTTTTGATGATGACAAACACTATGACTCATATGTTTGATGTCATATGTGTTTACTTCATACGGTACATGTTATATGCATTAACTGTGAGCATGGCATAGTCAGTACATTGTTCGTCCATTGTGATCTGTGTCTGCATATGAATTGATCTTGTTTGCATGGCATTTCATCGAACATATTATGCATGATCTGTTGTATAGACTGCATTGATAGTTCTCCTGCATACACTGCATCGGTGCATCCTTCGGTTGCTTTATGCATGTTGCTTTTTGCACACACTAAGTCTATACAACCGTTAGCTGATAGCTGAGCAAGTCTATACATTCTTTAGCTCAGCTCCCAGCTGAGTCTCAAGTCTGTACATCGCTACATGCATCACTTAAAGTCTGTACAGAGTTCTGCATAGTTTGCATCGGTCAAGTATGTACATCACTGCATGCATTTCTTCAAGTCTGTACATTGGCAAAGTCTGTACATCGTTGCCTTGTGCATGCATCGTCTTTCAAAGTGTGTACATCGGTCAGTCTCACTCAGCATCTCATGCTATCAAGTCTATACATCGCATGCATTACACACAGCAAGTCTATACATCCACCGTCTCACTTAGCGTCTTTGTGCATGGAGCATTCAAGTCTGTACAGCTTGTGCTTACAAGACCAAGTCTATACAGACTTAGTCCATGCGTAAGCACAGCAAGTTTGTACACTGGTGTCGGTTGCACACATGTCATAGCAAGTCTGTACATTGGTGGCAAGTCTGTACATTGCCCTGCTTCAGGCACGCTAAGTCTCTACATCGTCTTGGCACTAGTGAAGTCTGTACAGAGTCTGCCTAGTCTGCTGCATTCTAAAGTCTATACATCGCCACCTCTTCATGCATATGCACAAGTCTATACATTCATGAGCATAGTCTTGCACTCATTTTCAATGTGCATACTTCACCTTGTGCACACTACGATACACACCTGCAAGTATGTACATTCGATTGGCGGCATGTCAGTGCATCCATGTTCAATGTACATACTTTCCTGTTGCAAACTGCATGTCACTCATTCAACGTCTGCACATCCCTCAGTGGCATATCTGTGCATCGTTTGCACAATACACACAGAGTCTGCACACTCGTTGAAGGCATGTCCAAGGATTCATGTTCAAAGTCTATACATTCTGTTGCATATGCATCTTTGCTACTAAGCCTGCACACAGTGGTCTTGAGACACAGCAAGTCTGTACATTACTTTCTCATATAGGCACACTGCAATTGATGCATCAAGTCTGTACAGGCTCAGTTCATTTATCAAAATGACTCGATGCATTCATTTCCTGTCAGATAAATTAACTCACACTGATAACAAATCTGTTCTAACAGGACTGCTGATTCGAGGAGATTAATGAAGACACGTGATCCAAGAATGGAGATGGCTCAGGATCGTGACAAGTGTCATCCTGCATGCTGAAATGCTGACACGTAGCCAATGTGTTAGGGCAGGAATTCGTGGAAGTCACACGCCCACCTTCCTGCTATAAAGAGGAAGCTTCTCCTTCGAGTGAAATAACAAGAAAGCAAGTAAGTGGGCGTAGCAGAAAAAAAGAAGAGAGCTCGAGAAGGAAAGAGGAAGAGAGATTGTGCTGTGAGATCGTGAGAGAAGAAGAAGAAGAGAGCAGCAGAGAGGTAGAGAGAAGCAGAAGAAGAAAAAGAGAAAGAGAGATAGAGAGCTCGTGAAGAAGAAGTATAGAAGCTTCATCAGAAGATTTGTCTTCACTGGACTTCGGATCAGATCCAATCCAGTCAGCTCTTGCGAGAGCCACATTCCTGTTGGATTTCATTTACAGCTTTCAGTCGCTATGGTTCTACCTTTTGTTTTATTTCCATTTGGTCACTATGTTTTTTGATTCTCTGGTTTGAGGTCGGGCTTCCCTCTGGGTTTCAGAGGAAGGGAGACTTGGTGTCTCCGGTTGCAGGTAGTGGTTGCTACCTGTGGGTTCCCTCCGGTTTGGAGGAAGAGAGACCTGTGTCTCTGGTTGCCAGTGACTGGGTGTCACTGGTGGTTTCCCTCCGGTTTGGAGGAAGAGAGACTTGTGTCTCTGGTTGCCAGTGACTGGGTGTCACTGGTGTTCGCCTCCGGGTTGGAGGAAGAGGGGAGGTTGTTCCCCTGGTCAAGCTGTTAGGCAGCACCTGTTTGCAGACTGAGTCTGCGGTTTCTTGCCTTTGCTAGTGGAAGCCTCACTCTGGTTTGGAGTGAGGGGTGGACGTAGGTCTGTGGACCGAACCACCTAAAAAATCCCTTATGCAGTGGTTTGTCTATTTGATTGATTCTGCTAGATGCATCCTAGGACCGTGATCTAATTGGTTGTCTATGTCCTTGTGTTTGATGGGGTATGCATCTTTGATGTTTGAGCGTTTGTCCATTGAATTTGTGATTATCACCTCATACGGATTTTAAATTGGTTAAAAATCTTTAGAAGATCCATTCACCCCCCTCTGGATCTGTGTTTGTCTCTTTATCCGCACCTAACAAGTGGTATCAGAGCTGGTTGCAGTGCATTGGATCCAACGATCCGCAGCAGATCCTGCATCTTTTGTGCTGCATTCCAGAGTGGGTTTCTTGTGCTCGGTGTTTTGTTTCACTGATTTAGTGTCTTGTTTTGCTCATTTGTTTTCGGTGCATTTATCATCTTACGATGGCTCATCCACCGATCTTCAGAGGTAATGACTTTGATATATGGCTGGAAAAGCTGCATTGGTATGTGAGGATAATTGATCCTGATATGTGGAAGGTGATAACTCACGGTCCTCATAAATTATCGAGGGATGTATCTAAATGGACCAATAAGGATAGATTGAAAGACTCTATCAACTCTAGAGCATTAGATTTAATGAAAGCATCACTTGACAGAGCTCTAATTTCATATGTTTCTTCTTGCAGGTCTGCCAAGGAGATTTTGGAGGAACTAAAGCTCACCAGGAATCACAATACATGCCTGATGGCTAACAAGAGCAACCATAGCAGTGATCAAGATGAATTCGAAGATGCTGAAGAGGTAGCCAATCCTTTCTCTAGTTACACTTTAGATGACTGGGAAGATGCCTATGTCAATCTGTTAGAATCCTATGAAAAACTAGAGAAGAAGAATAAAAGTCTGATAAAGAAGCTAAAAAATCTAGGGGATCCTATCTCTGGAGGTGAAAGCCTTGAAATTCTGAAAACTGAAAATGAAATATTCAGAAGACAAGTGTCGAAACTAGATGAAATCAAATCTGAACTTGATCAAGTCAAATATGAAAACGGAAAACTTAGAAAACAATGTCAGGAATCTGAACAAAGATTAATCAATCTTGAAAGTGAAAACAGATTGATCAATGAAAAGTTTGAGGCTGTTAGAGCTGTGAATTTAAACTTTCAAAAAAACCTTGAAAACTATGAACCAGAAAACCAGAGTTTCCTAATTGATGTATTGTTTGATGATGATAAACTTGAGGAGGAGAACACTAGTTTGAAGGTAGAAACTGTGAAATTGAGAAAGGAAAATGAGGAATTGAAACAGTTGAATACTGGTATGTCGAAAAGACTTCTTATCTTAGAAAAAGGAAAATCTGTTGTTGATGAAAATCAAAATGAGCTCAAACTGAAACAAGAAATTGAAACCCTTAAAAATTTGAATGATGTGATGCATCAACAAATTCTGGTCTGTGAAGAAGATATAGTCAACTATGAACATCAGATCTCTTCCCTTCAATCTGAAATAAATGATCTGAACAATTCCCTATCAAAATTTGTGGAGGGAAAAGGTAACCTGGACAAGCTGCTGGGAATGAAAGTAAACTTTCAGAAAGAGGGGTTGGGTTTTAATCTTGTTAATAAAAAGAGTTTTGACAGTAAGCTTCACACTTCATTTATGTGTTCTGAGCCGACTAGCACAGCTAGTACACCTATCTTTCAATTCAAGGCTAAGAAGAACCAAAAACCCACTGTCAGTTCTGAAACTACTGAACAAACTCAAAAATTGGGAAAGAAAAAAGCCTCACATGGAAAGACCAAAAGTATTTCTACTGATGCTATGAGTACTGCACACAAGTCGCATGCACCCACACACATTCATGCAAAGATAATTTCATGTCATTATTGTGGAAAAATTGGTCATGTGATGCATAACTGTTATCTCCTGGAATCTGATGAATTGAATTTTCATTTAGGGATGAAGGAAACAAAAAATTCCAGAAACACACATGTGCACACGACTAAAAAGTCATTCAAGAATCAGTTTACTCACAAAAGGCAACTTAAATGTCTCCACTGTGGTAGATCCGGTCATGCAATGCATGAATGTTGGTTTCTGAAAGACAATAAGAGCAAGTCATTTAGGAGGCACATTGTTCCTAGAAATGCTCCAAGGAGACCTTATTGCAATAAGTGTGGTAAGTCCGGCCATACAACTAGGCAATGTTGGCATGCTCAGGGAAGGAAGTCTAACTATGAATCTGTTAAATTCCCTGTCAATAGAAACACTTCTGGTACAAATGAATTTGTTTTTGAAAGGAAAACTCTTGCATGTTTTGAGTGTGGTAAGTTAGGCCACAGAGCTAGAGATTGTTGGCAAACTAAAAATAGAAGAAGAAATGCTCATGTAAACATCAGAGAATTTCATTCACGAGCACATAGGTTTCATGATTATACTAATGTGCACATCAAGAACACAAAACATGTTGTTTCATGTCGTTATTGTGGTGGCTTTGGGCATTCTATGAATAATTGTTCGGTAATGAAAACTGATGATCTATTTGCCCAGAAAAACTTGAGAATGCCATTCAAAGGCATCACTGTCATCTCAGGACCCAAGACTGCTTGGGTACCTGTTTGTGCAAAATAAACTTTGTTTTGCAGGTGTGCCTTGGATTGAAAATAAGTTGGGGAATAAACCAAGGCACTCAAAAGAAAACCCCTTTCTGAATCTTTCAGGTAAATTCCTTGCACTTCCTGTTCTTAGACTTACTGCATAGCATGTTAGATCTATTTTTGCATATTCATTCATCATCTACATTGTCAAATTTGAATTCTCTGAACTCTCCTCATCTGAAGTTTATGTATTGCACTCAACTCTGTTGATGGACATTGCCTGATTAAGAATTCTCTGCAAACATCTGAATTTCACATGATTTGCGTTTTAATGATTGTCTGAATTTGCATATGCAGCCATTGAAAAATCTGATGCACTTAGGACTGTTGGTATTGCATTATCATGCATGACCACCACGGTATATTAAATAGTAAACTACTAAAAGGCAGGTGAAATCTGTCTGATGGTTCTTACTATGTGTGAGATGGTCCTTTAGACCAAGTTCTCCGTCTAGTACCATGGGTCATATCACTTAATAGGGCAGTCTAAATGAGCTTGAGTCACAAAATCATATGTTCAGCCTTCATTGCAAACATTGCACAATATAAGGGGGAGTCTGTCTAGTCTCATGCATTGTCTTCATAACATATAGGATGATTCAGTGCTTTTAGTTAGGGGGAGTCAATGCATTGCATATCACTTATTTTGAAAACTCAAAAAAAGGGAGGAAGTGACTCACTGCATATAGACAGGGGGAGCATGCTTAATCTCTTCAGTTGTGTCTTTGTCTGAACTCTTCCTGTCCACCTATCTGATTCATCTTGTCATATTTGTAGTGTCAGTGATTCCATCATCAAATGATCTCTCTTGACTGCTTCTGAAGTATTCATAATCTAAATTTATACCTTATCTGTCTGCCTCTCCTAAATCTGCTGAAGGAGAGCTTCACCTCTATCCAGTCAACTCTGAACTACTTTGCTCAAGAGCAGTCTCCCTGCTGCAATTTTTTTCAGAATCCATGCTGTTTGTTGAAATATCAGTCAGCCCACTTGAATTACTGAGCCGAGATATGAAGTAAACCTTCAGCCTGAATACTACTTCATAAAAGTTAAAACATCTTTAATGAGGAACCTTCTATTATACAAGCTTAAGAACATTTGTTAACACGAATTGGTTTAAGTCTTATGTACTCTTGTTTGGACGCAAAGAACTTGAAAATATATGATTCAACCTCTTAATAAACTTTAACTGTCTGCTTCATGTAAATTCATGTAAGACTTTCTAAAATCTGAAAAGTTGATATCTATGTCTACGTTGACTGAGATATATAGTGTATGTAGTTGTTCTTAAACACCTAACTTATCTGAATCCATTCTGAGAAAAAGTATGGATAGAGCAATGACTGTGGTTACTGAGAAACCTGTCCAAAGGATTGTGTCATGAAGTACCATGGTTAACTCTGTTTGAAGAGATGATTGGAAACTGCTGTGAAAATATGGCAGTGCAATGGCATAGTTGTATTCAGTAACTGGGGATTCTGGCCTCTGATCAAGGTGTATCCTCATGCCAAAGATACTTTTAATGCTACCTCTGCTCTCTAAAATGGGAGTAGCAATACGGTTGTCACACTGAGTAACTGAGGATTCTGGCCTCTGATCAAGGTGTCTCCCCACGTCAAAAGGGGTTGATAAACCAAAATTGCTCATTCAAAAAAAAAGGGAAAAATATGAACCAGTGTAAATCAAATTCTGAAAGAACAATTAAAATTCAGATGCATTCACTTCTGTATCTCTTAAAGCAGTCATGGAAAGTAAACTAAGTAAGATGGAAGTTGGTTGAACTAGAATTTTATATGAGCTTGTAGTTCCTTTTTATTAAGAGTTGGTTCAGATATGAGTACAATCTCTTTAAAAAAAAAAACTCGGTTTACATCATTCTTAAACCATATCGGACAATCAAGGATTCATAAGCTTTTATAATGGAGGAATCTAAAACTTAAATTCTATTTTATGAAGTTGGTATCATGCTGAAAAGTTCTATATCTCAATTTTCACTATTTGCTGAATCTGTTCATCCTATTGCTCTCTATCACTGTGCCTTGATTGACATTGGTTCTCATTTATGTGAGGCACAACTCTCAGTATAACATGTTTACTTGCAGCCTTTGGATAACCAGAGTTCATCCTTGTAGTTTACTCTTACATCATGGATCATAAGGGAAGAACTCTCTGGTCTGTTTGAGAGACTATATGCAAAAGGGGACAATGTGCAAGTGTGTCTGATTATGTTGTTTGTCTGCATTAGCTCTCTACCTTCTGCCATGTCAAATGGGGAGTATTTGTTGCATATGCATGTCTGCATAAGTTATCTGCCTAAGGGGGAGAATTGTTTTAATTGCTTCTGATATTGTGTTGCCCACGTCTGCCGAACTTTTTTGGGTGTCTTCTATGACATCACTAGATTATCAAAGTATTGTTCTCTTTTTAATGAAGTCAAAGGGGGAGAATACTTTGATGAGTCTAGTCTGAATATTCCATTTCTTTCATTCATGAGACTCACAGTGTTGCCATCATCAAAAAGGGGGAGATTGTTGGATATTGTGTTTTGATGATGACAAACACTATGACTCATATGTTTGATGTCATATGTGTTTACTTCATACGGTACCTGTTATATGCATTAACTGTGAGCATGGCATAGTCAGTACATTGTTCGTCCATTGTGATCTGTGTCTGCATATGAATTGATCTTGTTTGCATGGCATTTCATCGAACATATTATGCATGATCTGTTGTATAGACTGCATTGATAGTTCTCCTACATACATTGCATCGGTGCATCCTTCGATTGCTTTATGCATGTTGCTTTATGCACATGCTAAGTCTATACAACCGTTAGCTGATAGCTGAGCAAGTCTATACATTCTTTAGCTCAGCTCCCAGCTGAGTCTCAAGTCTGTGCATCGCTACATGCATCACTTAAAGTCTGTACAGAGTTCTGCATAGTTTGCATCGGTCAAGTCTGTACATCGCTTCATGCATTTCTTCAAGTCTGTACATTGGCAAAGTCTGTACATCATTGGCTTGTGCATGCATCATCTTTCAAAGTCTATACATCGGTCAGTCTCACTCAGCATCTCATGCTATCAAGTCTATACATCGCATGCATTACACACAGCAAGTCTGTACATCCACGGTCTCACTTAGCGTCTTTGTGCATGGAGCATTCAAATCTGTACAGCATGTGCTCGCAAGACCAAGTCTATACAGATTTAGTCCATGCGTAAGCACAGCAAGTCTGTACACTGGTGTCGGTTGCACACATGTCATATCAAGTCTGTACATTGGTGGCAAGTCTGTACATTGCCCTGCTTCAGGCACGCTAAGTCTCTACATCGTCTTGGCACTAGTGAAGTCTGTACAGAGTCTGCCTAGTCTGCTGCATTCTAAAGTCTATACATCGCCACCTCTTCATGCATATGCACAAGTCTATACATTCATGAGCATAGTCTTTCACTCATTTTCAATGTGCATACTTCACCTTGTGCACACAGCGATACACACCTACAAGTATGTACATTAGATTGGCGGCATGTCAGTGCATCCATGTTCAATGTACATACTTTCCTATTACAAACTGCATGTCACTCATTCAACGTCTGCACATCCCTCAGTGGCATATCTGTGCATCGTTTGCACAATACACACAGAGTCTGCACACTCGTTGAAGGCATGTCCAAGGATTCATATTCAAAGTCTATACATTCTGTTGCATATGCATCTTTCATACTAAGCCTGCACACGGCGGTCTTGACACACAGCAAGTCTGTACATTACTTTCTCATATAGGCACACTGCAATTGATGCATCAAGTCTGTACAGGCTCAGTTCATTTATCAAAATGACTCGATGCATTCAGTTCTTTCCTGTCAGATAAATTAACTCACACTGATAACAAATCTGTTCTAACAGGACTGCGGATTCGAGGAGATTAATGAATACACGCGATCCAAGAATGGAGATGGCTCAGGATCATGACAATTGTCATCCTGCAGGCTGAAATGCTGACACGTAGCCAATGTGTTAGGGCAGGAATTCGTGGAAGTCACACGCCCACCTTCCTGCTATAAAGAGGAAGCTTCTCCTTCGAGTGAAATAACAAGAAAGCAAGTAAGTGGGCGTAGCAGAAAAAAGAAGAGAGCTCGAGAAGGAAAGAGGAAGAGAGATTGTGCTGTGAGATCGTGAGAGAAGAAGAAGAAGAGAGCAGCAGAGAGGCAGAGAGAAGCAGAAGAAGAAAAAGAGAAAGAGAGATAGAGAGCTCGTGAAGAAGAAGTATAGAAGCTTCATCAGAAGATTTGTCTTCACTGGACTTTGGATCAGATCTAATCCAGTCAGCTCTTGCGAGAGCCACATTCCTGTTGGATTTCATTTACAGCTTTCAGTCGATGTGGTTCTACCTTTTGTTTTCTTTCCATTTGGTCACTATATTTTCTGATTCTCTGGTTTGAGGTCGGGGTTCCCTCTGGGTTTCAGAGGAAGGGAGACATGGTGTCTCCGGTTGCAGGTAGTGGTTACTACCTGTGGGTTCCCTCCGGTTTGGAGGAAGAGAGACCTGTGTCTTTGGTTGCCAGTGACTGGGTGTCACTGGTGGTTTCCCTCCGGTTTGGAGGAAGAGAGACTTGTGTCTCTGGTTGCCAGTGACTGGGTGTCACTGGTGGTTCCCTCCGGGTTGGAGGAAGAGGGGAGGTTGTTCCCCTTGTCAAGCTGTTAGGCAGCACCTATTTGCAGACTGAGTCTGCAGTTTCTAGCCTTTGCTAGTGGAAGCCTCACTCTGGTTTGGAGTGAGGGGTCGACGTAGGTCTGTGGACCGAACCACCTAAAAAATCCTTTGTGCAGTGGTTTGTCTGTTTGATTGATTCCGCTAGATGCATGCTAGGACCGTGATCTAATTGGTTGTCCATGTCCTAGTGTTTGATGGGGTATGCATCTTTGATGTTTGAGCATTTGTCCATTGAACTTGTGATTATCACCTCATACGGATTTTAAATTGGATAAAAATCTTTACAAGATCCATTCACCCCCCTCTGGATCTGTGTTTGTCTCTTTATCCGCACCTAACACGGGCTATACATCGCCAGTGCAGTGTCGCTCATGAGCCTCTGATCCAAGCCTTGCCTCCTAGGTAGCCTGACAGTGGTGTCACGGAGGAAGTCAAGGCGCATCACGAACCGATCCAGGAGCAACATGTTGATGTATAGTTGTCACTCGTCCCTGGTCTTCTTTTCTATTGTCCTGCACTCTACCTGTGGAGAAAACCTGAAGGCGCCACCTATGAAGAAAAGAGGATGGCAACCGAAGATCCGACTGGCTGAAGTGATGTCCTCCCTATGAATGAATTTCATCCTGACACCCATCCAGCACTCTATAAGTATCATGGAACCGAAGAGTGGACCTCCTAGGGCTGCAGAACTAAGGCCTTCATGTTGTGCCCCTGTGGTTTTGATGATGGTTTTGATGATTGGTTTTTGATGTGAGTTAATCACTGTGAGTCATCTTGCTGTGTGAGTCATCATGTTGATATTCAGTCACTTTCTGTTCATAATGCAGTCTTCTTCAAATGTTCAGTCTGATTATCAAAGCATTGTATTGCTGTTCAGTTAGTTTAACGGATTTAAAGCTTTGCATGTTTTATGTTAGTCATTTTATCTGCTGCATAAAGCATGTTCAGTTATGCTGTCTGTTTGTGCAAGTCTACACATTGCTGGGTCTTATTCAATGCCCTCATGCATACACAAGCATCCTGTTTGCATCAAGTCTGTACAGAGTCTCCTACACTCCTTCATATCAACTCTAGACATTGCATGCTAAAGTCTGCACATCGGCACTATAGCGTGCATAGCTCAAGTCTGTACATTGGCCAAGTATGTACATCGACTGTTCACAAAGTCTATTCACTTGACTTCACTTCAAAGTCTATACATTGGCTAAGTGTGTACATCGCTTACATTTCTTGAGATCAAGTCCATACGTTACACTGTTTCTTCAAGTCCATACAGTGGCAAAGTCTGGACATTGTGCTTTAAAGATCACCAAGTCTATACATCGTGAAAGTCTATACACTCCTCTTAGCCTTAGCATCTATTTTGAAGTCCATACATTGGTCTTCAGTTCAAGTCTGTACAGCGTTACGTTCTCTTTGGAAAGTCTGTATAGCGTGAAGTCTACACATTGGCTTCGCTCCATCAAGTCTATACATTCGACTGCATCCACAAAGTCTGTACAACATGCCTTGTTGTTCACAGCTTTCTTGTTTGTGACTTCCCTAGTATTTTGATGATGAGCATCACTATGTTAAATATTGTCATTTTAATCAGATATCTTGCGTAATGTTATGCATTTGAAATTTTCATGATTAACAGGAAAACTGCTATGAGGTAGTACCTTGTATGTCCGTACTGTTCCTTTCATACTTCGTGTTGTTTATGTTCACTACACTTCGTGTTGTCCTTTTGTACGTCGTGTTGTTCCAACTATGTTTGTTGATTGTCTTCGTGCTGTTTACTGAAGCAGCTCGATTTGTTCTGATGAACTTCGAGTCGTTTTCCTGTGAACCTCGTGTCGTTTCTTCAGTATTTAGTTGCTCATCTCGAGTCATCCTTTTATTTTTTGCTCTTGTGCTTTCGTGTCATTTATTGTAGTTACTCGAGTCATTTTCCTGCTTTCACTATTTTATCACGTGTCGTTGTAGCCGTTCCCGTCTTCTGTCTTCGTGTTGTTTTTCCTAGACCCCGTGTCCTTTTTGCTTTGTGACCACACTTCGTGTCGGTTTCTGTTTTCGTCTTCGAGTTGGTTTTAGTCCGTGTCATCCTCGTCTTCGAGTCGTTCGTAAGTTCGAGCGATTTTGTATTCGAGTCGTTTTTTATGTCTTCGTGTTGTTTCTGTGTTTGTGTCTTTGTGTTGTTGTTTTTATGTCTTCATGTTGTTTTTGTATTTGTGTCTTCGTGTTGCTTCTTTCTATCTTCATCCAAGGTTCCTCTGATCGTGTGTTTCTATCGTTTCACTCCGTGTTATTTCCTTCTCACCCCGTGCTGTTCTCATCTGACCTCGTGTCATTCTCTCTTTATTACGTGTTGTAGTCATCTTGTGTATCTCGTGTCGTTCTTAGTATAGTGCATCTCGTATTGCTATTACATACCTCATGCAGTTTTAGTTTTTGTGGCCCTGAGTTTTAATGGTTTTAATTTCTTTGCAGGAGAAGAAGAAAAACAAAAAGAAGAAGGTGGTCCGAGGAAGAATATTCCCCGGTGTCTGGGCTGCACGTGATCCAATACTAAAGGAACCAATGCTATAAGAGCATGTGGCAAGAAGGTTCTGGATCGAGCGCGGGAAGCACACGCCTCGCATGAACCCTCCTGATCGCTTATAAAAGCACTGCCTCACCATCTACGAAGAGACAGGAGCTCCAAGGTTACAGTAAAGAAATTTGAGTGAGAGCAGACAAAAAAGAGCCTCCCTGAGAAACTAGAGTGATCCAGCAGAAGAGAAGAGTTGAAGAGAAGAGTTGCAGAGAAGAGAAGAGAAGAGAGAGCAGCAGAGAGTGAAAGAAGAAAGAAGCAAAGAAGAAAAGAGTGAAGAAAAGAAAGAGAGAGACAGAGAGCCACCGAGGAGAAGAGAAGAGAAGAAAAAGAGAAAGAGAGAAAAGGAGAGCAGAGATCGAAAGAAGAAGAAAAGTGCAGCAGAGAAGAAAAAGAAAGTGAGAGGGAAGAGAAGCTTACCTGAAGATCTGTCTACTGGACCGTGGATCAAATCCAGGCCAGTCAGCTCCATGCGAGTCACATCTGTGTTATCTTTCTTTACAGCTTTCTGATCGCTGTGTATTTTTCCTTTCTTATTTTTCCTTTTTCATTTGGTTAATCCTTGTTCTTCCGATTGCCCTGTTGGGGATTGGGTTCCTCCTGTGGACTCAGGAGAAGGGAGATCTGATCTCCGGTTCTGGGCTTGTGGGTTGCAAGTCCAGGGGTCCCTCCTGGTCTGGAGGAAGAGAGGTCTGCGACCTCTGGTTTGCTGGTGACGGGGAGTCACTGGTGGGTTCCCTCCTGGTCTGGAGGAAGAGAGACTTTGGTCTCAGGTTTCTAAGTGGCTGGGAGTCACTTGGGGTGTCCCTCCGGTCTGGAGGAAGAGGGGAGGCTGTTCCCCTAGTCAAGCTGTTTGGCAGCAAGTGTTTGCATACTGAGTCTGCTGTGCTAGTGTTGCTAGTGGAATCCTCACTCCGGTTGGGAGTGAGGGGTGGATGTAGGTCTTGGTGACCGAACCACCTAAAAATCTTCTGTGCTGTGTGATTGGGCTTGTGCGCTTGTTCCTTATCTTCTACCACCTTCACAGATTGCTTTATGCATTCTTGTTTCTATCCGTGCTGAGAGTTGATTGCATTCTTCTGCTTCTGCTAGTTGCTTATTTAGGTGCCTTATATATATTTGCTCATTGGTTTAAAAGAAAATTCAATTTATTCTTCAGACTGTCTATCTTGCATTTGATAATGTTCTAGTCTTTTATTGAGCGAAAAGTTTTTAAGGGTGGGATTCATTCACCCCCCCCCTATGAATCCTTGCACCGAACCTATCAGTTGGTATCAGAGCGGGTCTCTGACTAAACAGATCTAATAATCTGCAGAGAATCCTGCTAGTCCTTGGTGCATTTCAGAGTGTGCTTTCAATGCTCGATATTTTGTTTCATCGACTTGTGCATTGCTTTGCTCATCTGGTTCTATTGCATTCCCTGTCATCTGGTCTACTGCGCTGAATCTGGTTGCCTCTTACTCAAATGGGTCGACCTTCGGTTTATGACGGTTCTAACTTTGATAGTTGGCTAGGAGGCCTATGTGTGTACGTAGACTCCATAGATCCCAAACTATGGAGGCTACTATCTAAAGGCCCACACAAACTGCCTCATGATGAGACCAAGTGGTCTAAAGAGGATAGTATAAAGAACCGTGACAATGTCATAATCCTTAACATCTTAAGAGCTGCAATCAATACTGATATGTACCCTCTTGCTCTCAGGTGCACATCTGGAAAGGAAATATATGACAGAGTCGTCTCTGCGCATAATCAGCAAGGTGATAGCTGCTTGATGGCCAACCGAGATGATGAAGATGAGATCTCATCTCAGGTAAGCTCTGAATCAGATGGATATTCCTTTGATGAATTGATAGTGATGTATGAAGATTTGTTCAAAGTATCCAAGAAATTAAAATCTGAAAATATAAGGTTGAAAAAGAGATGTGAACAGATTAACTCTAATGTTTCCTGTGAAAACTGTCAAAGACTAAAAATATCTCATGATATGTGCTTAGCTGATCTGAATATGAGTAAGGAACAAATCTCTTTATTGGAAAATAAAAATGATGAACTTACTCCCAAGATTTCTGAACTAGAAGATAAGCTGAATTCATTAGGAAATGATCAAATCTTAACTAATGAACTGGTTCAGAATGAACAAATAAGAAAGGAAAATGAAGAGCTGAAGCTACTGAACACTTCTATGTCAGAGAAACTTCTTCTCTTAGAAAAAGAAAAATCGGTTTACATTGAAGAATCTGAAAAATTGAGAAATCTGGAACAAGAAGTTGAGGAATGTAAAATTGCAAACAAGGTACTAAGCGAATGTGTAAATTGCAATGAACAAGAGATTGCCAGTTATGAAATACACATCGTTTCTCTGGAAAATGAAATTGAAGATTTGAATAATTCCTTGTCAAAATTTGTGAACGGAAAAGATAATCTGGACAAGATACTAGGAACAAAGGTTAATTTTCAGAAAGAAGGGTTGGGCTATAACCCTTCAAACAAGAAGAGTTTTCAAAACAAAATTCAAACTTCCTTTGTTTCCAGCTCAACTTCTCACAGCCCTCAGAACCTTCCAGGTTATCAGTCAACTGCTCAAAAGAAAACAACAGAAAAATAGAAAGAAAAGCATCAACATGTTCCTCTTCCCACTCTGCATGTTTCACCCACACACTCACATGCATCTAGAAAAAAAATGATCTGTCACTACTGTCACAAATATGGACATCTGATGCATGAGTGTAATTTGATGGAAAAGGATGACCTAGCAGCTGCACACAACAATCAGGGTAGAAAGCATGTCTTTAGAGAAAGGAAAATTCATTGTTATAATTGTGGAAGAATAGGACATGTTGCTGCACAATACTGGTTAGATTATCATAGAAAAACCCTCTCTAACTGTTCTCATTGTGGAAAACATGGCCATACAGTCAAGAACTGCTGGCATGCTCAGGGAAAAATATTTTCTCAAAATATAAAATTTCCTGCAAATAGAAATGTTTTTGTTAGGAATAAATCTGCCTTTAAGAGAAAGATTTCTACATGCCATCATTGTGGGAAGCCAGGCCACAGAGCTGTTAACTGTTGGCTGGCCGGTTATGAAAAGAAAAATTTTCATGTCAATAACAGAATTAATCATGTTCACTCACACCATGTTCACGCCAATGCTAATGTATACAAGGAGAACATGAAATCTGTTATTTCTTGTTATCATTGTGGGTAGGTAGGGCATTCCATGTATAATTGTCATATCATGTGTTGTGATGATAAACATGCGAAAAATCTGTTGAGAAAACATGCTAGGAGTGTCACTGCTAAACCAGGACCCAAGGTTTCTTGGGTACCTGTTACATCAAAATGATGTGTCTGCTATAGGTGTGCCTTGGAAGCTGAGGAATAAAAGGGGAAATAAACCAAGGCACTCAAAGAAAAATCCCTTCTGAAATTTTCAGGTAATTTCTCTGCATCTCCTATTTTGAAATTCTTGCATATCTGCCATTTATAGTTGTTTGATAATTGTTAAAATGCATAACCTCTGAAAATAAATTGCATTCCTAATTTTCTGAAAAAAATCTGAACTGCTTATGAATGTGGCTTGAAATTTGTCTATTGCATAGTTCATTGAAAATCTGTCCATTGCATTCTGAAAAATCTGATTAGTTGAAATTTGATCCATGCATGCTGCCCATGTTGAATTATCATGGTTGACCTCAATGGTATATAAATGGTAAGGTACCAAAAGGTAGGGAAGTCTGTCTGGAGGTTCTTACTATGTGTGAGGTGGTCTTTTAGACCAAGTGCTCCGCCTAGTACCATGGGTCACCTTGCTGGTTAGGACAGTCTGAATGTGCATGAATAAAAATCATATGTTCAGTTTCTCATGACAAACATTGCATGTTTTAAGGGGGAGTTACTTGCATGTATTTTTGCATACATAAAGTGCTTTGCATTTCCTTAGATTGAAAATGCCAAAAAGATTGTCTAAATACATGTTGTCAGGGGGAGTCAATGCATTGCATATAGGTTGTCAAATGCATACTCATGTGAGAATTCATTGCATATTCTTTCTTATTGATTTTGTTGACAGACCTTGAACATATTTTTGAAAACATTGAGCTTCAAAATCTCTCCTATCAATTGGTAACAATTGGTATCATTTAGTATCAGAATTATTTCAGTCCTTCATGAAGATTTCAATGGGCTATCTCGATCATAAATCTGAAAAATCTTGAACTAGAAATCTTCTATTATATGCTTTTATGAATGTCTGAATTAACTCATGTGGTTTAAGCTTAATGTATTCATGGAGTTTATCTTTAAAATCTCTTAACATATATGAATCATGTTTCATAAATCTTAACCAACTGTTTCATGCTGTGTCTTGCAAAAAACTTCTAAAATCTGTACTTTTGAATACATGACTTTATTTGGTTAAGTACATGAGATTAATATTATTTTGAAGAAAATGAATGTTTCTGAATTGTCTAAAGGGTAAAGTAATTGTCAGAGCAATGACCTTGGTCACTGAGAAACACATGTCCAAAGGACTGTGTCATGAGGTGCCTTAGTTAACTCTGCATAAAATTCATTGAAAATCAGGCAGAGCAATGGCATGCACACTGAGAAATACAACTCACTCATCACGAAATGATTTACAGTGTGTCATGATGTGTAAATGCTATCTCTGTTCATATAAAGCATGACAGTTAGTCACACTAAGTGCTTAGGGATATTGGCCTCTGATCAAGGTATATCCTCTAGTTACAAGGTGTGCACTGAATTAGAGTGCTCGTAAAATTTGTAGCATGAAAAATTGTTGAACAAATCTCAATATCTGAATATTGATGCTATAATCAAATTGCTACAACTCTAGACAAAATCATATGACTTCAAAATTGCTTGATTTCAATACTGATGCATGTAATTCCGAAAGAAGTCAATAAAGTTGATTGTGTAAGAGAAAGGAAGTTTTATCAAGATAAATATGAGGGCTTGGTTCATTTTTATTAAACCATGGTTTTAGACATCAATACAGAATTTTATTGAAAAACTCTGCATACATCATGTTTAAACTATGCTGATCAATAAAATTCATTCATAAGCCCTTATAATGGAAGATTTTGAAATATTCTGATTTGGATTTATGAGAATGACATTTCCTTGAAAATCTGACTGAAATTCTTGAAGTTGACGCCTCTTTAGAAATCTGCTAATTGAACCTCTTCTGCTCATTGACCTGAACTTGTCCTTGTTTGCCCCTGTGGTCTCCTTCTCATCTATCTCATAAGATTCCACTTATTGAGGGGGAGCTTCCATGTCATGCATCACTTGCATATCAATTGGCATCCATTCAGGGGGAGTTTCCATGTCGTATGCATCATGCTGCATAGAAACTCTTAAAGGGGGAGAATTGTGATCTTACATTTTGAAATCTCCATCTGCATATGCATTCTTACTCTCCCATGATTCATCTTGACTATATCAAAGGGGGAGATTGGTTTTCAATTATAGCATGCTGGTTGCTTTAATTTCTCAAACTATTTTCTTTTTGATGAAGTCAAAGGGGGAGAATAGTTTGAGTCATCAGATGACTCACTGTGTAGTGTTGCCATCATCAAAAAGGGGGAGATTGTTGTGCCCCTGTGGTTTTGATGATGGTTTTGATGATTGGTTTTTGATGTGAGTTAATCACTGTGAGTCATCTTGCTGTGTGAGTCATCATGTTGATATTCAGTCACTTTCTGTTCACAATGCAGTCTTCTTCAAATGTTCGGTCTGATTATCAAAGCATTGTACTGCTGTTCAGTTAGTTTAACAGATTTAAAGCTTTGCATGTTTTATGTTAGTCATTTTGTCTGCTGCATAAAGCATGTTCAGTTATGCTGTCTGTTTGTGCAAGTCTACACATTGCTGGGTCTTATTCAATGCCCTCATGCATACACAAGCATCATGTTTGCATCAAGTCTGTACAGAGTCTCCTGCAGTCCTTCATATCAACTCTAGACATTGCATGCTAAAGTCTGCACATCGGCACTATAGCGTGCATAGCTCAAGTCTGTACATTGGCCAAGTATGTACATCGACTGTTCACAAATTCTATTCACTGGACTTCACTTCAAAGTCTATACATTGGCTAAGTGTGTACATCGCTTACATTTCTTGAGATCAAGTCCATACGTTGCACTGTTTCTTCAAGTCCATACAGTGGCAAAGTCTGGACATTGTGCTTTAAAGATCACCAAGTCTATACATCGTGAAAGTCTATACACTCCTCTTGGCCTTAGCATCTGTTTTGAAGTCCATACATTGGTCTTCAGTTCAAGTCTGTACAGCGTTACGTTCTCTTTGGAAAGTCTGTACAGCGTGAAGTCTACACATTGCCTTCGCTCCATCAAGTCTATACATTCGACTGCATCCACAAAGTCTATACAACATACCTTGTTGTTCACAGCTTTCTTGTTTGTGACTTCCCTAGTGTTTTGATGATGAGCATCACTATGTTAAATATTGTCATTTTAATCAGATATCTTGCGTAATGTTATGCATTTGAAATTTCCATGATTAACAGGAAAACTGCTATGAGATAGTACCTTGTATGTCCGTACTATTTCTTTCATACTTCGTGTTGTTTGTGTTCACTACACTTCGTGTTGTCCTTTTGTACGTCGTGTTGTTCCAACTATGTTTGTTGATTATCTTCGTGCTGTTTACTGAAGCAGCTCGATTTGTTCTAATGAACTTCGAGTCGTTTTCCTGTGAACCTCGTGTCGTTTCTTCAGTATTTAGTTACTCATCTCGAGTCATCCTTTTATTTTTTGCTCTTGTGCTTTCGTGTCATTTACTGTAGTTACTCGAGTCGTTTTCCTGCTTTCACTGTTTTATCACGTGTCGTTGTAGCCGTTCCCGTCTTCTGTCTTCGTGTTGTTTTTCCTAGACCCCGTGTCCTTTTTGCTTTGTGACCACACTTCGTGTCGGTTTCTGTTTTCGTCTTCGAGTTAGTTTTAGTCCGTGTCATCCTCGTCTTCGAGTCGTTCGTAAGTTCGAGCGATTTTGTATTCGAGTCATTTTTTATGTCTTCGTGTTGTTTCTGTGTTTGTGTCTTCGTGTTGTTGTTTTTGTGTCTTCATGTTGTTTTTGTATTTGTGTCTTCGTGTTGCTTCTTTCTATCTTCGTCCAATGTTCCTTTGATCGTGTGTTTCTATCGTTTCACTCCGTGTTATTTCCTTCTCACCTCGTCCTGTTCTCATCTGACCTCGTGTCATTCTCTCTTTATTTCGTGCTGTAGTCATCTTGTGTATCTCGTGTCGTTCTTAGTATAGTGCATCTCGTATTGCTATCACATACCTCATGCAGTTTTAGTTTTTGTGGCCCTGAGTTTTAATGGTTTTAATTTCTTTGCAGGAGAAGAAGAAAAATAAAAAGAAAAAGGTGGTCCGAGGAAGAATATTCCCCGGTGTCTGGGCTGCACGTGATCCAATACTAAAGGAACCAATGCTATAAGGGCACGTGGCAAGAAGGTTCTGGATCGAGCGCGGGAAGCACACGCCTCGCATGAACCCTCCTGATCGCTTATAAAAGCACTGCCTCACCATCTACGAAGAGACAGGAGCTCCAAGGTTACAGTAAAGAAATTTGAGTGAGAGCAGACGAAAAAGAGCCTCCCTGAGAAGCTAGAGTGATCCAGCAGAAGAGAAGAGTTGAAGAGAAGAGTTGCAGAGAAGAGAAGAGAAGAGAGAGCAGTAGAGAGTGAAAGAAGAAAGAAGCAAAGAAGAAAAGAGTGAAGAAAAGAAAGAGAGAGATAGAGAGCCACCGAGGAGAAGAGAAGAGAAGAAAAAGAGAAAGAGAGAAAAGGAGAGCAGAGATCGAAAGAAGAAGAAAAGTGCAGCAGAGAAGAAAAAGAAAGTGAGAGGGAAGAGAAGCTTACCTGAAGATCTGTCTACTGGACCGTGGATCAAATCCAGGCCAGTCAGCTCCATGCGAGCCACATCTGTGTTATCTTTCTTTACAGCTTTCTGATCGCTATGTATTTTTCCTTTCTTATTTTTCCTTTTTCATTTGGTTAATCCTTGTTCTTCCGATTGCCCTGTTGGGGATCGGGTTCCTCCTGTGGACTCAGGAGAAGGGAGATCTGATCTCCGGTTCTGGGCTTGTGGGTTGCAAGTCCAGGGGTCCCTCCTGGTCTGGAGGAAGAGAGGTCTGCGACCTCTGGTTTGCTGGTGATGGGGAGTCACTGGTGGGTTCCCTCCTGGTCTGGAGGAAGAGAGACTTCGGTCTTTGGTTTCCAAGTGGCTGGGAGTCACTTGGGGTGTCCCTCCGGTCTGGAGGAAGAGGGGAGGTTGTTCCCCTAGTCAAGCTGTTTGGCAGCAAGTGTTTGCAGACTGAGTCTGCTGTGCTAGCGTTGCTAGTGGAATTCTCACTCCGGTCGGGAGTGAGGGGTGGATGTAGGTCTTGGTGACCGAACCACCTAAAAATCTTATGTGCTGTGTGATTGGGATTGTGCGCTTGTTCCTTATCTTCTACCACCTTCACAGATTGCTTTATGCATTCTTATTTCTATCCGTGCTGAGAGTTGATTGCATTCTTATGCTTCTGCTAGTTGCTTATTTAGGTGAGCCTTATATATATTTGCTCATTGGTTTAAAAGAAAATTCAATTTATTCTTCAGACTGTCTATCTTGCATTTGATAATGTTCTAGTCTTTTATTGAGCGAAAAGTTTTTAAGGGTGGGATTCATTCACCCCCCCTCTGAATCCTTGCACCGAACCTATCACTTCATACAAGTAGGCGAGGGCGGCCTGGGAAATAGATAGACCCTGCCACAGACCACTAATGGTGCTAAGGATAGGGGTATCTAACACATGGTCGACATAGGGGAACAGGATGGCCCCGCATAGGCAAATAGACACGGCCTTAGCTATGGTGATGGGGACATCGAGACAAGACCGTCCGCATTTTATTTGCATTTATGTCCTTTCATCTTTGTATGTATACCCTTGTGTTATATGGGTACGCAATTGTTAGTCTTAGTGGGTTTATATATAAAATTCCCGTAGGCCCAAGCAAGGGGACCCTCACCCCTTTCCCATTGGTCCACGTAGACCATGTGGGGCTGGTCAACCATCCTAGGTGGCCATCTAGAAGGTTGGAATGCCAATTGACCACATGGTAGACAAGTGGTTAAAAAATTCAAAGGTAGGCTACCTACCTTTCCTACCTTGTCCCCCCATTAGAATTAATTAGGAATTTTATTTTTTTTATTTTATTTGGATCAAATATGAAGTCCCTTAAATGCCCCTCCAGATCCTAGATCTAAGGGTATTCATGGTCTTTTTTTATTTATTATATATGTCATGTACTTCTATTATTCTAGAATTAATGAAATGAGAAAAAGCATTGTGCAAGAGCCCCCCCTTGAGTGAATTTTGACCTCCCCTCTCTCTCCCTCTGGTTTCTTCATCCCCAAACCCCATTCTAGAGTGGATCTACCTTCTATCTCCCCCTCTCAACCTCTGATCTTCACCGGTGCCGCCGCCGCCGCCGTTCGTGCCGCCTTCGAGCCCCCGCGGAGCCGTCTTCAAGTTTCTGTCCTGCTGGATAGAGGTGTAGTTCGTGAATTCTTGCTGCCACCCACGAGCTCAGATGGATTTGAAATTTTGAGGGTGTGTTCTTACCTTGAATCCCCACCTCCACCTAAATTTTCATGTCCAAACTCCTCCCTTTAGTAATTTTCCATTTTCGCTCATTTTGCATTCCCAGATCTGTTTTATCTCTGTCTATAGTGACAACAGCTCTGAATTTCCCATCACCGACCACCTTTTGGAATTTTTCATACCTTCCCAATTTTACTCGGCGTTCTGTCCATCATCCCCTACATCCACCATTTTTTCCTGATTTTTTATCTGCCCTCCATCTATTTTTCAAAATTCGTGTTATATCTCAGCTACAGTGATTTCAGCCCATCTCCAGATCCGACCCACTTCCAGTTCAAAAATCCCATCAATTCGTAGCCACATCCAAACTTGTCCAAACCAGTTTTTCTGTTTTCCTAGATCAATTTCCCACAACTTTCATGAAGAAGGAAAAGTCTGAATCCAAGGGTTTCATAGCGGTCAAAGGTAGTTCTCAGATAATAGCCCTACAGATCTGAGTGTTCGGCTACTGTACAATAGGAAGTTGTAAATTCATTAAAGCCCAGATCAGTGCCGATCCAGGCCATATCTCTAGGCCTAGGTTGAAGGATTTGAAGTTATCTTTCCAATGGCGCCAGTCTCGTGTCGATCCGACATCGGGGCTGATCGCAGCGCCTGTTCTCGCCGGGACGCACGCTGAAAACCAGAAGCTGCAGATCCGTGGCCGGTTATTCCGACCGGTGCCGAACGAGCCGCCCGGCCTCCGACCGGTGAACCAGCGTGCCGCCAGCCCGGGGAGCGCTTCCCTAAGTGTCCCCACTACAGCGGTGCCACCGGGTCCCATACGGCCCCTCCGGACAGCACGTGGGCCCCACCGTCACAAGTTCGGGTGCTGCCGAATCAACGCGAGAAGCCGCCCGTCAACCCGAATTCGGTCCTCCCGGACCCCATTGTGTAGCCCTTTACCTCCCTACGTGGAGTGGGCAGCGACTAGTATTGCTGTAATATTGTGTATTATTGTTCCGGGAGTACGAGTTTCGGCCGGGTCCGTCGTCCCCACGTCGAGCGCGTGGAGGTATCGTATTCGCTCCTTGCTTGGCATTTCGCTTATTTCCATATATGCTTGTTTATGCCACTGCTAGAGAGCATGTTTTAGGACCTAGCTCGCTATAATTTCATATCACCGCTGCTGCGAGAGAGTGAGCGAGACCGTCCCGTGACCCGATCCGGGCTCGAAAGTGTGAATTGACCACCCTAGCTCTTGCCAGTTTCTCAACCGTGCACGTCCGATGCTTCCCTCGTTAAGGGACAGTCACGAGCTTGTCGTGTCCGTGGTCCCGTCCCGCATCATATGGCCTCATGCCATCCACATTTGTTCTTACAATGAGCAACCACCCACTGGCTAAGAGGAAGAAGATGGATCTGATGTGGGCCTATGAAGGTGCGGATGTCCTTGCTATTTGGTATAAACTCTCCCAAGATGAGGCTAGGGTCTATAGGGGCAACAGTATGACACACTAAGTCCTCCTCACCCGCCTTGGACCTAGGAAAAGAGAAATAGGTCTCTACCTCCTCTAGTAGGATAGTGGCCTCAAAAGAGGGGAAAATGAACGTATGGGTTTGAGGATGCCAGAGTTCTACCAGGGCTGAGATGCTATGCCAGTCTAAGGACAACTTCGGGTAGTTTTGGCCTAGTACCAAGAGTGGGTGTAGGTGCCAAGACTTCAGGACGGGTATCACTGCTAGGGGAAACTCACGGATCATGGGGGCCATCCACTTTAAGGTGGAGTAGCGCCTGGGGCCAGGGAGAAGCTGAAGTAGAGAAAAAAAAGGAAAGAAAAAAAGGAAGAGAAGAGAGAGGAAGAGCATTTTAAGCTTTGAAGGAATTGATGTGAAATTGAATTGAACAAAATTGAAATGAACATGAACTTACCTCTCTCATGGGGCTAGAGCTCAAATGCCCCAGGATGGTGGTCAGCCGTTGTAGCACGCCGTGCTCCTTTTTAGCCGGCTGTGGACCTTGGTAAGCCACCTCTCCCATGGAGCTCCCTTCAAAAGACCTTTTCATGATGGTTTGATGAAGAGTAACAAGGATTTCAAGGTTTGGAAGAGGGTTACGATGTGAGTCACGAATTTAGAGTTCCCTCCTACTTATAGAGCTGGTTTAGGATAGTAAACCAACTATAATTAAGCTAGGATAAGTTCTAGATCGGGTTAGGATAGTGGTTGGGTCGGTTTGGGGTGTTTATCCTCGGGTTGGGACTCTCCAAGAGGGTCCCGATCGGACTCCCAGTGCATGGAATTACGCGGTCTATCGATAGACCACTCTGCTCAATGAGCGATCGGATAGAGACCGTTCCATATGTTCTACACAGTTCGTATCCCGGCACTTGAACGGTCTCACATAGGCCGCTATGTTCAACACACGGTCAAGGACGAACCGTCTTATCCTTTCAACGGACAGATATTAAGCCGTTTAATTGCTTCTATGGGTTCTGGCCTGATTGTTTTCAACGGTCTAACGGGAGGCCGTGTAGGGTCTTTGGGCGGTCCTATGGAAGACCGTTTAGAGATCTGAAACCTTATCTTTTTGCACCAATGACACCCAACCTGTGGCGTCTCTCCCTCTCTCACTCAATTTGTTTGGCGTCTCTCTCTCACTCAAATTGTTTGACGTCTTTCCCTCTCTCACTCAATTTGTTTGGCGTCTCTCTCACTTAAAATTATTTTCTCTCTCTCACCCACTCGTGGTTCTCTCTCACACCAACTCAGAGTCGTCTCTCCCACTCACTCACATCATGTCGTCTCTCGCTCACTCGTGTCGTCTCTCTCACACGTGTCCGTCTCACTCGTGTCGAGTTAGTAGTTGGAGTTAGTTAGTTAGTGTCAAGCATTCGCATTCATTCACACATTCATTCATTTATCCACAAAATCAAACCAAAAACATATCATATCACTATCATATCATGTACAAAAGTCATGTCGTAGTACAAGAGTCAAGTCTCTCCCTCCCCCTCTGGTCTGTCGCTGTCCCCGGCTCCCTCATGCCTCTTTGGTGGAGGCAACGCTGAGGTCGCCTCCGCGCGGTGTCGTCGGCGCCGCTCATCGTCCTCCTTCCTCCGTCGATCGGAAGAACCTGTGAAGTAACTCCTCACAGAGCCGTGAGTGCCGTGGCTGCCACTCGGGGCTGCCCTACTATGCTCCCGACTCACCTCTCTGAGGCCCTCTACTAGCCCCTCCAGCTTCACCACCTGAAGCCGGTATCCCTCCGCCTCAGACCGGTATCACTCCACCTCTCCAGCATTGGCCCTGAGTCACTCCAACTCGGCCCATAGGAGCGCAGTCTCTACTGCGTCCACTGGCCGGCTCTGAGCTAAGTCCTCCTGGAGCCGGACCGTCTCCTCCCTTAGCTGGGCACTCTCGCCCAGCGTAGTTGTCAGCTCGACCGCCTGCATACATGCATCATTGTTAGTTAATTGCATTCAATATAATCATAAGCATTAAGGGAAGGTGTAGTGTACCCTCTCAGTGAGCGTCACCTTAGCCCCCTTTGCCCGTGCTACCATCCGCGTGAAATCGGCATCTGGCTCCGCTCGATCTATAGGGGTCTGTGAGGAAGAAGAAGGAGCGTCGGCGCCCTGTCGTTGGGTCCCCTCAGCTCGCTGCATGTAAAACTCTAGGTCAGTCATTTCATGGCATAATCATAATCAAAGTGCATAATTAAGAGTTTAGGGTTTAGGAAAACTCACCAGTAGGGCGAGGGCCTATTGAGCCTTGTCACGCTCTCGGATCGTGGAGTGGAGGAGCCCCTGCAACTCCGCAATCCGTCCCTCAGGGTCGATCTACATTTAGGAAGTCCAAACATCAGTGCATAATCATATAGAAAGCATAATAGAAAGGCATTAGGGTTTAGAAGTTGTACCGGTTGGTGGGCAGCACGGAACACCTGGTCTCGATAGTGCCTGGCGTACGTTGTGTAGTACGCCGCGTCGCTCTCCGCTCGGGTGGTCACAACCCGCCCGAGTGCTATCCAATCCGTGATCTGCTCTGCAGCTCGCTCCCTCCAGTCAAGCACCGTCGCCACGCCTCGCGGGTGTCACCCCACGCACTCCCCCGGCTTCTCCGGCGTCGGGAACTCTACTGCTGGCTGATAGATGCCGATCGTCCTCATCACCAATCTGAAGTGGAGTGGCTCCACTACATTCATGCATTGAAGCCACACATCGTGTCTAGAGAAGGCGAGGGCCCCCACTACCCAGGGCTGGCCCTCGTGCCCCTCGTCTGCATAGGGAGTCCACCGCACCTATCAAGTAAGAAGTCGCATTAGCATCACACATGTAGAATTGCATTTAATTAAAGGGTCAGAGTTTAGAATCGTACCGAGGTGTACGGTAGGGTGTCCACGTCGTCATGGAGCCCTCGGACCTGTCTCCGAAGGCCTCCGGTCTCCCAAGGTGCGGTCCACCTCCTGGCATCGGTAGGAGCTCAGGGTGAGTCTCCTCACCTCTCCCCAGCCCACATAGTCATACGTAGGCCCACACCTGCATTGCATCTCACCAAACATCAACATGTAGCGCATGTAGGAAGCATATAAGAGTTGCATAACTAGTCGAGTCGTACCTAGAGAAGAGGTGAGAAGCCGCCGAGCATGGTCCACCTACTGGTCGAGCTCAAGTTGTCGAAGAGGAATGTGAGGACTGCAGCTCCCCACGCGTAGTCGCTGACGTGGTCGAGGTCCTGAAGCAGCGGAAGGAAGCGGCAGTTGATGACGTCTGCACGTGTCGTAAATAGCAACCGACCAAAGAAGAGCGTCATAAACCTCCTCAGCACTCGATCTACCTCTGGTCCCGCCTCTGCCGAAACTCTCGGACGAACCCGGTCCATCAGCCTCTAGAGGTGCTACTCGAGCAGCTCCCTTGTCGCGATCCCTGCTCTCCGTAGCCCTAAGCTGTCCTGGAGTGCCACCCGGGTCAGGGTGGTGGACTGCCCCTCAGGGTGCAGCAAGTCCAACTCCAGGAGCTCCTGGGCCATCTCCCGGTAGTCGGGGTATGTCCTCCCGCTAACCGGAGACCCATGCACGCGTAGGCCCGTGATCCGAGCCACGTCCTCCAACGTGGGGACCATGTGCCCCCACGGAAAAAGAAACGTACGACTCACTAGGTCCCAGCGGTCGTGCAGAGCATAGAGGAGCGGTGTGTCAAATCGGCTCACCTCTATACTCAGGAAATCCGAAAAGCCCATGGTTGCCAGCCTCTCCCGCTGGAAGTCGGGCAGTGCGAGGTACACTGCCCAGACCTGCAGCCATGAGATGCGGGTCCTACGTTTTCCCTGCATTCATTCGCATAATTGCATACATTTAATAACAGATTCATGCATTTTATATAATGAATAAAAGGAAGGGAAAAAATGCATTCTGCTCACAGAGCGGTTCCCTATGAACCACTCTATATATTGCACGACCTAGTATGGACCGCTTAGTTTTCCATGTTTCTACCTAATAAATGGCTTATTTTAAGCCGCCCATTTGTCTCACGGTTTAGGAGTAACCGTCTCACTGTGCCCCGTTCAGGCGCCCGCGGCCACTTTCTGGCCGCCCAGTTACTTCCACGGTAATTGACTTACCGTTCTGTACCCTCTCAGTCCCCTTCATTTCCTGGATTAGCACAGCTAGTCCTTAACCGTGTGGTGGTCCACGGTCCTATGTGGGCCATTCTGTTCCCAACGGTTGGCATTATGAACGGACCAAAAAGGCCCGTCCTAGTTATCACGGTTTTCCTCAAACCGTGCTAGACCCCTCACTCCCGTTAGTTCAACTCCTCAAGAGCTGACAACCCTGGACCGCTCAAGTTAAGAGCGGCTCTATGTGAGCCACGTTGTCTTGCTGGATGGCTCCTGTTGAACTGCCCATCTCACGTCATCCCCGACGATGTCAAACCCCCTCCGCGTCGGCGGTGAGGGCCCATATGCCCTCCCAGCCGGCCCTAAAGGGATCCTATGCCCCTTCTAATCCCCCTAAAACGACATGCACATTAAAAATGGGAATGGGGAGGGTTTTTTAGGCCTACCTCGGGGTCCCGTGGAGCTTTGGCCGCCATCGCCGTGGCCACCTCAGGTGCTTGGGGCTCTTCTCCGGCGTCGACGGGCGCCGCTGCTCCTTCTTTGACGGTCGCAGCTTCTTCCTTGGCCTCCGGTGGCAGCCTGGACTCTCCTTCCGTGGCGGGTGGCGTCACCGCCGCTTCCTCCGCGGTGGCCGCCGACAGTGGCGGTGGGGGACGTCTTCTCCGACCATTCCTGGGCACCGTGCTTGATGCTTGGTGCGCATAGACTAGGGGGGAGGTCGAGAGAATGGGGGAGATTGAGGGATTGAGAGGGGGGGAAGAGGTGTTGGATGTGGGGCATTTCTCTCTTCCCTCCCGCCGTCGGTTACGGTGGGGAGGGAGGGAGATGAAAGGTTTTTTTTGTTTTAAATCGCCAGTCATTAAACGGTCTATCGTGCGACCGTTCAGAAACAGGGCGGTTGAAATCTAATCGTTTAAGCCCCAACGGTGCATTATCCTTGAACGGCTAGTAAACGGCCGTCCATTTTATTGAAAGGTTTGAAATGGGCCGTTCTCTTTCTCATTCACGATCAAGCTATTTGTCTGTGCACGGCCTAGACCAAGTCGTCCCTTGATTATGGGCGGCCTTCTATTGACCGTTCAGGTGTTGAAATAATGTGTTGAACTCCTTCTTTGCTGCATCATATGGTTAATTGATGAATTTGATTATTTCATGATATATATTGCAAATCATGTTCATAAATTTTCTTTGCAGCATTGCGTCCAGTTGCCGTTTCACCTGCACAGGTAAGTCAGGTATGGCCTTCTATCCCTATATCCTTTATTGCATTACTATATGATATTGTGCTATATTAGCTCGGGAACCAGTTGGTTGCTCGCGTGTTCCAGGATCTGATGTTACCCTTTAACAAAAACAATGACGATCCAAGTTCACGTGTTTAATCATCGGATAGGCTGTTAGGTTGGGAAAGATTGAGGGATGATGGTTCTATCTTGCACGCCATGAGTGCAGATAGTTTCTTGACCCTGATTGCCCCGGTCTAGCAATATTATTCTTGAGTATTTAGTATTTTATCCTTTCTTTGCATTCGTTTTGATGATTTCTTTTATTTTAGCCCAGCATGCATCATACGCATCTTTTGAGCATTCATGACCCATGGTTTGCCCACAAATGTCCCACCAGTGATGGATGGCTATGCGTTCATGTTTGAGTAAGAGGGACAATTCCACTCTGAGTTGGAAGGTTCTCTCTGGTCGGTTCACTTGGTTTGGTTGATTAAGAGTCTCCCGTCTGGAGTTTTAGTCTATCTCTTTACTTTTAGTTACTGCTTTGATTCCCTCATTGGTTGTGGATTGTGTCTCCTGATGAGGTTGCCTACTTTTACCCTTACTTTTACCTTAGCTTAGTTCCTCCAGATTGGTGTCGCTTTTGGTCTGACTATTCCTTGTGAGTGGTTTGGAGTTTTTCGGAAGATTTCTATCGCTTGTTGGCAATGAAATAGGTGTCTTTTTACCTTAACGCCCGCTTTTCAGTCCGATTCGCTTCATCTCCACGTCCCATCTCGCTTTCGCTTCACCTCCACTCGCTCCCCTGCAAAGTGGACGTTAAGAAGGGGCATCTGTTGACACCCATTTTTTGCCGATAAGTTGAGTCATTTCTCTTACTATCATTTGTTGATGCCTCAAGTTATCCATTACTCATTGGGCTATTTTCAGGCATGTCCTTGGGCCCATTTTATGGGTACCTCCCTCCCTGGCTCGGTATGCTTTAATTCAGGGCTTAATGGGCCTTGATTTTACTTAATTTATCACATTTTATCAATTTCAAGCACCCAGCTTTTGCACGGTCAATCGCCTGACCGTTCAGTAAATGAGCGGTTGGTTCTGAGCCATTCATATATTTATCGGATATTTGTGTGATTTTCTGGATTTCCACCGATAAGCTTTAGAACGGTTCTCATGAAGCCGTCCCAATTAGTGGAACGGTATTCATATGGCCGTCCAGTTCCTAGAGTCCCCAGGGCGTTGGTTTTTCATATAATTATCTATTTATCTATTTATTTGGATTTACCACCGACAAAGCCCACACGGTTGGCCTTGGGCCGCCCCATTAATTGAGTGGTCTATCAGTAGACCGTTCAATCCATAAGAGTCCAAGGTGAAATATTCGGTCAGTTCGATGGATATTTGGATAATATTTCTTATTTATTGAATTTCCACTGACAGACTTGGACGGTCCTCCAATGGACCGCGCAATAGACTGGGCGGTCTATCGCACGACCGTGCAATGGTCCGATTTCTGAAGAATTTAGGGTTTTTCTATCTCCATCCGTGGTTTTATCCTCAACTTATTCCACCCATTTCTCCGCGGATACTCCACCAAATGGGTGTCGTTTGAAGTGGTTGGAAGATAATTCATTTATCTATGGATTATCTTTTATTATCTCGACCTAAAATTCACTGGAAATCCTAATTTTGGGGCTGGCTTTTGGGGCTTTATAAATAGACCCTAAGGCCAGGCTTTGAAATGGGGGGAGATCTAAGGTCGACGGCGAAGCTCTGCCGAATCTTTGAGCGACCTACAGTTAGGGAGGGAGGCCTTCTACCTCCACTCAGGCCTCCGGTTCAGGGAGTATTCATTGTTTTGAGTCGTCGTTTTGATAGTCCCACCATCCTTTTCTTCATTGCATGCTTCATTTCCTAGCTCTCTTCCCACGTCTTTTCACTCTTGCACGTCATACATACACCCTCCTACTATTTTTTCCATGCCCCTAGGGGTTTAAAACTCCCAAGTATCCCCCATTCCGATTTATTATGTTTATTTCCGTTCGTTCTCATAGTTTCTACACCTCACAGTTCTGATCTTGGATTTTCCTTTGTGTTTTCCATTGTGTTTTGCAGGTCAGCAACATACTAGCACGAGGCCCATCCTTTTTTGCCGGCCGGAAGGGGTGGAGGTCTAGATCCTACAACTTAAAACCTGGAGGAATTGCGCGGTCGTATTCCTGTCCGTCCGAGTAATAGCGCGGTCTTCGCAGAGCCGTTCTTTGTTCCTCGGTGGCTTCCTCTGGACCGTTCTCCTGTCAAGCCAGGCTTCATCCTGCGTTCGTCCCAGCACTGGTGAGCAGTCTGTCGATTGACCGTTCATTAATAGGGTGGTTCTCCCCGAGCTGTTTATTTTTGCAGTGCTGTCCACAGGCGAGTGTCTCCCTTTTCCAAGGTACGGGTGTATTTATTTTACATTTCGGAACCTTGGTAGCGATCATAATGCACACACACTCACACCTTTCTGCCCTTCTAGTTTCATTTTGTTTGTGTCTTACATAGACATAGGAGAAGGATAAGGAAGCACCACTAAAGGAAAGGATCAAGTGGGAAGGACATATTTTCAATCAATAGTCCGCTTCATAGAAATCTTCTAATGAGAAACCCAAGCCTGGGTGCTGGGTAATCTGCAACAATTCTTTGTCCATGTTGGGTGGGTACCACAACTTCTTGAACATTCTATTATGGCTTGCAGCTTGGAAGAAAGGCACATGCTGCCTCCTTGCTATCTTGACCACTCTCCTAGTCACATCGGGAATCCCCATAATTGGGACAACTGGGTCATAAACTTCTTCGGGGAATTTGCAATCATCATCCCCCTTTATCGGTTGTTCATTACCCGTGTAGAATATTGTGGGTTACCCCTCAGGGTTAGGAACCTCCAGGGTCTTCAATAGTTCGACTGTCTAACAGTCTCTATCTATGATAGGCTTTATGATCCCTGAAAGGACTCTCACGTTCGGCTCGGGGTAAATATCAGAGGAGATTGCTTTGAGCACCCCTCCTTCTTCGAAAATTTGTGATACCTTCGGCTGAGTTGTATAACTCGGTAGTGGCGGTGGAAACCAATCGCTAGCCTCTGCTGCCTTCTTCCCTTTGCCTTGAGCTGGCTGGGGAGCTTGTTTCAACTTTTCCACATAGAGTGAGGCATCAAGTAGATGGCACTCAAACACCTCAAAAGGGTGTAGGTCGGAAAATATCCTTTCTTCTCTTCCATCTCGGGGGTATTTGATGCACTGGTGAAGAGTAGAAGGTACCACCCGGTTCTGATGTAGCCATGGTCGACCTAGTAGCGCTTTGTATGAGGTGTCTGAGTTTATAACATGAAACTGCACCTTGGTGGTGAAGTCTCCAAGCGAGAGGTCAAACTCCGTCGTGCCCATGGGGACTTCAAATTTCTGGTTGAACCTAGTGATTCTCAAATCCCTGACCTTAGTCAGGTGCACATTGAAGTAGTGCTTCTGATAGACTCAGTAAGGGAGTTTGTTCACTGCTGCCCCTGGGTCAACTAGAATTCTGTTTATAGGCTGCCCATTTAATTGCCCCTTCATGTATAAGGGTCTATTGTGGCTAGCAGAGGGTAGGAGCATATCTTCCTCAGTAAAAGTGATGGCTGTCCCGGAACGCATTTTGGCAAAGCAACTCTCAAAGCGTGTCGAGGTTTGCAGGTGTTGACACCTGATTATTTTCTTGAATTAATCAGGGATTAAGCATAAGGAAATACTCCCTAAATAGAACAAAATGGCACAACGCCAAAGGTGCTCTACTAACCGAGTTGAGATTGAAAATTGAGACATTACGCCTAGTCAAGTGGCACAACATAACAATCGAGGATCGTCCCTAAGCACAGGGCACTACACCAGCCAATTTCCCGACAACCGAGTCGGATCCAAGGTTCGGGACAACCTGTCGTATTGAACGGCACTCTGAAAAGATTCGGGGACCACCCCCGAATACCCTACATATGGTATCACACCGTCGGCGCCTCTGCGACCAGGTTAACCCGAGACTCAGAATAGCTTGCCGTACCATACGGCTCTTCGTCAATAGGCGGGAGTCACCCTGACTACCAGACAAACGGCATCATCATGCCGACACCTCAATTATCGGGCCAACCCGGGACTCCCAGCAACCCATTGCGTCACGTGGTGCATGACAAAAAGTGTAACACCCTGAAATATAGCTATGTTGTACTCTATATCACCGAGGTGCATTTTAAAGTATCGGCTCAGTTCTTGAAAAGAACTCCGAAGTTAAGCGTACTTAATGGGGAGTAGTACTGGGATGGGTGACCTGCCCGGGAAGTCCTCCATTCTGGAACCGATCACTGTTAGAAAGGGACAAAACCATGAGGTCGGTAGGCCAAAGCGGACAATACCTCGATGGTATAGAGTACGGGGCGTGATAGAAAGGTATCAGAGCTATACCCCAGCCGGAAGTGTGAGAACTAAGTGCCATGCAAGCACTAGTGCAACGCTATGGGAGCCACCTCTTGAGTCCGTAATGGAGCAAAGTGCTACATAGTGGGAGCCACCTCTTCAGCCTGTAGGGGCCACCTCTAGAGTCCTACCTGCCTGGGGGCTTGATTGCGTGATTGTGTGCTAAATGTGCCCAGCGACGAGGACGTCGCCTATATAAGAGGGGTAGATTGTAACACCATGAAATATAGCTAAGTTGTACTCTATATATAATACCTCGATTTCTTTTAGAAATTAATTAGAATAATCCCTTAATAAATAGAATAAGCTAGATTTCAACTATTTTATAAGAATCCTTAAAAATTATATTCTTGTAAAGGATAATACGTTTAACAAACTTGTCTTCTGTGGCCAACTCAAATAAAATCTGTAAGTAGGTCGAATTAGTGGTTTAAGCCCAAATTAAACACTTAGTTAACCATACCTTGAAACGTCAAATTCGAAACCAATACTCCATCAAATGAGCCCAAATCGGTGGCAACTTAAAGGCTAGGATGGGAGGATCATTTACCCTCTCTTAATCTCTCGAAACCCTAACCCTAGGAGATGCATTCGGCGGAGTTTGGATCGAGTCAACTTTTACGACGGCGTTCACATTGACCCGACTTGCGTGGACGAATACTCCGCACATAGAAGCCTCCAGAAGGTGTGTGACCTATTAAAATGAAGCTCTCTAACCCTAAAAGCATTTAGAACCACAGCGGCTGCAGAGGAGTTGGACCGAGGGAGATCTAGAGCGATTAGTGGCTGCGTGTACCGGCGTCTTTGGTATTCTTTCTCCTTCCTTCTTCATCCGTTTCAAGTAGGTGATAGCAAGCCAAACCCTACAAATAATATATGGTTAGAAGCAGCATCGTGTTAGCTTTCCATTGATGTAGAAAGCCCTAAATTCTATCAAGTATCCTGCGAGAATTTTAGGTTTTAGTAGAAGCATGTCACATCTAGGGTTATAATTGTTCCTTTTCGATTAAGTTATGATTTCAGGCTGTAAACATAAAATTTAGTCATGCATCTTGTATAGTTTTTCCTGCTCTTTCTTTTGGTAGTAAAAGCCCCAAATTTAATGCTTTATATCGTGCGAATTTCATGTTTTAATTTAACCCTAGAAACCTCACCGAAGTCGGGCAAGGCGAGAGGGGTAGCGACATATTTGGACATGTGCGGCCACACGATAGACCGCACATCCCAGACATGCGGCCCTCTGTTGACCGTTTATATGTTTTTATATCTGTTCGTGTCCCTGGAACGTGCGGCCGATCCCTAACCGCATATGTCACCTGCGGCCAGTTCTAGACCGCACATTCTTCCCAGCGGCACACTACCGACCATCCATATCCAGCAGGTGTTCGGATCTGAGGGGACGTGTGCGGCCAGTCTGTGACCGTTCATTGGGATGTAAGGTCCAGAACTGACCACACATCTGTAACAGAGCAGATTAAATTGTCATTACAGCATGTTATGTTAGTAGACTAATGGTTAATTGCATGTTAGCAACACACCTAATAAACTGTAATTCATGACAGTAAATAATTCTTGCTGATCTATTTAAATTGAGCTTGATCTTGATTCATCTTTCCAATAAATGTCAAATTTAAATTGTGAATCCTTTATAATTGAATGGCTATTAGGTTTATACTTGTTATAACCTAAATCTTGAACCAGTGTATCCCCTAGTTTTGATTTAGACTCAATCGAACCGCTGTTACTTGAATTAATCCGAATCGGATTGACAAAGACTTGCGCGGCTATTTATAGACCGCATATACCCATGAACGGGCCAATATCGACCGTTCATACCTGGCTTATGCCGACTTGTCTTGGCCGATTATCCTTGATCTATCTTCGGCCAAATCTTGTTTTGATCAGTCCAGTAGACCCTAGGCCGACCAGTAGACAGTGGGCTGGACTCTGGTTCAGTTCCACCCTGCCTATGGTAGCCCGGGAGCCCACTTGGGCTAAATTCTAACTCTTGGTTAGGTCCTGTGTTGTTGTGGACGCGATTTATTTTATTATTTGTTTATTTATTTATATTTATGGATCTATTTATTGATTTATTGGCGTGCCAGTCACTGGGGTGACAATTTTATTGTGCGCTCGATCTGACATGGTCAGTCGATTGTGAAGTCCGAGTCAGGACCCGAAGTCCGTCATACCATGAACGCTATGACGTTAATTACGTCCTTCGAAGGAAGGACAACCCTTGATTAAACGCCAAAATAGGAGGCCTCGAGAGGCAAACATGTATTCATGTGCGCGAAATGGAACTTCATACCGGAGCTAGGAAGGCGGGCAAGATAATAACATCAACCATAGAAACGGATGATATCGTTAAGTCAGCAGTTCAAAGACCGAGCTTAGGGGGAAAGGGAAAATTTCAGTCACAGGCAGACTGGGCCGCGGCCATGATGGGGGTTCAAAGCATCGATCGATATTTCGACAGCATTTCCCCTTAATCTGGATTATGCCCAGGGGGGAATAGACTATCACCCACGGAGTGCCGGGATGAAAGCCGAAAGAGAGAAGTGCTGAACTTCCCGAACCGCATATCTGCCATGGGGCAATGTATGATATTCCCTGTAGAAGCCGGTGGAACTCATGCAGTGACAGAGCCCTCCCGAGCTAAAGGGGTTATTCGTGAACCCGATGCGGTACGACGGAAAGCGAGCGAACGCTCAATGTTGCGCCCTCGCACGCGGATCGACCTGCGCGGTCAGGTCGCGGGGATCAAGGGGGCAGCGCCCCTTGCGGGGGTTTCTGGGGGCGGAGCCCCCGGAACAAAATTTGGATTGAAGGCCCAGTAATAAAATATTTGAGTAGGTTATGAGTGCAGTTCAAGCGTGCATAGGTTCCCGGCGTAAAGGCAAGGAGGCCGAGAGGTTCCCGGCATAGGCTTCTCGGCGCGAGGGCCAAATGGCCATAGGTGTGGGCTTCTCGGCGCGCAGGGGGCCAAAGGGGGGTTTCCCGGCGCGCGAGGGAGAAAGCCAATGGGGCTTCTCGGCGCGCAGAAAAGAAAGCCAGGGAGGCTCTCGGCGTGAGCTTCCCGGCGCGCTGACAAGAGGGCCAAGGGGGTGGCTCTCGGTGCGAGGGTCCCCGGCGCGCTCAGGGCCGTGCCGAGAGCTATGGCGCCGAGAGAATGTTGGTGTTCTCGCGCCGTAAGGACCCGTAAGGGGTTCCGGTGGCTCTATTTTGGGTTTCTTGGCGATTCGGGACAGGCCAGATAGGTTCTGTGAAGTCAAAGTGGATCAGTTCATCAAATCTGAGCTGGATTAGATTTGGGCTTTACAGAAGCAACAGGATAGAAGAGGGATTTAGGAAGACTAGGGTCGAGGGAAACCCCGTCACCATTATCATGCAGAGCCCGGGGGACAACCTGATGTCGACTTTCGTCTCCTGAGAGAATTTTGGCAGCACCTCCCCTGGACCGAGCATTTGCCGGAGAATGGTATAGGCTGACATCCACGGAGTGCCGGGGTGAAAGCCGAAAAATGAGTGAGCACTAAGACTCGAAGAGACTGTCCATGTCTCTGGCATCAGTCACTATTCCCCTTCTCGGAGACCGACGAAACCCTTGTAAAGACAAGGTCCACCGAACCCACGGGGTTGCATGTGAATCAAATTCGGGACATAGGAATGTAGGGGAGGTCCTCCCCATTATTGTACCACCTCAGGGCACATATGATGATCTCTGAGCATCCCCTAGATGGATGTACAGGGAACCAAAAGGGTCGAAGGGTGGCAATGCAGAGGAGGGCCTTGGATTGGGTTTCATTGGCCAAAGCAGGGGTATCGGCGTGGTTTCTTTGGCTGGCCAAGGGGGCTCTCGGCGTGGGTTTTAGTGGCTTGAAGAGGGTCTCGGCGTGGGGTTTGGTGGTTGGCCAAGGGGGTTCTCGGCGTGGGGTTTGGTGGGTGGGCCAAGGGGGTTCTCGGCGTGGGTTTTAGTGGCTTGAAGAGGCTCTCGGCGTGGGACTTCCCGGCGCGCTCATGGCCGCGCCGGGAGCCAAGCGCCGGGAGGCCGTGGGCTATGGTTTTTTCAAAGACAAGGGGTTTGTCGTTTAGCTGAAAGGAAGGGAAGGCCTCTCGGCCTTACAGCTCTCGGCGGGGAAACTCGCACGCCGAGAAGGTGGAATGCGGCAGGACTTCAGGGTTTTCAGAGATGCTACGGTACTCTATTTCTGGGATTTCTGGGTTTTTTATGGCTCAGATCGAGACCGAATCAAGGGTGCATGAGGAGGTTTCATGAATGCCTCTGCTAGAAGGACGCCAAGGGAGTTGAGAGGCCGAATCATCAGGGGGAGGAGAGACCATCGTCGGGGCCTGAGTAGCTTTTAACTGTCTGCTGCCAGACGTCTGCGGGAGTCAAGAGATGGCTGTCTCTGATTCCCCAGACTAGCATAGCATCATCTGAGAGGCAAAACGGCGATGAAAGAACCCTCGATGCTGGGACCCCAAGCCTTAGTCATCCAATCGATTGGAATGAAGATCCAGGGTTGCATTCGTCTGCGGGCCCAAATGCATCATTTATAGCCGGCAATCCAGGGAAGCAAGAGATTGATGTCTCTGGTTCCCGGACAACACAAGAGGCTTGAGGAACAGACTCAAATACATACGGAGGGCATGCTATTGAAGCGGGAAGAGAGAAGAGAATAGAACCCAGCAACCCATTGAACGAGGGTGGGGGTTCTACCTTCATTCCTGTTCGAAGAACAGATCCGACTCCGAAGCCTGAATCATTTCACCGATGGGGCATTCATACAAACGGTATGCATACATATGGAGACAAAAGAAGATAGTATCGCCTAAAATCCAACACGGCCATTGCATTTATTCATCTCACCCTCACTTACATCGACTACATAACTGAAGCCAAGAAACATACAGGGGAGGAAAAGGGAGAGAATCATATGAATAATCTAAACATCAAGACCTCGACTATTACATACGGAGAATCAGTAAAAAGAAGAAAAAGAAACATCGAACATGGGGGGGGGAGGGTGGAGCATTGACTCCTCTCCCTCCCCCTATCAGCCCACCTGGAGCCCTTCTTCCTTCCTTTCTTCTGCTTCTTCTTTCGACGGAGACTCTCTCCCTCTCTTTTCCTATCTCTTTTTCTTTCTGGCTATCTGTTCGCTCTTTTTCCTTCGTCTCTTTGTTTTCTTTTTTTCTGTCTGTCCGCCCCCCTTGTTTCATCGAAGGAGTGGGTTTATATAGGCCTCTTGACTGACTTCTCGGCCGACAGCAACCGGCGCGCCTTTGATGAGGCTCCCGGTGCGCCTTAGTCGGAAGCAGTAGGCTTTTGGGCGCCCCTTCCCCGTATGGGCCTTGTTGGGCTTTCGGCGTGGCCACTATCGGTGCGCCTGTTGGTGGCCGTGGGCCTCTTCAGCAGCTTCTCGGTGCCACAGGTATTGGCCCATCTAGGGCTTTTGGGCTTCTTATGTTCATTTCTTCAGTTGTGAGGGCTGACTCATCGGCTGACATATCCTGTCGGCTGGGCTTCTTTCTTGCTCGTTCGGGGATGGCCCCGAGTATCTTTCGAGATCTTGTGTCTCGCTTCAGTTGTTCTCTATTAGAGCCGGCCGTCTCTTCTTTTCTTCTTTTCTTCTTCTATTCCTGAAAACAAGATAACAGAAATAAGATATTTTGCCAGAGATAAAGGTATTTTAGGGTTATTATTATTGTTTCATCGCTGCTATTATTATTATTTTTATTTTAGGCGTCAACAGTTGTGCGGCCAGTAATGGACCGTACTTCTTACAAGCGGCCCTGAGTGGACCGTTCAACTAATGAGCGGCTCTGTCAGGACCACACATCCCGGCCTCGATTCTGTAACTTTCTGGCCTTGTATGGCCCAATCCTAACCGTTCATATAGAAGGGCGGCCCGTCAGCAGCCGTTCAACCTTGACCTCCCGAGGGCTAAACCCAGCCTAGTTCCTGTTAGTGCGGCCCAATGTCGACCGCACAAGCCTTGAGCGGCCCTGTAGTGACCGCATGTCTTCCAGAGATTAGTTTTCCCCGTGTTTTATGGTTTTGAATCCAATAACATGTTGGTTATTGATAATTTGAACTCCTGGACAGAAATTCTGGATAGTATCTCTTCAACTTAGCCTTGGGATGTTCCGAGGTAAGTTTATACTTGATTATAATTGGCCATTTAACTTGATTAAAGTCTAGACAACCTGGGATCTTGGATCCAATAAATTAATGCCAACGCATCATAGGGGCCCGGTCTGGTCCTGGGGGGAGCGCCCGAAAAGTACTTGTGCCCATGGGAGTTTGTAATGATAGGGTGAGGCATTGCACCGAGTGCATGACTAGCGGGATGTCTATGATAATGATCTCTTATATCTTACTTGAATCGTGTTTGACTTGGTTACAATCTTGCTTGTTGGCCAATTTCCTGTAATTTCCTATTATATATATTGTTCATAAACATGCAATTGTTATAATCTTATCATTCTTGTCATAGTTTTATTCCATTCCATTCTTTAGCACTTTCTATTATTACGTTGTTTCATTCGATCGTTATATCTTTTCTTTCCGTTCATATGCATGTAATTAATTGGTTAATCACTTATACTTGCCTGTTGTTACCTACTGAGCGTTCGCTCATATAGTTGTTTCCCCCCCTTTCCAGGCAGCTCAGGTTAAGATTCACAGATGGATGGGAATGGGCGAGAGTGATAGCTTAGAGTGTATCAGCTAGTCGCTATGTTGAGTTTGTTTAGTTATTTACATCTAGCCATGTCTTAGAACTGGTGTTAGTTATTGTACCGGAGTCGAGTAGAGATTATGTTTGATTATGTTCAAGTCTGTTTGTAAGACGTTGATGGTTATTGTAATAGATTGGAGTTATTTCTGTTCATGGTATTATGTTAATTCTTAGCTTAGCATGTTATCTTTACTAGCGTTTTCTACTGCCGGTCCCGATATTCCGCGTCGGGGCGTGACAGTTTGGTGGTATTAGAGCCTAGGCTTTCTAATATCCCTAGGTTCTCTAAGTTCTAGGAGTCTAAGTTATACTGTAGGACCTATAACCTTGTTATAAGTCTAAGGACCCAACCTCGTGAGATTTAGGTAGAGGACTGGGGTTGAGTTAATAATCTAATTGCATGATTATCCATTCCTGATTGAACATAATATAACCTATTCCATGTGTAGGCTTTTGCAATGGTAGGAGAACACGTAGAATGGAGGAACTTGCAGCACACGGTTCAAGGACTTACTCAAGCTTTGCAACAAGTGGCTCAAGGAGGAGATGCAAATCATGGCACTAGCGACCTTTATCGAAACTTTCGTGGGATGAATCCCCCGCGATTTGGTGGCTCGACTGTCCCTGATGAAGCCGAGCACTGGCTTGAAGAGATAGGGAGGATTTTTGAAGTGATGCAATGCAGTGATCAGGAACGTGTCCTCTTGTCGACCTTTCAACTTGAACATGATGCGAGGACATGGTGGGACGCAGTGAATGCTACCCTTGGTGATAGACAAGTCACATGGGAGGAGTTCGAGGAATTCTTCAATGGTAAATATTTCTCTGATCGACTACAAGAGAAGAAGGCGGCTGAGTTTGCTACTTTGAAGCAACGAAATCTATCCGTAGCTGATTATGAAGCTCAATTCTGTCGGCTATCTCATTATGCTACTCATTTGATATCTATCGAGAAGATAAAGGCTAAGCGCTTTCTTAATGGGCTGAAGCTGTAGTATATCAACCAGCTGGCACCAATGGAAATTTCAACTTATTCTGAGATGGTGAGAAAGGCTCAAGTGTTGGAAGATACTTTAGAAATGACGAAGAGAATCAGTGGGAAGAGTGTTAAGATTGAACAACACCATACTGGTTCTGGGAGTATCAAGCCTGGTCATGGCAGGAAGAGGCCCATTAGCATGTCTGGTTCGTGGAAGGGCAAGATGCCGAGGATTGAAGACAAGAAACATGGCCCTATTGTTCCATTCAAGGGCGTATGCAAGTATTGTGACCGCCCAGGTCACAAGATGGAGGAGTGCTGGCGCAAGTTGGGTGCCTGTTTACGTTGTGGTAGTAGGGACCACCGTATTCTCGAGTGCCCTCTATTATCTGAGCAAGCTACCCCGGTGAAACCGCAAGGAATCAGGAAGCAGCAAGGCAAGCTCCAGGCTCTACAAGAAGATGAGACAAGACCCGCCGAGGAAGGTGGACTTGTCAAAGGTACTCTTATTATACATGATAAATCAGCTTTTGTTCTTTTTGATACTGGTGTCACTCATTCTTTTATTTCTCAGAGATTTACGAAGTCTTTAGCTGTGAAGCCAGTTTTGATGAATTCTCCATTAGAGATTTCAACTCCTATTGGTTCCGGTTCAGCAATTAAGTATTTCTATCCTTCTAGTAAGGTCTTGATTAATGAACAAAACCTGCCAGCTGATTTAGTTTGCATGGGTATGAAGGATTATGACGTAATCCTAGGAGCAGATTGGTTGGCTAAGTATGAGGCCAATGTTTAGTGCAGATATGGTTCTGTGTCTTTCACTGGACACCCTGGACTTTCTTTTATAGGAATTAGACACCATAAGTCTGTTCCGCTTATTTCGGCTCTTCGAGCTGATAAGCTGATGAGAAGAGGATGTAAGGCTTTTCTAGCCTTTGTTTTTGTGACCCCTGAGCAGAAGACTGAGATTGAGGACTTTTCTGTCATCTGAGATTTTCCAGATGTCTTTCCTGAGGAACTACCAGGACTTCCTCCTGAGAGGGAAGTTATCTTTTCTGTTGATCTAATTCCTGGTGCGACCCCTATTTCCAAAGCTCCTTATCGTATGTCTCCTGCGGAGCTAAGGGAACTAAAGCAGCAGTTGATGGAATTGCTTGAGAAAGGGTTCATTCGACCAAGTACTTCCCCTTGGGGAGCCCCTATATTATTCGTCCGGAAGAAGGATGGTTCGATGAGGTTGTGCATCGATTATCGGCTATTGAATAAGTTGACTATCAAGAACAAATATCCATTGCCAAGGATTGATGAGTTATTTGATCAGATAGCGGGAGCTCAGTATTTTTCTAAGATCGACCTTCGATCTGGATATCATCAGTTACGAATTAATGAGGAGGATATCTATAAAACAGCCTTCCGCAGTAGGTATGGGCATTTTGAATTTGTAGTAATGCCTTTTGGGCTAACGAATGCACCTGTAGCTTTCATGCAGCTGATGAACGATGTGTTTCGGCCCTATCTTGATCAATGGGTCGTGGTGTTCATTGATGATATCTTGATTTATTCTAAGAGTGAGGAGGAGCATGCTGAACATTTGAGGATAGCATTGCAATTATTGAGAGATCATCAGTTATATGCCAAGTTTAGTAAGTGTGATTTCTGGCTGCGAGAGGTGTCCTTTCTAGGACATATCATTACAAAAGAAGGTAAATATGTTGATCATTCGAAGGTAGAAGCAGTAAAGAATTGGGCTAAGCCTACTAATGTGACCGAAGTGAGAAGTTTCCTAGGCCTAGCAGGTTACTACCGAAGGTTTATTCAAGATTTCTCCAAGATTGCGGTAACTCTGACAAGATTAACCCGCAAGGAGATCAAATTTGATTGGTCAGAAGATTGCGAGCGAAGCTTTCAGACCTTGAAGGAATGTTTGACTACTGCACCTGTTTTGGCTTTACCTTCTGGTGAAGGAGGTTTTGTTGTATACACTGATGCTTTAGGTATTAGTTTAGGGTGTGTACTCATGCAGCACGGGAAAGTGATAGCCTATTCTTCTAGGCAGTTGAGGAAGCATGAAGAGAATTATCATGTTCATGATTTGGAGCTAGCAGTAGTGGTGTTCGCCTTGAAGTTATGGAGGCACTACTTGTATGGTGAAGCATTCACGGTGTTTTCAGATCATAAGAGTTTGAAATACTTATTTTCTCAGAAGGAACTCAATATGAGGCAGCGAAGATGGCTGGAGTATTTGAAGGATTTTGATTTCTCCATTGAGTATCATCTTGGAAAAGGTAATGTTGTGGCAGATGCCTTAAGCCGCAAGCCTATAGCCAAGTTGTCAAGTCTCATGTTACAAGAATAGAAATTGTTGGAGCAGTTAGCTAGTTTGGATCTTAATGTTGACAAGGATCGGGTTATGATTTCTCAGATTCAACTTAAGCCCGAATTATTGATGGAAATCAAATCTCTGCAAGATGATGACCCGGAGTTGGTAGAGATCAAGGGAAGCTTGGGTAACAGACCTGACTTCATGATGGCTGATGATGGAAGATTATTATTTCAAGGAAGAACTTGTGTACCTGATGTAGCTGAGATAAAGAGTAAGATCCTCGAGAAAGCTCATAGAGCCAGATACACCATTCATCCTGGAGGTACTAAAATGTTTAAGGATTTGAAAAGATCTTTTTGGTGGCGGAATATGAAAAGGGAAGTGGCGGACTTCGTAAGTAGATGTTTGGTTTGTCAGCAAGTCAAGGTGGAGCATTTCAAACCAGCATAGAAATTGAAACCCCATGATATACCCCAATGGAAGTGGGAGAGCATTGGCATGGATTTCATTATGGGTCTACCTAGGACTCGTACTGGATTTGATACAATATGGGTGATTGTCGACAGATTGACAAAATCGGCTCATTTCTTATCCATTAAGTCTAAATGGACAGTTGATGTTTTGGCTGCTTTGTATATGAAGGAAGTGGTAAGACTACATGGTATACCAGTCAGCATTGTGTTTGATAGAGACCCCAGATTCACTTCCCATTTTTGGAAAGGATTGTAAGAATCCTTGGGAACTCGTTTGAATTTTAGTACTGCTTTCCATCCACAAATAGACGGACAGACTGAAAAGACCAACAAGATAGTGGAAGATATACTTAGAGCATGCATGATTGACTTTGGAGGTAGTTGGAGTGATCATTTGGCATTGGTTGAATTTGCCTATAACAACAGTTACCAGTCCAGCATTCAGATGGCTCCATTTGAAGCTTTGTATGGTAGAAGCTATCGATCCCCGTTATGTTGGGATGAGGTAGGTGAGAAGCAATGGCTTGGACCATATCTCATTTCTGAATCGTCCAAGAACATCCATATTATCAGAGATCGGTTGCAAGTAGCACAATCAAGACAGAAGAGTTATGCCGACACCAGGAGGAGAGCATTGGAATTTCAAGTTGGTGAGTATGTGTTTCTAAAGGTCTCTCCTATGAGAGGAATTCAAAGGTTTGGTATTCATGGCAAACTGAGTCCAAGATACATTGGTCCATTTGAGATTCTGGAAAGAGTGGGGGAAGTTGCTTACCGTTTGACACTACCACCTCAGTTATCTGGAGTACACAATGTTTTCCATGTGTCTATGTTACGGAAAAATGTGTATGATCCCACTCACATTATTCAGCATATGGACTTCGAATTGAAGGAAGATCTGACTTATGAAGAAAGACCGATCAAGATTTTAGATCGGAAGCAACAACAACTCAGGAATCATTCCATACCGATGGTTAAAGTACAGTGGAGTCGGCGTGGGACTGAAGAAGCTACTTGGGAGTCAGAAGATACTATGCGGAGACAGTACCCCGACTTATTCTATGTCACGCCCCGACGCGAAAATCGGGACGTACAGTCGTGAACGAGCTGACAAGAGAGAGATATATCTAAAACAATACACAAGTGCTACAAGATGGAAATACTAAATGATCAATAACCAACCACAACTGATACAATAACCTCAAATTCAACTTATTACAACTGGAATAACAACCACTAAAACTCAATAATCATAACTGAAACTAAATGCTCTCCAAAACACAACTGAAAGCAAGATAACACACTGCTAACACACTAGAACTGACACACTCATGACATCACTCCTGCCGTTCCCCATCGGTAAGCGCGTCACCTGAAAAGCCTGGAAAGGGGGGGAAACACAACTATGAGCTGACGCTCAGTAGGAAATAACAGACATGTATAAGTGATTAACAGTTTAATTAGATTTTTAAAATATCATGCTATAAAGGATAATGCAATAAAAGGATAATAACGATATAATGAAACAAAATTAAAGATATTGCAAGGTCAAGAAATATACAATTGATAATGATTGACAAGGATAATAGATACAAGAATTTACAACAGGAGATATAACAAGAGACAGTAGTAAGGAATTGGCCACAAGCAAGTAATATAAGTTCATTCGCGATCAAGTAACAAGTAACAAGTAACAAGAGATGTTTGTCATAGACGCAACAAGCAAGCAAGTATTTCGGTGTAATGCCCCACCATGTCATTAGCATCCCATGGGCTCAGTAATTTTTCGGGCACTCTCCCCAGGACCAGACCGGGCCCTTATGATGCGATGGCATTTATTTTTATGGGTCCAAAGTTCCACCCGTCCAGACATTCAGTCAATTTTAATGGCCAATCAATTAGAGGAATTTCTGTCAAAAGCATGAGATTTAAGGACTAACATGTCCTTGGATTCCAAACAAAAACTCGGTTGATACGGTCACCTCGGTGCCGCTTTACGAGAACGGGACCAAAACTCGGTCCACGGGGTCAAGAAAGAACGACTGACAGTATACCGTTCAAGTGTGTAAGTAATCCATTCTACTGGAGTAATAGTGACTAAAACAGCAACTTAACAATCCATTTAATCCTAATCACCAAGTTAATATATCAAAGATTATCCATTATCATTTGCGTTAAGACAATTGCCAAAAAGCTAATTCAATGTGATAAGGTAAAGGAACAAGCTTGTACAGGAAGGAAATAGCATGTATTAACAGAGATTTAGTTACACCATTAACCACTAATTATGTGGGTTTTTATTTAACCATTGTATATATTGCAATTAAGATGATGAATGGCATGGTTTTACATGATGATAGAACATAGGAACCAAAGTAATTTGAAATCATAAGGTTCATGAATAGGTCACTGGTTCTTCCAGAATATACTTTTCAATAGGTCTAAGTTAATTAGGTCGATCCCCTAATGATCCGGATCGATCCACGGGTCGCAAAACGATGAAAACCGGGTTTCTGGTGCATGGGTCGACCCCAGGGGTTGACCCCCACACTTTCTGCAGATGGGTCGACCCCAGGGGTCGACCCCTTGCAGGGGCAGGATGGGTCGACCCTCGGGCCTGCCAGACAACCCAGAAAATGGGTCGACCCCAGGGGTCGACCCCTGCAAGAATAGAAACGGATTTTTGCACCGGAAAACGCATGAACTCACCCAATTGAGGTCCAATTGAGTTGGGATCCTAACGACTTGATCTAGGGTGATTAATATACATACTAGGGTCATTAAGCAAGTGATTTGAAACACTAATTCCAACAGAAATCAATTAAATCTTAACCTATTCCATGAAGAACACATGAAGACCTAATTCTTGACATGCTGTTACTAAATCTTAAAATTCTCCCAATATACACAACGGAATTTGGGGCTTTTGGTGTCAAAAGAAAGCTAACTTGATGCTGAATCCAACCATGTATAATAAGCTATATGTAGATCAAGTTATCTAACTCGAAATCAGCCCATAATCAAGCTCTAACTCTAAGGGTCACAAAATATTTAAGTTCTAGACATGCTCTCACTAAAAATCGAAATTCTCCAAGCATGCTCAATTAAAATTGGGGCTTTCTACGTTAAATGAAAGCTAATAACATGCTGATTATATCATATAAGTTAATTAGAGTTTGGCCTGTTAAACCTACCTCAAATCGAAAAGAGAACTCGAAACCCTAGAATGAAGAACAAGCTTGACAGCACCTTAGAAAACCCACGATATCTCCTTAGATACCTGATAAAAATTGGGGCTTTCAGTCCCACTAGATAGCTCTCGTCGAGAGGAATAAAATCATATATTCATGATCGAATTTTGGTTGAGAATTCCTACCTCAATTGAAGAAACCAAGAAGGAAGAAGGAAGCCGACGGCCTGCCGCCACACCTTCACAAATCGAGCAAGAACTTTCTAGATCTGAAACTTCAGTGAACCCCTCAGCCACCAAATGAAAGTAGACTTGAAGAGCTACGTTTCTATAGGTCATGGAGCTTCTGGAGCCTTCGGAGTTGGGAGTATTCGGTGCTGCAAGTTACGTGTTTAGAAACGGCGCCGGAATCCTTGACTCGACCAAAGCTATGTCGGCAGCACGTTTTAGGGCTAGGTTTACCTCAAATTGATTGAGGGTAAATGTTCCTTACATTGTGGCCTTCCATTTGCCACAGATTTGAGATCATTTGGTTGCGTATTAAGGTCGAATTTCACGTTTTAATCCAAGGTTAGGTAAGGGTCAAAAAGTGTGTACTTTTGGGCTTAATCTCTAATTAGATCTTACCACGGATTTATAATGGCTTAATGCCAGAAGGAAAAGTTGTTATCTACATCGACCTTAACCTATTTACTATTTTTATGGATTTTTATAAGGTAGTCAGATTTTCACTTATACTATTTCTATCGAATTAAATATTAATAAATCTGAAATTCAATTATTAATTCAATAAAAATTTAATTCTTAATTAATAAAAGCTTAATAAATATATTGGGCTCAATTAAATAATTCGGGGTCTTACACCCTCCCCTACTTAAAGGAATTTGGTCCTCCAAATTCACTGCACCAAAACTGAGAGTAGGGAAAAAGATCGCTCACTTAGAATAGGTCGGGATACCGCTTCCGCATAGTCTCTTCAGACTCCCATGTAGCTTCTTCGGTCCCACGCCGACTCCACTGAATCTTGACCATCGGTATAGAACGATTCCGGAGTTGCTGTTGCTTCCGGTCCAGAATCTTGACAGGTCTTTCCTCATAGGTCAAATCTTCCTTCAACTCAAAATCCACCTGCTAAATGATATGAGTGGGGTCGTACACATATTTCCGTAACATAGACACATGGAAAACATTGTGTATGCCCGACAATTACGGCGGTAAAGCCAGTCTGTATGCAACTTCTCCCACTCTATCTAAAATCTCGAATGGACTAATGTATCTCGGACTCAGCTTGCCATGAATGCCAAATCTTCGGATCCCTCTTGTCGGAGAGACCTTTAAGAACACATGCTCGCCAACCTGAAATTCCAATGCTCTTCTCGTGTTGTCGGCATAACTCTTCTATCTTGACTGGGCTACTTGTAACCGGTCGCGGATAATACGGATGTTCTGTGATGATTCCGAAACAAGATCTGGTCCAAGCCACTGTTTCTCACCTACCTCGTCCCAACACAACGGGGAACGACAACTTCTACCATATAGTGCTTCAAAAGGAGCCATCTGAATACTAGACTGATAGCTGTTATTGTAGGCGAATTCAATTAATGCCAAATGCTCACTCCAATTGCCACCGAAATCAATCATGCAAGCTCGCAGCATATCTTCCACTATCTGATTGGTCCTTTCAGTCTGTCCATCTGTCTGTGGATGAAAAGCAGTACTGAAATTCAGACGAGTACCCAAAGACTCTTGCAGTCCCTTCCAGAAATGTGAAGTAAATCTGGGGTCTCGATCAGATACTATATTCACTGGAATACCATGCAATCTCACCACTTCCTTTATATACAAAGCAGCCAATACATCAATCGTCCACTTGGACTTAATTGGTAAGAAATGAGCTGACTTTGTCAATCGATCGACAATCACCCATATCGCATCAAATCCACTATGAGTCCTAGGTAGACCCATAATGAAATCCATGCCAATACTTTCCCACTTCCATTGGGGTATGTCGAGTGATTTTAGTTTCCCTGTCGGTCTGAAATGTTCGGCCTTAACTTGCTGGCATACCAAGCATCTACTCACAAAATCTGCAACTTCTCTTTTCATATTCGGCCACCAAAAGGATCTCTTCAAATCTCGGTACATCTTAGTGCCTCCAGGATGAATGGTATATCTGGATCTATGTGCTTCCTTAAGAATTTTGTTCTTTATTGTAGCCTCATCCGGGACACAAGTTCTGCCTTTAAATAATAATCTACCATCATCAGCCATCATGAAGTCAGGTCTGCTGCTCAAGCCTCCCTTGATCTCTACCAACTCGGGATCATTATCTTGCAAGGACTTGATCTCTATCAATAATTCAGGTTTAAGTTAAATCTGAGCAATCAAGACCCGATCATTGTCAATATTAAGATCCAGACTAGATAATTGTTCCAACAATCTCCATTCTTGTAACATGAGACTTGACAATCTAGCTACCGACTTCCGGCTTAATGCATCTGCCACAACATTACCTTTGCCAGGATGATACTCAATCGAGAAGTCGAAGTCTTTCAAGTACTCCAACCATCTCCGCTGCCTCATGTTGAGTTCCTTCTGAGAAAATAAATACTTCAAACTCTTATGATCTGAAAACACTGTGAAGGTTTCTCCATACAAGTAATGTCTCCATATCTTCAAAGCAAACACGACTGCTGCAAGTTCCAAATCATGAACAGGATAATTCTCTTCGTGCTTCCTCAACTGCCTAGAGGAATAGGCAATCATCTTCCCATGCTGCATGAGTACACAGCCTAAGCCAATACCTAAAGCATCAGTATAAACAACAAATCCTCCTTCACCAGAAGGTAAAGCCAAAACAGGTGCAGTAGTCAAACACTCCTTCAGAGTCTGAAAGCTTCGCTAACAATCATCTGACCAATCAAACTTGTTCTCCTTGCGGGTTAATCTTGTCATAGGTACCTCAATCTTAGAGAAATCTTGAATAAATCTTCGATAATAACCTGCCAGGCCTAGAAAACTTCTAACTTCTATCACACTGGTAGGCTGTTCCCAATTCTTCACTGCCTCGACCTTCGAAGGATCAACAGAAATACCGTTCTTCGTAATGATATGTCCGAGAAAGGACACCTCTTGCAGCCAGAATTCACACTTACTGAACTTGGCATAAAGTTGATGATCTCTCAATAACTGCAATGCCATCCTCAGATGTTCAGCATGCTCCACTTCACTCTTGGAATAAATCAAGATGTCATCAATAAAGACCATGACCCATTGATCAAGATAGGGCCGAAATGCATTGTTCATCAACTGCATGAAAGCTGCTGGAGCATTCGTTAGACCAAAAGGCATAACAACAAATTCAAAATGACCATACCTGCTGCGGAAAGCTGATTTATAGATATCCTCTTCCTTAATCCGCAACTGGTGATATCCAGATCGAAGATCGATCTTAGAGAAATATTGAGCTCCCGCTATCTGGTCAAATAACTCGTCAATCCTCGGCAATGGATATTTGTTCTTGACAGTCTGCTGGTTTATTTGCCGATAATCAATGCACAACCTCATCGAACCATCTTTCTTCCTGACGAATAATACAGGGGCTCCCCACGGAGAAGTACTAGGACGAATGAAGCCCTTCTCGAGTAATTCCATCAACTGTTGCTTTAACTCTCTCAGTTCCACAAGAGACATACGATAAGGAGCCTTAGAAATAGGAGATGTGCCAGGAATAAGATCAATAGAAAAGATAACTTCCCGCTCAGGCGGAAGTCCTGGTAGTTCCTCTGGAAAGACATCAGGAAAATCTCGGACAACAGGAATGTCCTTGATCTCAATCTGCTGCTCTAGGGTTGCACAGACAAAGGCCAGAAAAGCCTCACATCCACGTCTCATCAGCTTATCAGCTCGAAGAGCCGAAATAAGTGACACAGAGTTGTGATGCTTAACACCCACAAAAGAAAGTCCCGGGTGCCTAGTAAAAGACACTGAGCTAGAACTGCAGTGAACACTAGTCTCATATTGAGCCAACCAATCTGCTCCTAGGATTACATCATAATCCTTCATGTCCATGCAGACTAAATCTACTGGTAAGTTCTGTTCACCAATCATAACCGTACTAGAGGGATAGAAATACTGGATTGCTGATCTAGTACCAATAGGGGTTGATATCTCTAACGGAGAATTCATCAAAACAGGTTCCACAGCTAAGGACTTAGCAAATCTCTGAGAAATAAAGGAATGTGTTGCACCAGTATCGAAAAGAACAAATGCTGGCTTGTCGAGTATAATAAGTGTACCTTCGACGAGTCCACCATCCTCGGCTGTTTCCACTTCTTCTGCATACAGAGCTTGGAGCTTGCCTTGTGGTTTCTTGAAGACTTGCGATTTTGCTGGGGTAGCTTGCTCAGACATACGAGGGCAATCAGAGATACGGTGCTCCTTGCTTCCACATCGCAGACATGCGCCTAGCTTGCGCCAGCAATCCTCCACCCTGTGGCCAGGATTATTACAAAACTTGCAAACGCCCATGTATGGAACGATAGGGCCAGGCTTCTTATCTTCATACTTCGGCATCTTTCCCTTCCATGATCCTGCTCCGGTCCACGAACTCGACCCACTCGTGGGCCTCTTCTTGATATACCCGGGTTTGACACTCCCGGAACCCGTAGGCCGTTCCTTCTTCATGCCTGTGCCACGGATCCTCTCCGTCATCTCAAGAGTATCCTCCAGAACTTGTGCTTTCCTTACCATCTCGGAATAAGTGAAAATCTCCAATGGTGCCAGTTGATTAATATAATGTAGCTTCAGACTATTAAGAAAACGCTTCGCCTTCATTTTCTCGGTGGAAATAAGATGTGTAGCATAACGAGAAATCCGTGGAAATTGAGCCTCATACTCTGCCACGGACAACCCTCGTTGTTTCAGGGCCGCGAACTCCGTCGCTTTCTTCTCTTGCACTCTATCAGAAAAATACTTGTTGTTAAAGAATTCCTCGAACTCCTCCCACGTAACCTGCCGGTCACCGAGAGTCGCCTTGATAGAATCCCACCAAGTATGTGCATCACGTTCCAGTTGAAATGTGGACAAAAGGACACACTCCTGGTTGGTGCATTGCATAACTTCAAAGATTCTCCCCATCTCATCTAGCCAGTGCTCGGCTTGGTCGGGGTCGGTCGAACCAGCGAATCTAGGCGGATTCATCCCGCGAAAATTCCGGTATAAATCACCGGTGCCATGCTGTGCTGCTCCTGCCTGAGCTACCTGTTGAAGGGCCTGAGTAAGGCCTTGAACAGTGCGCTGTAGGTTCCTCCATTCAGCGCGATCAGCTGCCATCTACACGAGAAATAGATTACTTAGGTTTAATCAAGATAAATAGTTACACGATTAAGAAACTAACTTAACCCAAGTTTCTACCCATTCTCACCAGGTCAGGTCCTAGACTTTTATAATGTTAGAGATCTAATGCACCTAGACACAACCAAAAACTCAGTACCTGGCGGAGATAATCGATCCGAAGACCACTCGCGCAAGTATGCGACCTTCCCGATAGGCGTAGCCTAACGTTCGGACAGCACCTTTTAATATACCGGTTATTGGGATGCAATGCGAGAAAACCTAAACTTAGGAAACCTAGGAATGTGAAACCTAGGGCTCTGATACCAAATAAACTGTCACGCCCCGACGCGGAAATCGGGACGTACAGTCGTGAACGAGCTGACAAGAGAGAGATCTATCTAAAACAATACACAAGTGCTACAAGATGGAAATACTAAATGATCAATAACCAACCACAACTGATACAATAACCTCAAATTGATCTTATTACAACTGGAATAACAACCACTAAAACTCAATAATCATAACTGAAACTAAATGCTCTCCAAAATACAACTGAAAGCAAGATAACACACTGCTAACACACTAGAACTGACACACTCATGACATCACTCCTGCCCTTCCCCATCGGTAAGCGCGTCACCTGAAAAGCCTGGAAAGGGGGGGAAACACAACTATGAGCTGACGCTCAGTAGGAAATAACAGACATGTATAAGTGATTAACAGTTTAATTACATTTTTAAAATATCATGCTATAAAGGATAATGCAATAAAAGGATAATGATGATATAATGAAACAAAATTAAAGATCTTGCAAGGTCAAGAAATATACAATTGATAATGATTAACAAGGATAATAGATACAAGAATTTACAACAGGAGATATAACAAGAGACAGTAGTAAGGAATTGGCCACAAGCAAGTAATATAAGTTCATTCGCAATCAAGTAACAAGTAACAAGTAACAAGAGATGTTTGTCATAGACGCAACAAGCAAGCAAGTATTTCGGTGTAATGCCCCACCATGTCATTAGCATCCCATGGGCTCAGTAATTTTTCGGGCGCTCTCCCCAGGACCAGACCGGGCCCTTATGATGTGATGGCATTTATTTTTATGGGTCCAAAGTCCCACCCGTCCAGACATTCAGTCAATTTTAATGGCCAATCAATTAGAGGAATTTCTATCAAAAGCATGAGATTTAAGGACTAACATGTCCTAGGATTCCAAACAAAAACTCGGTTGATACGGTCACCTCGGTGCCGCTTTACAAGAACTGGACCAAAACTCGGTCCACGGGGTCAAGAAAGAACGACTGACAGTATACTGTTCAAGTGTGTAAGTAATCCATTCTACTGGAGTAATAGTTACTAAAACAGCAACTTAACAATCCATTTAATCCTAATCACCAAGTTAATATATCAAAGATTATCCATTATCATTTGCGTTAAGACAATTGCCAAAAAGCTGATTCAAGGTGATAAGGTAAAGGAACAAGCTTGTACAGGAAGGAAATATCATGTATTAACAGAGATTTAGTTACACCATTAACCACTAATTATGTGGGTTTTTATTTAACCATTGTATATATTACAATTAAGATGATGAATGGCATGTTTTTACATGATGATAGAACATAGGAACCAAAGTAATTTGAAATCATAAGGTTCATGAATAGGTCACTGGTTCTTCCAGAATATACTTTTCAATAGGTCTAAGTTAATTAGGTCGATCCCCTAATGATCTGGATCGATCCACAGGTCGCAAAACGATGAAAACCGGGTTTCTGGTGCATGGGTCGACCCCTGGGGTCGACCCTTGGGGTCGACCCATGCAAAACTGGGGTCTGCCTGCTGGATGGGTCGACCCCTGGGGTCGACCCCCACAATTTCTGAAGATGGGTCGACCCCAGGGGTCGACCCCCACACTTTCTGCAGATGGGTCGACCCCAGGGGTCGGCCCCTTGCAGGGGCAGGATGGGTCGACCCCAGGGGTCGACCCTCGGGCCTGCCAGACAACCCAGAAAATGGGTCGACCCCAGGGGTCGACCCTTGCAAGAACAGAAACGGATTTTTGCCCCGGAAAACGCATGAACTCACCCAATTGAGGTCCAATTGAGTTGGGATCTTAACCACATGATCTAGGGTGATTAATATACATACTAGGGTCATTAAGTAAGCGATTTGAAACACTAATTCCAACAGAAATCAATTAAATCTTAACCTATTCCATGAAGAACACATGAAGACCTAATTCTTGACATGCTGTTACTAAATCTTAAAATTCTCCCAATATACACAACGGAATTTGGGGCTTTTGGTGTCAAACGAAAGCTAACTTGATGCTGAATCCAACCATGTATAATAAGCTATATGTGGATCAAGTTATCCAACTTGAAATCAGCCCGTAATCAAGCTCTAACTCTAAGGGTCACAAAATAAATTAAGTTCTAGACATGCTCTCACTAAAAATCGAAATTCTCCAAGCATGCTCAATTAAAATTGGGGCTTTCTACGTTAAATGAAAGCTAATAACATGCTGATTACATCATATAAGTTAATTAGAGTTTGGCCTGTTAAACCTACCTCAAATCGAAAAGAGAACTCGAAACCCTAGAATGAAGAACAAGCTTGACAGCACCTTAGAAAACCCGCGATATCTCCTTAGATACCTGATAAAAATTGGGGCTTTCAGTCCCACTAGATAGCTCTCGTCGAGAGGAACAAAATCATATATTCATGATCGAATTTTGGTTGAGAATTCCTACCTCAATTGAAGAAACCAAGAAGGAAGAAGGAAGCCGACGGCCTGCCGACACACCTTTACAAATCGAGCAAGAACTTCCTAGATCTGAAACTTCAGCGAACCCTATAGCCACCAAATGAAAGTAGACTTGAAGAGCTACGTTTCTATAGGTCATGGAGCTTCTGGAGCCTTCGGAGTTGGGAGTATTCGGTGTTGCAAGTTACATGTTTAGAAACGGCGCCAGAATCCTTGACTCGACCAAAGCTATGTCGGCATCACGTTTTAGGGCTAGGTTTACCTCAAATTGATTGAAGGTAAATGTTCCTTACATTGTGGCCTTCCATTTGCCACTGATTTGAGATCATTTGGTTACGTATTAAGGTCGAATTTCACGTTTTAATCTAAGGTTAGGTAAGGGTCAAAAAGTGTGTACTTTTGGGCTTAATCTCTAAATAGATCTTACCACGGATTTATAATGGCTTAATGCCAGAAGGAAAAGTTGTTATCTACATCGACCTTAACCTATTTAATATTTTTATGGATTTTTATAAGGTAGTCGGATTTTCACTTATACTATTTCTAACGAATTAAATATTAATAAATCTGAAATTCAATTATTAATTCAATAAAAATTCAATTCTTAATTAATAAAAGCTTAATAAATATATTGGGCTCAATTAAATAATTCGGGGTCTTACATTCTAGGTGAGCTGTCTCACTCCCTCTTTTTATTAAGTGCATTGAATTTGGAGGACCAAATTCATTAAGTGGGGGAGGGTGTAATACCCCGATTTTTTTAGAAATTAATTAGAATAATCCCTTAATAAATAGAATAAGCTAGATTTCAACTATTTTATAAAAATTCATAAAAATTATATTCTTGTAAAGGATAACACGTTTAACGAACTTGTCTTCTGTGGCCAACCCAAATAAAATCTGTAAGTAGGCCGAAGTAGTGGTTTAAGCCCAAATTGAACACTTAGTTAATCATACCTTGAAACGTCAAATTCGAGCCTAATACTCCATCAAATGAGCCTAAATCGGTGGCAACTTAAAGGCCAGGATGGGAGGATCATTTACCCTCTCTTAATCTCTCGAAACCCTAACCCTAGGAGATGCATTCGGCGGAGTTTTGATCGAGTCCACTTTTGCGGCGACGTTCACATTGACCCGACTTGCGTGGACGAATACTCCACGCATAGAAACCTCCAGAAGGTGTGTGACCTATTAAAATGAAGCTCTCTAACCCTAAAATCGTTTAGAACCAGCGGCGGCTGTAGAGGAGTTGGACCGAGGGAGATCTCGAGCGATTAGTGGCTGCGTATACCGGCATCCTTGGTTTTCTTTCTTCTTCCTTCTTCATCCGATTCAGGCAGGTGATAGCAAGCCAAACCCTACAAATATCATATGGTTAGAAGCAGCATCGTGTTAGCTTTCCATTGATGCAGAAAGCCCTAAATTCTATCAAGTATCCTGCGAGAATTTTAGGTTTTAGTAGAAGCATGTCACATCTAGGGTTATAATTGTTCCTTTTCGATTAAGTTATGATTTCAGACTGTAAACATAAAATTGATTCATGCATCTTGTATAGTTTTTCGTGCTCTTTCTTTTGGTAGTAAAAGCCCCAAATTTAATGCTTTATATCGTGTGAATTTCTTGTTTTAATTTAACCCTAGAAACCTCACCGGAGTCGGGCAAGGCGAGAGGGGTAGCGACCTGTTTGGACATGTGCGGCCACACGATAGACCGCACATCCCAGACAGGCGGCCCTCTGTTGACCGTTTATATGTTTTTATATATGTTAGTGTCCCTGGAACGTGCGGCCGATCCCTAACGGCATATGTCACCTGCGGCCAGTTCCAGACCGCACATTCTTCCCAGCGGCACACTACCGGCCGTCCATATCTAGCAGGTGTTCGGATCTGAGGGGACGTGTGCGGCCAGTCTGTGACCGTTCATTGGGATGTAAGGTCCAGAATCGACCGCACATCTGTAACATAGCAGATTAAATTATCATTACAGCATGTTATGTTAGTAGACTAATGGTTAATTTCATGTAAGCAACACACCTATTAAACTATAATTCATGACAGTAAATAATTCTTACTGATCTATTTAAATTGAGTTTGATCTTGATTCATCTTTCCAATAAATGTCAAATTTAAATTGTGAATCCTTTATAATTGAATGGCTATTAGGTTTATACTTGTTATAACCTAAATCTTGAACCAGTGTATCCCCTAGTTTTGATTTAGACTCAATCGAACCGCTGTTACTTGAATTAATCCGAATTGGATTGATAGAGACTTGCGCGGCTATTTATAGACTGCATATACCCATGAACGGGGCAATATCGACCGTTCATACCTGGCTTATGCCAACTTGTCTTGGCCGATTATCCTTGATCTATCTTCGGCCAAATCTTATTTTGATCAGTCCAGTAGACCCTAGGCCGACCAGTAGACAGTGGGCTAGACTCTAGTTCAGTTCCACCCTGCCTTTGGTAGCCCGGGAGCCCACTTGGGCTAAATTCTAACTCTTGGTTAGGCCCTGTGTTGTGCGGATAGTAATGGACCGTACTTCTTACAGGCGGCCTTGAGTGGACCGTTCAACTAATGAGCGGCTCTGTCAGGACCACACATCCCGGCCTCGATTCTGTAACTTTCTGGCCTTGTACGGCCCAATCCTAACCGTTCATATAGAAGGGCAGCCCGTCAGCAGCCGTTCAACCTTGACCTCCCGAGGGCTAAACCCAGCCCAGTTCCTGTTAGTGCGGCCCAGTGTCGACCGCACAAGCCTTGAGCGGCCCTATAGTGACCGCATGTCTTCCAGAGACTAGTTTTCTCCGTGTTTTATGGTGTTGAATCCAAGAAGATGATGGTTCTTGATAATTTGAACTCCTGGATAGAAATTCTGGACAGTATCTCTTCAACTTAGCCTTGGGATGTTCCGAGGTAAGTTTATACTTGATTATAATTCGCCATTTAACTTGATTAAAGTCTAGACAACTTGGGATCTTGGATCCAATAAATCAATGCCAACGCATCATAGGGGCCCGGTCTGGTCCTGGGGGGAGCGCTCGAAAAGTACTTGTGCCCATGGGAGTTTGTAATGACAGGGTGAGACATTGCACCGAGTGCATGACTAGCGTGATGTCTATGACAATGATCTCTTATATCTTACTTGAATCGTTTTTGACTTGGTTATAATCTTGCTTGTTGGCCAATTTCCTACAATTTCCTATTATATATATTGTTCATAAACTTGCAATACTTGTAATCTTATCATTCTTGTCATATTGTTATTCCATTCCATTCTTTAGCACTTTCTATTATTACGTTGTTTCATTCGATCGCTATATCTTTTCTTTCTGTTCATATACATGTAATTAATTGGTTAATCACTTATACTTACATGTTGTTATCTACTGAGCGTTCGCTCATATAGTTGTTTCCCCCTCTTTCCAGGCAGCTCAGGTGAAGATTCACAGATGGATGAGAATGGGTGAGAGTGATAGCTTGGAGTGTATCAGCTAGTTGCTATGTTGAGTTTGTTTAGTTATTTACATCTAGCCATGTCTTAGAACTAGTGTTAGTTATTGTACCGGAGTCGAGTAGAGATTATGTTTGATTATGTTCAAGTCTGTTTGTAAGACGTTGATGGTTATTGTAATAGATTGGAGTTATTTCTGTTCATGGTATTATGTTAACTCTTAGCTTAGCATGTTATCTTTACTAGCGTTTTCTACTGTCGGTCCCGATATTCCGCGTCGGGGCGTGACACTATATCACCGAGGCACCTTTTGAAGTATCGGCTCAGTTCTTGAAAAGAACTCCGAAGTTAAGCGTGTTTAATGGGGAGTAGTACTGGGATGGGTGACCTGCCCATGAAGTCCTCCATTCTGGAGCCGATCACTGTTAGAAAGGGATAAAATCGTGAGGTCGGTAGGCCAAAGCGAACAATACCTCGATGGTATAGAGTACGGGGCGTGACAAAAAGGCAGGGAACGACTCCCGACACGCCTTCTGCAAGCGGCTTGACACCGGCGACTCCAACAATTACATCACACCTGTGTCCACCACGTTCAAGACGGAGCTCAGACGAAGATCGAGTTAAGCCGATCCGGGTCTAGATTCAAGTAAGTTATATCTTCACCCAGTCTACCTGATGCGAGACGGACATGTGACTCGAGACCATTTTGATATGCGATCCTTGGACTCTATGCAAACTCGCGATCATCCCTAGCGAGGGAAGCGTTCGGACGTGCGCGGTTGAGAAACCAGCAAAGAGCTAGGGTGGTCAACTTACAATTTCGAGCCCGTATCGGGTCACGGGATGGTCTCGCTGATGGGGGCATCTCTCACCCTTCACATTTTTCCACAGCTTTGATTGCTCGTCGGCATAGCTCTATTGTGTCTGTCATATTTTTCTGAATCGAGTCATGTAATTTTCATATTTTATTTGAGTCATGTCATTGTAATTTTCCTTTTATTTGAGTCAAGTACCTAGGTCATTGAGTCATCTACCTAAGTTTGAGTGTCATTAGGATTGATTAGGTTGTTATTGGGCCCAATTCATTGGGCTGGCCCATGGGCGCCCCCCCCCACCTTCCTCGGTTATTCGTCATTGAGTCAAATGTCAGGGACTTTTTGTAAAATGTGGGTTGCCTATATATAGGACCCCATTCCCCTCATTTTGAACTAATGAATTAATGAATGAATTTTTAAATCCACCACAATTGGGAGCTTCTCTCTCTCTCTCTCTCTCTCTCTCTCTCTCTCTCTCTCTCTCTCTCTCTCTCTCTCTCTCTCTCTCTCTCTCTCCTTCCCTAAGGGGTGCACCCCCTACTCTCTCTCCTCCCCTCCCAACCACCTCCAACCCCCACCTACCCCATTGAAAGCCTCTACAACTTCCCACACCCTCACATTAAGTCTCCCCTAGTCCCAAGAGGGAACCCCCCAATCCCCACCTCACCTCCCAACTCCCAACTACCCCTCCCTCTTTCCGAAACACTTTTCCTTCTTCCCCATGCAACCCTCCACCTCCCAAGACCATTTGAATTTGAAAATTCCCTTCCCTCCATAGCCCTTGGTCGCCCAAACCACCTCTCCCCTAGGTCAGGTCGCCCCTCCCCTTCCCTCCACCCCCACTCCACACCATTTGCCACCACAAGGTTACAACTTCATTACAGGTGGCAGGCAGCAAATTTGGTCCTAGAAGCTGCATCATCTCCGGAATTTCCCTAAATCTTCTGGTGGCAAGGCATACATGTCTGGAAGGGCCGTCCAGAGAGCTTTCCAAGAGAGGTGGTTTCGTCCTCATCCGAGCACTGTGCTGATCGGGAGGCCCTTTCCTCCTCAACTGCGTAAAGCTGCTCTGGCAAGAGACCAGAGCCGGAGTGGAAGCTCGACTGCGACGAACCTGTTGGGATTCTGATCAAGAGTTCTTCTACAAAAATCTTCTACTACAAGTCTTCTTTCATACCCAAGAAGCAGAGCCCAGTTTGGAGACCGGACCTGAGAGTTATCATTTTTTCTTCCCCAGGTATGCGGTTCTGCTTCCACTCAGTCTGCACCGACCCTGCCACAGTGTTCAGAGTCTACCGGCCTGCTCCGATAACATTTGGCTTCTCCGTCGGTCTTGCTTGGAAGAGGACTCGTCCACGGTTCCAGAGACTCTGATGGAACCTGATTCCGAGCTCGGGAGCGGTCGTGGCATCCACTGCTTCCTGATGCTGAGATCCTGGGACAGTCTGAACTGTTAATCTGCTCCCCTGTTCAAGCTCCTACTACGACCAACACCAGTGCCCGAAGAAATTATCAAAATTCAGGCATCATCCCGGCTCAGCTACGAGAAATCTCCAAGTAGTTTCGTCATCGAAAAAATTCTGGAGTGTCCACAGCGTCCAGAGGACCAACTATCTATCCTGAAACGCAGAGGCTGGACAGCATCGACATCGGCTACCGTTCTTTACTTCTGTTGTGCCCCTCTGGTCACTTGAGTTCATATGGTCACTTGGGTCATTCGACATCATTCTATGGTCATATGAGTTCTAATGTATTCTTGATTTTGATAATGGCTAAACACTATTAGTCATTGATGTTTTTCACCTTCATGTGATTGACATACGTGATGTTTTTGTTCATGACAGGTGCGCCAATGAATGGACAAGGAATCAAGTGGAAATGGTGAACGTGAACGCTGAATGTTGCGCCCTCGCACACGGATCGACCTGCCCGGTCAGGTCGCGGGGGTCAAGGGGGCAGTGCCCCTTGCGGGGGTATCCGGGGGCGGAGCCCCCGGAACAAAATTTGATTGAAGACTCAATAATAAAATCTTCAAGACAGTCAAGGAAGATGCCACGGACATGACCGGGCTGCTAAAGAAGTTGAACGACGGAGCTGACGCGGATAACGGACCAACCCGGGATGGGCCGGGTTCTGCCCAGCTGGCGGTCGACCGCCAGCACAGGGGCGGTCGACCGCCCCAGCCAGGGATCCCAAGTCTGCACGTCTTTCAGTGGCGGTCGACCGCCAGCCAGTGGCGGTCGACCGGATTTCCCAGGGATCACCCATTTGCAGGTGTTTCAGTGGCGGTCGACCGCCAGGAGCCTTAGGTCGACCGCCAGCCCCGATGTAGCCTTGTTTGACTTCGAAATCAACCTCGTGGCTAGCCCCTTTCCATGGATTTGTTTAATCAAACCTTACCTAATCTTCCATGATTTGTGGATCTGGTCTAGGGGGCATCTATGGACCATTCAAGGGTTATAAAACTAACACATGAGGGGTTAGAAACCCTAATGCTTCAAGGGGCTTCTTGTGAGATCTAGGGTGGCTGCAAGGGAGGTTGCAAGAGAGCTTGGAGATGAGCTACTGTTCACGTGAACAGTAGTTCGTGAAGGTGTTCTTCATCCAATCAAAGGGGAATCAAGCTCAAATCAAAGTCAGCAAACTTCAAGGAAGATTACATCAAAGCAAGGCTATCAAAGTGATCCAAGGAAGCCGGTTTGATTCAAGTTCTTCAAGGGAAATCATCTACATCCATTCAAGCTCATTCAAGTTCATTCAAGGTGATATTTCAAGCATTCAAACTCCTAGAAGCTAAAGAAGCAATCAAGATTCAAGGTAGCTTCATCATCTCCTTCATTCATTCAAAGAAATTCAAAGAGAAGATCAAGAGAGAAGAATTGAAGGAAGAGGTAGTGTTCACGTGAACAGTACTCCGTGAAGAACATTCATCCAATCAAGGGTGAATCAAGAAGATTGAGTTGAAGCCAAGAGGAGCATTGTTGCTGATCAACATTCCATATAAGGGCCAATTCATTTTCACTCATAACTCAATCTCTTATTTTAGTTCCTTCACATTTGTTTCAGTTTCATTATTGTTTAAACATTAAAAGTGTGATTCATTCCGACCGGTGGTTAGTAGGAAGGCAATTGGAGGTTGTTCCAATTTGCGGTTGACATCTCTACCAGGTGGTGAGTAGGAAGGCAATCGGTGGTTTCCGATTTGCGGTTCTGTGCGCTGCCCAAGTGAAGCCTCACTGGGTTTTGGTGAGGGGTGGACGTAGGGCTGAGGATTCAGTCCGAGCCACCTTAAAATCCTGTCTAGTGTGGTTGGCTTGTGTGATTGATTCGTTCTAGGTGCATGCTTAGGATCGAATTGTTATATATCTTGCTTATCTTGCTAAGCAAATCATAACGCACTTGGAAGCTAGTTTCTATTCCGCTGAAATTTATTTTAACTAGCTATATAGAGGGCCAAATTATGAAAAGTGGGGCTGATCTATTCACCCCTCCCCTCTAGATCCGCTGTCCACTACACAACAAGTGGTATCAGAGCCTAATCTCTCATTATGGGGTCCAACGACCTTGAGGGAAGTGGTGGATCAGCGTCCAAGGGTTTTCTACCTGAAGGACATGTTGTGAATAGGCCTCCTTATTTCACTGGATCTAATTATCCCTATTGAAAACATCGTATGCAGGTGTTCATTCGCGCCCAAGACTACGAACTTTGGCGAGTGATCAACAAAGGTCCGTATGAGCTTACGGATAATGAGGACTTGTGGACTAAAGAATAGATACGGCAATCCACTATTAACTGGAATGCTAAACACATCATGCAATGCTCACTCCATCCAGTAGAATTCTCAAGAGTGGCTACCTGCGCATCTGCAAAACTAATGTGGGATAAGTTAGAGGTAATCTACGAAGGAACGTCTCAGGTACGAGAAACAAAAGCCAACATTTTAGTTTCTGAATATGAAATGTTCCGCATGAAGCCTGATGAATCAATTCAAGATATGTATGCTCGATTAACTGTGCTTACTAACAGTTTGACTGATTTGGGAAAGAAATATTCAGAACAGAAAATTGTAAGAAAGATTCTCAGATCACTGACTCTAGTATGGCACACAAAGGCTACCGTGGTTGAAGAATCAAGAGATCTCGCAACTACCAAGGTAGATGAACTCATTGGGTCATTGATGACCTATGAGATCAACCTCAAGAACAAAGAGGCTGAGGCACCTAAGAAAAAGTCCCTAGCTCTTAAAGCAGGACCCAGCCGTCAAGGCTCTTCCGATGAAGGTGAGGATTCGGCAAGTGAGCAAGAAGAGGATGATGTAGCCATGCTCACACGTAAGTTCAAGAAATTCCTGAGAAAGGAAGGTAAGATCTTCATGAGAGGAAGGTCAAAGGTAAGAAATGGTTTCAAGTCTAATTCTGAAAACTTTAAGAAACCTGATAAAATCATTTGCTATTCTTGCAATAAACCAGGACATTTCAAGAATGATTGTCCCGACAGATTCAAAAAGGCCGACAAATGGAAGGGCAAGAAGAAGAACAAGGCCATGGTGTCCACTTGGAGCGACGAAGAAGAAAGTGATGATGAAACCAGCTCCTCGGACAAGGAAAGAGGATATCTTTGTCTTATGGCCAAAGGTGACGAAGAACCGAGGTAACTTCTCCATTTGAAGATTATACTGTTGATGATTGGGAGGAAGCATATATACAACTGATGGAAAAATATAACATGTACAAAAAGGAAAATAAATCATTGAAAAAGAAAATCAATTCTTTTGTGCATGATCATGAAACCAATCATAAGAATGCTATACTTGAGACTGAAATTGAAGATCTTAAGAAAATGATTGAAAATTTGGAGGAAGGAAGAAAAGAAATGGCTGACTTGGAAACTGAAAATGAGGATTTGAGAAATGAAATTGATAGCATGAAGCTCAAAATGTAAAGCTATGAAAAAGATAGTAAATTGAGCAATGAAAAGTATGAAGCTGTCAAACAAGTCAACATTCAACTTCTTCAAAATATCGAAAACCTACAAAAAGAGTTGAAGGATAAACAACAATCTTTAGAAAAGTTTGTGGATGGAAGAGAAAACCTAGATGCACTGCTAGGTACTAGAATGAACTTCAACAAGGAAGGGTTAGGTTTTGAACCAACAAACAAAAGGCCAATTGGGCTCAAAACTGTTACATTCATTTCATCTTCCGAAGCCTCCACCTCGAACATAATTCCCACACAAAACCAGCAAAAACAAAAGGAGAAAGGGAAAGAAAAGATTGAAGAGGCAATCACCAAAATCCCCAAGAAGACTGCCCAAAAGCCTAAGAAAGGCCAATCTTCCCAGCAGCATAGGTCAACACATTCTTGGCCTTTACCTGCTCAGCCTTCTAGGTATCACTATAACTGGGGTGCTCCATCACTTAGGCCAACACCACCTCACTTGTGGGGTAATTGTGATTTCTGTGTGCACCAATCCCCTAGGTGGCAAAACAATCATTTTCAATCTAAAACCAGCCAACGGCCTCAATGGTTTAAGAAGCAAGCCTTTTCAAACTTTCACAAAGTTCAACAAAGAACCTCCAAACAGAAAATGAATGTCAAAGTTGAAAAGAAAATTCCTGCATTAAGCAAAGAAAACATGAATACTAGAAAGGTTTGGATTCCGAAAGAGATGGTATCATGTTTTGAAAACTTGAAGAAGTTGGTGGGACCCAAGTTTTGCTGGGTTCTAAACCCCATTGCTTAATTCTTTGTGCAGGAGTGTCTTGCAGCCATGCATAACAGGTGGTACCTTGATAGCGGCTGTTCAAGACACATGACGGGAGACAAATCAAAATTTTGTCTCTTGGAGGAAAAGGAAGGAGGATACGTCACATTTGGAGGAAACAATAAAGAAAAAATCATTGGAACAGGTAATGTAGGTAAGAACCTCTCCAACTCCATTGGAAATGTGTTGTTAGTTGAAGGATTGAAATACAACTTGCTTAGCATAAGTCAATTGTGTGATAAAGGTCATAAAGTATTATTTGACTCTCATGCATCTAAAATCATTGAACCAAAATCTGACAAGGTAAAATTTTCTGGTAAAAGAGTCAACAATGTCTACATGATTGACTTAGATGATCCTGCTCATGTAAATCTTTGTCTTGCTGCACCAAAATCTGAACTTGCATGGTTATGGCATCGTAGACTAGGACATGCTAGCTACAATGTTCTACATAAATTGTTAAAACATTCAATGGTGAAAGGTTTGCCTGAATTATCTTTTAAACAAGAAAACAAGTTGTGTGATGTATGTGCCCTTGGTAAACAAACTAGAAAATCATTCAAGGCTAGATCCTCATATTTGTCTTCCAAACCACTCGAGCTAATTCATATGGACTTGTTTGGCCCAACCAGAACCGCTAGCCTAAGTGGTAGAAAATATGGATATGTCTTAGTGGATGACTTTTCTAGGTTCACATGGGTTTTCTTTCTCACACACAAAAATGATGCTTTTGATGAGTTTCAGGCACTCTACATGAAGATAAAGCAGGACGGTGAGTTTAAACTTTCCAAGATTCAATCTGATCATGGTGGTGAATTTGAAAATGCTAATTTCTATAATCTTTGCAGGGCTGAAGGGATTACACACCGATTCTCTTCACCAAGAACGTCGGAGCAAAATGGTGTAGTTGAAAGAAGAAACCGAACACTTGTAGAGATGGCAAGAACCATGCTTGCTGAACGGCAACTTCCAAGGAGATTTTGGGCTGAAGCGGTAAACTCGGCATGTTACATTATCAACCGCTCTATGGTAAGGCCACACACCAAAAAGACTCCTTATGAGTTGCTAAAAGGTAAAAAGCCCTCTCTCTCACATATGAAAGTGTTTGGATCGAAATGCTTCATTCACAACAATGACAAAAGAGACTTAGATAAATTCGAGCCCAAGAGTGATGAAGGTATATTCTTTGGATATTCTGATAGATCTAGGGCTTATAGAATTTACAATATCAAAAATCAAACTGTGGAAGAATCACCTCATGTTTCCTATGATGAATATCATGATTCTAACAATGATAACTCTTGCAGGAAAAATGATGAAGATGGGGAATTCCTAAGCATAAAGGACAAGAATGATCCTCCACAAGAAGAAATAAAAAAAGATGGTGACATAGCCGAATCAAGCAATGCAAGGGATCAAGCTCCAGGAGAAGGTAACGATTCTACAAATATTAGAATTCTTAAGGATCATCCCTTGGAGAATGTCATTGGTAGCTTGAATGACCTACCTAGAACAAGGTCACATTTTAAAATTGTGAAAGAATTAGATCAACTTGCTCTTGTCTCGCAGCATGGACCCAAAAATATTGATGATGCTTTAAAAGATGAAAACTGGATAAATTTCATGCAAGAAGAGTTAAACCAGTTTGAGAGAAACAAAGTTTGGCATCTTGTTCCTAGACCATCATCACAATCTGTCATAGCCACTAAATGGGTTTTTAGGAACAAATTAAGTGAGGAAGGTAAGATAATCAGAAACAAAGCTAGATTGGTGGCTCAAGGATATAATCAAGAGTTTGGGGTCGACTTTGATGAATCTTACGCCCCAGTTGCTAGACTCGAAGTCATCAGAATTTTACTTACCTTTGCATGCTCCCTTAGGATAAAGCTATATCAAATGGATGTCAAAAGTGCTTTCTTGAACGGCTTGATCAAAGAAGAAGTCTATGTTGAGCAGCCCCCTGGCTTTGAGAACTCTAACAATGCAGATTTTATATACAAGCTAGACAGGGCGCTTTATGGACTTAAGCAAGCACCAAGAGCTTGGTATGAAAGGCTAAGCGCATTCCTCATTGAAAAAGGGTACACACGAGGTAAGGTAGATCAAACACTCTTCACCAAGAAGTAAGATAAGAACATCTTGATTGTTCAAATTTATGTTGATGATATTGTGTTTGGTTCTACAAAATCTGAAATGTGTGAGAAATTTGCTAACCTCATGACTAGCGAATTTGAGATGAGCCTAATGGAAGAACTTCAATTCTTTCTCGATTTGCAGGTCAACCAAGGAGACGATGGGTGCTTCATACGTCAAGCCAAATACATTAAAGAGCTATTGAAAAGATTTGACATGGCAAATAGTAAAATCATTGCAACTCTTATGAGCACCTCAACTTCACTGGATTCGGATGAGAATGGTAAATTGGTGGATGCAAAGGTCTATAGAGGTATGATTGGCTCTTTGCTTTATTTGACTACATCTCGACCAGATATCCAGTTTAGTGTTTGCCTTTGTGCTAGATTTCAAGCTAGTCCTAGAGAATCCCATTTGACTGCCATCAAACGTATCCTTCGATATCTTGCCGGCACTCAAGATTTGGGATTGTGGTATCCGTCATCATGTGATTTATCTCTTATATCTTATTCTGATGCGGATTACGCTGGATGCAAGCTGGATCGTAAGAGTACTAGTGGCTATTACCAGTTTCTAGGCGGGTGTTTAGTTTCTTGGGCCTCCAAGAAACAACACTCGGTTGCCCTCTCAACCGCGGAGGCAGAATATGTTGCTGCGGGGAGCTGTGGCACCCAAGTGTTGTGGATTAAACACCAACTCCAAGACTACTTTGTGGATCTTGGTTGTGTCCCGATTCTGTGTGATAACACTAGTGCTATCAACCTTGCAAAAAATCCAGTCCAGCACTCTAGGACTAAGCATATTGAGATTAGGCATCACTTCATTAGAGATGAGGTCGGTAAGAAAAACTTTGAACTGCATTTTGTTGATACATTGAATCAGATTGCTGATATCTTTACCAAGCCCTTGTGTAATGACAGGTTTTCAACACTAAGAAGGGAGCTTGGTCTTTGCCGACCTCAGGCCAACAAGAATTTGAATTGATAATCATGTTCAATTAGTTGTGTGTTTTGCATTCATGCATTGTTTATATGTCAATATGTCTTTTTGCATATGGTGTCGCATTGCATGTAGTTGCATAATAATGAATTGAGTTCATGTTCATAAAGCATTGTATGGTTTGTGTAGCATCATTCTCGCATGGCCATGGTATATCAAATGTTGATGTATGGAAGGGCAAGTCATGCTTGTCACGAAGCACTCAATATGCGTGAGGTTTCACCCCCGCCAAGTACCATGCGTCAATGTCGCATATAGGCCATATAGTAAGGGGGAGTTGTCCTTGTGCAACATTCATGCATATATTTCATCTCCATTCTGTTGCATTTAATAAGTGTACAACCATGGGTTGGGTCATACATTTCATTTCTGGCACCTTCATGAGTGACTAGGCCAACCTCATTTGTCATTCAACTTGATTGCAAATATAACTCCTTCGCGCATCCATTGCATATCTTTAGGGGGAGTTTTGCTGATTCTCTTAACCTCTTGCAATCTACTTCTTGGCTTATAGTCTGGTTTGAGCTCCTGAGAGTGTCAAATATATGGTGTAAGAGCTTTCTATTATATGCCCTCATGATTGTCCAATCAATGAAAATGGTTCAGATTTAATGATTTCCTTGCAGCTCTGAAATATTCGTTTTGAAATCATCTATGTTCTATGATTTTAATAGACCTTAACTAAAGATTGCATTTTATGCTTTGAATGACTATCCTGATATCTGAAAATCCAGACTTCATGACAATCTTGGTGATACTCTAGAGCTTAGTATTGTTTTTAAACATCTTGATGAGCTGGACTTCTTGAAAATCTATTTGTAGAGCAATGATATTGTTGCACGGAGAAATATGTCACGTCATCACATCAAGTGACGAATGATATGTCATGATGTGCCTCTATTATCTCTGTCTTACTTCTATTTGGACTCTAGGCAGAGCACTAGCATAATTGCTGAGAAATATATCTTCTCATCATAGAAATGAGATCGGATATGTCATGACGCGACTCTGCTATCTCTGTTCATTCTGAAGCATTACAGTCAGTCTTGCCAAATACCTAGGGATATTGGCGTCTAAACAACGTGTATTCTTACGGCTAGGAGGCATGTACTAGACTTGACTGCTCGTAAGATATGAGTCATGTGCCTTCATATACTACAGATATTGAAAATCAAAATATGAAACCTCTTGCCTCAATCATACAATTCCATGCTCTAGTCATGATTGTTTAGCCTCAATACAAGTTCTTGTGTTATTCCCTTTATAGTTATTGAATATAGATATATAAGACAAGGGACGGTTAAGCACTGCCATGATATACCTTTTTGGTTCATTTCTATTAAATCTTGGATGTAGCTGCTTTTCGAACTCTGTTGATGAATTCGGATTTCATTAGCTTTGACCCATACATGTTGCTCACAATCTGCTTCAGGTTTGCATATAATGACTTGCTCTTCACTCCTTTCCGCTCTGGTCTCACAGCTATTTCACTTTATTGCTCCTTTTTGCTGTTGGCAAAGGGGGAGAATTCTTCTTGTGAGTCCTTGTTGAGGTTGTGGACATAGGAGTCCTTGTTGAGGGGGAGAGCCTTCATCTGTTTCATCAGTCATCATGCAACCGTCACTTATGCATAGCATTCACATTATGCCTAGCATTCCCATATAGCATTCACATGCTTTGATCATCATAGTATTCCCATATAGCATTCACATGCTTTGATCATCCATGCATACAAATCCGCATTCCCATGTTGTACTATCATGGATCTTAAGCAGCATAGGTTGCATATGTCATACACTTTGCCATATTGGATATCTCTGCCATATAATGACTCACAGTGTTGCCATCATCAAAAAGGGGGAGAATGTTGTGCCCCTATGGTCACTTGAGTTCATATGGTCACTTGGGTCATTCGACATCATTCTATGGTCATATGAGTTCTAATGTATTCTTGGTTTTGATAATGGCTAAACACTATTAGTCATTGATGTTTTTCACCTTCATGTGATTGACATACGTGATGTTTTTGTTCATGACAGGTGCACCAATGAATGGACAAGGAATCAAGTAGAAATGGTGAACGTGAACGCTGAATGTTGCGCCCTCGCACGCGGATTGACCTGCCCGGTCAGGTCGCGGGGGTCAAGGGGGCAGCGCCCCTTGTGGGGGTATCCGGGGGCGGAGCCCCCGGAACAAAATTTGATTGAAGACTCGTTAATAAAATCTTCAAGACAGTCAAGGAAGATGCCACGGACATGACCGGGCTGCTAAAGAAGTTGAACGACGGAGCTGATGCGGATAACGTACCAACCCGGGATGGGCCGGGTTCTGCCCAACTGGCGGTCGACCGCCAGCACAGGGGCGGTCGACCGCCCCAGCCAGGGATCCCAAGTCTGCACGTCTTTCAGTGGCGGTCGACCGCCAGCCAGTAGCGGTCGACCGACGGATGAACAGTAACTGTGTATCCGCAAAGAACTTTATCCTCTTCCCTATGGTGACTTTGACCTAGCCTCTATGGCGGACGCAAGGGGGGCCACCGTGGCCCCCTTGGCATCATGTCCTCTTCGGCCTGGCTCCCCTCCTTTTCAGATTCCTGGTTCACCTCCTGCCCGCGCAAAATCCTTCGCAGAGGCTCTCATCACCTCGTTGAAGCCACCAAAAGTCAAAGGTTTTGTACACGCTCCTGCTTCTACTGACGGTGGAGAGCCGGCTGTTTTCTTCAGCGCTGAGGAACTCTCCGCCTCCTTGGAACCCCTTGAGCACTCCATTGTTGCCCGCACTCCTTATGGGAGACCAGCTTACCCCGAGATCAGATCTCACCTCTCGCAACGCTACAACTTCAAAGAGGACTTCATCATCAGCGCCCTCGACTCTCGCCATCTGCTTCTTCGGTTTCGCAATGAGGAGGACTTTCTGACTTTGCTCCTGAAGGATAGTCTCTTCGTTCATGGGAAGCTTTTCAAATTTTTCAGATGGTCATTGGATTTTTCACCGGATGAGGATTCATCTATTCTGCCAATATGGATTTCTTTCCCAAGACTACCAGTAAAATTTTTTATTGAACCTTTCTTGCGTTCTATAGCTGGCAATATAGGAAAAGTCTTGAAGATTGATCAATCTACTCTGAACTTATCCATAACATCGGAAGCCCGTGAGTGTGTTGAGTTGGATGTATCTAAAACGCATCCGAACAGAATCTGGATTGGCATTCCGGGAGGAGCTTGGCAAGATATTGTCTACTCTGATCTTCCTATGTTCTGTTCAGCTTGTGCTCGGCTCGGCCATAATCTGGAAAACTGCAAAGGAAAAAAGCCCTACACTAGGTTGGACACGGTCCGGATGTCTGATGCACAACCTCTACCACCCCATCAGAAAAAGAAAGTATGGATTCCAGTGGACAGCTCCAAGAAAAATGTAGATCTTGACATCAATCAGTCACCAAGTGAGGTTGAAGCCGAGGATCTCTCAGGGTCCATGAAGTTACTGGATGTTTCAGTTTTAGTCCCAAAAGAAATAAATTCCATGGCAGATCAAACCAGTGACAGACTGCACAGTCGGATTGAATTGACTCAGGGCACTGAGAATATTTGTGTTAATGCTCCGCAGAAGTCAACACCCAGCAAATCACAACAGGGGGCACAGGATAATTTCAATGCCTCTAGGAATACTGAACCAATAATGAACTCCCATGTCACCGTGGAGCTCCCTTCAGACCAAACACACACTCAGCTGGGCACCTTAGCCCCTGTCCCAGAAATTTCCTTTCTTGGTGACCACTCTGTTTTGGTTTTACAAAAGAGCAAGGAGCCGTTTGAGGCTCCTAATATCCACCATCAGGATGCTGAAAATTTTGCTAGAAGGAAGGCTATTTCAGATTCGGTCTCTGATGGTAATGTATCTGCTTTATTGCTTGATCGATAAGGTGTTATTACTAGATCTATGACTAGGTCAAGATCTATGGATAATATTCCTGAACTTCACTTTTCCTCATGAATTTTACAATTTGGAACATTAGAGGTATTGGAAATGAGATTTCTGTTGGCAGGGTAAAATTTCTTATCAAGACTCATAAACTTGATTTCATTGCTCTGTTGGAGCCTAAAATCCATACCAGTAAGATGGATGGTATCTGTAGGAAATTGGGTATGAGTAATGCTTGTGCAAACAATGATAATATTGCCCACATCTGGGTTTTGTGGAGAGATACTATTGACTTCTCAGTCGTTTGTAAGGACGATCAACAAATTTCAGTTGCTCAAGTAAATCCTGTCCACCCCTTATTCCACATCAGTTTTGTGTATGCAAAATGTTCTGCTCCAGAGCGAAGGGAATTATGGTCTTCATTAAATTCAATTCACTCTCAAATAAAAGGCCCTTGGTCTGTTATCGGTGACTTTAATTGCATTCTGAATCCTGATGAAAAGTTAGGGGGGAACCCCCCTAATACTGGTGCCATGATGGACTTCCAGCAATGTATTTCTGATTGCTCACTTCTGGATGCTGGTTTTTTGGGATCTAAGTTCACTTGGCATAACAACCAAGCAGGTAGTAAAGGAATTTGGGCTAGATTGGACAGGGTGCTTTCCAACACTGAATGGATAACCTCAATACCAATCTCTGTTGAGCACCTGTCTAGGGAAGCTTCTGACCATGCACCTTTATTAGTTAAATCAAAGGCTTCCTTGCATTTCAAAAGCAGATTCTGTTTTCAAAGCATGTGGCCCAAACATGAGAAATTTCTTGAGGATGTTAAGCTCTGCTGGAACCTCAGTCCTGTGGCATCTTCTTCAATGACCACCCTTTATTTGAAACTTAAGCAGATGAGAATCATGCTTCGTAGCTGGAACAAGCTCACCTTTGGGAATGTCCATCAAAATTTAAAAGCAGCAGAAGATGAAGTTCTGCTGGCCGAACACAATTATGACTTGCAACCCACTGAGGAAAATTACTCGAATCTTGAGCAAGCCAGGACCATACAATCAAGCAGACTGCTTCAACAGGAAATTTTTTGGAAACAGAAGTCCGGAATCCGTTGGTTACTTGAAGGAGACAGAAACACAAAGTTTTTCCATGCTTCAACCTTAGCCAAAAGACACAAGCAGAACATCACTCAACTGCGAAACTCAGTAGGCAATATGACTTCCAATCATGATGATATGAAGGACATAGCTGTCTCTCACTTTCAAAAAGCATTTAGTTCACAGATTCACTACTTACATGAAGCTTCTCTGAGCTGTATTCCAAAACTGGTAACTCAGGAAGATAACACTAGTCTTTGCAAAATCCCAACAGATGAAGAAATTTTTGACACTGTTAAAGCTCTTTCCCCAGACAGTGCTCCAGGACCTGATGGATTCACGGGTGCTTTCTACCAATCCACCTGGCCTATTATTGGTGAGCTTGTTTGCAGTGCAGTAAAGGAACTTTTTATCACACAACTGCCCATTCCTCGAAGCGTCACCTCCACTCTAATAGCACTCATCCCAAAAATGGGAAATGCTATGGACATTTCTGATTACAGACCTATAAGTCTTTGCAACTTCTTTTACAAAATTGTTTCATCTATTATCAACAAAAGACTTGCCACAATTCTCCCAAGGATCATATCATTAGAGCAATCAGCATTTGTGAAGGGAAGACAAATTTCAGAAAACATTGCTCTTGCTCAAGAATTGACAAATGAATTGGGGAGGAAAACAAGAGGGCACAATGTCATGTTCAAACTTGACATGGCTAAAGCATATGACAGACTGGAATGGGATTTTCTTCTCACTATCCTTCACAAATTTGGCTTTAATAATTCTTTCATTATGATAGTTGAAAAATTGATCAAAAACTGTTGGTTTTCAATCTTGCTTAATGGTGACACAGCTGGTTTTTTCGAGTCTTCAAGAGGAGTGAGGCAAGGTGACCCACTTGCCCCATCTTTATTTATCATTGCGGAAGAATCATTAAGCAGAGCTCTAAAGGAAGCTTTCTCCAGTGGTAGGATTGATTGGTTTGCTGGGCCTAGCCGGTGCCCTCACATCTCCCACCTTTTGTTTGCAGATGATACCCTCCTGTTCAGCAAAGCTTGCATAAACTCTGTCAGAAATTTATTAAAAGTGCTTCAGATCTATGAAACTTCTTCAGGGCAGCAAATTAATATCAGCAAAAGTGGTTTCTTTTTGCACCCAAAGACACATAATTCAGTTGCCAATCGCATTCAAAGCTGTACTGGTTTCATCAGACATTCCTTTCCCCATAAATATCTGGGATGTCCTCTTATGATTGGCAGAAGGAAAAAGGTTTTCTTTGCAGGAATATTAACCTCAATCCAAAATAGAGTTGCCGGCTGGAAATCAAGCTTACTTTCCCAGGGAGCAAGACTTATTCTCATCAAGCATGTCTTGTCATCCATACCCATATACTCGTTATCATCATCCCCACTGCATGTAGGCACTCATGAACTTCTGGACAAGTCTTTTGCCAACTTCTTTTGGGGTTCTTCTATCCATGGAAAGAAAAAGCCTTGGGCTACATGGCAAGTTATCTGCAAACCTATATCTCAAAGAGGTCTTGGCATCATGTCACTAAGAGTCATGGAAACAGCCTTGCGGGTAAAGATGTTGTGGAAGGGATTATATACCAACTCTCTGTGGGCAAATTTTTTCAGGGCAAAATACATTAAGCAGCATCATATCAGTGAGGTCCAATTCAAGAACATGAATGGCTTCACCAGGAGGGGGTGGCTGAAGGCCAGAGATCTTATCTCTAAACACACCAAAGTTGTAGTTGGTGATGGTAGCAATACACATTTCTGGTTGGACAATTGGATTGGAAGCAGATGCTTAGCAGAGTATGTCTCTACCTCAACAAACCAGAGCTCTAGTATTACTGTCAAGGATTTTTACACTGCCCGTCCAAATGCAAATAATAATATGCTGGATGGAAGGATCCCAGACTCAATCAAATCTGCTATCCTTAGCTTTAAGCTTAACCAGTATCCTAACTGTCCGGTCTGGAGTCTCTCCTCAACAGGTTTTTGCACTGTGGCCTCTTCCTACTGTGAACTGGCTACGAATAATGATAATGATCACCCTTTTCCATGGACCCACCTTTGGTCGACTTGGCTACCAATAAAAGTTTCCATCCATCTCTGGAAGACTGCCCGCAATGCTATCCCCACTGATAAAAATGTTCAAAAGATGGGTGTGCAAATGTGCTCGAAATGTTATTGCTGTACATCACAGTGTGAGGAAACTACTAGCCACCTATTCATTCATAGTGAACTGGCCAAACATATTTGGTCTTATTTCAGGAGTTATGGACTGAAGACCAACTCAAATTCAGTGACTTATTTCATACATCACAATGCAGACAATATTCAGGTGAAATCTGCCCACGGTTTATTCATGCTTGCAGTAATTGGCTATGGGATTTGGGAAATCTGGAAAGCAAGGAATGCATCAAAATATGAGGGCAAGAGCATCTCCAAGGTCAGTCTTCTCCACCATATAAAAGCTCAAGTCAAGCGCACATGTGACACTGCAAACCTTAAAGAGTTTGACAATGTCAAAAGAACTACTTTGCGAGACTTTGGCATCAACAGCAGACAACATTCTAAAAGGCAGCTGATGACTGTCACCTGGGTCCATCCGACCCCTCTCTCACTCAAGCTAAACACCGATAGAGCCTGCAAAGGAAATGGAGACTCAGGAGGTGGAGGGGCTATTAGGGATCACAATGGCACTATTTTACTTGCTTTCTCACATTACTATGGTAAAGCAAACTGTCTTGTAGCTGAGGCGCGAGCTCTCCTCGATGGCATCAAGTACTACCGCACAACTGCTAACCAGCCAATCCAGATTGATATCGACTCCAAACTCTTAGTTCAAATCATCAAAAAAGCTATCCATGCCCATGGTCCATTCTTCATTATATAAGGGAGATTTGGAGACTCCTTACCACTCAAGATTCAATAGCTCACATCTACAGAGAAGGAAATAAGGTTGCTGACTCTCTAGCATCTTTGGCTTGTTCCACTCATTGTACTGATTTTTTCTCTTATGATGAGCTCCCTAATTCTATAAAGGGAATAGCTCGATTGGATAAACTGGGTATGCCCAGTATCCGCTTAATGTAATGTAATCCTTCATCCAATTTATTATAAATACACCTCCTAATGTCTGAATGGTGGAGTGGCTTGCTCTTTGCCTCTGGTAAAAGGGTGCACTCTCCCATCCGGCACTAGGCAAGGTTTCTTGATAAAAAAAAGTAGCGGTCGACCGGATTTCCCAGGGATCGCCCGTTTGTAGGTGTTTCAGTGGCGGTCGACCGCCAGGAGCCTTAGGTCGACCGCTAGCCTCGATGCAGCCTTGTTTGACTTCGAAATCAACCTCGTGGCTAGCCCCTTTCCATGGATTTGTTTAATCAAACCTTACCTAATCTTCCATGATTTGTGGATCTGGTCTAGGGGGCATCTATGGACCATTCAAGGGTTATAAAACTAACACATGAGGGGTTAGAAACCCTAATGCTTCAAGGGGCTTCTTGTGAGATCTAGGGTGGCTGCAAGGGAGGTTGCAAGAGAGCTTGGAGACGAGCTACTGTTCACGTGAACAGTAGTTCGTGAAGGTGTTCTTCATCCAATCAAAGGGGAATCAAGCTCAAATCAAAGCCAGCAAACTTCAAGGAAGATTACATCAAAGCAAGGCTATCAAAGTGATCCAAGGAAGCCGGTTTGATTCAAGTTCTTCAAGAGAAATCATCTACATCCATTCAAGCTCATTCAAGTTCATTCAAGGTGATATTTTAAGCATTCAAACTCCTAGAAGCTAAAGAAGCAATCAAGATTCAAGGTAGCTTCATCATCTCCTTCATTCATTCAAAGAAATTCAAAGAGAAGATCAAGAGAGAAGAATTGAAGGAAGAGGTACTGTTCACGTGAACAGTACTCCGTGAAGAACATTCATCCAATCAAGGGTGAATCAAGAAGATTGAGTTGAAGCCAAGAGGAGCCTTGTTGCTGATCAACATTCCATACAAGGGCCAATTCATTTTCACTCATAACTCAATCTCTTGTTTTAGTTCCTTCACATTTGTTTCAGTTTCATTATTGTTTAAACATTGAAAGTGTGATTCATCCCTACCGGTGGTTAGTAGGAAGGCAATTGGAGGTTGTTCCAATTTGCGGTTGACATCCCTACCAGGTGGTGAGTAGGAAGGCAATCGGTGGTTTCCGATTTGCGGTTCTATGTGCTGCACAAGTGAAGCCTCACCGGGTTCTGGTGAGGGGTGGACGTAGGGTTGAGGATTCAGTCCGAACCACCTTAAAATCCTATCTAGTGTGGTTGGCTTGTGTGATTGATTCGTTCTAGGTGCACGCTTAGGATCGAATTGTTATATATCTTGCTTATCTTACTAAGCAAATCATAACGCACTTGGAAGCTAGTTTCTATTCCGCTGAAATTTATTTTAACTAGATATATAGAGGGCCACATTGCGAAAAGTGGGGCTGATCTATTCACCCCTCCCCTCTAGATCCGCTGTCCACTACACAACAGAGGGTGGACAGCATCGGCATCGGCTACCGTTCTTTACTTCTAGCTTGGTTTCTCCCCTCCCCGCTTGGCCGGCTGAAGGCCCCTCCCTACGTGGAGGTAGTGTTTGAGTGTAGTCACTGACTTCCCTTCCCCAAGATCCCCCCCTTGCACGGGGTGTAGTGCATGTAATCTGAAATTTCAGGTTGAAGCTTCTCCGGCGCGGCGTGCGGGTAAGCCCACGCTTCCTCGCTCGCCCTCGTCTCCGACCGGGATCGGTGTCTTCACACCGATCAGGTGAGCCACTAAACACTCCTCTTTGCTGGATTCCTTTTCTTAATTAGTATTGCATTTTAGTGCCATCGGCGTTAAGAGAGTGCCCGAACCCGAATTATCGTTTAATTGTGTGGCTACCGCGGGTGAGTTGTGAGAGTGATCATTCAACCCAAGCCTTCGGCGTGCTGACCGCCCGTGAATTTGGGCAACCCCTAACCCATAGGGGTCCTCCCCAAGCCAGCCGTACCCTTGGAAACCTCCGGTCCAACCTCGGACCCTCACCCCATCGCCGGTCCACCTACGGACCCGAGTGTGCCAACGCGAGTGAGTCCGCTTGTGTGACATTGCCAAATTGTTGTGTTGCTTGCAATTTAGGTCCTAGGTTGTGTCACATCAAATTGGTATCAGAGCCAGGTTCACAACTTGTCTCTATCAAGTTGGTCCTAGGGCGTGTGTATGCATTTAGGGTCCTCGGTGGCATCTCTTTTGTCCACTAGCATGACCACCTCTTACCGACCTTACCCATCGGCCCTCTCCATAAGTCCAAACCCCCAAGGGATACCTACCACTAACACACATGACCTCCCTGGCCATGTCAACTACCTCATGAAGGCCTTGACCCATGCCAATGAGCGGCTTGATAACCTATCGGGTCGACTCGACCAAATAGGAGAAAATGGGCCCACCCCATGGGCGGATGATAGTAGGGCTCCTCCCCCACCTCCCATCTTTGATGGAACTCAACCTAGTGACTATTTAGATTGGGAAGTCTCGATGGACCATTACTTCACTTGGTATCCCTTGACCGAGGATGAGAAAGTCCGATTTGTGAAATTGCAACTTACCAAACGGGCCCAAACTCATTGGTTGAAATTTGAAGGCTTAAGAATAATTAGAAGGGAAGCTCCCCTCACAACATGGGGGGACATGAAGGAACAACTTAGGGCTAGATATATTCCCCCCCCCCCATTCCGAACACCAAAGCCCAAAGAGTATTTCAACTCCTTCATTTCCCCTTGGCCAACCTAAGACCCTAATCACACATTCCCCACCATTTTCCACCTCTCCTACCCCAACCACCACATCTACACCCTACCTCCAAGTCCTCACCACAACCATATGTCCACATACCCAATTGGACCCTATGTCCACCCCTCCATCGAAGCCCATGATGGCCACCACCCTCCAACCCAAAATCCCTCACCAAACCCATACCCCACAAAACCCCTTGGCCCCCACCACTACCCCTCCATCGCCCCCTAAAAGGGACCCACCTCCCAAAACAAATCAAACCAAGCCTCCGCACCCACCCCACCTTCCTCTTCCAACCCCAATCTTACCCCAACCTAGGCCACCACTACTTCCACTTCCAACCTCAATCCAAGTCCGACCTCGTTCACCACCCCGGATGCACCATGTGCCGATCATCATCACCCCACCCACAAAGTACCTACCCACCTCCTTGGTAGAAGAACCCATAATCCTGACACCCTACCCCATAGTGGTGAACACCTCGAATCCAACCCCCACTTTGAAAGAAACACATGCCCAAGATGAGGACAAAGCCTTGCATCTTCACTCTATGCCCTCTCCCCTAGTAGGGAGTGAACTCATCATAATTGGGTCCTTGGCTAGATGGTTAAAAGAGATCCTAGCTCACCCGATCATGGCCTACCCTCCCTTGGAGCGACACCTCCCCATAGTGCCCTTCAACTCCTATCGCACCACCATCCAATCATCTTATCAAGTGGAGACACTAGGGGACCTTCTCAAGGGCTTAGCTTGGTAATTTGAGTTGACCGATTTGTTGACCCCCATGGCCCACCAATCTAGGAGCCTTGACCTCCTACACCATTGTGTCGGGTCTATCACCTCGATTTGCACCATTGGTTGCTACACTAGTGACCTCCTCCTATTCCTCCCTACACCCGATGAGCCCGACCTTCTCCTCAATTTGGAGTTTATTATATCGGGTAGAAAGCCAAAACCTCCCTTCATAGCCGATCCACCCACTAAGAACTTCGGCCCAATCATTTCATTAGAGGAGGATGATCCAACACCATATTGTGAGGACCTTGAGGATGTTGAGATGAACTTAGAGCTCCTTTCCCTTGGGTACACTTATGTTGATCCTTTTGACCCCTCCCAATGGGAACCCGGGAACCCATGTGATCCACCCACATCACTTATCACCCACTCCTTCCTACCCTCACCCACCATGTTGGGCCAAGCCCACCTCTCCCAAGTCCCAGGCGACACAAGGGTAGCCATGACCAAGGAAGATCTACACCTAAGGAACAAGGAGGTGCCTCTCCCCATGATGTCCACCTTCCTTGACCCCTTCGACCCTTTTGAATGGAAACTCCAATGCCAAACCATACCCCAACACATCAAAGTCATTTTCGGGTTAGGAAAACATGTGACTTGGCACCTCAAACAACTTGGCATGATTCATAAGTCGGGTACATTCATTCATATCACCCACATGTTAAGTCGGAAATATGAGAGGTCCATATTCGGATGTAATGGTCCGCCTTCATTCATCATGAGTCTTAAGTATGTTAGGATCATTCATGGATGTCCGGATACTCCGGCACTCATCACACCCACACATGAGAGGGACACCTATGGATGCCCCGGCCCTCCCACACCCTTCAAAGTCTCCATGGCATCACTGCATGATTGGTCTACGTATGGTTGTCCTGGCCCCCCTTTGCATATCATGCATCTCCCACTCACACCGCATCATAGTATTTGGCATGAGTATTTAAGCAAGCAAACCACAATGAGCGGTGAGGTTCATAATGAGCGGGCAAAAACTCACGAGTGCAACTTTGGATTCCAAGTAGGCAACCCTACGATGGTGGCTTTGGAATGGCTCTATCTTACGGTCACCTCCAAATCAAGGGCACGAGGACTTGGACCTTCCATGTTCCGAGTGGCTTTGACAACCTGGCTTACGGGTTGGATTTACCGATGGGATCTTGGGATATACCTCACTTTTTACGTGGCGGATCTAGCACCCCCTAAGGGCACCGCGGTGGATCCCAGTGAGCAGTTTGAGCCTACCCTCACCTTTATGAGTGACACCCTCGGAGAGCCTCCTCATATCAGCTTGAGAGTCCGATGTGTGCACACGGAGGCAATACTAAGCAAGCAGGGTACCATCGCCAGCAAGAGGGTGTGCCCGAGCCACATTGAGAGGATGAAGAGCAGTCCCCGGCTAAGGACGCGAGGTTGAGTTAGGAGGTTGTGGCTCACCCGGAGCTGCATTGGAGGACCTCTTCCCCGGCTGACCTATACTCGACGGAGTCGAGTTCTTCGCACCCCGGGGGTATGATGGGGGCATCTCTCGCCCTTCACATTTTTCCACAGCTTTGATTGCTCATCGGCATAGCTCCATTGTGTCCGTCATATTTTTCTGAATCGAGTCATGTAATTTTCATATTTTATTTGAGTCATGTCATTGTAATTTTCCTTTTATTTGAGTCAAGTACCTAGGTCATTGAGTCATCTACCTAAGTTTGAGTGTCATTAGGATTGATTAGGTTGTTATTGGGCCCAATTCATTGGGCTGGCCCATGGGCGCCCCCCCCCCCACCTTCCTCGGTTATTCGTCATTGAGTCAAATGTCAGGGACTTTTTGTAAAATGTGGGTTGCCTATATATAGGACCCCATTCCCCTCATTTTGAACTAATGAATCAATGAATGAATTTTGAAATCCAACACAATTGTGAGCTTCTCTCTCTCTCTCTCTCTCTCGCTCTCTCTCTCTCTCCTTCCCTAAGGGGTGCGCCCCCTACTCTCTCTCCTCCCCTCCCAACCACCTCCAACCCCCACCTACCCCATTGAAAGCCTGTACAACTTCCCACACCCTCACATTAAGTCTCCCCTAGTCCCAAGAGGGAACCCCCCAATCCCCACCTCACCTCCCAACTACCCCTCCCTCTTTCCCAAACACTTTTCCTTCTTCCCCATGCAACCCTCCACCTCCCAAGACCATTTGAATTTGAAAATTCCCTTCCCTCCATAGCCCTTGGTCGCCCAAACCACCTCTCCCCTAGGTCAGGTCGCCCCTCCCCTTCCCTCCACCCCCACTCCACACCATTTGCCACCACAAGGTTACAACTTCATTGCAGGCCGCAGGCAGCAAATTTGGTCCTAGAAGCTACATCATCTCCAGCATTTTCCTAAATCTTCTGGTGGCAAGGCATACATCTCTGGAAAGGCCGTCCAGAGAGCTTTCCAAGCTAGGTGGTTTCATCCTCATCCGAGCACCGTGCTGATCGGGAGGCCCTTTCCTCCTCAACTGCGCAAAGCTGCTCTGGCAGGAGACCAGAGCCAGAGTGGAAGCTCAACTGCGACGAACCTGTTGGGAATCTGATCAAGAGTTCTTCTACAAAAATCTTATACTACAAGGTTTCTTTCATCCCCAAGAAGTAGAGCCTAGTTTGGAGACCGGACCTGAGAGTTATCATTTAATCTTCCCCGGGTATGCGGTTCTGCTTCCACTCAGTCTGCACCGACCCTGCCACAGTGTTCAGAGTCTATCGGGCTTCTCCGACAACATTTAGCTTCTCCGTCGGTCTTTCTTCGAAGAGGACTCGTCCACAGTTCCAGCGACTCTGGCGGCACCTAATTCCGAGCTCGGGAGCGGTCGTGGCATCCTCTGCTTCCTGATGCTGAGATCCTGAGACAGTCAGAACTATTAATATGCTCCCCTGTTCAAGCTCCTACTCCGACCAACACCGGTGCCCGAAGAAATTATCAAAATTCAGGCATCATCCCGGCTCAGCTAAGAGCAATCTCCAAGTAGTTTTGTCATCGGAAAAATTCTGGAGTGTCCACAGCGTCCAGAGGACCAACTGTCTATCCTGAAGCGCAGAGGGTGGACAGCATCGGCATCGACTACCGTTCTTTACTTCTAGCTTGGTTTCTCCCCTCCCCGCTTGGCCGGCTGAAGGCCCCTCCCTGCGTGGAGGTAGTGTTTGAGTGTAGTCACTAACTTCCCTTCCCCAAGATCCTCCCCTTGCATGGGGTGTAATGCATGTAATCTGAAATTTCAGGTTGAAGCTTCTCCGGCGCGGCGTGCAGGTAAGCCCACGCTTCCTCGCTCACCCTCGTCTCCGGCCGGGATCGGTGTCTTCACATCGATCAGGTGAGTCACTAAACACTCCTCTTTGCTGGATTCCTTTGCTTAATTAGTATTGCATTTTAGTGCCATCGGCGTTAAGAGAGTGCCCGAACCCGAATTATCGTTTAATTGTGTGGCTACCGCGGGTGAGTTGTGAGAGTGATCATTCAACCCAAGCCTTCGGCGTGCTGACCGCCTGTGAATTTGGGCAACCCCTAACCGATAGGGGTCCTCCCCAAGCCGGCCGTACCCTTGGAAACCTCCGGTCCAACCTCGGACCCTCACCCCATCGTCGGTCCACCTACGGACCCGAGTGTGCCAACGCGAGTGAGTCCGCTTGTGTGACATTGCCAAATTGTTGTGTTGCTTGCAATTTAGGTCCTAGGTTGTGTCACATCACTCGCTCTCTCTCGCAGCAGTGATTAACAATATTTGGTGAGCTAATTATCCTATTATGCTCTCTAGCAGCGGCATACAGAAATATATACGAAATAAAGTAAAATGCCGAGTGGGGAGCGAATACGATACCTCCACGCTACCGGGCGTGGGGAAGACGGCTCAGCCGAACTTGTACTCTCGGAACAGTGAAAAATTAAATTACAGCAATGAACATTACTGCCCACTCCATGCAGGGAGGTAAAGGGCTATAAGGTGGGACCCGTGAGTAGCGATTCAGGTTGACGGGCATCGTTTTGTGTAGCTCCGGCGGTAAGGCGTACCAACGAACGTGGGGCCCACGTACTGCTCGGACCTCCGAACGGAGCGGGGTTGGTCCCGCTCCGACGAGGACTTCTGGAGGGGTGGTCCCTAGGAGAGGGATGCCCTGGATCGCCTCGTGGAAGGCGAGACGGCTCCGACCATCACGTGGAAGCTTGCTGTCCACGGACCTGAGCTTCTGTTTCAGACATGCGCACTCCGGCGGTAAAATTTGTTGCGACCAGCAAGGACGTTGGATCGGTGCGAAACTGGTGCCGTTAGAAAGCTGACTAGAAATACTTCGACCCTATGTGGTTCCAGGAATTTTGTTGGGGCCATATTTTTGATGGTGGATTTTTGAACATGACTATTCTCAGTCTCAGATCTAGCTAGGCAGAATTGGTTCTGCCTGAGAGTGGGCGTTGACCGCGACTCAGACTTCGGATCTGGGTGTTGGGTTTTTCATGAAAGTTGGAGAGGGGGAAGTAAGGAAGACGGGAATATTTTTTGTGTAATTTATGGTGGAGGTTTGGTTGGGAAAATGGAATTTCTAACACTGGGTGGTCGGATCTGGACTACAGGGGGCAGGACAGATTTGGGAAAAGACAGAGATTTTTTAAAAATGCAAACGAGATCCAAAATTCTCAAAAAAATTCGTGGAAGGGGGCTTATGTGGACAGAACTCTCAATTAAATTGGAAACTCAATCAGACAAGGGGAAGGGGGTCGAAATATGGAAGAACGGAGCTACTATTACACAGATCTGCACAGGGACAGATCTGTGTGGGTCTAGAAGTTTAAATGGAAACGAGAATTGGATGATGGCCTAAATTCGAGGGAAATTTACTGGAGGTGGGGAATCACGTGGGGAACCTACCCTGAAAATTTTAGATCCAGAATATCTAGGAGTTGAGAGAGAAAATTCCCATAGTAGACCTCTATCCAGCAGAACAACAACCTGGACAGCACCTCGGAAGAAAGCTCACGGTGGTTCGTCGGCGGCACGAACGGCGGCGGCGGCGGCGGAGATAGAACTCAGAGAGGCAGAGGGAGAGATAGAGGGGGGCTTCACACCCTGGAAGGCTGGAGGAAGAAGAAGAACAGTAGGAGAGAGAGGGGGGGGGCAATATGCTCCTTAGCAATTTCAACAATTTTCTTTCATTAACTTCTACCAAATGGAAAAATACAAGTATATATAGAAATTGACAAAAGCCCAAACTTACCCCTAGATCTAGGATTGGGGAGGGGTACATGGGGGAGATCACATTTAATTCTCCCATGTGGTTTGGAACCAAATAAAATAAAATTACAAACCCATTAGAATATAATATATATGGGGCGCCCCCTTGACTAGTTGGCCTCCTTCTTGGACTTTGTTAACACCATGTCCCCCCCTTGGTCCAACTCTTCTAGAAGCCCACCTTGGATGTTTGACTGGCCACACATAGGCCCTAGAGCTGAGGTGGATCAATGGGAGAGGGGATAGGGGGCCCGCGGGACCCAGGTGGTCCCAATTTATAAATAAACCCATACTACTATCCTTATTACAATCCAAATAAAACCAAATAAACACACATTAAACACAAATAAAATCCCAATAAATACGATAAATACTAAAACTCAAGAGGGAGACCCCAGACTATCTCCGAGCCAGAGGGAAGCCGATGTAGCTCAAGTGGTTCTGCGCGTACGGTATCGACAACTCGCCATATCGTATCTCTCGCTAGCTCTGGTGTCTGCACCACTACCTAACCCTCATAAACCCTGGCTCACCTAGCTAACGCAAACCCCTGAACCCAGCCAATCAGCCCAGCCCACCTAAATCCTGAACTCACTCAGCCATGGCCCATTCAAACCCTTTGCTCCAGCTCGTCTTAACCCCCAGTAGAACCTACATGTCCTTTCTCTCTCCTCAAGGTCAAACCCAGTCATCTTGGTCCATCCGAACCCCCAACGGGGAGAGGTTTACCCAGACCAGGAAGCCCACAACCACTCTATCCCGCGTAGACCCCCTTTACATGGACCAGCTCGCCCGTTCTTGAACGCAGTCACATTCATGACCGCGTTCACAAGAACGCAATCACCAAGGCAATCGTGTCCCAGAGGGGGGGTTATGTGGACCTGCTCCCCCCCCCCCCCCGAGTAAGTCTGCATAAACCCCTGGCCCACATGTCAAGGTAGAACGGGGTCCTCAAGGCGACCGCGTTCAAAAACCCCTAATCAAGTCCGCATAGGGCACCCCTTTACACGGACCTACTCGTCCCCCCTGAGCAAGTCTGCGTAAGCCCCCCTCCAAACTCTATAAAACCCCCCATGGGGTGGCCAAGGGTGATAAGATGCACGGAGCTCATCCCCGGGACAACAAATGGCTCGTGAAGGACTTTGTTGGCTAGTTTTGTGTTTTCTAGACTCACGCTGAGGGCATGTCGCATGATTGTTCCTCATATGGCGTTTAGCCAAAACATAAACCTGCTCAAAGGCAGCCCCTGCTTTGATGAACGCGCCCTATCTGGATGTTATTTGACTATCGCATGCTACCCAGATGCTGCTTTAGATAAAAGCACCCTGCTCGGGCTCTACCTCGATGTTCATGCATAATCTTGGATATTGCTTAAAGAAAGTACTCTGCCTGAGCTCTGCCTTGATATTTGTGCACTACCCTGATGTTGTCTTTATGAAAGCACCCTACTCGATCTCTACCTCGATGTTCGTCCATGACCTTGATGCTACTTTTATGAAAGCACCCTACCTGATCTCTGCCTCAGTGTTCATGCATGACTCGGATGCTGCTTGATGAAAACAACATGCCCGATGTCTGTCTCTATAATCGTTCACCGCCAGATGTTACTTGATGAAAGCACCCCGCCCAGTCCCTACCTCGATAATCATGCACTGTTGGATGTTGCTCGATGAGAGCACCCTGCCTGGTCCCTGCCTCAATGATCATGCACCACCAGATGTTACTTGATGAAATCACCCTACCCAGTTCCTTACCTTGATGATCGTGCACCGCCCAGGTGTCACCTCGATAAGCATGGCCTTAATGCTGTTACCCGAACAATGGGCATACTTTCCTAGTCTTGACGCAAGAAGTGGTGCGGACACACGCCGCAATACGTGCAGGTGGACGAGGACACGCTGGGGCCCGATTAGCTCGCGGAGGACGTGGACGCATCGGCCAAGTCATCATCCTTATTTCACATTTTTTTGGCCATGTTGGGCCCTATTTTATTCCATGTTGGACACTTGTATGATTATATGGCAAATGGGCTAGGCTAGGTAATGGGCTAGAGTTAATGGGTTTTGGGCCTTAAATGGGCCAAAAGGGTTTCAATGTGAACAAGTTAAGGGGTTTAGTGGCTATGTGTTAAAGGGGTTGAAGGATGGTGGGCTTGGTGGCTGGTGGAAGGGGGCGCCCCCCTTCCTTGGTCCAAGGGTTGGCAGCCACCTACCAAATGTTGACCCCCTCCCTTAGTTTTAAAAAATTAGGTGGCTCCTTGTCCCCCCCTTGGTCCCCCCCTCTCCCCTAGGTCAAGGGGGCACACCCCCTCTCCCTCCCCTCTCTCGCACGTAATTCCCAGCCCCCATCCCCTTGCCATTCTATATATAATGATGTGTATAGTGTCATGTGAGAAGCTAATGAAGAATTAATGAAAAGCTTATTGCATTTTTGCCAAGAGCAAGCCTTGGGCGCCCCCTCTCTCTCCTCTCCCCTTGCAGCTAGATTGTTGTGTTCTTAGGGTGGATTCCCTAGAAAACTTGGTGGATTCCAAGTGGTATATCATCTCTGAGTGTGAATCTCCGCCGCAAAAATTTGGGGGTGAGTTACCCACGTTCTCCCAGCCTCCAAAAAAAAATTCACATTTTTCCTCCTTTGTTTACCTTCCTTTACCGTTTATTTCCCCCGATCTACAGATTCTGTCTCTGTGCAAATCTGTGTTCCAACAAGCTACCTCTTCACCCCTTTCACCCCCTTTCTGATTTCAGATTGAGTTGAAATTTGAACTGGGAGTTCTATCCACCAAATACTTCGTCCCCAATTTTTTTTGTGATTTTTTGAATTTTCTTTCCCATCCAAAAAATGACTATATTTTCCTAAATTTGTTCTGTCCGGTGCAGTCCAGATCCGACCCCTCTCCACCATAAAATCCCTTTCACCTCTTAAACCACGTCCCAAAAATCCCAAAATATTTGTTTGTCAACCTCACATCCCCCTCTCTCAGCCATAAAATTTCCAGCACCCAGACCCATCGTCTACCCTCCAGTCAAACCGAGTTCTCAGGCAGATCCACTTTCTGCCCTGTCTGATCTGGTTCTTTGAGCCAGTCTGTTGTAAATTCAGCCACGGAGCATACATGGAGACTAAAATTCTTGTGACAACATGGGGTTGTTGATCTCTGAGAGAGCTTTCCAAAGGCGCTAGTCTCATGTCGTTCTGAGCTCAGGTCTGATCGCAGTGGCTATTCTCGCCGGGTCGCACAGTGCTGTGACAGCAGAACAGGTTCGTGGGCAGCAAGCAACATCGTTCCCAGTCAGGCCGCCTCGCCTTCCACAAGGTGAAGTAGCACGTCCCCCTCCTCGGGATCGTCCCTCCAGGAGTCCCCACCGTAGCGGTACCACTCCCAGCCTGTTCGACCCTCCGACCAGGGCGTGGGCCCCACATTCGGTGGCACGCGTTACCGCCGGAGCTGTCCAAATCGCTGCCCGTCAACCCGAACCCACTACTCCCGGATCCCACATTGTATCCCTTTACCTCCCTGCATAGAGTGGGCAGTAATATTCATTACTTTAATATAATTATTTACTATTCTGGGAGTATGAAGTTCGACCGGGGTCATCTTCCCCACGCCCGGTAGCGTGGATGTATCGTGTCCGCTCCTCTCTTCGCATTTTGCTTATTTCATATGTGTTCTATTGCCGCTGCATGAGTGATAGGTTAATCTAGCCCGATATTTTTATCACTACTGCGAGAGAGAGCGCAACCCATCTCGTGACCCGATCCGGGCACGAGAGTTGACTACCCGACTCATTGCCGATTTCTCAACCGCGCAGATCCCGCGTTTCCCTTGCATAGGGACGTCCGTGAGCTAGAGTCCCATGTTCGCATACCGTCCCGCATCAAGGAAAAGTGCCAAGCCCCTGCCTCTGTGAATGCGCCCCGAGCATGACCATCGAGGTCTCACGGCGTCCAACCACTTCAGTCATAAGGATGCCCTCGGCACCCGACTACCTAGCCACTCCAGTGGTAATGATGCCCCCGGCACCCGAGTGCCAGTCTCAGCTGCGCTGGACCACCAGGGTCTCATGGCGCCTAGTTCCTTCAGTCACAACGGTGCCCCCGGCACTCGACAGCCAGTCTCAGACATGCCCGATCGCCAGGGTCTCACGGCGCTCAATCCCTTTAGTCACAATGGTGCCCCCGGCACCTGACTACCAGTCTAGACAAGCCTGACCACCAGGGTCTCATGACGCCTAGCCCCCTCAGTCAACGGTGCCAACGGCACCTGACTGCCTAGCTACTCCAGCCATAATGGTGCCCCCGACACCCGACTGCCAGTCTCAGCTGCTCCTGACCACCAGGGTCTCCCGGCGCCCAGTTCCCTCAACTACTCCAGTCACAATGGTGCCCCCGGCACCCGACTGCCAAGCTACTCTAGTCACAACGGTGTTTCTGGCACCCGACTGCCCGGCTACTCTAGTCTCAACGGTGCCCTGCAGCACCCGACCGCCCAGCTACTCCAGTCACTACAGTGCCTACGACACCCGAATGTCCAGCTACTCCAGCTACAACGGTGCCCACGGCACCCGACTGCCCAGTCCCGGTGACGCCCGGCTACTTCAGCCCCAACGACGCTCAGGCTCTCCTGTCTCAGCGATGTTCATGGCACCTTATCGTTCTAGCAACGATGTCCAGGGTACCCAACTCTCCCAGTTTCAACAGTGCCTGGCCACCCCAATTATAGCGGTGCTTAGGGCACCCGACTGCTCCAGTCACTACCATGCCAACGGCACCCAACTACTCCAGTCAAAGTGATGCCTACGGCCTTGACCGCTCCAGTCACAACGGTGCCCACGGCACCCGATAATTCCAAGCTCAACGGCTTTTGGTCTCTCCAGTCAGGGTAATACTCACGCCGTCCGACCGCATGCCGTCCGATCGCTCCAGTCTCAACAGTGCTCGGCTGCCCTTGTCTCAACAGTGTCCGGCCGCTCCAGTCACAAGTGGTGCCCACGCCATTCGATGGCCTCGATCTTAGCGACGCCCAACTACTCCAGCACAGCAGTGCCTACAGCACCCCTACTTCCCCGATCTCAACACTATCTCATATCGGGAATACATTGTGACGCCCCTCGGGTGGCATCCTGCCGAGTCACAAGTCCTTTGACGGCCACTATGTACAAATGTGGAAATACCCGCACAATAACGCAATGACCCGGGGACCATCACTAACGACGAAATTGTCACGTGGCTTGCACACATTTTTAAATGGGCTTTCACGCCCCACATAAACGCTTTTCATGGCATATAGCTGTGTAATCTAGTCAGGGAATGGATCCCCATCCTCGCCAGCTACCAAGCTTAACTCCATCTAGTAGACCGCCATCTGTCTCCCAGTCCAGTCCTAACTTCTCTAGCCGGATAGACCCTATCCCCGAGCGAAGACCTGCCTGCTCCTTGTCCAGCTAGTGTTAGCCGCTTCGCGCCCGAGCCAGAATATGCCTGCTCCCTGCCGAGTAAGTGTTTGTTGCTCCTTTATCAGAGCCAATAACACGTTCTCATAAACCCAGAGTGCATACCCTCTCTAGTGTCCACACTGGAACCAGTCTCTATGCCCCCAGTTATCCTTATTGTGTTACTGTTGCATGGGTTAAGCCCTCCCAACGTCGTGTGATGGGGACATCACCTCCCATGCCCACGTTCACAGCTCGTCTCCTCGCCCCAGTTGCATCCGGCATGATCTAGTTATCTAATTTTGAGTCCTATGTAATTTTTATTTGAGTCATTTGATGTAATTTTCATTTTACTTGAGTCATGTCCCTAGGTCTTGTGCTTATTTCCCTAAGTTTGAGAGTCATTATGTTGTTTAGTTAGTTATTGGGCCCAATTCATTGGGTTTGGCCCAAGTTCACCCCCTACCCCCTTGGTTATTTGTCATTGAGTCTTTTGTCAGGGTCTTATTGTAAAATATGGGTTGCCTATATATAGGACCCCATTCCCCCCATTTCAACTTAATGAATCAATGAATGAAAAAACTTACCATTTTGAGAGTTTACACTTCTTATCTAGTGGAGAGATTCTATTTTTAGGGTGAGAAACCCTAGGGGAGAGATTCCCCACCCTTCCCTCTCTTAATCTCTCTTTTTCACTCCACTTTCTCTCTCCTCAACACCCAAATTCGAATTTTATTATCTCTCCTCCTTTCCCCACCACCTCCACTCCCCACCTACCCCATTTAAGCCTTTTCCCATTCCCCACAACCCTCATCAATACTCCACCCCTTCCCAAGACCCCCTCCACCAATCCTCTCCTCACCATCCAACCCCCAACTACCCCTCCCACTTTCCCAAGCACCCTTCCCACTACCCCAAGCACCCCTTCCCTTCCCCAACACAACCCCCCCATTCCCAAGACAAAAAATTAACCCCACCCTTAAACCTATTTTCGAATATCCTTTCCCTCTCTCCATTCCAACCAAATTCACAGCCCCCACTACCACCATCTATTGGACCCTCTTCCAGACCTTATTCTCCACCTCCCACACCTTAGAACACCCCCTCCAAGACCCCCTTACAACCAGGGGTCACTCCCACACTCATCTACCCCCTTCCCCTTCTTCTTTCTTGGTCATTGGAAGCTACTTCGAAGTTACAGTTTGCTGTCCAGAGGTTGCAGATGAACCATCAACTTGCAGCGGCCACCACGACTTACTCCGGACGAGTTTGAAGACTCAAGAGGCATCTTCGGAAGCGTCTACCAGTCTCCTTCGCAATAGAAGTGGTTTCATCTTCTTCCGATCTCCGAGCCGTCCAGGAGGTCCATTCTCCCACAACTGCGCAGTTCTGCCTCGGCTGAGGACCTGAGCCAGATTAGAAGCTCTGCCACGATGAACCCTGAAGGAATCAGTCCACGAGTTCTTCTTCAAAGTTCTTCATCACCCACTCTACTTCCAGAATCAAGAAACAGAACTTCATTCTGCGTTCGTGATCCAGAGTTCTCATTTTTCTCCCTCAGCTACGCAGATCTGCTACTCATAGTCTGCACCGACCAGTCACCATTGTTCTGCATCCCCTAGTCTTCTCCGACATTGGTTGGCTTCCCCATCAGCTTTGCTGTGAAGAAGACTCATCCACAGTTCTAACCACTCTGACGGTGCTCGATTCCAAGTTCGGGAGCTGTCGGGGCATCCTCTACAACCTGCTGTTGGAAACCAGGAGCTAGCTCTGCAGAGATCCTGATCCGGAGAGAAAGCTTCACCACGACAAACCCCGGAGGAATCAGGCCATGAGCTCTTCTGTAAAGTTCTTCCTCTCCCTATCTACTTTCAGAACCAAGAAGCAGAACTCCATTCGGCATCCGGAAGCAGAAGTTACGAATTTTCTTCCTCAGGCGTGTGACTCTGCTTCCCACAGTCTGCACCGACCCCCACTCACTGTTCTGGGTCCCTTGATCTTCTCCGGCATCTTTCGGCTTATCCGTCAGTTCTGTTGCAAAGAAGACTTGTCCATGGTTCCAACGGCTCTGGCGGCACCTCATTCGGAGTTCAGGAGCGGCCGAGGCAACCTCTTCTTCCTGCTGTTAGTAACCAGTTGCTGTCAGTCCGAGAATCAGCGTCCCTGTTCGAGCTCCTGCCCAGGCCAGCAGCGACCCTAGAAGAATTCGGACAAATTCAGAGGCACTCCAGTTCCAGTAAAAAGGATTTTCCCACTGGTCTCACCCTCGGAAAAATTCCTGATCACGTTCTGCAGCCACAGTACTGACTGTCTGTCCACAATTGCCGAGAGAAGGCAGATTTAGCATATTCACTTCATCATCGTTTTAGCCCTAATTTTCCCCACCCCGCTTGGCCGGCTGAAGGCCCCTCCCTGCGTGGAGGTAGTTTTGATTGTAATTATCATCTTCCCTTCCCCACGATCCCCCCCTTGCATGGGGTGTAGTGTTGTAATAGCTTAAACAGGTCAAGCTACCCCGGCGCGGCGTGTGGGGAACCCACGCTTCCCCGCTCGCCCTCGTCTCCGAGCGGGACCGGTTTCTTCAAACCGGTCGAGTGAGTGCTCCAAAACTTTACTCTAATTCATGCTTGTTCTTTCAATATTAGTTCATAAACTCCGCTGGCCGTGAATGAGAGCCCGATCCTTAAGCTCTTGTGATATAAGTGATCACCGTGGGAAAAGAGAGAAACCGGTGCCTTTGGCACTTGGTCGGCCCCATTGTCTTGGGCTTCCACATCCATTGGGAATCAAGTCTTGGCCTTGCTGGCCCTCTACCAACAAGGGCCCAACCCCTCAACCTCATCTTGGCATTGCCAAGTTACCCCGGGCTTGGGTGAGCGACGAGAGAGCGGTGGCCTAAATTGGCCCATTTAGATTGCGAATGTGCTTGCTTGCTTAAGTCCAAGGTTGTGTCACATCAATTGGTATCAGAGAAAGGTCTAGACTTGTCTCTACTAAGTCTTGTCCTAGGGCCATTGCATGCATCACCCTTGTCCACTATCATGACTACCTCATACATGGCATATTCGCCAATCTTAGGCCCATTAGAAGCCTTTGTGTTTGATGGATCCCGCCCTAGCATATATCTAGAATGGGAGAAGTCCATAGACCAACACTTTGGGAGGTTTACCCTGTCAGGGCTTGTCCAAGTCAACTATGTCAAGAGTTTGCTTTGACGCCAAGCTAGGAAAGAATGGGAGAACATTGTACGTTTGAGAGAAGCCAAAGGGGAAGCACCCATTGAATCTTGGGATGAAATGAGGGACGATCTTAGAAAGATCTACGCACCCCAACCCAAACCTCTTCAACCAACCGATCTTTCACCCCCGAACCCAACTCCCACCCATGAACTTCCCCGACCAAGCCCAACCCAAGTCCACCCATGTTCACCACCCCGAGAGTACCATGCACTAACCATTATCACTCCACCCACCATAGACTATCCTACCCTATTATCCTTGGAAGTTGTGGCCCACACTCCTACCCAAGTGGAGATGGATGCCAATCCGGATTCACCTCCCACCATAGAGAACATCCTAGACCCCCCACTTCCACCTACCTCTCCTAGTTCGGGTCCTCATGAGCCGCACACCCTAACCATGAATGAGTCCATACTCCAATGGCTTAAGCAAGGCCCCACCATTCCTAGCTCACCACCTTACCTCTCACCCTTGGCATATCAAGTCCAAATTATGACCACCCGGTCTTCCCATGTCACACTTCAAACCTCCTACTTTGTGGAAGGCTTAGGGGACCTAGTGGACTGTTTACAATGGCAAGTCTACCTGACCAATATGCTAGCCATAGGACCATTGGAGTCTAGCCCCATCTACTCTAGTGGACCCTTCCTAGCTTACCCCGCCACCGGTTCCATCACCTCCATCTACACTAGTGGCCATTATACGAGTGAAATCCTCCTCTTTCTCCCCAAGGATGAGAAACCAATCTTGGCCCACTTCCCACCCATCAAGGTTCCAATTGCTTTAATTGGCCAACCCACTAGAGACCTTGGCCCAATTATCTTGGAGGAGGATGACTCACCGTTTGGGTACCTTGAAGACATAGAGTGCCACCCTCTAGGAAGACCTTTCCACTACCCCTTTGATCCCTTCCTATGGGAGCCTAGACCCCTATGTGACCCAACCACCTTATCCACCACCCACCTTTCCCTAACCCAACCCACCATGTTTGACCCAATCCACCCCATCCTAGACCCGGGTTACACCTTGGGAGCCATTACCTTGGGCCACATATCCCTAGGTAATAAGGTTGTGCTCCACCCCATGATGACCACCTTCTTAGATCCATTCGATCCTTTCCAATGGGAGTTCAAAGGTTGTCCCACACCTATACACATGGAAGTCACCCTTGAGAAAAACATGCATGTGTCTAGGCTTAACACACCACTTGGCATGAACACTATGTTGGGTCCATTCATTCATATCACCCACATGTCAAGTAAAAAGTATGAGTGGTCAATGTTCGGATGTAATGGTCCACCTTCATTCATCATGGGTCTTAAGCATGTCAAAGGCATCTACGGATGTCCGGGTCCCCCGATATTTATCACCACTTTGCATGATAGGGCCACCTACGGGTGCCCCGGCCCACCTAGGCTGACCATAGTCTACACTACATCATTACATGATAGGTCTACTTTTGGTTGCCCAGGTCCACCCATCACCCCTAGAATGTCTGCATTCACAACATTGCATAAAGAGATCCACAAGTACATTAGCAACAAGAATGTGACTTATAAAAGGCGAGCCGACTCTCATTGGCGTCACCAAGAATTCCACATGGGTGACTTTGTGATGGTGAGGAAGGAGAGGCTCTCCCTGGGAGTCATCTCTAAATTGAGGCTATGTGGGGCTAGTCCCTTCCAGGTCCTGAGGCGCATTGGCGCTAATGCCTATGAGTTAGATCTCCCCGAGGAGTATGGAGTGAGTCCTACATTCAATGTAGCCGACCTAGTGCCTTATAAGGGATCCACAGTGGTACCTAGTGAGGATATTGAGCCTATTCCCTCCGTTGAGAGAGCACCCACCCGTGAGGAGAGACCACCAGCCAAGAGAGCCCAGCGTGAGGGCATTGAACGAATATTAGATGAACAAGTCACTACCACCAGGAGCAAGGTATACGAGCGCTATCTCGGCAGGTGGATGGATAGGTCTCATTCGGAAGACCTGAGGGTAGTACCACTTCTACACCCTCCGAGGAGGGAAGGACACTTACTCGACGGAGTCGAGTTCTCTGCACCCCGGGAGTATGATGGGACATCACATCCCATGCCCACATTCACAGCTCGTCTCCTCGCCCCAGTTGCATCCGGCATGATCTAGTTATCTAATTTTGAGTCCTATGTAATTTTTATTTGAGTCATTTGATGTAATTTTCATTTTACTTGAGTCATGTCCCTAGGTCTTGTGCTTATTTCCCTAAGTTTGAGAGTCATTATGTTGTTTAGTTAGTTATTGGGCCTAATTCATTGGGTTTGGCCCAAGTTCACCCCCCTACCCCCTCGATTATTTGTCATTGAGTCTTTTGTCAGGGTCTTATTGTAAAATATGGGTTGCCTATATATAGGACCCCATTCCCCCCCATTTCAACTTAATGAATCAATGAATGAAAAAACTTACCATTTTGAGAGTTTACACTTCTTATCTAGTGGAGAGATTCCATTTTTTGGGTGAGAAACCCTAGGGGAGAGATTCCCCACCCTTCCCTCTCTTAATCTCTCTTTTTCACTCCACTTTCTCTCTCCTCAACACCCAAATTCGAATTTTCTTCTCTCTCCTCCCTTCCCAACCACCTCCACTCCCCACCTACCCCATTTAAGCCTCTTCCCATTCCCCACAACCCTCATCAATACTCCACCCCTTCCCAAGACCCCCTCCACCAATCCTCTCCTCACCATCCAACCCCCAACTACCCCTCCCACTTTCCCAAGCACCCTTCCCACTACCCCAAGCACCCCTTCCCTTCCCTAACACAACCCCCCCATTCCCAAGACAAAAAATTAACCCCACCCTTAAACCTATTTTCGAATATCCTTTCCCTCTCTCCATTCCAACCAAATTCGTAGCCCCCACTACCACCATCTATTGGACCCTCTTCCAGACCTTATTCTCCACCTCCCACACCTTAGAACACCCCCTCCAAGACCCCCTTACAACCAGGGGTCACTCCCACACTCATCTACCCCCTTCCCCTTCTTCTTTCTTGGTCATTGGAAGCTACTTCGAAGTTACAGTTTGCTGTCCAGAGGTTACAGATGAACCAGTAACTTGCAGCGGCCACCATGACTTCCTCCGGATGAGTTTGAAGACCCAAGAGCCATCGTCGGAAGCGTCTACCAGTCTCCTTCGCAACAGAAGTGGTTTCATTTTCTTCCGATCTCTGAGCCGTCCAGGAGATCCATTCTCCCACAACTGCACAGTTCTGCCTCGGCTGAGGACCTGAGCCAGATTAGAAGCTCTTCCACGACGAACCCCGAAGGAATCAGTCCACGAGTTCTTCTTCAAAGTTCTTAATCGCCCACTCTACTTCCAGAATCAAGAAACAGAACTTCATTCTGCGTTCGTGATTCAGAGTTCTCATTTTCCTCCCTCAGCTACGCAGATCTGCTACTCATAGTCTGCACCGATCAGTCGCCATTGTTCTGCATCCCCTAGTCTTCTCCGACATTGGTTGGCTTCCCCGTCAGCTTTGCTGTGAAGAGGACTCATCCACAGTTCTAACCACTCTGACGGTGCTCGATTCCGAGTTCGGGAGCAGTCGGGGCATCCTCTGCAACCTGCTGTTGGAAACCAGGAGCTAGCCCTGTAGAGATCCTGATCCGGAGAGAAAGCTTCACCACGACAAACCCCGGAGGAATCAGGCCACGAGATCTTCTTCAAAGTTCTTCCTATCCCTGTCTACTTTCAGAACCAAGAAGCGAAACTCTGTTCGGCATCCGGCAGCAGAAGTTACGAATTTTCTTCCTTAGGCATGCGACTCTGCTTCCCACAGTCTGCACCGACCCCCACTCACTGTTCTGGGTCCCCTGATCTTCTCCGGCATCTTTCAGCTTCCTCGTTAGTTCTGTTGCAAAGAAGACTTGTCCACGGTTCCAGCGGCTCTAGCAGCACCTGATTCGGAGTTCGGGAGCGGCCAAGGCAACCTCTTCTTCCTGCTGTTAGTAACCAGTTGCTGTCAGTCTGAGAATCAGCGTCCCTGTTCGAGCTATTGCCCAGGCCAGCAGCGACCCCAGAAGAATTCAAAAAAATTCAGAGGCACTCCAGTTCCAGTAACAAAGATTTTTCCACTAGTCTCGCCCTCGGCAAAATTCCTTATCACGTTCTGCAGCCACAGTACCGACTGTCTATCCACAATTGCCGAGAGAAGGCAGATTCAGCATATTCACTTCATCATCATTTTAGCCCTAGTTTTCCCCACCCCGCTTGGCCGGCTGAAGGCCCCTCCCTGCGTGGAGGTAGTTTTGATTGTAACTATCATCTTCCCTTCCCCACGATCCCCCCCTTGCATGGGGTGTAGTGTTGTAATAGCTTAAACAGGTCAAGCTACCCCGGCGCGGCGTGTGCGGAACCCGCGCTTCCCCGCTCGCCCTTGTCTCCGAGCGGGACCGGTTTCTTCAAACCGGTCGAGTGAGTGCTCCAAAACTTTGCTCTAATTCATGCTTGTTCTTTTAATATTAGTTCATAAACTCCGCTGGCCGTGAATGAGAGCCTGATCCTTAAGCTCTTGTGATATAAGTGATCACCGTGGGAAAAGAGAGAAACCGGTGCCTTTGGCACTTGGTCGGCCCCATTGTCTTGGGCTTCCACATCCATTGGGAATCAAGTCTTGGCCTTGCTGGCCCTCTACCAGCAAGGGCCCAACCCCTCAACCTCACCTTGGCATTGCCAAGTTACCCCGGGCTTGGGTGAGCGACGAGAGAGCGGCGGCCCAAATTGGCCCATTTAGATTGCGAATGTGCTTGCTTGCTTAAGTCCAAGGTTGTGTCACATCATCGTGGCTCCCAGGGTCCCTGACTCTCCTCTTCGACAGAAGAAATAAAAGTGTTCGGGCTCCGCCCGATGTAAAATAAATACTAATTTCTTACGATCGGTGGGGAAGACGTCAAGTACACGAGCCCCCACAATCGCTTACACCCGTACCAACATAACCTCCTTCTCTCCAAGTGGCGCACAACCTTTCATGCCCACGTGCCATGCCATGGTGGCACATCTCTAGTCAAACACTTGGTTCCACAGGTGATCATCGATAAATCGACTGGCACGCCTGCATTCCATCCAGCCATCCCTGTCCTAATTTTCCAAAATGATTAACCATACGCCATTCTTTCCTGTGCATTCCTATTGTTCTTTTCATCTTATTGCAAATACCCCTGGAATCCCTGTGTGCCAAGTCGACCTATCTCGACCTTCCGTAAATGGCGAGTGTGTGTCACTGCCGTGAGGAAAAAATAGAAGAGACCCCTTGCAAGCGAAACAAATTGGCACGACCGGTGGGACGTCTCTTACCATTCTTCTTTCTGCCGAAGAAGAGTCACACCTGCCAAGTATATACCGCAATGCCCTCACCTTTTCTTATCGGAGAGGAAGAGGAGGGCCCTCGTCCAGGCCACAACCTGCGACCAGTCAGCGTCGAGCGACCAACCTACAAGCAGTAACAACAGTAACCAACTGGTGGTGATGGTGGCCTATGGTCCATTCGTCATCGCCATCCATGCCAAGCGCGGACCTCTGGTGACGCCAATCATGTTCGACAACTCTGCCTCGGCCTTCGGCTTGCTCTGATCCTTGGGTGCCATTGTCATGGCCGATGAGCAGCCCAGTCCAGTGACTACCTATATAGGCAGCTGGCCCCTCTACTCCTCCAACAATAAAGACCCACGCGGTCATTGACCCCTGGGTCCCCAACTCCGGCAACACTCGACATGGGTCTCCAACCTCGGGTTTCCAGTACAATGTCACCCCTAACCCATTCAAGCACCAAGCATTGGGTCCCCAACGATGCTAATTCCCAACACGAACAACGAGATCTGGGTCTTGGGCACCTCAACACCTGATATGGGTACTAAACCCCCGGTCTTTGCCATGCTGGCCTCAGCGCAAGCTTCAAGCCTCAAATACCCGATGCAACATCAACAACGGGCTGTGGGGGCATTACGCCCAAGGCTTCGGACACATCAGCTCTTAACACGGGCACCAAGCCCCGGGATGTGGCCACATCAACACCCATGACGGGCTTCCAGCCCTGGGTCTTAGTTCCAGCAACACCCAAGATGGGCGTCTATCCCCCGGGACCAGCTCCAACAACACCCATGATGGGCTCCCAGCCCTGGGTTCCAGCTTCATCAGCACCCAAGATGGGCTTTCAGCCCCGGGTCCCAGCTCTATCAACACCCAAGACAGGCTTCCAGCCCTAGGTCTCAGGTACATCAACACCCAAGATGGAGGCTCCGCCCTGGGTCCCAACATTCCAGCATCACCAGTACCCAAGACGGGCGTTCAGCCCCGGTTCCAGCTCCAGCAACACCCAAAAAGGGCATCTAGATATGGGTTCCAGTTCCAGCAATACCCAAGAAGGGAGTCTAGCCCCGGGTTCCAGGCTTAACAACTCCCAAAATGGGCATCTAGTCTCAGGTTCCAGCTACATCAACACCCAGGACAGGCCGCCAGCCCTGGGATCCAGCTCCATCAACCCCCAAGATGGGCTTCTAGCCCCAGGTTCCAGCATCATCAACACTCAAGACGGGCATCTAGCCTCGGGTCCTAGCTTTATCAACACCCGAGACAGGCATTCGGCCTCGGGTCATAGTTTCATCAGCACCTGAGATGGGCTCCCAGCCCCAGGTTCCAATTTCATCAATGCCCAAGATCGGCATCAAGTCCTAGGTCCCAGCACCATCAACACTCAAGATGGGCTTCTAGCCCTAGATCCCAACTTTGTTAGGCACTCAGTTAGGGTTTCCGATCCCAGACCCCAGCTTCATCAGCTCCCAGTACAGGCTTTCAACCTCGGGTACTGGTGAGGACACACGCCGCAGCACATGCCAGGGTACAAGGAACACACAGGAGTCCCTTTGGCTCAGGGAGGACATGGACGCATAGTCAAGCTACTTATCTTTTATTTTATGCTTTTAGGCCTTGTTGGACCCTTTTTTTGTCCCTGCATGGACATTAGTTGTGTTTCCCTTATTGGACCTACTATGGGGGGAATATTAGGCTTTTCTTAAGTGGGCTTGGGCTGGGTCAAAGAGGGACGTGTGAATGGGTCAAGAGGATGGAGGCTTGGAGGCTTGAAAGGGACACATGGAGAGGGACGCCCCCTTCCATGGTCAAATGGGGTGGCTGCCCCCTTCCTTGACCTCCTCCTTCATTCAAGGAGGAGGAACCTTCCCCTCCCCCCTCTCATACGTGGCCAACCCCTCCTCTCTCTTGGTCACCCTCCCCTCCCCCTTCATTCAAGGAGGAGGAACCTTCCCCTCCCCTCTCTCATACGTGGCCACCCCCTCCTCTCTCTTGGTCACCCTCCCCTCCCCATTCCTTTCTATATATGGCCCTGTGTATTGTATTTTGGGAGCTAATGAAGAATTGAATAAATAGTGATTTTGTAAGAGAGTGATTCTCTTCCTCCCTGGGTGTGAAGCTCAGGAACCCTAGATCCTACGACGGGATCTAGCCGGGGTGCGACTCCCCACGCCGAGGTGCGACGTCGAGGCTTCCGTTCGCAATATCTATCCGTGTTCGTGTGCAAATCCAGATCTGTTTGCCCGGATCTCATCCTTGGATTACGAATCGTCCACGGCATCTTCCTCCTTGGATCTGGATCTAGTAATTTTACCAAGGAAGCTTCTGCAAGTTAGGAACGATCCAGCGTTGGTTTTGCCTCGATCAACAATTCCTCCCGTGAAGCTGCGCATTACTGCTCGTCCCTGTAAGGCAGATCTCCTCTTCCCTCTTACGAAATTCCTCCATATCTCCTATCAATGTATTTTGGCCTGAGATTTGGATGGATCATACCATTTTCTGCCCTCTTCACGACACCACTGATCTTGCCCTGTTCTGAAGTCCGTGCAGAGCGTAGCAACGACTATGGTGGGACTGCACTGCGACCTATGCAGATCCGATCCAGTCCCTGCTGCTTCTTGTGGGAGATCCCACGTCTTCCTCCCTTCAGATCTGACCAAATCCTTTGGTCAGAATCCTCCTCCAGGCATCATCAACGATCCCCACCAAGCGGCGCTCCGTTTCCACACCGAGATGCCCATTTCGTAATTTTCTTGTTATACTGTGCAGTTCTGCTCATGCAGAACCAGAGCCTTCTTGCAGACGTCGTCACGCCGAGATAGGAGCAGATCCGGATGCGCCATTTGGACGGGTCATTCTTCGTCCAGTCCACTACGTGTTACAATAGACGGAACCTTGATCCAACTCCTGATCTAGATGTACTGCCTCCTGCAAGCTGACTACGCAGGCTGGCCTGAGCGGGCAGAACCGACCGATCGGGAATCAAGCCCCGCCTCCTTGTCCCCTCGTCATCATCGAGTGCTACCCGTCAACCCGTGTCCCAGTAGCCCCAAATTTAGCGCTTGTAGCCTGTTATCTCCCTACGAGCAGTGGGCATTATCATTTGTGTTGTATTATTTCTCATTCGTGTATTGGGGTTGTCAGATTCGGGCGAGGTTTCTTCCCCACGTGCTAGTCATGGAGGTACGCGCGACATTCCTTTTCTCGGCATTGCTTATCTAGTATGTTTTCATATATGCCGTGCTTGTGCACTTAGGACCCTAGCCAGTTACGAATCACCACGGTTGTGAGTTGTGAGCACCCGTTCCATAGCCCTAGTCGAGCACCGAGCTCGAACTGCATCACCCTAGGTGACAGTGGTTCCTTAACCGCTGTGATCCCACGCTTCCCTTGTAGGGACGAACGTTGGGCTAGAGAGTTTCTTGTTGAGAGACGCCTCCTCTCGGAGGAACACCACGGAGGTCAGCCACCCGACTTACCTTTAGCATGCAAGCACTGGCCGCACTTCGAGTCAGTCGTAGGTCATAGCTCACTCGTGTCCTATCCCACATCAAATTGGTATCAGAGCATGTTTTGTGTCACGCCCCGAGCGTGGAAGATACCCGGTAGCGCGATGAGTTTATATAGATCCAATCAATCAAGGCAATAAGATTTTTGACAAAAGACAGAGTGTGCAAAATACTAGAGAAATAATAACTAAGATCTAAATTTCCAAAATAATACCAATAGTCCAAGATGACAATTATCCAATTAACCAACTGACGATAATTCTAGTCCATGACATTCATTATTCAAATCCAACTACTAGGCCACAAGCCTTAACAAGTTTCAATCAACTAGACTGACATAACTGGAAGTACAAATGAAAGAACTCAAGAACTCAAAAGACACGGCTAGCTAACAGTAGACGATTGGTGACTCTAGCACTCTTCACTTGGTTTCATTCTTGTTCTGTCGCTATCCGAGTTACCTGAAAATATTAGAATGAAACTGGATGAGCGAATCACTCAGTAGGAATTACATCTCAAGTTCGAACAATCATTAAGTAAATTACATGTTGCGTGCAATGCAGGTATAGCTTATGCATGATGGACGAGCAAGATATCAAGAACTGTATAGGAAGAATATCGCATGATTTCAAGTATCAATAAGGTACTATCAAGTGGTTGCACAATATTTTTCCAAGAAAGTAAGAATCAATGTTCAAGCAAGTAATATCAAGCACATGTAATGTCAAGTACGTGTAATATCAAGTACATGTAACTGGAATTGGCTATTTCATTCAAGCAAGTACTTTGCCCTTTTTCGGGCCACGCAAGTCAAGTCAAGCACGCAAGTCAAGTCACGAGAGAGTGAGTGGAATGTCTCAAGTCAAGAAAGCAAGTACTTCGATGCAATGCTAGACATTGTGATCATTACAACTCCCATGGGCACAAGTACTTTCGGGTGCTCCTCCCAGGAGCAGATGGGGCCCCATTAACGCCAACATTATCATGTATTTCTTTCGACATCCACTCTCGTTTATAGCCAATATAGAATTTCAAGGGATTAACCATTGTAGGAACATAAGGTTGATTTCATGGATGGAGTTCAAGGTCTGATTATTTTGCAGGAGCTGAACTATGGTTATATCGGCACAAACCACGAGACAAGTCAGGAATCTGGTTGGAATTGGCGACTCTTGGCTGAGATAATAACGCCTCAAAATTGAAATTCTGGAAATCGGCATTGAGGAAAATGGCGCCCAGATAGGTGCCATTTATTGACTAAATGGTACCCTGTTGTTGACACCCGTTTTATGTCGATAAGTTGAGTCGTTTCTCTTACTCCCATTTGTTGAAGCCTCGAGTTGTCCATCACTCGTTGGGGCTATTTTCAGGCATGTTTTGGGCCAATTTTATGGGCTGCCTCCCTCCTTGGTTAGGTCCAAGTTAATTCAGGGCTTAACGGGCCTTGGTTTTGGTTGATTGGGCTTTTCTATAAGCTTCAAAGGCCCATTTGCATGTACGGTTCATCCTTGGCCGCTCAATCCATGTGCGGTTGAATGAAGACCGTCCAAATATTTTGGAATATTGTGGGTAATTTTTTGAATTTCCACCGACAAGCATTTATGCGGCCCTATCCTAGCCGTTCAACTTGATGGACAGACTGATGGTGACCGCTCATCTCTCAGAGTCCTGCGTTCGATGGTTTTCTCAGATAATTATCTTATCTATTTTGATTTTCCACCGACAGAACTAGAACGGTTTGTCTTTGGTCGCTCTACATTTGAACGGTCTCATCGGAGCTGTTCATCCCTGAGAGTCCAATGGCGAAGGTTTCGGTCAGTTCAACGGATAATTTGGGTTATTAATAATTTATTTTGAATTTCCACTGACGGGGTTGGACGGCCAGTAGATGGCCACCCATCCAGTTGAGCGGTCTATCGTAAGACCGTTCATCCCGTCGATTGTTGAATTTTAACAGATTTCATCCCTTTTATCCGTGGTTAAACCCTCAACTTTGTCCTTGATTTTCTCCGTGGATTCTCAACCAAATCAGATGAGATTTGATCCTAACGAAAGCTGAGGATATTATCTTCACTTTATCTTTTGATATATCGGATTAATATCCACTGGAACCCTAATTTCGAGCTAGGCTTTCTAGGCTCAATAAATAGACCCTAAAGGCCGGGTTTGAAAAAGGGGGAGATTTTTGGTCGACTGCGAAGCCCTGCCACATTCTTGAGTGACCTAGCACCAAGGGGGGAGGCTTTCTACGTCCATACAAGCCTCCGATTCAGGGAGTAGTCAAGTTTTGAGTCTTTTGTGTTTGATAGGTTTCGTCACTTTTTCATCGCATGCATTACTTTCTCCCCACGTTCTTCTTCATTCTCATCACCATGCACACATCCACCTATGTTTTTGACACCCTAGGGGTTTAAAATCCCCCAGGTATCCCCCTTTACACTTAGTCACGTTCATTCCTCATTATTTTGACATATACTACACCATTCAGTTCTAATCTAGGTTGTTTCTTTGTGTTTTTACATTGTTTTGCAGGTCAGCAATCCTTAGCACGAGGCCCATCCCCTCTGGCCGGCTGGAGAGGTTGGAGGTTGGACCCCTTTGTGACTTCTGGCTCGGTGGTCTCGAGCGGCAGTCTTCTGTCCGTGGAAGGAGACGTGCGGTGCATCTTCGGCCGTCCTTCTTCATCATGCGGTCGTTACAGAGCCGTTCAACTTCCAGGAGCGCTTCCTCCTGCATCTTCTGCAGCGTCCTTAGGTGGTCTATCGTAAGACCGTGCATCCTATAGGTGGTTCTCCATCAACCGCTCATCTAACCAGCGCTACAGACAGGCGAGTGTCTCTCCCGTTTTCCAAAGTACGGCATGTTCATTACGTTTGGCGCTTTGGTGGCGATCACAGGTTCTTATTTCCTCCTTTTCTTCTGTCTTCATTTGCTTCTCATGTCAGATATGGTAGAATAGACATTGGGAAGACATTTGAAAAAGGAACGGATTCGGGAGGAGAAAATATATCTACACCCTTCTTTTGTGGCGATCACAGTGGGACCCCTAGTGCCCATTGTGCTTGTGATTTGCTGACCCCCCTTTTCGTTGTTTTAGTTTTCTTCTTCGAGTGATTGCAGGTTGGGCGCGTCCTCTGCCTTCTGTAGCGTGAACGGTTCTCTCCGAGCCGTTCATTCCCCGAGCGGCTGATCCTCCACCGTCTGTCCCTGCGAATAGTGCCAGGTCTCCTGCCAGCGTTCTGTCACAGACGGCCCTCCATCAATCATCTAACATTCTGAGCGGCCTGTTATTAGCCGTCCATCTTTTTGGTACACGTATGCTTCTGGCTGTTCTGATTGTAGGTGCACGGCTGCTGGAGAGCCGTCCCAGATCATACACGATTGTCGCCAGACCGTGCGTCCTGGTACATTCATCATCCCTACCATATTTCTAGCATTCTGTGATTCTTTCTACAGTTATTATGCTGTTCGGTTGCTCCCTGGCTGATACGGTCCTTTACAGACCATCTGTCCCTTTGAGCGGTCTCACACAGACCGTCCTTGTGGTGCCGCAGTGCACTCATTGATCATTTTGATTGCCATATTTCATGAGATTTATGAGCTTTGGTGCTAGTTATTGATCTCCCCCCTACTCCCATATCATTGTTGCATCATTATTTTCAGTGCTTATATATTTGATTGATTATTCCTTGATAGTTGCTAGGCTAGATTTTGCATGCACTCTGGTGCACATAGGACCGTCCATCTCTTTCATAGTAGTTCCATTCCTACCGAGGTAGGGTTGCCTCTCGTCTCCATACTCTTTGGAGCCGACTAGGGACCTTGCTGAGGACCTCCGTAAGCCCCCGTGAGCCGTGGATTCCCACACGGACGCTGGGCAGGTTGTACCATATCCACCCCCCAGTCTAGGGTTTGCATCCGCGAGTGAGAGATCCCCATAGAGTCACCCAGCTCCTCATTTCCCATCCTAGTTAGGTACCTTGTGGTTGAGCAGAGTCATATATTAATTAATCCACTAAGGTCCTACAAGGGGAATTAAAAAAATTGTCGTGCATCATTTGACAACTTGGTTGCTCATATGCTTGATTCTCTTCTCATCTCTCCTCTCCCTTGGATGCTTGTTTGTTTGAGGTTGCTGTAGTTAGGATTGTTTGCCCTAGTCTTAGGTGTTTGGTGTATGTGGGGTTGTCTCTTTCCCTCAGGATCATCTCCTAGGGTCAGTTCTCATTTCCATTCATACTTCAATCCTTTGTTTGATTCATCACCTTCCATGTCGTCATACGACTTCTCTCAGTCCCACGAGGATTCTCTTCCTCGCGGCCTTCTTGAGGACCCACCTAGGGTCACCCATATGCAGGGAGGAGAGGGGACTGCCCCTCTGTTGCATCCCTACGATTTTGATGATGTCTCACACTATAAATCAATCTGTTTTTATCTCTAGATCAATTCATGCTTGATCATTTAGGATAGTGCTGTTCATGCATATGTGCTAGTTTACACATTGCTTGTAGACTGCACAAAGTCCGCACTTGGTTAATTTGATGCATCGTATGCATATTTCACACTAAGTCCATACATCACTGCACAAGTCTTTACATTGAAGTATGTACATCCGACCGTCTCATTTAGCGTCTCACGCTTTGAAGTCTATACATTGTTTGCTTAACTCCAGCCTTTGCATTAAAGTCTATACATCATCTTTCAAAGTCTTTACATTGAAGCCTGCACATCCGACCGTCTCATTCAGCGTCTCACGCATTGCAAGTCTATACACTATCTGCATTGCACGAGCTGAAGTCTAGACATTGCATGCTACAAAGTCTGCACATCCCGTTTGCACTAAGTCTGCACATCATCTGTGCATTCACTTGTCTGGTTGCATGAGACACTAAGTCCGTACATCGGCCTGGTGCTCGCAGAGTCTGTACATCGACTTGGAGTTGGCCAAGTCCATACATTGTAAGACCAAGTCTGTACAACCTTGTTCAAGCATCGTCTCATGCATCATCTCTCCAAAGTCTGTACAGCGTTAGCCTACAGAGCATCGTCTCTCAAAGTCTGTACAGCCAGCTCTGTCTCACTTAGCGTCTCATCAAGTATGTACATAGTTTGGCTGCATAACACAAGTCTATACATCTGCATGCTAGCAAGGCATTCATCAAGTCTATACACTCTTTAACTCAGTTCGCAGCTGAGTCTGAAGTCTGTACAGCCTTTGCATTGTGCATACATTGAAGTCTATACATTGGATATGGTTGTGCATCACAAAGTCTATACATTGTTGTTGCATTCACGCTAAGTCCATACACTGCATTTGGGCATTGTTCTTTACAGCAAGTCTGTACACTGCTTTCTCATGCACGCAATCAATGTGTGTACAGCCTGTGTTAGCATCGGTTAAGTCTATACATTTGCTATGACTTGTTCATGCATCATGTCTATACACGCTTTGTTAAAAGCCTGAACTAACTCGACACATTCCTTTCTGTTATGTTCATGCATCCCTCAAGTCTGTACATTGAGGTCGAATGAAGGCATTCAAGTCTATACATTCTCACATTGTACATACTTGCCTATATACTACATCTAAAGTCTGTACACGCCTAGTTCAAAACCTGAACTAACTGGTTGCATCCTTTTCTTCTGTTCCTGCAGATTGATGCAAGCTGATGATTGGGCACGTGATTCGAGGTTAGTGCCTGGCACGTGATCTGAGGTGTCTCTGGAAAAGGAGGGCACGAGCCCTACTCACGCCACACGAGTGAAGTCATGGAATTCAGGTCAAAAGCCATATAAAAGGATGTCCTCTGCGACCGAAAGAGTGAACTGGAGGAAAAGCTGAGAGAAATCAGTGCCTGAGCAGAAGAAGAATAGAGAGAGCCTCCACGTTCCAGAGAGAAGAATTTGAGAGAACTTCTGAGAGAAAAAGTATTTGAGAGAGAGAGAAGAGTTGTTGACCGTGAAGATCTGCTTCTTCGGAAGCTACATTATTGTTGGTTTTTCAGAAACGATTGTCTTCATCAATTGTCTTGTTTTCTATTTTTCATTTCATCTTTCTTATTCCATCTTGTTACCCTCCAGTGTTCGGAGGAAGGGAGAGATTCTCTGGTTTCCCTCTGGGCTTCAGAGGAAGAGAGATCTGTGATCTCTGGTTTGCCAGTGATGGGCTGTCACTAGCAGGTTCTCTCCGGTTTGGAGGAAGGGAGATTCGTCTCCGGTTCTGATCTTGTGGGTAGCAAGATCAGGTGTCAAGATTCTGTGGGTTGCAGAGCTTGGGTTGAGGGATTTGTTTCCCTTTGTTTGGCAAGCTGTTCGGCAGCATATGTTCGCAGACTGAGTCTGTTGTTTCTAGCCTTTGCTAGTGGGAGCCTCGCTCTAGTTTGAAGTGAGGGGTGGATGTAGATTGTGGACTACAATCGAACCACCTTAAAAACTCTGTCTCTTCTGTGGTTTGCTTGTTACTACTGTGTTGCACTTCCTCTGCTCGTCATTTTGCTTCACTGTGAACAGCCCTCTCAATCGCACTTACTTATTCTGTCTTGGTTATTGACTGTTTTAGCAATACGTTTTGCTGTATCTGAAGGGTTTAAAAACGAAGTTGTGGTTTATCGCTGAGAATTTAATTTTAGGGAGTGATCTATTCATCCCCCCCCCTTCTATATCACTCTACACTGCGCATATCAATTGGTATCAGAGCGGGTTTGCATCATGTGGACCAATGGTCAGGGTAATCCTAATGGTCCTCAAAGTTTCATGCCTGAGGGTCAATCCATTAGTCGCCCTCCATTCTTTGATGGTAATAACTATCTCTTCTGGAAAAATAGGATGGAGGTGTTCATCAGGGCACAGAGCCACAAGCTGTGGAGGGTAATCACTACAGGGCCGTATGATCTGCCACCGAACGAGGACGCGTGGACAGATGAACATGTCAAGTTATCTTCACTCAACTGGACGGCCCTGAACATCATCTAGTGTGCTGTTCACCCAGACGAATACACCCGCATATCAGCCTATAGGACGGCCAAGCGAATGTGGGATGAGCTGCAACTAATCTACGAAGGTACAGCTCAAGTGAGAGCCACGAAGGTAAATCTCTACACCTCTGAGTATGAATTGTTTAAGATGAAACCAGAGGAGAACATCACTGAAATGTATGCCAGGTTGTCTTTGATCACGAATACTCTTAAGGGGCTAGGGAAAGAGATGGCTGAAGCAGATGTAGTCAGGAAGGTACTTAGGTCTCTAACCCCAGCATGGCACACTGAGGCCATCATGATAGAAGAGTCGAAAGATCTGACGACTATGACAGTGACTGAACTCATAGGATCCCTCATGACCTATGAGATGAACTTTAAAAGAGGTGGTGAAGGAAGTGACAGGAAGGGCAAGAATATTGCTCTCAAGGCATCCCGCAACAAGGGTAGCAGCAGCAGTAGCAGTAGCAGTAGCTCCGGGTCCGATGGTTTTTCCGATCTCGATCAGGCGGAGCAGGCAATGCTCACTCGACAGTTCAGTAAATTTTTAAGGAATAAGGGAAAGATCTTTAGGAGGAAGAAGCCATACTCCTTTAGTAAGAACGTTGAATCTAGCAATGATAAGGACAGAAATACTAAAAGAATGACTTGTTTTCATTGCAAGAAACAGGGACACATGAAAGGGGACTGCCCAGATCTCCAGAGGAAGGGTCCCAACTTTCAGAAGAAAAGCTCAAAGATGTAGAAAAAGAAGAAGCCACATGCAATGGTCTGCACGTGGAGCGATGAGGAAGAAGATCCTGAAGACACTTCCTCAGAGGAGTATGAAGAAGGAATTTTCCTAATGGCAAACAGCGAAGAGGAGGTAACAAATGTCTTTGAAAATTTTTCTATTGATGACTGGGAAGATACCTATGCTGAATTATTAGATAAGTTCAATTCACTTAGTAAAGAGCATAGGGTTCTGAAGAGAAAATTCAATACCAATGTTGAAGAACAAACCCAAGTCTGTGAGGAAAATCAGAAACTAAAAGAAGAATTAGAAGAAATGACTTCCTTAAGAAAAGAAAATGAAAAGCTCAAGGAAGAAAACCAGGAGAGTCACACCCATCTTAACGAACTCAAAATCAAAATTGAAGAAAGCCTGAATGAAAATAGAGTGAACTCAGAGAAATATGAAGCTGTTAAGAAAGTGAACGCTAAACTCTTAAAAAACTCTGAGTCCCTGCAAAAAGAGCTGGAAGACAAACAGAAAGTTTTGGAAAAATTTGTCCAAGGAAAAAAAAGTCTGGATGCTATACTAGGGACAAGGGTTAACTTCAATAGGGAGGGTCTAGGCTATGACCCAACTAACAAGAGACCCTTTCAATTCAAAACCACCACCTTCTGCCCAGAGAAGGGAAAAGAGAAGCTGGACACACCATCCAGCTCAAATAGCAGTCAAGGAGCTCAATGTCCGAAAGAAAGTTCGACAAACAATGCTGGTCAACCATTTAAATTGGGAATGAATTTTGTGAAGAACTTCACTAAGCCCACTCACCAGAACATAAATGGTAGATGGACCAAGCAAGTGGTTCAGAATAAAAGGTGGAATTACTACAAACAGATGGATCCAAACAGGATGTACTGGAGAAATAACCATCATCCTCAAAAATCTGTTAATCAACAAGCTCACAGGAGATATCCCAGGAATGGGAAGCCTAATGACTGGAATAAAGCTTACTTCTCCAGACCAGCTAGACATAACCCCGGTTATAATTTCAATAAATCCGAAGTAAAGGTGCCAGAGAAAACCATGTTGAAGCAAATCTGGATTCCTAAACATCTGCTTAGAGATTTGAATAATGTCTTTGGACCCAACTCATCTTGGGTTCCAAATCACTTTGCTTGATTTTGTTTGTGTAGGTCTACCTGGCAGCTGAGAACAACAAGTGGTACCTCGACAGTGGCTGCTCCAGGCACATGACAGGAGACCGATCCAAGTTCAGCAAGATAGAGATGATGGTAGGGGGTCTGGTCAAATTTGGAGGAAAGGACAGAGGTAGGATCATTGGAGTTGGCACAGTAGGTAAGTCTTCCACAAACTTCATTGAAAATGTTCAACTTGTGGAAGGTCTTCAACACAACCTGATTAGCATTAGTCAATTATGTGACAAGGGTCACAGGGTTGTGTTTGATGATAACTCATGCAAAATTTTTGAAATAAATTCCAATGTGGTTAAATTTGTAGCCACCAGGGTGAATAATGTCTACATGATAGACTTAGAAGCTGAATCTGAACCTAATCTTTGTTTATCTGCTAATTCTGAAAATGATGCTTTTGATTGGCATAGACGTCTAGGCCATGCTAGTTTCTCTACTTTAAATAAATTGGTCAAGCATGATTTAGTTAGAGGTATGCCTAGAATTAAGTTCAATTCTATTTCAAAATCATGTGATGCCTGTGCTCTAGGAAAACAGACCAGAAATTCTTTCAAGCTAAGATCTGAGCCATTGTCCTCTAGACCAATGGAACTTCTCCATATGGACCTCTTTGGTCCTACTAGGACTCAGAGTCTTAATGGGAATAGGTTTGGCTATGTGATCATTGATGACCACTCTAGATTTTCATGGATCTTTTTCTTAGCCAATAAAAGCGATGCTTTTCAAAAGTTTAACCAGTTTTTCAATAAGGTCAAACAAGAAGGAAAATACAGGATTTGTATAATTCAATCTGACCATGGAGGTGAGTTTGAAAATTCCATGTTTTCTGATCTTTGTGAAAGAGAGGGACTAACACACATGTTTTCTTCTCCCAGGACACCTGAACAGAATGGAATTGTGGAGAGAAGAAATAGAACTATTGTGGAGATGACCCGAACCATACTGATTGAGAGTCAATTACCAAGGAAATTTTGGGCAGAGGCGGCCAATACAGTAACTTATATAATCAACAGGGCCATGGTAAGACCTATTCACAAGAAAATACCCTATGAGCTACTAAAAGGTAAGAAACCAAACTTGGTTCATTTCAGAATTTTTGGAGCTAAATGCTTTATTCATAATAATGACAAGAAAGACTTAGATAAGTTTGAAGCTAAAAGCTCCCCTGGAATATTCTTAGGATACTCTGACGTGTCAATGGCATATAGGGTCTTTAACAAAACAGACCAGAAAGTTGAAGAGTCTCCACACATCATTTTTAGTGAAAAGAAAGGTGTTACTAACATTGAAAATATTGATAGGGATTCCAATCACGATGGGGAATTCCTAGAAGACCAAGAAGAAGAGAAGACTCAGCCGAGTGGAACATCAAATCCTCCCAACCAGGAAGGGCCAGAAGAAACAGGTGAGTCTTCAATAAATGTTAGATTTTTTAAAGATCATCCGATAGATAATGTCATAGGCAACCCTGAAGATCCTCTTCGGACTAGGTCTCATTTTAGGAATGTTAATAATCAAGACCTAATTGCTTTAGTCTCACAAATTGAACCCAAATCCGTAGAAGAGGCCTTGGCTGATCAAGCTTGGGTCAATGCTATGTGTGAGGAATTAGGTCAGTTCGAAAGAAATAATGTCTGGGAGCTTGTTCCAAGACCAGAAAGTGTTAATATCATAGGAACTAAGTGGGTGTTTAAAAATAAAATGAATGAAGATGGAATCCTTTCTAGGAATAAGGCCAGACTAGTAGCCAAAGGCTACTATCAGGAATTTGGTGTTGATTTCGATGAATCCTATGCACCTGTTGCTAGGATGGAAGCAATAAGAATTTTGCTAGCTTTTGCATGTTCCAAGAATATAAAACTTCAACAAATGGATGTTAAAAGTGACTTCTTAAATGGAGTCATTAAGGAAGTGATTTTTGTTGAACAACCCCCTAGATTTCAATTCTCTCCTCAACCTAACCAAGTTTTCAGGTTAAACAAAGCCCTGTATGGTCTAAAGCAAGCTCCTCGAGCATGGTATGAAAGACTGACTGAATTTCTGATCAGCAAGGGCTACAACAGAGGTAAAGTTGATCAAACTTTATTTACCAATGGTACAAATAAAAATCTCATCATAGTTCAGGTATATATAGATGACATTGTGTTTGGATTAACTAGCTGTGAACTATGTGATGAATTCTCTAAAATGATGTCTGCTGAATTTGAGATGAGTTTGGTCGGTGAACTAAAGTACTTTCTTGGCTTGCATGTACAACAATTAGAGGATGGATGCTTCATCAATCAGACCAAATACACAATGGAACTATTCAAGAGGTCTGGTATGAATAACCTGAAGCACATTACAACACCCATGGGTACCAATACCTCACTGGATGCAGATGAGATAGGTAAAGAGGTAGATGCCAAGCTCTATCGAGGTATGATTGGATCTCTACTTTACTTGACAGCCTCTAGACCTGATATACAGTTCAGTGTAGGAATGTGTGCTAGGTATCAGTCTAGACCCACTGAATTACATTTAGCTACAGTAAAAATAATTTTCAGATATTTGTCAGCTACACACTCTCTTGGTTTATGGTTTCCTGTATCACACACACTTGATTTAGTTGCATACACAGATGCAGATTATGCAGGGTGTAAACTAGATAGGAAAAGCACTAGTGGCCACTGTGAATTTTTGGGTGGGTGTTTAGTGTCTTGGGATTCCAAGAAACAACATTCTGTGGCCCTCTCCACTGCAGAGGCTGAATACGTAGCTACAGGGAGCTGTGGTACACAAGTCATTTGGATTAAACACCAGCTTCAGGACTACCAAGTAGACCTGGGGTGCACACCTATCTATTGTGATAATACCAGTGCCATTAATCTAGCCAAGAACCCTGTTTTGCATTCCCGCACCAAACACATAGAGATAAGGCATCATTTCATAAGAGATGAAGTTTCTAAGAACAACTTTGAACTGATTCATGTAGGCACTGCTAATCAGATTGCTGACATCTTCACCAAGCCTCTGGACAATGAAAAATTCACTACACTGAGAAGAGAATTTGGCTTATACAAGTTGTCTTAATTGTGAAGTCTGTTCCTATTGTGAGGGGGAGTTCTGTGTGTCTGTTGGTTAGCTTTCAATAATGCTTTGATTAAGGGGGAGCTGGTTGAGCTGTGAGAGGAGGAGTTCTTTGACAGATTCAAAAAGACTGACCAGATGTGTGTCATTGCTGGTTTTCATGACTGATCTAGTGCGGTTCTCTCAGACAGTAGAATCACACTCATCTCTTATATCTATAAGTCTGTGTTACTAAAGTCCAGTTAGAATCTTCCCTCTGGTAGTCTATCAGAGATCTGAATTAATTGTTAAAGTATATCTTCCTATATTGTCAGTGATTTCGGTTCATGCCAAAACCTGTATGTCTTGATATCTGACCAACATAACTTGAAATCTAGACTTCAAGATTCACTTCAAGAAATAGTCCTTTGGGTATTGTTTTCAATCATTCCATCTTCTCAACACAAGGGATAAACTGAATTAACAAAGGTCTTGATTTGTTCACTGAGAAACTGGGAGCTTCATCAATGAAATGAAGTTTTCTCCTATGTCATGAGGTGTCAAATGCTTAACAAAAACTGAAAAGTCATGACATTAATATTCTGACCATCACAGAGCAATGGTGGCTAGCTGGTGAGTAACTGGGGACTCTGGCCTCTAATCAAGGTGTTTCCTCATGTCAAGAGTCACAGTTACTAACTCTGTTCCTTTAAAAAAAAAAGGATGAGGTAATGAGGTACTCACACTGAGTAACTGGGGATTCAGGCCTCTAATCAAGGTGTCTCCCTAATGTCAAAAGTGTGAATTACCAACTTACTCATTGGTCTTCTTGAAAATCACCTCAAAATCCCTTGTCTTTACAAGTTAATGGATTGCTTGTCCTCAATACCTTGAGTACACCTTCTCTGATTTTATCTCTTGTTGTCTTCTGGGATAGTTGCCTGTTCAGCTAAATCATGCCATACTTGTTAACTCCTGTTCTAAATCATATACTATGTCTGTTGATAAACTTTTCTCTCATTCTAGCTCTCTATTGTTTACTGGAGTTCAAGAATCTTCACTTGAGTTTAGCCCCTCACTTATTCTCTTAAGACTTGCTCGTGTCTCTCTACACTAAGATGTTACTGTACTTCTTCCTCATGTCTCTAGCACTTTCATATATTCTTCATTTCCTTTTGATGATGTCAAAGGGGGAGAGAGGTTTTGCAATATCAGTAGGTCATGAGTTGTCATGAGTTTTGGGGGAGAATTGTTCATGAGCTGTGGGGGAGAATAGCTTGTCATGTCAATATCTGAGAGTGAGTTGTGGGGGAGTGATTTGGAGAAAGGAGAGTTTCAGCAGTAGTGTTTGATTTGTCTGCATGCGCTTGCTTTGAATTTGCTTTGATTGTTAAAGCTGCTGTTATTTTTTTTTAAGCCTTGATATTGCTTGATTCATAGCGTTGCCATCATCAAAAAGGGGGAGATTGTTGCATCCCTACGGTTTTGATGATGTCTCACACTATAAATCAATCTATTTTTATCTCTAGATCAATTCATGCTTGATCATTTAGGACAGTGTTGTCCATGCATATGTGCTAGTCTACACATTGCTTGTAGACTGCACAAAGTCTGCACTTGGTTAATTTGATGCATCGTCTGCATATTTCACACTAAGTCAATACATCACTGCACAAGTCTTTACATTGAAGTATGTACATCCGACCGTCTCATTCAGCGTCTCACGCTTTGAAGTCTATACATTGTTTGCTTAACTCCAGCCTTTGCATTAAAGTCTATACATCATCTTTCAAAGTCTTTACATTGAAGTCTGCACATCCGACCGTCTCATTCAGCGTCTCACGCATTGCAAGTCTATACACTGTCTGCATTGCACAAGCTGAAGTCTAGACATTGCATGCTACAAAGTCTGCACATCCCGTTTGCACTAAGTCTGCACATCATCTGTGCATTCACTTGTCTGGTTGCATGAGACACTAAGTCTGTACATCGGCTTGGCGCTCGCAAAGTCTGTACATCGACTTGGAGTTGGCCAAGTCCAGACATTGTAAGACCAAGTCTGTACAACCTTGTTCAAGCATCGTCTCATGCATCATCTCGCCAAAGTCTGTACAGCGTTAGCCTACAGAGCATCATCTCTTAAAGTCTGTACAGCCAGCTCTGTCTCACTTAGCATCTCATCAAGTATGTACATAGTTTGGCTGCATAGCACAAGTCTATACATCTGCATGCTAGCAAGGCATTCATCAAGTCTATACACTCTTTAACTCAGTTCATAGCTGAGTCTGAAGTCTGTACAGCCTTTGCATTGTGCATACATTGAAGTCTATACATTGGATATGGTTGTGCATCACAAAGTCTATACATTGCTGTTGCATTCACGCTAAGTCCATACACTGCATTTGGGCATTGTTCTTCACAGCAAGTCTGTACACTGCTTTCTCATGCACACAATCAATGTGTGTACAGCCTGTGTTAGCATCGGTTAAGTCTATACATTTGCTATGACTTGTTCATGCATCATGTCTATACACGCTTTGTTAAAAGCCTAAACTAACTCGATACATTCCTTTCTGTTATGTTCATGCATCCCTCAAGTCTATACATTGAGGTCGCATGAAGGCATTCAAGTCTATACATTCTCACATTGTACATAATTGCCTATATACTACATCTAAAGTCTGTACACGCCTAGTTCAAAACCTGAACTAACTGGTTGTATCCTTTTCTTCTGTTCCTGCAGATTGATGCAAGCTGATGATTGGGCACATGATTCAAGGTTGGTGCCTGGCACGTGATCCGAGGTGTCTCTAGAAAAGGAGGGCACGAGCCCTACTCACGCCACATGAGTGAAGTCATGGAATTCAGGTCGAAAGCCATATAAAAGGATGTCCTCTGCGACTGAAAGAGTGAACTGGAGGAAAAGCTGAGAGAAATCAGTGCCTGAGCAGAAGAAGAATAGAGAGAGCCTCCACGTTCCAGAGAGAAGATAGAGAGATGAATTTGAGAGAACTTCTGAGAGAAAAAGTATTTGAGAGAGAGAGAAGAGTTTGTGACCGTGAAGATCTGCTTCTTCGGAAGCTACATTGTTGTTGGTTTTTCCGAAACGATTATCTTCATCGATTATCTTGTTTTCTGTTTTTCATTTCATCTTTCTTATTCCATCTTGTTACCCTCCAGTGTTCGGAGGAAGGGAGAGATTCTCCGGTTTCCCTCTGGGCTTCAGAGGAAGAGAGATCTGTGATCTCTTGTTTGCCAGTGACGGGCTGTCACTAGCAGGTTCCCTCCGGTTTGGAGGAAGGGAGATTCATCTCCAGTTCTGATCTTGTGGGTAGCAAGATCAGGTGTCAAGCTTCTGTGGGTTGCAGAGCTTGGGTTGAGGGATTTGTTTCCCTTGGTTTGGCAAGCTGTTCGGCAGCATATGTTCGCAGACTGAGTCTGCTATTTCAAGCCTTTGCTAGTGGAAGCCTCACTCTAGTTTGAAGTGAGGGGTGGATGTAGATTGTGGACTACAATTGAACCACCTTAAAAACTGTCTCTTCTGTGGTTTGCTTGTTACTACTATGTTGCACTTCCTCTGCTCGTCATTTTTCTTCACTGGAACAGCCCTCTCAATCGCACTTACTTATTCTGTCTTGGTTATTGACTGTTTTAGCAATACATTTTACTGTATCTGAAGGGTTTAAAAATGAAGTTGTGATTTATCGCTGAGAATTTAATTTTAGAGAGTGATCTATTCATCCCCCCCTTTCTATATCACTCTACGCTGTGCATATCACCCTCCACTCCCGACCGTTCTCGGTGAGGGTTCCCAACCCTCTCTTTTGAATCCATCCATTCAGAATCCGGCCAATCAGATTCTCAACATGATGGCCCAGCTGGACCCTACCCAGCTCCATCTCATCCGGCAAGCCTTGCAGGGGGCCGATGCCCCGACCTCAATCCCTTCTCGTGGCAAGACCACTGTTGCCACTACATCTTCTGTTGCTGGGACCACCTCTGTGGGCCCTATTGACCTTACTCCCACTCGTCCTCAGGTCCTTCGGTTCTCCCACATGGAAATGGGCCAGGCTTCCACCTCGGCCCATCAGCCGCTCGATAAGGGGAAGTCTCAAATCCCCTCTGTTCCCTACCTTGATCCCTATGCCACTATTTCTCCATCGCCGCAGGCCCTCGTAGCCCCGGCAGACTTCACTCGGTTGCAACCAGGGGCCGCCCAGCTGGCTCATGCGGATGTGGGCCCTTCCCTGGCCCATTATCCATCTTACAGGCCGCCCCCTCAGTCAGCTTTTCCTTTGGATACGTATCCAGGTACTGCTCCTCCTGCTCCTTCTCCCCCATCCCGAGAACGAGAAATTCTTGACAAATGGGCTGCTATGCAGCAACAAATTGACCTCCTCCACAAGCGGGTTGGCCTGCAATCTCTGGCTGACATCCCTATTCCTAACTTCAGGGACATTCATTTTCCTCCACAATCAGAGCTCCCCGTGTACCGAAAATATGACGGGAATGGCAACCCGTTCATCCATGTTCGGGAGTTTCTTTACGAGTCAGCACAGTTCCAACATGATGATCGCCTGATGGCTTACTTATTCCACTGATCATTGGAAGGGGTCACCCTGGAATGGTTTTATACTTTGCCTATGGAGGAGGCCGAGAACTTCAAGACTGTCAAGGAGAGGTTCATCCAGAGGTTCCAAGATCGGGTCGGTCCCGAATACTCCTTCACCGACCAGGTAGCAGAGAAGATGAAGCCGGAAGAGGACTTTGCAACCTATGCAGATCGATGGAGGCATATGGCCTCGCGTGTGCTCGGGTAGATCCCGGAAGAAGAAAAAGTCAAGTTATTGATCTCCAACGCCACCCCAACATTCGGAAATATTTTGGCAATGAATGACATCTCGAATATGCACCAGTTATACAGTAGAGCTCGGTTCATACAAACCCAATTTAAAGACTCCCCTATTCATTCACTCTTTGAGGCCCAGAAACCCAAAACCGCCAGAAAGTCCCAGGGCCCCGTCACTGAGGGAGTACAAATCAACGAGCAGGTTCAGGCTATTCAGTTCCCCCACCAAGCCGCTCCACCTCGCTTCCCGCAGCATCCACGCAATCCCCAGTTTGCCACTCCACAAGTTCCCCAACCCACTTTCCAGGTTCTCCAATACCCGCAACAACAACCACCACCACCCCAACAGCCTCAGCGGCCGCCACAATATAATAATGTTCCTCCACCCCCGCTTATGGATCTGCTCGATCGAGCCCAAAGAGGACCCATTACCCTCCTCTTCCTGAGACATTGCCTGATATTTTCTCTGCTTTGATGTATACTGGTGATATTCAATTGCCTCCGGAGCGTCAGAATTGGAATCCGGCCGCCGATCAGTCCCGATATTGCATATATCATCGGCAGCCCGGGCACACGATAGGACGATGCTATCAGTTTAGAGATCTAGTGTATGACTTACACGAGGGCCAGAGGATTGATTGGGCCCAGATGCACCAGCTGATCGAGGACATCAAGCAGAGGCAGAGACAAGCCAAGCCGCAACAGGCGGCACCCCAGCTGTTGGAACCCTGGTTTTGATTATGACATACTATGAATCATGTGTGTAGTGCAGATCATGATTCATGGTTCACTTGTGCCTGAATTTGCTAAGGGTTCACATGTTGTGTTGATACAGTTCATATGTGCTTATATATGCTTGAATATAATATGTTGCTAACTGTTGGTCAATGCTAAGTCAACTCTTGCATCAGATTATGATTTGGTCAAACAATCATGTTTCACATAAGTACTATGTCAGCATTCTTGTTTCGCCAAGTATGAGCCAGTGCATTTGTTTCTTTCAGTTGTCTGCATATGAGGTCGGTGCTAGACGCGTTATATGTTTAACCAACGTTTGTGCATATCTTGCTTCGATTGAAGTAAGGTCGGTGCAAGTTTTCATCTAAGTCATATACTCCGTCGGTGCATGTTTGAGTCTAGCTGCATGAACGTTAGGGTCGGTGCAAGTTCCATGTATGCATGTTTCATAGTCGGTGCACCTAAGGTTGGTGCATGTCTTTGCACATAACATAGGTCTGTGCATTTGTTTGGTTTGCATAGAGTAAAGTCTATGCATGTTACATATACACACAAGTCTCATATAGAAGATCGGTGCAAAAGTTTTGCCTCGGTGCAAACCTTGCCTCGGTGCCTATTGTGTTCATGCTTACATTAAGGTCAGTACAACCCTATTCATTCAGTAGAGCGTCCGTGCATGTTTCATCTTATGTGACCAAGCATAAGGTCGGTGCAACCTTTGGTGGTGCACGCTGGATAGGTCGTGAAAGCATCTAACAGTGCATTTCATAGTCGGTGCAAGTTTTATATGAGAATAAATACTCGGTGCATGTTCTCTTGCATGATCAAGTCAGTGTATTCTTCTGTACCATGCATATCCAAAGTCCGTGCACGTGTTACATATGAAAAATGAAGTCAGTGCATTCACTGCTCATGCACACACGAAGTCTGTACTTTTCTTACCTTTACATCTCACCTTTCGAGGTCGGTGCAAGTCTTTAGGTCCGTGTAATACTTGCACAGCACGCACTGTTTAGCCTTGTCATTTAGTGTAAGTGCTTTCTTCTCCATCATCTCCGTGCAAGTTCTATCTTGCATTTTTCTTTGTCCGTATACTCTTTTCCATCATCTCGGTGCAACTCGTGTCTGGACCGCAAATCCAACTCGGTGCATCTACTGTGTTACGCATTTTTTTTAAGAGTCAGTGCACTGTTCGCCCTAGACATCTCTAGAGTCATTGCATATCTTTGGTCCTTCTTTTTTCTTTGACTCGGTGCATAGTCTTCTTCTTGTGCCTCTTGGATTCATGTCCATGCACATCAGCTGCACGGGTGGTCACTGAGATTTGGGCATATGGTGTCATGCATATTTGTAAGTCAATATGGTGTCATGCATATTTGTAAGTCAATACATTTCCCACGTCTGGTTTTATCAACTCAGTGCATGCTATGTTTACTCTCTCATTACCTTAGTGCAAACTGTGCTAAGTGCTTGACTAAGTGCCTTGCGTTTTCTGACAGAGTTTCTCTCCGAGGAGGGGCACGTGATCCAAGGTAGATCGACCTCTGAAAGAGTGCCACGAAGAAGGCTACAACGCTTAGATGGTGACACGTGACTGAGAGCCTTCTGGAAGCCGTTTAGGTGGGAGTTCACCCTCCACATGCCCAGGGCGTGAGCACGGGATTCAGAGACAAAAGATATATATATCTCTCTCTCGGGCGAGATCAAGAAGCACATCCCTCTCGAAAGCAGTAAAAGAAGAAAGGGGAGAAAATCAGAGAGAGAGCAGAAGAAAAGCAGAAGAGAGAAGTGTTTGAAAAAGAAAGAGTGAGGAGACAGTGAGAAGAAAAGAAAAGAGAGGCAGAGAGACATAGACCAGCAGTAGAAGAAGAAGAGAGATAGAGAGAGTTCGTGGAGAAGAAGATAGAAGACTTCACTGAATATCTGGTTCTACTGGACCGTGGATCAAATCCAGGCCAGTTAGCTCCTGCGAGAGCAACTTTGGTTTGTAGAGTTTTACAGCTTTCCGGCGCTGTTAATTTTTTCTTTGTTTTCTCTTATCTTTGCTTCAAGCTGTTTGCCAGCAGTAGCAGAGGTGGACTCCTCTGGATGGGTTAAGCTGTAAGCCCCAGCGGTTGCAGAGGAGGATTCCTCTGGTCGGCTAAGCTGTAACGCCCAGCAGTCAAGCTGTGAGTCAGCGGATGGCTAAGCTGTATCGCCCAGCAGAAGCAAGCTGTGATGCTCAGCTAATGTTGGCAAGCTGTGAGGCCCAACTGTTAAGCTGTGTATCAGCGGAATCCACACTCTAGTTGGAGTGTGGGGTGGACGTAGGTCTGCGGACCGAACCACCTAAAAATCCCCTTGTCTACTATGGTTTGATTGCCTTATTCAATTCGCTAGATGTATGCATAGGCCAATTTGAATCTTCAATCTAGCAAGGAATTTGATTGCATATCGTTCATTCGATAGTGGTCTTGAGAGACTCACTTAGGACTGATTACCTGTTGGTCCACGATAGATGTATGATTAGATTTGCTCATCTAACCGTTTCGAGTTTTCTGGATTCACTGAGTGACAAAGTGTTTCATCTGATTCTCCATATTAAATGTTCGGGTGTGAGCCTTCTTAGAATAGTGATCTTGTTGAGCCATCTGAGTGCGTTAATTCTGCGCATCGATCAGCTATAGTTTTTATTTGGGTGAATTTTTTATAGGGGATTCATTCACCCCCCCCCTCTGAATCCATTGCACCAGTCCTAACACTAGCAACAGCAACAACAGCAACCCCCACAGCAACAACAACCCCAGCAACAGCAGCAGCAACAAGACCTTGGGATCCATCAGAATCCCATGCCGATGCATCAACCCGCTCCTCAGCAACAACAACAGCCGCCGGCACCGGCACCAGCACAAGTAAACATTGTCCAGCACCCATCCCCCAACGCTGGGTGGACTTTTGATGATGTAACCCCCGCACACCTCTTGGCCTTCCACCACAACCATTCCCCCGCACTTGCTATCCCCTCCGTTCTCAGGCCCGCCGTTCTCACCACCACTCCACCCATTAGTCCCTCCACATCGCCCATCAGGCCCACCGCATTCCCCTCCACACCACCAGTCCTTTCGCCACCACCCACCATACCCTCCATCATCACCCCTCTGCTTAACCCTTCGCCCATCTCCCCTTCACCAGGGCCCATTAGACCAACTTCCGCCATCCTCACCCCCATTTCTACGCCTTCCACCTACCCCACCGGGTCGAGCGGGGGTCCATCTCTAGCCGTGTCAGCACCGCATTGCACCCTTCGGAGCGGGCGTCCCTTCCCAAGAGTTTTTCCTTCCTCTGGTGCGTCTGCACCCAACCTCCAAGTTCCCTCCCCTACAGCGGAGATAGAAGAAGTAGACCCCGTGCCAGGCACGAAGTATGACCTATTGCAGCACTTGGACCGGATGCCGGCCAAGATTTCAATTTTGGAATTGATCAAAAGGTCGCCGCTACACCAGGATGCTTTGAGAACTTTTCTACAGAAGGTTATGGTGAGCGAGGATGTGGCAGTAGATAGCTTGCCGACGGTATTGGCAACAATTACAAAGGGGCCTTCTATTTCATTCTCTGAGTCAGAGCTAGCACCCCCTGAGGCACGGCAGATGCCGCTGTGTATTACCATCTGTTTGAACAAAGTGGCCGTGGAGTCTACCCTTGTGGACACAGGAGCATCGATAAACGTGTGTCCATTAAGTACCCTCCGTGCCTGCAACATTTCAGAGGATATGCTCAAGCCAACACCCACCACCATAGCAGCATACGATAATTCCAGGCGTGCTTGTCATGGGGTCGTGACCGTACAGGCCGAGCTAGGGCCATTGGTTATGGACGTGGAATTTTATGTATTGGACATAGACCCAATGTTCAAAGCTATTCTGGGTCGTCCATGGATAAACAGCCTGAACGCCGTGCCCTCAACTGCCCACCAGTGTTTGAAATTCCCATTCCAGGGACGGGTGGTCAAGGTGAAGAGCATTTCCACGGTCCAGAATGTTGATGCGATAACAGCCAAGATTCTTCCTACGTTATGGCCAAGTAATAGGCCAGTTCTGTCAGTTATGGACTTGCACTATTCATGGGCATATGCGTCACGCAAGCCCGCCACTGCGCCAACAAATGTCAAGATCAAGTCCAAGATTAGAGATTCAAAGGGGTGGCACATGATTCTGAAACTGGGCTATCAGCTGGGCCTGGGTCTCGGTGCACAATTGTACGGCCGGACCAACCCCGTCCCTAAAGGTAGGAAGATGGGCCGCCGAGGCCTTGGCTACCGTGATTCGGCGATGTCGATACTTGGAGACTCCGGGCCGTTAACATGGGACTATCGACAGCATTTTGTGAAACGCCCATTGCAGCCCGGCACTTTGAAGAACCCGCCACCCTGCCCTGTGAGGGTTGATGATGCCTGTGATGATGCTGACCCACCACCGTCGCTGAAGGGGTTGGTGGGTGATGTGGAAGATTTTGCCGGTTGTTTTGAAAAGTTGTTCAGTGAAAGAGAAGGCCGTCTGAAGAAGAAGGAGACGCAGCTGGTGAAGCGTCCTCCAATGCAACTGGTCTGCCAGGGGCCACGGGAAGTGGGGAGCTCTATCACTACCTATTCTCTGTCCCCATCCCGTCTTGCCTCTTGGTTTCAATAATTGGGGTTTGTCCCCCGTTCCCCTCCAATCCTGGTCGACCCGTACTTCACGGAGAGACCACTTGAAATTTTATTTGTTCCCTGTGGTTGCGGGCGCTGCCCGCCTATTGATCTTTCAACCTTATTTACTCCTCCTCCCCCCGGTGCTCAACTCCACGAGATGTGGTTTTCCTCCTCTGATCCATTCTTTGATTGCATATTCCCTGAATTATTTCCCATGCAACTCCCTCCTCCTCCATCCTCTTCCTCGTGTTGCATGATCTCCTCCGGCCTCCAAAAAAAAATGCCAATTTCAAAACGGAGGTTTCAGTGGAAGATTACGCTATGTTTTGCTCAGATTCCCAGGGGTGCGAGACCCCTGTTCCTTTTCCGGTAGATTTCCTATCTCCTAGGTTAGATGTATAGTGTGCAGAGTCTCCTAGGTTAGTCGAGTCAGTTGGGGTAGGGTCTAGTTCGAGTCTAGTCAGCCCATCCTCATCTGCAGCGCACCCTGTGGCGCGTCGTCCTAAATCCATCCCTGATAGGTTTTTGCAGGATTTGGCCGAGAGATGCCACGCCCTCCTTAGGTGCCCAGAGTTTGTAGAGACCACTATTGTTTTGGAAGATGATGAGGAATTAGAGGGGGTATGGAGCAATGACGGATTAGGGGTATATGAAATTGTGAATGAGAAGGACCCAGCTGATGATGAGGAAAGCGATGTGGATGACACTGCTGATTTGTACGCGCAAGGTTTGAAGAGGTTTGACGAACCGTCCTCGGCATTGGATGAACCCACTAATGAAATTAATCTTGGAACCGAAGAGGACCCCAGGCCCATACTTATTTCTACTAATCTCCCTCCTCAGGTTGAAGAGGAGCTCATCAAGGTTTTGAGGGAGTACAAGGATTCTTTTGCCTGGTCCTACGAGGACATGTCGGGTCTTGACCCCACATTGGTTGAACATCGATTAATTCTCAAACTAGGGGCAACACCCGTAAACAGAAAGCAAGAAGGTTCCACCCACAGATGGCCTTAAGAATTAAGGAAGAAGTCGACAAATTGCATAAGGCCAGGTTTATTAGAGTTGTTTTATATCCGCAATGGGTGGCAAACATAGTCTCGGTGATGAAAAAGGATGGCAAAATTTGGATTTGTATCGATTTCAGGGACTTAAATAAGACATGTCCGAAGGACGATTTCCCGCTTCCTCACATTGATGTATTGGTTGATAACACAGCTGGATATGAAGCCCTCTCGTTTATGGATGGTTATTCTGGATATAACCAAATCCGTCTGGCTCCTGAGGATCAAGAGAAGACCTCATTCACCACGCCCCGGGGCACATACTGCTATGTTGTCATGCCATTTGGATTAAAGAATGCAGGTGCTACTTATCAGAGGGCAATGATGGCTATCTTCCACGACATGATGCATGTCTACTTAGAAGCTTATGTGGATGATATTTTGGTAAAGTCGAGGTCTCAAGAGGAACACCCCGCCATTCAAGCCAAAGTGTTGCAAAGGGCTAGGGAATATAAGTTAAAGATGAATCCAAAGAAATACGTGTTCGGAGTTGCATCGGGGAAGTTACTAGGGTTTATAGTTAGTAAACGGGGGATTCAGATCGATCCGAACAAAGCAAAGGCCGTTATGGAAATGCCGCCGCCTAAGAACATCACTGAACTTCGAGGTTTGATTGGGCGTTTACAATTCATCAAGAGATTCATATCTCAACACTCGTAAAGATTCCGCCCATTCTATGAATTGTTAAAGGCGGGCGCAAAGTTTGAATGGAATGAACAATGTCAAAAGGCCTATGAGGAGCTGAAGGTTTATCTTTCTAATCCCCCGGTTCTGCAACCACCCGTCCCGGGGAAACCCCCGATTCTATACATTTCTGTGATTGAGGACTCCCTAGGAGCTGTCCTGGCTCAAGTAGATGACGAAAGAAGGGAAAGGGAAGCATACTATCTTTCGAGGTTGTTTAATCCTGCTGAATCCAAGTATACTGCCATGGAGAAGACCTGTGCAGTGCTAGTATGGGTAGCTCAGAAGCTCAAACATTATTTTCTTGCCCATGAGGTTAGGCTGATCTCTAGAATGGACCACATTCGTTATCTTTTAGAAAAACCTATCCTTTCTAGCCGGTTAGCTCGCTGGTAGAGCTTTCTTTCCCAATTCGACATCACCTTCGTCGTCTAGAAAGCGATCAAGGGATACGCCATTGCTGAGCATCTCGCTCATTCTCCCATTCCTTGCACTGATTCAATCCAGGACGAATTCCATGATGAACACTTGGCAGTAATCACTCGTCTTCCCTTTTGGTCTCTCCATTTCGATGGTGCTCTCAATTCCCAGGGCAGTGGAATTGGCGCCGTTCTCCTTACCCCGGAGGGAGTAACCATCCCTATCGCTTATCAACTCTCATTTCCTGCCACCAATAATATAGCCGAGTATGAGGCTCTCCTTGCCGATCTGAAGCATGCCTACATCATGGACGCGCGATACCTTAACATCATAGGAGACTCTCAGTTGGTGCTGCGTCAAGTTCTGTCAACTTACCGCACCCGTGACCCTAAGCTTAAGCCCTATCAAGATCAGGTCACGCTCTTGGCTAGGCAATTTCGGAAGCTTATCTATATTCACACTCCTCGTTCTCAGAACATTTTGACTGATGCCCTTGCATCACTAGCTTCTTCTCTTTCATTTCCCCTCAGTCGTGCTACTGAGACCATTGTGGTCCAGCGATTAGACGCTCCCTCTCTTCAGGGTCCCAAGTTCGATAACCTTAGGAAATCTGTAGAAAGGAAGGCAGAAAGGGAAGAGGTGAAGGAAGTCTCATTAACTGAGCTTGAGGAGATCATAGAAGAAGAAGAGCTGCCGTGGTATTATGAGATTGAGCAGTATTGTAGGGATGGTTCATTTCCGGAGACGGCGAATGCAAAACAGCAAAAGGCCATTAGAAGAGTCGCCGCCAGATACACGATTGTTGCTGGAGAATTGTATAGGCGAGCTCTCAAAGGAGTTCTAATAAGGTGTCTAGATGACGATGAGGCTTGGAAGGTGGTAGAAGCAGCTCACTCCAGTGAGTGTGGAGGGCACGTTAATGGGCAGGCGTTGGCGAAAAAGATTCTTAGGCAGGGCTATTACTGGCCAACCCTAGAAGAAGATTGTTCCACCTATGGCCGTAGGTGTCTTCAATGCCAGCTCCATGCTGACAAGATCCATGCTCCTGCTTCTTCTCTCCATCCTCTCTCTGCTCCTTGGCCATTTTTCATGTGGGCCTTTGATATCGTTGGACCTCTCGGTGACCCGAATTCCGTAGTCAAACAAAAGTCCTTCATCCTGACGGCTACGGAGTACTTCACCAAGTGGGCGGAAGCTGAAGCCTATGCAGAAATCAAAGCCACCATAGTATGCCGCTTCATCATGAAGAATATTATCTCGCGGTTTGGAGTGCCAAGTGATATCGTCACCAACAACGGGCCTCAATCTATTTCTCAAGAACTCCGGGACCTCTGTAAGAAGTTTAATATATCATTGCATCATTCATCACCATACTACCCACAAGGTAACGGCCAGGCTGAGGCCACGAATAAAACCCTTCTTAAAATCATCAAGAAAACATGCGAGTCACACAAATTTGCTGATTGGGCCGATAAATTGGTAGAAGCTCTATGGGCTTATCGGACCTCCGTCCGCACTCCCCCGGGGCAAACTCCTTTTGCTCTCACCTATGGGATGGAGGCGGTACTCCCGTATGAGATCCTGATCCCTTCCCTAAGGGTGCAGCTGGACAAAGAACTTAATCTCAACGAGCGTCGAGAGGCATTGCTAGTCCAACTGGAACTCTTAGATGAGAAGAGGTTTAACACGGCCAATCATGTCTCGGTTTATCAAAAGCGTGTCTCACGGTATTTTCAAAAGAAGGTTATCGAACGAAAATTCCAAGTGGGTAATATGGTTTTGAAACGTAAATTTATCAGATCAGCAGGTCGCAGGTCTAAGCTGCAACCTAACTGGGAAGGGCCGTTTGTAGTTAAGGAAGTCTATCCGGGTAACGCGTATCGTTTAATCAACGCGGAGGGCGAAGAATTACCAAATCCGTGGAATGGGCTATATTTAAAATGCTTTTATCCATAGAGTCAAACCAGCAACGACTTGGTGGCGGGGTGCGCCTTCGCTTAATCACGAAAGGAAATCCCCAGTTCAACATTTCACACACTACACAACCCTCGTGGGTCGGTTTCTTTCTTTTGCATAAACACCGTTTCTCCTTTGGCCATGCTTCGGAAAGGGTGAAAGTCCTTATTTTTCCCTCTCGGTTGAAAATAGGGGCAAAGGGTGAATAAGGGGGCGAGAACCAATCTAGACCCCCCAATAAAAAGAGGTCTCAAATAGGGATAGTCCATTATGACCTTATTTCGCAGAAGAACAAAAGAAAAAAAAGAGAGAAAAGAAAGAAAGGAATGAGAAAGAGGGGCAAAAATCAAGGCTAAAAGCTCACTCAAAGCTCGCAGCTCTCAAAATAGTTTGAAAGTCTCCAAATAACAAAAATAGGCATGACAAGAGTGGCAGTACAGTTTCCCCGCGGGACGTTATGAGCCCGGTCGTATGCGTGCCTAGAGCGGAAGTAGGTTCGAGAATGGACATAAAGCCCCGATGCAACAGACCAAATTCTTTGAAAAAAGGGGTGTCGTGAGAAGGACTCAAGCCCTAAAAACCTCTATACCTACCGCCAACTTTCCTGCTAAATCTGTTTTATTTTCCAAGGAATGGATCCTACCCCGGGTATGGCCTCGATAGAGGCACCGTCAAAGCATGGTTAGCACCGGCCGCGGGCGGTCCTTCATATTGCACGTTGAGCCTGGGAGGCCCTTGGTGAGATGGGAGGTTCCCTGTCGTCAGGTCTAAGCTGGTTTCAAAACTCAAAAAAAAATCAAATATTTCAAAGCTCAAAAAAATCAAATATTTCAAAGCTCAAAAATCAAATATTTCAAAATCCAAAAAAATCAAATATTTCAAAATCCAAAAAATAAAATACTTCAAAATCAAAAAAAAAAATCAAATATGTTCAAAATCCAAGACAAAATCAAATATTTTGAAAACTAAACAAAAATCAGATAATTTTCAAAACTCCAAAATTTTTTTTTTGATTTGCATTCATAGCATCCATTGCATTCATTTGACATTTGTTATTTGCCTATTTGATAAGGCTTACCCCCTTGACCAATGATCAAGAGCTGGTCATTTCCTAACTTGTTATAGGCAAGGGGTTAAGCCTAAAACAGATGTAATCTATTTTTCTGGATTTATATGTGTACAGGGGCAAGTAGAAGCTGAAAAGTGCAGTTGGCTCATAACCATGTGAATGTTGAAATCTTATCCCAACTTACGCAATCATGTCATAACCCAAACAAAGCTTAAAATCGATCAAATCATCAATCTTATTCATTTCATATATCGAACCTTCTAAACACAAGTCCTATCCAACATCATCATGAACACGAAAGAAAATCACTCAGTCCTCCGCTGGGCATCCCCGCGGGGACGTGTCTCTCTCAGCTCTCTAAGGTAGGCCTAGCGCGTCGCTGGGATCTCTGCAACCTCTGCTGGTAGGGTAAGCACCCTGCTCACCTCCCACATGATCAGGGCACTCCTGACCGCCTGCTCGTCCTCCTTTGCACCAATCCTCCTCGCATGTAGTGCGGGAAGGTGGGGTAGTGCCGGTAGAATTGTCCGAGGTAGTCCAACCTGTAGGTAGCACCGGTGTGGGCTGTACATCGCCAGTGCGGTGTCGCTCACGAGCCTCAAGTCCAAGCCCGGCCTCCTGGGAACTCTGATAGTGGTGTCACGGAGGAAGCCCGAGCGCATCACGAATTGATCCAGGGGTAGCCTGTTGATGTACAGTCGCCACTCATCCCTGGTCTTCATCTCAGCTGTCCTGCACTCTACCTGCGGAGAGAATCCGAACGCGCCACCTATGAAGAAGAGGGGGTGGCTCCCGAACATCCTGCTAGCCGAAGTGACGTCCTCCCTATAGGTGAATTTCATCCTAGCACCCTTCCAACACTCTCGAAGGATCATAGAGCCAAACAGAGGACCTCCTAAGGCTGCTGAAGTAAGGCCCTCGTACAAGTAAGCAAGGATGGCCTGAGAGATGGAAAGTCCCTGCCAAAATCCACTAATGGTACTAAGAAGGGGCATCTCTAGAACATGATCAACTGAAGGAAACAAGATAGCCCCTGTTGACACCTAAAATATACCAGGAGAGACCAAAGCAGACTCAGGGCTCTGAAGGCTGATCAGAGGTGCAGCTCCTGCACCATCCCTGGAAGTTCTCAGAATCAGAATAGAAGAGATCCACTGTAATACCCCGTATTTAATTAATAATTTTATTTAATTTTTCCTTGTCAAATTAAAATTTTTAGGAATTTATTTGAATTTATTTAAATTAATAATTGGATAGAAATTGAAATAAACCTTTAAAAATTTAAATTTAATTGAAATGAAATGAAAATGAAATGTAACCCAAATGAAAATAAGGTTTAGGTGAAATGAAACACAAATGCAATTGGGTTGGAATGAAAATGAAATGAAAAGAGAGAATTTGAATTTTGAATTTCGAATTTAATATTTTATTATTAAATGAATAGTGAAGTGAAATTTCGTTGACCATATTAAAATCTTGAAAAATAATAATTAGGTAGAAGACCATGCGATTAGCAATTGTGTCTTCTAGGGCTAAGCCTACTAAAATCATTTATTAGGCCGAATTAGTGGATTAAGTCTTCCGAACTTAATATTTAACTATTTACGGAATAGTAGAAGTGAAAATTTTGTCTACCATATAAAAATTCATAAAAATAGTAATCAAATAATAGATGCATCGACTAACACTTTTTTCTTCTATGACTAAGCCTAATAAAATCAGTATCTAGGCCTAATCAGTGGGTTAAGTCTGACTTTCAACCCACCTAACCCGAAATTCGTGTTCACTATTCACCCCATATTAAAACATCAAATTAGAGCCCATTTCTTAACCAAATGCGATGAGGTTAGGGGCAAATGAAAGCTAGTGACTTGTAGATTAATAGCCCCCAACAAATTTCGTGTAAGATTAACTATGATAAGAGTGATTAGACGAGTTTAGTCTAGGTCAATTATTTCGGCGACATAAACAACACGCCTCTTCAAGGTAGAAATTCTCCCTTCTTGGAAGGATCCAGAAGGTGTATGAGCTATAGATAGAAAGCTCTTCGAGCCTAGTTTCATTTGGTTGCTGTGGTGTTGGCAGAGGAGTTAGATCTGGGGAGATCTTGGCGATTTTGTGGAAGGTGGTCTGCTCCCCGTCGTTTTTCTATCTCCAAGTTTTGGTTCATCAAATCAGGTTAGTACCTCAACCAAAATAGGCATATGAGTAGGAGTTTTTGATCAGCTCGACGAGATCTATCATCTGAGACTAAAAGCCCTAATTTTTATAGGGTATTGAGGGAGGAATCAGGAGATCTTTGAAGGGGATTCTTATAGTTCGTGGGTCTAATCTATCTCGTGGTTTAAGTCTTCAATTGAGGTAGGTTATAACTGGCCAAATGTTAATTATTGTATGTCAAATTGAAGCTTAGCATGTTATCTCTCTTTTGGCGTAAAAAGCCCTTTGATCCATCAATTCTATTTAGAGAATTTGAGGTTTGAACATGAGCTTGTCCATATGGTGATTTCATATACTTGGAACCTGATTAATCCATGAATTCGAAACATAAATGTTAAAATTCATAGCATGTGTGATACATGGTTGGAAAGCCCTCTCTGTTAGCTTTTCAGTGATATAAAAAGCCCTAAAAGTTATCATATATACGTAGAGAATTTGATGTTTTAGTAACACACTGTCCTAATTAGGGTTTTTTTTTTCTGTCAATACAGAACTTAATTACAGAACCTAAATCTGAAATTGACCTTACCAAATGATAGTACTCTGTCTTAGCTTTCCATTGATATATCATATGCTTAATTCCATTAAGAATTGAGGAAGATATAGGCTTTTTAATCCCTGGATCTCACACACCTCCCAATAAAAGGGGCCGGGTGACCGACCTCCGCCCTAAACGCGATCCGAAGTTATTAAATGAATAATTAAAAATCCTGAATCCCTGTAAAACATATTCTTCTGCTACCAGGAGATTTAAAAGTTATTCTTCTGCTACCAGGAGATTTAAAAGTTATTTTTCTGCTACTGGAAAGTATTTTAATTTATTTTTTTATGCATATAAACCTATTTTTCCTATAATTAATAGAATATAAATGTATAAGAAATTATGTCCAGCATGCAAAATTTATTATTAAATAACTAAAATGCATGGAAAATTTGTCTTATAGTAGCAGCATGTGAGAAGTTAAATTCTTGTGGATTTAGGTGGATTTAGAATATTTTATCTTATAAAAATCTATATTTCTTCTATAAAATGAAAGAAAATGCTTATAAATTATATGTGGTATGTTAAAAATATCTCAAAGGTATGAAAATTTATGAATATTATGCTCTGATATAATTATCATGTGAGAGATAATTTTCTGTGAAAATTTGATATTTTTACCAAATAGAATTCATTTACTCTCCATATAATAGAGAATAAATGCATAAAAATTATATTGACTTGTTAAAAATAACCCTTACAGCATGATAAAAGTTCTTACAGCATAACAAAAATTTTACAGCATGTTAGAATGATAACAGCAAGTTATAGAGGAATTTTTATACTTAAACAAATTTCTAATGTATTTCTTTCATTCAATAAATAGCATAAATGGTAGAATAATGTAGAAAAATTAATTTCAGTATGCTAAAAATACTATGGGTATCATGAAAAATGAACAACCAGTAAGATGATTTATTCTTAATAAACTATCCAAAAATTTCAAAAGGAACTTTTTATAGCACACCAAATATGGGTTTTTTTGTGTTTAAAAAGGTATTTTTAATGTGTAAAAATTCCATTCAAGTAACAAAAATGGATATTTACTGTCATTTTCAAGAGGAATCATGTGCTGGAGTTACTTAAAAATATTAGGGAGATTTTCACCATGATAGGATTTATTTCTATGAATTAAGTGAAATTCTTAGTAATTTACTCTAATAATACTAAATAAATCATTTCTTTGGCTTTTTGCATCCAATTAATTTAAGGCATTTCCAGTATGATAAAACTTGTTAAACCAACAGAATAAAATGTTAATTTATGGAATTGAATGTATTCTAAAGATTGTATTTTTCCTACTTATCCTTTCATTCTTGGATTCCACGACTTAATTGTCGTTAAACATTATGCCAAAGTTTAATCCTTCATTTTCTTGTTATTCTGATTTTTGCTAGATCTGTACTTGTTACATTTTAGCTTATTCCTTGAAATTCATTGGCCATATTTATACAAGGAATGTCTAGACAATTGGGATCATCGATCCATAAAACCAATGCCATCGCATCATAAGGGCCCGGTCTGGTCCTGGGGAGAGCGCCCGAAAATTAGTGAGCCCATAGGATGTTAATGACAAGGTGTGGCATTGCACCGAGTACTTGACTAGTGTGTGTCTACGACATTTGACCTATTGTTATTCCTTTTACTTGATTATGAATTATTGAAATACTTGCTTGTTGGCCAATTATTATTGTTTCAATTGCTCTTAGTGAATTTCTTATACATGATATTATTGATCATTGGAATTTATTCAATTCTTGACTTTGCAAGACCTTCTACATTGTTCTTGATCTCTTTATTCAAGTCCTTGTTCTCTGTTGCATACAACTGGTAATTAAGATGTTAACTACGTAAATATGCCGTTATTTCCTACTGAGCGTCAGCTCATAGTTGTGTTCCCCCCTTTTTCAGGCTTTTCAGGTGACGCGCTTACCGATGGGGAGGGTCAGGAGTGATCCTTGAGTGCTTTTGTACCTAGTTATTGAGTCAGATTAGTATTTACTTCCAGTTTGATTTTACATCAGTGTTGTATTAGAATTTCATTTGGAAGACATGTTTGATCGAGTCTTAGCATGTTGGTTATTGTAATAAAGTTGGAATTATTTTGATTAATGGAAGTGTTTCTCACTTTATAATTTATCTAATTGTTTAGATTCGAATTTATTGTTAGTGCTAGCTCGTATCTGACTGTACGCGCCGATTTTTCGCGTCGGGGCGTGACAGTTTAGTTGGTATCAGAGCCTAGGTTTCATATTCCTATGTTCCCCTAAGTTTTATGTTTCTCATTGCGTCCAATAACCCGGTATATCGAAAGGTGTTGTCCGAACGTTAGGCTACGCCTATCGGGAAGGTCACACACTTGCGCGAGTGGCCTTCGGACCGATTATCTCCGCCAGGTACCGAGTTTTTGGTCGTGTCTAGGTGCATTAGAACCTTAACCTTGTAAAAGTCTAGGACCTGACCTGGGAAGATTGGGTAGAAACTTGGGTTAAGTCCGTATCTTAATCGCGATATTACCTATCTTATTGGACCTAAGTAATCTTGTTCCTCGTGTAGGCTTTTGCAATGGCAGCTGATCGTGCTGAATGGAGAAACATGCAGCGCACTGTTCAAGGCCTTACTCAGGCCCTACAGCAAGTGGCTCAGGCAGGAGCGGCACAGCATGGCACCAGTGATTTATACCGGAACTTCCGCGGGATGAATCCGCCTAGATTCGCTGGTTCGACCGACCCTGATGAAGCCGAGCACTGGCTTGATGATATGGGAAGGATTTTTGGAGTCATGCAATGCACCGACCAAGAACGTGTTCTTTTATCTACCTTCCAATTAGAACGTGATGCACGTACGTGGTGGGATTCTATCAAGGCGACTCTCGGTGACCGACAGGTTACGTGGGAAGAGTTCGAGGAATTCTTCAACAACAAGTACTTTTCTGACCGAGTTCAAAAGAAGAAGGCAGCTGAGTTCGCGGCTCTAAAGCAACGGAGCTTATCTATAGAAGAGTATGAAGCACAATTCTACAGACTATCTCGATATGCTACTCATCTCATTTCTACTGAAAAGATGAAGGCGAAGCGCTTTCTTAATGGTTTGAAGCTTCATTATATCAACCAGTTGGCACCTATGGAGATATCAAATTATTCTGAGATGGTAAGGAAGGCGCAAGTTCTGGAGGACACTCTTGAGATGACGGAAAGAATCCGTGGCAAAGGCATGAAGAAAGAGCAACCGAAGGAGTTCAAGAAAAGCAAGATCGGACCTAGCTTTATCAAGAAGAGGCCCGCGAGTGGGTCGAGTTCGTGGACCGGAGCAGGCTCATGGAAGGGAAAGATGCCGAAGCAGGAGGAAAAGAAGCATGTCCCTGTTGTACCCTTTAAGGGCATGTGCAGATATTGTGACCGTCCTGGTCACAAGATGGAAGAGTGTTGGCGCAAGTTGGGCGCCTGTCTACGTTGTGGAAGTAGGGAGCACCGTATCCCGGATTGTCCATTATTATCGGAGCAAGCTACACCGGTAAAGCCTCAGGTCTTCAAGAAGCCGCAAGGCAAGCTCCAAGCACTTCAGGTTGATGAAGCAGAAACAGCCGAAGAAGGTGGACTCGTCGAAGGTACTCTCTTCATACTCGACTAGCCAGCCTTTGTTCTTTTTGATACTGGTGCAACACATTTTTTCATTTCTCGGAGATTTGCTAAGTCTATAGCTGTGGAACCTGCTTTGATGAGTTCTTCGTTAGCGATATCTACACCTATTGGTTCTAGATCGGCAGTTCAGCATTATTATCCTTCTAGCAAGGTTATGGTTAATGAGTAGAATTTATCGGCTGATTTAGTCTGCATGGACATGAAGGTTTATGATGTAATCCTAGGAGCTGACTGGTTGGCCAAGTATGAGGCCAATGTTCACTGCAGTTCTAGCTCGGTGTCTTTTAATAGGCATCCAGGACTTTCATTTTTGGGAGCTAGATACCATCACTCTACCTCACTTATTTCGGCCCTTCGTGCTGATAAACTGATGAGGCGAGGTTGCGAGGCATTTCTAGCTTTTGTCTATGCTACTCCCGAGTAGCAGGTGGAGATTAAGGACATCCCTGTTGTCCGTGAATTTCTTGATATATTTCCTGAGGATCTACCGGGACTTCCGCCTGAGCGGGAAGTTATCTTCTCTATTGATGTTATTCCTGGTTCTTCTCCTGTCTCTAAAGCTCCGTACCGTATGTCTTCTGCGGAGCTAAGGGAATTAAAGCAGCAATTGATGGAGTTACTTGAGAAGGGTTTCATTCGCCCTAGTACTTCCCCTTGGGGAGCCCCTGTACTATTTTTCCAGAAGAAGGATAGTTCGTTGAGACTGTGCATCGATTATCGGCAACTGAATCAGATAACTGTCAAGAACAAGTACCCATTGCCGAGGATTGATGAGTTATTTGACCAGATAGCAGGAGCTCAATTCTTTTCTAAGATCGATCTTCGATCTGGATATCATCAGTTGCGGATTAAGGAAGAAGATATTCATAAAACGGCTTTCCGCAGCAGGTATGGTCATTTCGAATTTGTCATTATGCCTTTTGGTTTAACGAATGCACCAGCGGCTTTCATGCAGTTGATGAATAGCATTTTTCGGCCCTATCTTGATTGATGGGTCGTGGTCTTCATTGACGATATCTTGATTTATTCTAAGAGTGAAGAAGAGCATGCCGAACATCTGAGAATGGCACTGCAGATATTAAGAGATCATCAACTGTACGCCAAGTTCAGTAAGTGTGATTTTTGGATTGGAGAGGTGTCCTTTCTAGGACATGTTATTACCAAAGATGGTATTTCTATTGATCCTTCGAAGGTGGAAGCAGTGAAAAATTGGGAACAGCCCACCAGTGTGACTGAGATCAGAAGTTTCTTAGGCCTGGCAGGTTATTATCGTAGATTCATTCAAGACTTCTCCAAGATCGCGGTACCCCTTACCAGATTGACCCGCAAGGAGAATAAGTTTGAATGGTCGAAAGCTTGTCAGAAAAGCTTCCAGACATTGAAGGAATGCTTAACTTCAGCACCTGTGTTAGCTTTACCTTCTGGTGAAGGAGGCTTTGTGGTCTACACCGATGCATCAGGTATTGGGTTAGGCTGTGTGCTTATGCAGCATGGGAAGGTAATTGCTTATTCTTCCAGGCAGTTGAGGAAGCATGAAGAGAACTATCCTGTTCATGATTTGGAATTGGCAGCCGTCGTCTTTGCTTTAAAGATTTGGAGGCATTACCTGTATGGAGAATCTTTCACGGTATTTTCAGATCACAAGAGTTTGAAGTATTTATTCTCTCAAAAGGAACTCAATATGCGGTAGCGCAGATGGTTGGAGTATTTGAAGAACTTCGACTTTTCTATTGAGTATCATCCTGGAAAAGGTAATGTGGTGGCAGATGCTTTGAGCCGGAAGCCGATAGCAAAGTTATCCAGTCTTATGATGCAAGAATGGAAGTTATTGGAGCAGATGGCTAGTCTGGATTTGAATATCAATAATGATCGGGTCATTATTGCACACATGCAACTTAAACCTGAATTACTGATGGAGATCAAGTCCTTGCAAGATAATGATCCCGAACTGGTAGAGATCAAGGGAAGTTTGAGCAGCAGATCGGATTTCATGATTTCTGATGATGGAAGACTTCTATTCCAAGGACGAACGTGTGTACCTGACGTAGCTGAAATCAAGAACAAGATTCTTGACGAAGCTCATAGATCTAAATACACGATTCATCCTGGAGGCACTAAAATGTTTAAGGATTTGAAAAGATCCTTTTGGTGGCCGAATATGAAAAGAGAAGTTACAGATTTTGTGAGTAGATGCCTGGTATGTCAGCAAGTTAAGGCCGAGCACTTCAGACCGGCAGGGAAATTGAAGCCACTCGACATACCCCAATGGAAATGGGAGAGTATTGGCATGGATTTCATCATGGGTCTACCTAGAACTCGTAGCGGTTTCGATGCAATTTGGGTGATCGTCGACAGACTGACAAAGTCAGCCCATTTCTTGTCCATTAAATCTAAATGGACAGTTGATGTTCTAGAAGCTCTGTATATGAAGGAAGTGGTGAGATTGCATGGTATTCCAGTGAATATAGTATCTGATCGAGACCCTAGATTCACTTCTCATTTTTGGAAGGGACTGCAAGAGTCTTTGGGTACTCGTCTAAATTTCAGCACGGCATTTCATCCACAGACAGATGGACAGACTGAAAGGACCAACCAGATAGTAGAGGATATGCTTCGAGCATGTCTGATTGACTTTGGTGGTAATTGGAATGAACATTTGGCATTAATTGAATTCGCCTACAATAACAGCTATCAGTCTAGTATTCAGATGGCTCCATTTGAAGCCTTGTATGAGAGAAGCTGTCGATCCCCGTTGTGTTGGGATGAGGTAGGTGAGAGACAATGGCTTGGACCAGATCTTATCTTGGAATCGTCACAGAATATCCGTATTATCCGAGATCGGTTACAAGTGGCTCAGTCAAGACAGAAGAGTTATGCCGATAACAGAAGAAGAGCATTGGAATTCCAAGTAGGTGATCATGTGTTTCTAAAGGTCTCTCCTACGAGAGGGATTCGCAGATTTGGTATTCATGGCAAGCTAAGTCTGAGGTACATTGGCCCGTTCGAGATTTTAAATAGAGTGGGAGAAGAGGCTTATCGATTGGCGTTACCGCCTCAGTTATCTGGCGTGCACAACGTCTTCCATATTTCTATGTTGCGGAAGTATGTGTACGACCCCACTCACGTTATTCAGCATGTGGACTTCGAACTGAAGGAGGATTTGACCTATGAGGAAAGACCGATAAAGATTTTAGACCGGAAGCAGCAACAACTCCGGAGTCGATCTATACCTATGGTCAAGGTCCAGTGGAGTCGGCGTGGAGCTGAAGAAGCCACCTCGGAATCCGAAGATGTTATGCGAAAGCGGTATCCTGACCTTTTCTAGGTGAGCTAGTTATCCCTTGAAATTGTTATCCTTTATTTTCGCATCGTAATGCAGTGAATTTGGATGACCAAATTCCTTAAAGTAGGGGAGGGTGTAATATCCCGTATTTAATTAATAATTTTATTTAATTTTTCCTTGTCAAATTAAAATTTTAAGAATTTATTTGAATTTAGTTGAATTAATAATTGGATAGAAATTGAAATAAACCTTTAAAATTTTAAATTTAATTGAAATGAAATGAAAATGAAATGTAACCCAAATGAAAATAAGGTTTAGGTGAAATGAAACACAAATGCAATTGGGTTGGAATGAAAATGAAATGAAAAGAGAGAATTTGAAATTTGAATTTCGAATTTAATATTTTATTATTAAATGAATAGTGAAGTGAAATTTCGTTGACCATATTAAAATCTTAAAAAATAATAATTAGGTAGAAGACCATGCGATTAGCAATTGTGTCTTCTAGGGCTAAGCCTACTAAAATCATTTATTAGGCCGAATTAGTGGATTAAGTCTTCCGAACTTAATATTTAACTATTTACGGAATAGTAGAAGTGAAAATTTTATCTACCATATAAAAATTCATAAAAATAGTAATTAAATAATAGATGCATCGACTAACACTTTTTTCTTCTATGACTAAGCCTAATAAAATCAGTATCTAGGCCTAATGAGTGGGTTAAGTCTGACTTTCAACCCACCTAACCCGAAATTCGTGTTCACTATTCACCCCATTTTAAAACATCAAATTAGAGCCCATTTCTTAACCAAATGCGATGAGGTTAGGGGCAAATGAAAGCTAGTGACTTGTAGATTAATAGCCCCCAACAAATTTCGTGTAAGATTAACTAGGATAAGAGTGATTAGACGAGTTTAGTCTAGGTCAATTATTTGGGCGGCGTAAACAACACGCCTCTTCAAGGTCAATATTCTCCCTTCCTGGAAGGATCCAGAAGGTGTATGAGCTATAGATAGAAAGCTCTTCGAGCCTAGTTTCATTTGGTTGCTGTGGTGTCGGTAGAGGAGTTAGATCTGGGGAGATCTTGGCGATTTTGTGGAAGGTGGTCTACTCCCCGTCGTTTTTCTATCTCCAAGTTTTGGTTCATCAAATCAGGTTAGTACCTCAACCAAAATAGGCATATGAGTAGGGGGTTTTGATCAGCTCGACGAGATCTATCATCTGAGACTAAAAGCCCTAATTTGTATAGGGTATTGAGGGAGGAATCAAGAGATCTTTGAAGGGGATTCTTATAGTTCGTGGGTCTAATCTATCTCGTGGTTTAAGTCTTCAATTGAGGTAGGTTATAACTAGCCAAATGTTAATTATTGTATATCAAATTGAAGCTTAGCATGTTACCTCTCTTTTGGCGTAAAATGCCCTTTGATCCATCAATTCTATTTAGAGAATTTGAGGTTTGAACATGAGCATGTCCATATGGTGATTTCATATACTTGGAACTTGATTAATCCATGAATTCGAAACAAAAATGTTAAAATTCATAGCATGTGTGATACATGGTTGGAAAGCCCTCTCTGTTAGCTTTCCAGTGATATAAAAAGCCCTAAAAGTTATCATGTATACGTAGAGAATTTGATGTTTTAGCAACACACTGTCCTAATTAGGGTTTTTCTTTTTCCTGTCAATATAGAACTTAATTACAGAACCTAAATCTGAAATTGACCTTACCAAATGATAGTACTCTGTCTTAGCTTTCCATTGATATATCATATGCTTAATTCCATTAAGAATTGAGGAAGATATAGGCTTTTTAATCCCTGGATCTCACACACCTCCCAATAAAAGGGGCTGGGTGACCGACCTCCGCCCTAAACGCGATCCAAAGTTATTAAATGAATAATTAAAAATCCTGAATCCCTGTAAAACATATTCTTCTGCTACCAGGAGATTTAAAAGTTATTCTTTTGCTACCAGGAGATTTAAAAGTTATTTTTCTGCTACTGGAAAGTATTTTAATCTATTTTTTTATGCATATAAACCTATTTTTCCTATAATTAATAGAATATAAATGTATAAGAAATTATGTCCAGCATGCAAAATTTATTATTAAATAACTAAAATGCATGGAAAATTTGTCTTATAGTAGCAGCATGTGAGAAGTTAAATTCTTGTGGATTTAGGTGGATTTAGAATATTTTTTCTTATAAAAATATATATTTTTTCTATAAAATGAAAGAAAATACTTATAAATTATATGTGGTATGTTAAAAATATCTCAAAGATATGAAAATTCATGAATATTATGCTCTGATATAATTATCATGTGAGAGATAATTTTCTGTGAAAATTTGATATTTTTACCAAATAGAATTCATTTACTCTCTATATAATAGAGAATAAATGCATAAAAATTATATTGACTTGTTAAAAATAACCCTTACAGCATGATAAAAGTTCTTACAGCATAATAAAAATTTTCCAGCATGTTAGAATGATAACAGCAAGTTATAGAGGAATTTTTATACTTAAACAAATTTCTAATGTATTTCTTTCATTCAATAAATAGCATAAATGGTAGAATAATGTAGAAAAATTAATTTCAGTATGCTAAAAATACTATGGGTATCATGAAAAATGAACAACCAGTAAGATGATTTATTCTTAATAAACCATCCAAAAATTTCATAAGGAACTTTTTATAGCACACCAAATATGGGTTTTTTTATGTTTAAAAAGGTATTTTTAATGTGTAAAAATTCCATTCCAGTAACAAAAATGGATATTTACTGTCATTTTCAAGAGGAATCATGTGCTGGAGTTACTTAAAAATATTAGGGAGATTTTCACCATGATAGGATTTATTTCTATGAATTAAGTGAAATTCTTAGTAATTTACTCTAATAATACTAAATAAATCATTTCTTTGGCTTTTTGCATCCAATTAATTTAAGGCATTTCCAGTATGATAAAACTTGTTAAACCAACAGAATAAAATGTTAATTTATGGAATTGAATGTATTCTAAAGATTGTATTTTTCCTGCTTATCCTTTCATTCTTGGATTCCACGACTTAATTGTCGTTAAACATTATGCCAAAGTTTAATACTTCATTTTCTTGTTATTCTGATTTTTGCTAGATCTGTACTTGTTACATTTTAGCTTATTCCTTGAAATTCATTGGCCATATTTATACAAGGAATGTCTAGACAATTGGGATCATCGATCCATAAAACCAATGCCATCGCATCATAAGGGCTCGGTCTGGTCCTGGGGAGAGCGCCCGAAAATTAGTGAGCCCATGGGATGTTAATGACAAGGTGTGACATTGCACCGAGTACTTGACTAGTGTGTGTCTACGACATTTGACCTATTGTTATTCCTTTTACTTGATTATGAATTATTGAAATACTTGCTTGTTGGCCAATTATTATTGTTTCAATTGCTCTTAGTGAATTTCTTATACATGATATTATTGATCATTGGAATTTATTCAATTCTTAACTTTGCAAGACCTTCTACATTGTTCTTGATCTCTTTATTCAAGTCCTTATTCTCTGTTGCATACAACTGGTAATTAAGATGTTAACTACGTAAATATGCCGTTATTTCCTACTGAGCGTCAGCTCATAGTTGTGTTCCCCCCTTTTTCAGGCTTTTCATGTGACACGCTTACCGATGGGGAGGGTCAGGAGTGATCCTTGAGTGATTTTGTACCTAGTTATTGAGTCAGATTAGTATTTACTTCCAGTTTGATTTTACATCAGTGTTGTATTAGAATTTCATTTGGAAGACATGTTTGATCGAGTCTTAGCATGTCGGTTATTGTAATAAAGTTGGAATTATTTTGATTAATGGAAGTGTTTCTCACTTTATAATTTGTCTAATTGTTTAGATTCGAATTTATTGTTAGTGCTAGCTCGTATCTGACTGTACGCGCCGATTTTTCGCGTCGGGGCGTGACATCGACTACCCCTAACACTTTGTCAGGTTAAAGCCATCTCTGGTTAGGCCGCTGCCCAGTACTGCTATCATTCAGATAGTCAAGCTGATAAAACTATAACAAAATCCAGGCAACCATCTACCGGCTGGAAAGGATCTTCAGATAATTCTGATGCTCACGGAAAGGGGTTCAGGTAGCCTCACGCTCGGTCGTGAATACAAGGCGTTAGGCAACCTCGGGCAGAGCGTCTACCCTGAGAAGCCCACCACGCCGACGAAGGGAGCCCATTAGGTTGATCCCGGCATTGAATGATGGAAAATGGGCCAAGCCCAACACGAGTTGAGGCGCGTCGAGAAGCTTCTTGCTGGCGCGTCGGGGAGCTCGTGCCGAGAGGCTGAGGGCCATCCCTCTATAAAGACAACCTGCTGCCTTCGAAAAAAGAGAACAACAAGAGAGAGGACAGAAGGAGAGAATAGAAGATAGAAGAAAGGAAGAGGCAATAGAAAGAATAGGGAGCAGTAGCCACTGAAAGAAAGGGGAGCTTGAGAGCCCTCCATGGAAGCTGAAGAGAAGAGAGAGCGACAGAGACTCGAAGGAAGAAGCAAGGTGGGGTTGGCTGTCCGACCCCCCGAGAGGCTACAGTTCTTCTCCCCCTTGTTCTGTTTGGATATTTTCTTTTTCTTCTTTTGTATCTCTGCTTTCGAGCATCTTTGCTCCAGTAGCATTGATGTTGTGTAGTGGACAGCGGATCTAGAGGGGAGGGGTGAATAGATCAGCCCCACTTTTCGCAATGCGGCCCTCTAAACAGCTAGTTAAAATGAATTGCAGCGGAATAGAAACTAGCTTCCAAGAATGCTATGATTCACTTAGCAAGATAAGCAAGATATATAATAATTCGATCCTAAGCATGCACCTAGAACGATTCAATCACACAAGCAAACCACCCTAGACAGGATTTTTAAGGTGGTTCGGACTGAATCCTCAGCCCTACGTCCACCCCTCACCAAAACCCGGTGAGGCTTCACTTGTGCAGCGCACCAAACCGCAAATCGGAAACCACCGATTGCCTTCCTACTCACCACCTGGTAAGGACGTCAACCGCAAATTGGAACACCCTCCAATTGCCTTCCTACTAACCACCGGTAGGGATGAATCACACTTTCAATGTTTAAACAATAATGAAAATGAAACAAGATGTGAATGAACTAAAACAAGAGATTGAGTTATGAGTGAAAATGAATTGGCCCTTGTATGGAATGTTGATCAGCAACAAGGCTCCTCTTAGCTTCAACTCAATCTTCTTGATTCACCCTTGATTGGATGAATGTTCTTCACGGAGTACTGTTCACGTGAACAGTACCTCTTCCTTCAATTCTTCTCTCTTGATCTTCTCTTTGAACTTCTTTGAATGAATGAAGGGGATGATGAAGCTACCTTGAATCTTGATTGCTTCTTTAGCTTCTAGGAGTTTGAATGCTTGAAATATCACCTTGAATGAACTTGAAAGAACTTGAATGGATGAAGATGATTTCCCTTGATAGTGAGCTTCAATGGATCCCCTTGAGATGATGAAGAGGATGGAGGATGCAGCTTTCTCTTCTCTTGGCCTTGATCTTGATCCCCACTTGAAGAGCTTGAACACTGAGGATGAAGACCTTCTTCATGGAGTACTGTTCACTGCTACAGTGCTCCGAATTCCTCTCCCTTGAACACACTCTAGCAGCCTCTCTTGTAATCCCCTTGAAGCCTTTAAGCATTAGGGTTTTCATCCCCTCATGTGTTGGTTTTATAGACCTTGAATGGTCTATAGACAAGCCTCAGACCAGATCCACAATTTGTGGGTGATTAGGTGACATTTGGATTAAAGAAATCAAGGTTGAATGGCTCTTTTCGAAGTTGGAAACAAAGTCAAAAATGAAGGCTCGGGACTGGCGGTCGACCTACAGCTTCTGGCGGTCGACCGCCACTGTAAAACACTATAGACGGATGATCCCTGGGACTAGCGGTCGACCGCTACTGGCTGGCGGTCGACCGCCAGCTGAAACCCTGCAGACTGGCCATCCCTGGCTGGGGCGGTCGACCGCCCTTGTGCTGGCGGTCGACCGCCAGCTGGGCAGAGCCCGGGTCACCCCGGGTTGGTCCGTTGGCCGCACCAGATCCATCGCTTGAGTCCGTTAGCCACCCGTTCATGTCTGTGGCATCGACCTTGATTGTCTTGAAGTTTTATTACTGAGTCTTCAAGCAAATTTTTGTTCCGGGGGCTCCGCCCCCGGAAACCCCCGCAAGGGGCGCTGCCCCCTTGACCCCGGCGACCTGACCGCGCAGGTCGATCCGCGTGCGAGGGCGCAACATTGAGCTTTCATGTGCATATCTGTCATAAACACAACAGAACATATGTCAGTCATATAAGAGTGAAAAACAACAATGACGAAAAGTGTTTAGCCAGTATCAAAACCAAGAATATCACAGAACACATATGACCATAGAATGATGTCGAATGACCCAAGTGACCATATGAAAACTCAAATAACCACAGGGGCACAACAATTGAATGCTAATGTAACCTTATTGTCAGGGATAGAGTTTGTGTATATGTTTTTGGTTGGATTTTCTTCCGAGTTGGATTCGTGTATGCCGTTTAGATGAAATAGTTAATAAAAGTGGGTTGAGTTTTGCCCTTTCATTATTTTTCTCTTCCCCTGTATCCGAGGTTTAATATATGCAGCGGCTACCGCAAGCCACATATATCTTATAATTTAATCTTCTAGATCTGCTGAAGGTTTCTCTGCTATTTTTCCTCACCACCTCGTATCCACATCGAGAACCTGAGACAGTCTATCTCATGGCTTCTCGTCTGTGTAATGAAGAGGGATAGACTCAGAAGTTTCTGTCTATGGTTCTGCCCCCAGTGAGGCCCCAGAGGGAAGGCTACCATCCCCTTGGATTATACCCTCCCTATAACCCCCTTCAATGGTCGTCAAACCCTTGAATAAATCATCTTTACAAATCCCTGAATAAACCCTCCTTTAAAGCTCCCAGAGCCCCTTTAAGCCTCTGTTCCAAAATCTCCTCAAAACATCGCTGAAACCCTCATTTCAGGAACCCTCCCGACGTGAACCCCTCTCGGCGCGAGTCTTGCGCCGAGGGCTACCCGCGCCGGCTGGATTTCTTTTGTCGCGCCGAGACCGCCCCTCTTTTCGCGCCGAGACCTTCACACCTTTTCATGCTGAGGATGGCCACCCTGATATGCTCGTGCCGATGCCTTTGAGCCATGCCAGCCTTGGTCATGATGCCCCATCCTTCTGGGGAGAAATACCATCCTTCCCTTGACCCTCATGGGAGCCATATCAGAGGGGTCAATTCCCCCCACATGTTGCCAACCCAACGAGTCACGGAGCGCTGCCACTGTATGTCCTCCGTTGACTATATATGGGGACATTAACGAATCTCTAATACGTGGATAATGTCACATAAGATGGGGATCCTTTTGGGATCCAGGGCTACGCCCGCCTCTCTTTTGGTTTCCACTCCGGCATTTCGTGAGTGGATGACCTATAATACCCTTTTGGCACATTCCAAAATAAGGGGAGGTGCTGTCAAAATTAGTCCCCAAGCTTTACTTCATAGTGTGGCATAATGCTTCCATTGAAATGATTAATTTAACCCCAACTGTGTGGCAGATAAACATCACAATCACATGGTCACCACCGAGAAAGGGAATATAAACATCACAATCACATGGTCTCCTTAGGCCTCATGTGGATGAGCCTACCCTCACCCTCACCCCACTCAAATACAACCATGGACAAACCCATGAAACCCCAATCAAACACAGAATATCCCTTCGGACTCACAAAGCCCTCACAACACTTGAAAAACCAATAAACACTCAATCATCGGCGCCACAAGTCCTCCCGGTGCAACCTCTTCCCGGTGCCACTTTTGTGCCGGGTGAAGGGCGCGCCGACAGGATGGTCGCGCCGACCCCAGCCGCGCCGGTTCATCTTCGTGCCGAAACCCAGCCGCGCCGGTTCACTCCAATATCAACCCTTGCTCAAATATCTACCCCCCGCAGCAACATCATCGAACCCAAAGCCAGTCTAGACCTGGTACCCTAACCTCCATGGACCATCATATCAGTTCCCACCGTAGCATGGGGGTTTCATTGTCCTTCATCCATGTCTAAACGGAGCTATATTAACATGGTCTTACCCAGATATTCTATGCCGTTAACTGTCAAGTTTTTCTTCCAACCCTACTGACCCTGGGAGTCCTGCCATTGCAAGTCCCCCAATGGTCTCCGGAGGGAATATCAACAAGCACCATGGCAATGGACATTGCCCCGTCACACTCAGATTCTTCTGGATCTCGGACTACGCTCGGCTCTCCTTTCGGCTTCCATCCTGGCATTCTGTGGGTGGATGACCTATATTCCCCCTTTGGCATAGTCCAAAATAAGGGGATATGCTGCCGGATTTGCGCCATAACACTGTTATCATGTCCCGCGTAGCATGGTTTTCTATGCATGTTTCGCCTCCTGTTAGCGGAGTTAGCGTAATCGTCTCATCTTATTTTGCCCCCGAGGCATCCTTTCTTGGCAACTAATCAAGGGTTGTCCTTCTTTGGAAGGACGTAATTAACGTCATAGCCTTTATGGTATGACGGACTCCGGGTCCTGACACGAATATCACAATCTACTGACTGAGTCAGGTCGAGCGCACAATAAATTGTCACTCCGGTGACTGGCACGCCTAATAAACCAATAACCAACAAAGAATAAAACCATTCCCACAAGTCTGGCACGCCCGGTGGGACTTGAGTCACCCTTCATCTCTTTGCCAAGAGAGGATACCTTCGGGGGCTTCCCCCAAGAATACTGATTGTTTGTCTATTTGTCTCAGGCAAACGATGACGTCATACAGACTCACCGGTGTTGGCTTCGGCCCAGCAATCGTCACCGACCACGCGGAACACGGGTACCTGGCGGTGCCCATGGTTATCGGCTCCTTCCCACCAGCTGTAGGCTTCCCCAACTTCTTGGGGTTGGCCTTTGCCGACATGCTACAGACGGAGTCCTCAAGGCCCGCAGAAGAGAAGGCTACAGAGAGGGTCGAGGCCTCGAAGGCTCGACACTCTGCTGGCCTGCCTACCAGCCTGATTCAAGTCGCCAACTGCATGGTGCATCATATTGCTCACGGGGACCGCCCCGTCCCTGCCAAGAACTTCGGGAGGCGCTGTGGACGCGGGATTTTTCTTCCGGCTATCTTGATTAATTTTTATTTGTTTTATTTATTGATTTATTGGTTTGGTTAATTGGCGTGCCAGTCACATGTGTGACGATTTCATTGTGCGCTCGACTTGACTTGGTCAGTCGATTGTGAAGTCCGAGTCGAGACCAAAAGGCCGCCATACCATAAAGGCTATGACGTTAGTTATGCCCTTCCTGAGAAGGACAACCCTTGATTAAACGCCGAAATAGGAGGCCTCATAAGGCAAACAGATATTCATATGCACCATTTTAAACTTCATACCAGGGCCAAGAAGGCGGGCAAGATAATAACATCAACCACAGAAACAGACGATCAGTGGTTCAAAAACTGGGTGTAGGGGAATGGGAGAAAGCGGATTTAAATCACAGGCAGACTGAGCTGTAACCACGATGGGGTTTTAAAGCATCGATCAACATTTCGACAGCATCTCCCCATAATCTGGGTTATGCCCAGGGGAGAATAGGCTATCACCCACGGAGTGCCGGGATGAAAGCCGAGAGATAGAGAGGCCGAACCTCTCGCATTACACATGTATGCCTTGGGGCAATATTTGACTCTTCCCTTATAAGAGCTGGTGGCATTCATGCATTGGCAGAGCTCACCGGAGCTAAAAAGGGGGTGGGTTGTCGTAATCCCGACGCGAACTGATGGAACATAAGGGAGTCTGACTCCCTTTAATTTTATCCCCGGGACATATCTGGTGATCCACGGATATCCCTGTATGGGTTTGCTCTGGGTGTTGGGGTTCGTTGGGTGGCAGATTAGGCTCTCGGCGCACTCTGAATGGGCACGGACTCTCGGCATGACCTAAAAATGGGAAGGCCAGGGCTCCCGGCACCAATGGCAAGAAGGCCAGGGGTTCCCGGCGCCAAGGTGAGAGGGCCTGGGTTCCCGGCGCGATGAAGAGGAGGACAGGGGGCTCCCGGCGCCAATGGCAAGAGGGCCAGGGGTTCCTGGTGCCAAGATGAGAGGGCCTGGGTTCCCGGCATGATGAAGAGAAGCCAAATAGGAGCCCCCGGCGCGAGCTTCTCGGCGCGAAGATAAAAGGGCCGGGGAGCTTATTGGCGCAGCTCAATGTGAGGGGTTTCCGGCGCGACGGAGAGGAGGCTTTCGACGCAGGCAAGAAAGCCAGGAGACGGGCTCTCGGTGAGGGCTAGGTTCCCGGCGCGGACGAGGAGGCAAAGGGGTTAGGGTTCTCAGCGCCAGAAAGACCGCGCCGAGAACTGTTCAGCCCTTTTACTGTGCACGGGACCGAGAAGGGAGATGGTGCCGAGAGGGTTTCTGGGTTTTACGGCACCCTGTTTTTGAGATTTCTTTCTGGGATTCAGGTAATGGCTGGGAATTTAGGATGCAAATAAGGGGTGAAGCCAAGGGCTTTGCTGGGCAGTGCCAGGGGATCACTGGAAGGGAAAGTTTATGGAGGGCTCGAGATCATCACCCATTTAAAATCCATGGAGATATGTTTTTCTGTCGCCGGCCGTCCAGGGAAACCAAGGGATAACTGTCCCTGATTCCTGGGGCGACCTTAATGGCTTAAGAAAAGAAAACAAACGGAATGAAAGATGGGGAGACTGCCCACTGTAGGCATCACTGAAGGGGTGAGAGGATAGAGTCCAATAATCCATGGGTGTGAAGATTGGGACTCTTCCTTCGACGTTCCTCCAGGAAGAACAATCGGAGCAGAGAAACCTGAAGCATCGGAACGATCATTCAAGACATTGAGTAGCACCCATTCGAGAGAAACCAGAGATGGGAAGGCTTCATCATTCCACGTTCAGTTGCACCAGAAACATAGATACATGTAAGGAAGAATAAAGAAAATGGGGAAACGCCCACACGGGCCATCAAAGCATTTCATTCCATTGCATCATCTCAAACTCACACCAATCAAAAAAAAGGGGGAATGAGGGAAAGGTAAATAGAACGAAGGCCGGGATATCCCGGCTACATTTGATAAATCGAGGTAAGACACGTAAGACTACATAGAGAAGAAAAGAAAACATGGGGGGGAGGGCGGAGCATTGACTCCTCTCCCTCCCCTGTTGCCCACCTGGAGCTTCTTCTCCTTCTTCCTCTTCTTCTCTTTTTTTTTCTCTCTTGCTCTGTTGGTCTCTTCTCTCTTTTCTCTATCGTTTTTCTCTCTTCTATTGTCTCTCTGGCGGTGGTGATGATCCTCCTCCTTTCTTGCTAGAGGGGAAGGGGGTTTTATAACTGTATTTTGTATCTTCTCGGTAGGCCTGTCACGGCGCGCCTCAACTGAGGGGCTTCCCGGCGCGCAGGACTTCCGCTTCTCGGCGCGGCTTTTGGGCTTCGACAAGAGGATCCCGGCGCCACTTTATAGGCCCACTTAGGCCTTTTAGACTAGGCCTCTTATTGGTCCTTCAAGTGCATCAGCACCCAAAAGGGCCCTCCATTGGTGACATAGTTTCTATTGAGATCATTCATAGGTTTTTTCATCAGTCGGTAGACCGGGGTTTCATCGGCGTTGCCATCTGAATGATGACAAAATCGGACATCATTTCATTGGCATCGTCATCGGAACGGTGACAAGACCGGACATCAGCTTTAGCCTAGAAAGACTTCAGCCAGGTGACTGCTATTTCATCAGTGCCGTCGTCTGACTGACAATGGCATCGGACATCAGCTTGGCCTGGAAAGGACTTCAGCCGGGTAGATGGTTGACGAACTTCGTCATTGATCTTTCACTATTGGTCTGATCTTCCTTTCAATTCTGTTTCTGCCCTCGCTCATTTTCAAGGTGTCAACAAATGCCCCCCACCTGCGGGCGGCGTAAGCGCAGAATAAGCGGCACGGGGTTTGCAGGTGCTTTTCATCATTCGAGGGCATCTTCCTCCATTTCTCTTTGACATTGTTCTTTGGCTTAATCATGTTGCTGCAGCAATATTATGCACATGTATCTTTCATTTTCATGTTTTTCATCTCCATATCTTCTGATTTTATCGTCAGCACTTTGGAGCCTTCTTGGCCTTGCCTTGGGCTTCTCGGTGCGAGGTATGACCCTTCTCGGCGCGGGGCTTCTCGACGCGGCCTGTTGTCGGTGCGGGCGTCTCGGCGCGGCCTTCTCGGCGCGGGGGGTCTTCAGCGGGCTTCTCGGCGTGGCCTGTTGTCGGCGCGCCTCCTTTCTTCCGGCCCACGGAGGGTTCTCGACGCGCTTTCCTTCACGCCGAGAAGCCTCTCCTTCCTCTTCTTTTTAACCCCCCGAGAGGGGTTTTTACCTCATTTCTTACCTATCCCTTCTCTCTCTTCATCTCGGCGGCGGTGGTGAGCTCCCCCCTTCGAGAGCCTTGTCGCCTTTCCCCCTTTTTGACCCGTTCATTCTCGGGTAAGTTCATTACGTGGGATTGAGTCCCATTTTATGCTCGGGATCACTCCCTCTTGGGGGGTGACTCCCTATTTTTTTTGGGCAGACCCCGGACAAGAGGAGATGCTGCCGAAATTTAATTGGAACTATTTATTTAATCCTCACATGCTCCTTCATCTTTCCGATGCTTATTTTCATCTTTTCTTGATTGCAGTCACTGACATGGCTTCCGACTCTTCTGCTGCGGCTTCCATGACTGTGGGAGCGAGTTTATCGGCTCAGCCGGACATATCTCGGGCTTCAGTCAACTGGCTGAATGTGAATAGTCTGAGCTTCGGCTATAACCAGATTGCCATTGTTGATGAGTCCTCTGATTCCAAGACTGACACAGTGCCGTCTTCTGGAGTCTATTCTTCCACAGAAGGGATTGATTTCAGAAGGGCTGCCGACTACCGTCCGGACCTGCCGAAGGATCGCCATCTACTGCCATTTTTCCTGACCTTCACCATAGGCGGAATGAGGGATTTCCTGCTTGCTCGATCTGTGGAAGCGGCAATACTGGCTGACAGAGACAGCATGAAGGGTTCTATTTATCGAGCCCGAGCTATATATCTCCCAGGCGAGCAGAGGGACTAGAATGCCGTGCTGGGCATTTCCGAATTAGAGCCGGAGAAGAAGATGCTGACCCGGGCTCCAGAGTTTACCCCAGCAAGGTGGGACCATGCAGCCGGTCGCGTCCATCGGGAGAAGCCCAACTTTGGACTTTTTCTAGCTCCTGTGAAGTGGGGTTACAGGGATGAGCCATTTATTCTGAACTGTCTGGCCGTTCAATTTAAATATCAGATAGCTGCCGGCTGGTTTGGAGATGCTAAAGTGACAGATGCCCATCTCTTCAGGGTAGGAGCAGTGGAGTTTACAGAATTTGTCTTGAAGGAATACGCCCCTTTACTGATTAGAGCTGGGGTATATCATAGTGTATTTGCCTCCAGGTTCCGCTATCCCATCTCTCGGGGATTATGTTGCGGCATGCTTGAAGTGTTCTGCCCACAGTTTAATACGTTCTATACAGCAGAAGGCGAGACTTCTCTCGATCTTTGGAGTCTTGCGTAGCTTTCAGGCCTGCCTATAGATGGGGAGCCATATGAGGAGGTCTGTCTAGACGACTCTGTAAAGGATGCCTCTGATGGAGAGGGCAGATATTCCTTTGGCTATGCATACCGGTACTTGATGAAGGCTTATCGGACCATTTGTCTGGCCTATAGCAGGGGATCTTCCAAAGGATATCAACCCCGGGAAAAGAGCAGCAGGTTGAGAGTCCGTGTAGGACAGTGGATACAGTACTTCTTCGGGGGTCCCTTGAAGTATACAGACTTCCCTTCCGTGGGACCGACTCCCAGTAAGCAGATCAGGGCCCCTCGTTATAAATCAGCATTGCCGGCTTCACTGCGTCGAGCAGGTGTAGATGGCCCGAACCCAGCAGGGGTTGACCCCATTACTCATTGTGCAGCTTATCTGACCTTCTGGCTGTGCACTTTCGCTCTCCCCCAAGGGGACGAGACGACTATCAGACCGGAGGCTATATATCCGGCCTGTCAGATGGCTTGGGGGATGAGACTGTCTCTGTGCCCGGCGGCTTTGTGTTTAATTTACAAATCGCTGGGAGATTTGCATATACATCGGGTTCCCCGTTCCTTACGGACTGTAGGTCCATTTCATTTCTTCAATGCTTGGGTTTGCAGCATTTTCCCTGAGCTGGCCCCGAGAACTTTGCAGTCAGACACACTGCTCCCTCGGATGATTGAGTTTGCTAGCGCCGAACCTGGTCTTTTCTCAGAGCAGCTATTTAAGATCAGGGGCCGGTTGACAAAAGTGCCTGTAGATGCTCCTGGTAGCATTCATTTCTGGAGCTTGGCAGCAGGTTCGGCTCCTTTAGTAGACCCTCAGAGGGAATGCAGAATGGAGGAGGTAGAAGTTTATGTCCATCCTGTTTCGGGGGCCAATGCCACCCGGCCCATATTAGAACCAGAACTGGTAAGGTGGGCTATGGCTATCCGACCCAGTGTATTGGTCTTCAGGAAGGGAGGCTTGCTCATCTTGCAGCCCTATTACCCATTCCATTTCAGCAGAAACTTCGGCTACGATCAACATATTCCTTCATCAGCTGCTCAGTTTCCTTTGGACAGTCGTGCCAAGCATGGGTCCTCCATTGCCAGTGACGGTCGGATATGGTGGGATTTCTTTCATCACCGAGAGGGCGTAACTTTCAGGGTCCCGACCGTTTCTAATCGTATTCCCCGGGTCACATCAGAATACATCAAATGGTGGAATACCCGCACCAATTTTTATAAGGATGGCAGAGGCGCCTTCTGGGATGTGGCCGAGCGCTCTTTCTTAAAGCGGCAATCAGGGCCTGTATTTGAAATTGATGAGGTTCATCTGAAAAGGCTCTATTCACAGCATCCGAGGGAGGCGGACACATATATCGCCAGGCGTCGGTCCTTAAAAGAGGAAGGCTCTGAAATACCCACTCCTGTATTTTCTGAGATCAATGAAGATGCTTTTACAAAGGACCTGAGGCAGCTGGGCCACATAGGGAGTATTCATGTGGAGGTGCAGTATCCATTTGCCCCGGAGGAGCCTCTCCCGACAGCAGCCCCCTGGAGGGGCCCGGTAGACAGATTTCACCCTTATCGGACATTTGTGCGGAGGGAAGACCGCACCAACACATATTATCAGCACACTTCTTGGTTTTTCGTGCTGCTGAATGTTCACGGGCTGTCAGTAGAGAACCCGATAGCTGGCATTCTGAATAAGCCACTTTTTATTTCTTTTCATTATGTCGACGGCTGGTGCATGGATTACCTCGTCCTGTTTCATTGCCTTGACTTCCACGGACACAAAGATTTAGCTGCCTTGACGGAGAAATGCCAGACCATAGGTGACGTATGCTGGCTCGTGAAGGAGGCTGCTTCCCGCTCGAAGGAGGTGGCTAATCTGTATTGGCCGCTTTCCACCTTCTATGACGGCCCAGCAGGTATGACCTTTCCTGTGTGCTCATGGCGTCTTTCTTTTATTATTGTGTTCTGCAGCTGTCGACTATGACTGTCCTTCTTGTGTTTTACACAGATAGACCGGACATAAAACGGCAGGGACTTTACAGGAAGATTATCGCTCAAGCTGAGAAACCTGCTTACTTTGAAATCCCTGCAGCGGCACCTACGACCACTCCCCTGCCTCCGGGCAAGAAGAGGAAGCCTTCTGTGGTGAAAGCTGCAGTTGTCAAGGCCAAGAGGGCCAAAGTTGTTCGGGTCCAGCAGTCAGCTCCAGTTGCGACGGACGCCGGGACCCCTCTTCCAGACATCCCCTCTTTTGACGAGTTCAGGTCTCAGAGGGAGGCTGCTCAGGAACCTGCCGAGAGTAGCGGTAAATATCTTGCAGATGCAATCTTCATTATTTTCTTGACTGTTCTTTTTAAGGCGTCCTTCGAGACTGAGCTTCTCTTTATCTGATACAGCCCCAGAGCAGGTTGCAGTGCCTGTGGAAAGGGACACGAGGCTGCCTTCTCCTACCCCGGCTGACGAGGAGGAGGGTAAATGTGCTCTCTCATCTTTTCTCTTTATGCTTTTGTTGTTATTCTTTTTCATTATATCCCTCAGAGTTCCCCTTTTGTTGAGGTGACAGTCAGGGAGCCGACGGGGCTACGATAGCAGCGGGAGAGTCATCTCGACCGCAGGAAAGTGAAAGGACTCAAACAAAACAGAGTCCTGTCCCGGCCAGACGTATAATCACCCGGTCCGCATCCCGGCATGCTCTAGAGGTGACCTCCTAGCACATAGCTAGAGTGGAGATATCCTCGGGCAGCTCCGAGACTGTCCCTGATAATGAGGAGGAAGTGACCTTCAGCGGCAGCGAGGAGGAAATCCAAAAATCAGAAGCCCTGCCTGTATTTGCAAAAGGCCTCCCGCCCTTTCAGCCTCCTAAATTGTTGAGGCTATCTTCTGAGGAGGAATTGCAAGAGGAGTTTGCCGGGCTTGACACTGAGGTCGACATAACCCCTCCATTTGTTGCTTCAACTACGGAGCTTTCTCCTCTTTTGTCTCATTTTGAGAATATAGACCCCACTTTAAAGGTAAGCTTCTTCCCCCTTTTTTTTGTTTGCTGTTCTATTTATTTTCTTTCATTCATTGATGAGGATCATTCTGCTTTGTCCTCAGGACCCTGTCATTACCAGCTCAGATGCGGCCGCAGTCTCTACGGATGTCTCATCTGCAGACTTGGTCATCATCCCCGCTTTACCTTCAACTCTCATGGGAATGTCTGAGGTTATTCGCCCCGTGCCAGTGAGAATACAATCTTCAACTGACTTAACATCACTAGATTTGGGATCATCAGGAGAAATTTCCATCCCTGTGAGGGCCTCAGAGTTTAGAGCCGAAGCAGACCCAGCCAGAAGCTCCGCCTTTATATCGGCTGCGGTAATGTCAACTGCACCCGAGTCAGCAGTCCCTGCAACAGTGGCTATAGAGACTGGACTTTTGCCTCTACAGGCTAGGGACCCTTCGTCCCCATTATCAGAAAAAGTAGCTGAAGATGAAGCCCTTATTCAGAAGACTCATGAAGAGATAGCTCCATCATTTATTGGTTCTCCCTCCGCAGATGTTCAAGCCATAGCTCCCGAGACAGCGGTAGAGGAGGAGTCTTCAGCTCAACAGGAGAGCATAGAGAGGGACCGGCCGGTTCTTCCAACAGATTTGCCGTCTTCGTCCTCTCAGCCGGATGTTGCACTGTGGGCAGACATTGACGGCGAGGTGACTTTCGAAGTAGCTCCAGTTCCTTCTCCTGGCTTCGCTTCATCCGAGAGTTTTGTCTGGCAAAATCTGGACATGCTGCGCCAGCTGGTGGAGTCCCAGCCCGGACTGACTTATCTACGGCTGAAGGAGATAGCCGAGCATTTCACTGCTGGTCTATAGGCGATGGGCTGTCCCATGGAAATATGGGCCCAGCGGGTTCTATTGTTGTTAAAGTTCATACATCGCCGGGACTTCTTGGCACATATTATGTCTGACAGACTGGCAGCTTTGAAGTTGCAAAGGAAGGAGTGCAAATCTGAGCTGGAGAAGACGGACTCTGTTCTTCAGGAGCGCCAATGCCAACTGCAGTCTCTGGCGCAGCGGGAGCAGTTCGTGCGTAGCCGGATAACCATCCTGGAGGCTGAACTGTTTGACCTCCGGGCTGAACTGCCGCAGATAACAACTTCTCGACCGCAGCTTGCGGAGGAAGTAGCTCTGTTGGAGGGGCAGATGGCATCCTTTCTGGACGAGTCTGCTCGGCTACAGGAGGAGGAGGCTCGACTTCATGAACTGGGGGCTGCCCCGCATGTAGGGCTTCTGGCCTTTGAAGACATATTCCGGCGCCCGTGAATATCTGTTTCCCCCCCCCTCTCTTTTTATAATACAATTTCCCCTCAGGGGCCCTTCTTGTATTCCCTTTTTATTCAATGGAAAGGACTCTTTATACTAGTCTCATACGTGGTTTGCTCTTAACTTATCGCACCGTCAATATTTCACGGCGATTTGGCAGCGGTTTCAGCGGTCCCTATGGGAATAGCCCGTACCTAGCAGGAGAGCGTCCACCCCTTCAGAGAAAGGATGGGGAACTCGCTCCACCGCGTGACGGCCTCCGGGGGCGCATTAAACCGAATTTTGTTGGTGGTAGCACACGTCCTTCTTGGCCATACGTGCCGCAAGGGAGATGGCTTGCAGGAATGTGAGCGAAGAGGCTCAGAGCATAATCCGAAACGGGCGAATGGTCCGTCCCGAGCAGATTTCAAAGCTAGTCGGGGCGATGTGCCAATCGACCAGTACATGATTTCATCATCGACATTGGGTTTATATCGATGCAAAGGAGTTTTACAAGTTTCATCAGAGTAGACGTAAGGTCTAGACTGGGTAGAGGTTATCACAGGTGGGACATTGAAGGGTGCATGGTTTTCATCAGGACAGACGTAGGGTCCGAACTAGATAGGATTTCATCATTGATCGGGCAAGGTGCCGGTCGATCAATAGCTAGTTTCATCATCGATATTGGGTTTATATCGATGTAAAGAAAGAGTTATAAGTTTCATCAGAATAGACAAAAGGTCTACACTGACAGGGTTTCATCATTGATCGGGCGAGGTGCCGGTCGATCAACAGTTGGTTTTATCGTTGATATTGGGTTTATATCGATGTAAAGAAAGAGTTATAAGTTTCATCAGAATAGACGAAAGGTCTACACTGGCAGTGTTTCAATTGGACATGGTTTCATCACTGATCTAGCGAGATGCCAGTCGATCAGTGGTTGGTTTCATCGTCGATATTGGGTTTATATCGATGCAAAGAGTCTCATAGGTTTCATCAGTATAGACGTAAGGTCTAAACCGGACAGAGTATTTCATCATTGATCGGGCGAGGTGCCGGTCGATCAACGGTGGGGCGTATGTAAAGGTGTAGGTCTCGTCAGGACAGACGTAAGGTCTATTCCAACAGGTTTTATGGCGGGTGGGACTTTGCCAAGAAATACGTAGATTTCATCAGGCTAGGCGTAGGGTCTATCCTGGTAGGGTTTCATCGTTGACCGGGCAAGGAGCCGATCGGTCAAGGGAAGGTTTAGGAGTTTGATCAGGACAGACGTAAGGTCTGAACTGGCCAGGCTTTATCAGACTGGTGACCGATTTTATTGTTGGTGGGACATGTGAAAAGAGGGTATGTAGATTTCATCAGGGTAGACGTAAGATCTACCCCGGAAAGGCTTTATCATCGGTGGGGCATAGAGCCAGATGACCGACGGAAGGCCTCGTCAGTGAAGGGTAGGTGAAGGCAACGTGCCGGTTGGCATGGAACTTCTGACTTACCACATTACCGACCCAAGCGCCCTTTCGGGTTTTTGCCGGAGCCAGCCCCCTCTTGCTTTTGCCCACGCGTCCTTGTGGATTTTCACGTGGCGGGGTACCCGATTTTGCCTGCAGTGCCCTTTCGGGTTTTTACCACAGCTGGGTTTTGGGCCATTTTTGCACTTGTCCAGAACGCCTGAACAAGTCTGGCGGGGTATCTCTATTTTCAACCCCATTTTTATATATATACTTTTTTGTCATTTTCTTTCTCTTTTCCTTTTTCATTGTCTTTTCTGGGACCAGAACTTTCATCCTATGGACCATGGCGCCATATGTTTATTGTGGACACACGATCATTGATGTGGGTGTCAACATCAATGCAAAGGGAAGTAGGATTTCATGATCTATCCAGACGAAAGGTCTGAATTGATTCAGAGGATATAAGTAGCAGCTCGGGCACGAGGCCGTTTGCTGAGAATATGAGTTTCATCGTTAATGTGGGGTTTAACATTAACGCAAAGGAATAGAGTTTCATGATCTATCCAGACGGAGGGTCTGAATAGATTCAAAGAGCAGTGTTGTGCTATGTCAGAGCGGACGGAAGGTCTACCCTGGATGGGTTTTAGCGTCGATCAGGCGGTGTGCCAACCGATCGATAGCAGGTTTCATCATTGGTATTGGCTCATACCAATGCAAAGATTTCATATGTTTCATCAGGATAGACGTAGGGTCCAAACTGGATAGGGTTTTCTTCATTGATATTAGGCGAGGTGCCAATCGATCAATGGCGGGTTTCATCATCGGTATTGGATTTATACCAATGCAAGGAGTTCATGGATTTCATCAGGATAGACGGAAGGTCTAAACTGGATAGGTTTCATCATAGATCGGGCAGTGTGCCAATTGATCAATAGCAGGTTTCATCACGGCGGGACGTAAAGAGACTGTAGATTTAGTCGGAATAGACGTAAGGTCTAAACTGAACAAGGTTTTATTGCTGATCGGGCAATGTGCCGGTCGATCAGTATCAGGTTTCAGTACTGGGTTTATACCAATGCAAGGATTTCATAGGTTTCATCGGGATAGACGTAAGGTCTAAACCGGACAGGGTTTCATTATTGTGGGTCTTAGACAGAAACAAGTGGAAGTGTTTTATCAGAACAGACGGAAGGTCTATCCCGAGGTGGGCTTATTATCGAGGGAATTTTTCTTGAGCAATGCATGACGGCTTCAACAGAATAGACGTAAGGTCCATTCCGGATGGGTTTAATCGTTGATCGGGCAAGGCGCCGGTCGATCGACGAGGAGCTTTATGGTGGGAGGTGAGGCTTTCTTTGGAATCACCACATTACCGACCCAAGCGCCCTTTCGGGTTTTCGCCGGAGCCAGCCCCCTCTTGCTTTTTCCCACGCGCCCTTTCAGGTTTTCACGTGGCGGGGTACCCGATTTTGCCTGCAGTGCCCTTTCGGGTTTTCACCACAGCTGGGTTTTGGGCCATTTTTACACTTGTCCCTAATATAGGAGCAAGTCTGGCGGGGTATCTCTATTTTTAACCCCCCATTTTTGTTTTCTTTCATTCTCTTTCTCTCCCTTTTTAGAGGGTGACAGGTCGGAATGCCACCAGCTTAAGATGAGGGCAGCTTGGTTAGGGCGGAGTGCCGCTAGACCGGGAAATGGGTGTAGCTTGGCTAGGGCGGAGTGTCGTTATACCAAGAAATGGGTAGCTCGGTTAGGGCGGAGTGCCGCCAGACCAAGAAATGGGTAGCTCGGTTAGGGCAGAGCGTCGCTAGACCTGGAAAATGGTAGCTCGGCTAGGGCGGAGTGCCGCTATACCAAGAAAAGGGTATCTCGGTTAGGGCGGAGTGCCGCTAGACCAAGGAAAGGGTAGCTTGGTTAGGGCGGAATGTCGCTAGACCAAGGAAAGGGTAGCTCAGTTAGGGCGGAGTGCCGCTAGACCGGGAAAAGGGTGTAGCTGGGCTAGGGCGGAGTACCGCTAGACCGGGAAATGGGTAGCTCGGCTAGGGCGGAGTGCCGCTAGACGAAGAAATGGTAGCTTGGCTAGGGCGGAGTGCCGCTAGACCAAGGAAAGGGATAGCTCGGCTAGGGCGGAGTGCCGCTAGACGAAGAAAAGGGTGTAGCTTGGCTAGGGCGGAGTGCCGCTATACCAAGAAAAGGGTATCTCGGTTAGGGCGGAGTGCCGCTAGACGAAGAAAAGGGTGTAGCTTGGCTAGGGCGGAGTGCCGCTATACCAAGAAAAGGGTATCTCGGTTAGGGCGGAGTGCCCCTAGACCAAGGGAAGGGTAGCTCGGTTAGGGCGGAGTGCCGCTAGACCAAGGGAAGGGTAGCTCGGTTAGGGCGGAGTGCCGCTAGACCGGGAAAAGGGTGTAGCTTGGCTAGGGCGGAGAGCCTCTATACCAAGAAAAGGGTATCTCGGCTAGGGCGGAGTGCCACTAGACCAAGGAAGGGGTAGCTCGGTTAGGGCGGAGTGCCGCTAGACCAAGGGAAGGGTAGCTCGGTTAGGGCGGAGTGCCGCTAGACCAAGGAAAGGGGTGTAGCTTGGCTAGGGCGGAGTGCCGCTATACCAAGAAAAGGGTATCTCGGCTAGGGCGGAGTGCCACTAGACCAAGGAAGGGGTAGCTCGGTTAGGGAGGAGTGCCGCTAGACCAAGGGAAGGGTAGCTCGGTTAGGGCGGAGTGCCGCTAGACCAAGGAAAGGGGTGTAGCTTGGCTAGGGCGGAGTGCCGCTATACCAAGAAAAGGGTAGCTTGGTTAGGGCGGAGTGCCACTTGACCGGGAAAGGGGTAGCTTTGCCTGATCACTCGGGGAATGCCGGTTGTGCCGCATGATACAACTTTAGATGTCTTCCGTTGAGTGGGGAGAATTGGATTTTCCCTCGATGGTTAACAACCACGTAGGCCCCTCCTTCGTAGACCATCTGTATCACATAAGGACCTTCCCAGTTAGCATTCAGCTTTCCTTTTGGGTTGGACGCCATGACTTCTTTTTTCTTGACCATGACGAGGTCACCTTTCTTGAATTCTCGTCCTCTTACGAGTTTGTTGAATGCAGTGGCCATGCGAGCCTGATACATTTGGATACTCTTCTGGGCTCGGAGGTGCTTCCCCTCCAATTCAGCCAGTTCTTCTAGTCTTCTTTCTACATTGGTCTGTTCGCCACGGGCCAGACCGTATTGGACTGCCACTCTGAGCGATGGGACTTCCAGCTCTAGCGGAACCACTGCCTCTGAGCCGTATACCAGCGAGTATGGTGAGCACCCTGTAGGTGTCTTGAAGACGGTGCGGTATGCCCACAGAGCTTCATACATTTTCTCTTCCCAGTTCTTCTTATTAGAACTGACGACCTTGGCCAGCAAGGTGCAGAGAGTCTTGTTAAAAGCTTCTACCAATCCATTTGCCTGTGGATTGTAAGGAGTGGAGGTTCTCCATTCGATCTTATATTTCTCAGCAAGTCGATAGACCTTCTGATTTCTGAAATGACTTCCATTGTCAGATATTATTCGGCTGGGGATCCCGAACCGGAAGATAATGTTCTGCTTGATGAATCTGGCGACCAGTTCACCAGTCACTTCTCTTAATGCTATAGCCTCCGCCCATCTGGAGAAGTAATCTGTTATGGCCAGTATGTACTTATGTCCGGCCGAGGAAGTCGGCAGTGGCCCGACTACATCAGTTCCCCATTGTGCAAACGGCCAACTGGGAACTGTAGGGTGCAGAGTCGTAGGAGGCCTTCTAGGCACAGTAGCATGCTCCTGGCATTTCTGGCATGATTTTGCAAATTTACAGCAGTCTTCAAACATGGTGGGCCAATAGTAGCCCAGCTTCTTGATTTCTATCTTCATCTTGGGACCAGCCTGGTGGGCACCTGCTGTCCCAGCATGTGTTTCTTTCATCGCTTGCCAGGCTTCCTCAGTGGACAGACAGCGGAGTAGAATCTTCTTGCGTGCATCTGCCATTATTCGGAACAAAATTCCATTCCTGAGTTCATAAGAATCTTTGATTCTTAGGAGTTTCATCTTTTCTTCTCTTATCTGCGGCAGTTGTTGGTGTAGAAACCACTGCAGCAGGTGCTGTCTCCAATCAGACGCTTGTTCTGTGCTGATGGTGGCAACTTCATCTTCTTCGGGGCACCCTTCTAGCATACTGGGGACTTGCCGCCGGTTCATGACGACAATGTTCAGTGTCTTATTTGGCGGAACTGCTAGTGAGCTGGCCAGCTTTGCCAGTGCATCAGCCTGGGCATTGTGTCCACGGCCCACATGCTTGAGCTCAATATGGTAGAACTTCGCCATGAGGCGCACAGCTTCTTGGTGGTAGGGACTCAGTTCTGGCTTCCGCACTTCGAACTCCCCTTGGATCTGTTTTATTATCAGCATCGAATCCCCGAATACTTGAAGCATTTGGATACCCATGTTGAGGCTGACATATAGCCCGATTATCAGAGCTTCATACTCGGCCTCATTATTGGTGCAGGGCTTGTTTATAGAACAAGAAGTATGCACGACCTCCCCTTCTGGTGACTTCAGCACAATACCGGCCCCGGCCCGTATTCTGGTCTTTCCATCGGAGTCTGTCTCTGTTCTAGATGCTCCATCAAAGAATAGTTGCCACATAACTGACTGAGCCTGGCAGGCCTCGAGTGTTTCATCATCGGGTAACTCAGTCCCTAGCATATCATTTTCCGGCACAGGATGCTCTGCGAAGAAATCAGCCACGGCCTGTCCTTTTATTGCCCTCTGGGGTGTATAGGTAATATCGAATTCTATCAGGATTACTGCCCATTTGCCCAATCGGCCCTTCAGTACTGGCTGAGTCAATATATATTTGAGCGGATCTGCTGCAGATATCAATCTAACTTCATGTGACAACATATAGTGTCGGAGCTTTTTGACAGCAAAGACCAGTGCCAAGCAGGTCTTTTCTATGTAGCTGTAACCTTCTTCAGTTCTAATCAGCCTCCTACTCAGATAGTATAAGGCTTGTTCTTTGCCTTCTTCATTTATCTGTGCCAGCATTGCCCCCAGGGAACAGTATGTGGTTACGATATACAGTATCAAGGGCCTGCCCTTAATTGGTGCCCCCAGCACCGGAGGGGTCTTGAGGTATTCTTTCAGTTTCTCAAAGGCTTCCTGACAGCCATCGTCCCAGAGGAACGGCACATCTTTCATCATGAGCTTGTGAAAGGGGTGGCATCTTCCGACAGATTTGATATAAATCGTCGGATATAGGCCAGACGCCCTTGCAGAGATCTCAGCTCGGACAGATTCCTTGGCGGAGGGAGCTCCTGGATAGCCTTAATCTTGGATGGGTCAATTTCAATGCCCCTATGACGGACAATAAACCCGAGGAATTTTCCACTGGACACGCCGAAGGCGCATTTCATGGGATTCATCTTGAGTTCATATTTGCGCAGCCTCTGGAATACTACCCTCAGGTCTTGCAAATGGTCTTCTCTTCTTTTAGTTTTTACTACCAAATCATCAATGTAGCACTCTACTTTCTTGAAGAGCAAATCATCAAAGATCTTGGTCATAGCTCTTTGGTAGGTAGCGCCGGCATTCTTGAGACCAAACGGCATCCTTTTGTAGTGGAATATCCCCTTCGGGGTACGGAATGCAGTGTGCACTCTGTCTTCCTCAGCAATCCAGATTTGGTTGTATCCGGATGACCCATCCATAAATGATAGGGCCTCATGACCAGTAGTCGCATCGATCATCACTTCAGTGATTGGTACTGGGAAGTCATCTTTCGGGCAAGCCTTATTAAGGTCCCGGAAATCAACACATATTCTGATCTGCCCATTCTTCTTCTTTACGGGCACTATATTGGCTAGCCATGTAGTGTATTGATTTTCTTCAACAAAGCCTACATCAATTAGCTTGTCAACCTCTTTGTTAATCTGATTTATTAATTCAGGGCGCATTCTCCTGGAAGGCTGCTTTACAGGGCTAGCCTCTGGGTTTATTGCCAATCGGTGCTGTGCCACATCAGAACTCAGTCCCGGCATTTCATCATATGTCCATGCAAAGCAGTCTCGGAATTCTTCAAAAACTGTATATACTGTTCCCTGGTAGCTGGCTCCAGCAGTGCACTGAGGAATGTCGGCCTTGGCTCATCTGCGGTCCCCAGATTTATTTCCACAAGCTCATCGACGGTGGCCTGACCTCCATCTTCGACCTCGGGCGGGGCTTCTTGAAGTCAATGAAGCCTCCCGGGATATAATCTTCTTCAGTTTCATGATTTTCTGTTTCATCATACTGGTCATCAGCGGGTGCTGGCTCATCATATACGGCCAATATTGTTGTATTCTGTTCAGTATGCCCCGAGGACGTAACTGGATCAGCAGGAAACTCAAAGACGGAGTCTTCCGCCCTTAGAGGCTCTTCTGATGCAGACTCCCTTGAGAGATCATCATTCTGTAGAGCCCGGACTTCTTCCAGGATGCGCTCAAACTCCAGGCATTCCCTGAGCTCTTTGGTTACTTGGTCTTCATCCGGGATTCCCGTGTCAAACTTTGCTTCAGCATGGAACAGCTCTTCTTTGCAAGGTAGGTCTTCCCAGCACCAATCTTTCTTTGCTTCATCAGACGTCCCCGTCTCCGGCGACTGTCTGGGGCTTCATTGTTCATTATGGATTGATAAATGATTTCTTCATCTTCCGAGGGGTATTTGTCATATCCTACCTCGGGAGGGTCTTCATGCTGGTAGGAGACAGATATGACGTCCACCTCAGCTTCATAGTATTCTTGAAGGGTATAACCCAATCCTGGGTGCTGAGTGATCTTCCTCAGTTCTTTATTATCCCGAGGCGGATCCCATAGCTCCTTGAACGCCTTCTTCTGGGCAGCAGGCTGCAATGACGGCATTCGCATCTTAGAGAACATCTGCGAAACCCGTCGGGTAGTATAATCCAAGCCTGTAATTGGCACCATCTAGTTTACGGCCTCTTCAGGGACCATGCAGTCTTGATCATCTTCCTCGACTGACTCCCCAGTGTAGAATATGGTAGGAGGCTCGCAGAAGCGAGGGACTTCCATAGTCTTCAGTGGTAGCACCGTCTGGTACTCGAGGCTGACGATGGGTTTAAATAAACCCTGCGGCACCTCCACTTGTGTGTACTTTTCTTTCATTTCTTCATTGATATCATCTGGGTGAATGCTAGGAGGGGTGATCCGAGCAAAGTCACCGGCATAAGAGATGTGAGATACCTCATGCTTTTTAATATAGCCCTTTGGTGGCGGTGGAGACCAATTTCTTGCCTTCGTCGCCGGCTTTTTCTGGCTGACCACAGCCTCTTTCTCTTCACCCTTTCGCGACACCTCCGTGTAGTAGGATGCATCGAGCATATGGCACTCGAATACTTCGAAGGGATGCAGATCCGCAAACACCCTCTCTTCTTTTCCTTCATGGCAGTATTTAATGCACTGATGCAGCGTGGACGGCACTATCTGATATTCATGCAGCCACGGTCTCCCCAGCAGGGCCTTATATGTGGTGTTGGAGTCGATTACATAGAATCGTACCACGGTAGTGAGATCCCCCAATGTGAGGTTAAAATCAGCCACCCCAAGGGGCGTCTCACATTTCTGGTTGAATCCTGCAATTTTCATGTCTCTGACCTTGGTAAGCTGCAGATCAAAGTAATATTTTTGGTAGATGCGGTATGGGAGAATGTTCACGGCATCCCGGGATCTATCAGTATCCTGTTCAGTGGCTGACAGTTCAGGGAGCCCCTCATATACAGCGGTCTGTTATGGCCGGAATTCGGAATCAGCATGTCATCCTCTGAGAATGTAACTGACGGCCCAGAATTCACTTCTGTCAAGAGTGCTTCATATTGTGCCGGCGACTGCAAGGCATCAACAATTGCTTGGCGAGCCTCTTCACTCAGAGAGAGAATCTCCCAGATGGAGAATCTGGTAGGGAGCTTCTTTAGCATTTTCATGATCCGGCTGCCCACCCTGACATTAGACAGTCTCATTTCTTCCGCCCATCGGGGTTTTGGAGGTTCATGTGGTGCCCGTGGCCTCTGCTGCCCAGTGCTGGTTTCATCCCCGGGACTGATTTCTTGGGGGGCTTCTTCTATAGCAACGGCCCCTGGTGCCGTCAAAGGGTTATCCCCTTCTTTCTCATTCTGCTCGTAGGCTACAGACGCCGATTGCTGAGGTCCCTTGCCTTTATCTGGCCCAGCCTGTATCGACTGCCCATTTTCTAGACTAGACAAAAATTCCAGAAATGTTGGAGTTTGACCTCCTTTCTTCTTTTCTTGGTACAAGCCGGTAGGGGGAGGAACCTGGACACCTCGTACCTCCGGTTCGGGAATCTGGTAGGGCTGTTCCCCTCTGAACATAATTTTATGATTAGCTGGTGGTGGGCGCCCCCACCTTCTTCCGGAGCGTGTTGCATGTGCCGAGGTTGAGGCCTCGGCATGGTTGGCTTCTAGTGGGGCATTTGATGTTTCATCCTCATCGTCCTCCCCGGGCGAGGTAAAGAGTGCTGACAGGGTGTTACATTGTACTGTCACGACCCTCTTTCCCTTCTTGGACTTGGGCTGCCTCTTCTTTTTATGGGAATTAGGCTTTATTGGCCCCTACCCCCAGAAGGGTTCAGTCTCAGCCTTTTCTTGTTCTGCCTCTGACTGCTCTTTAATCTTCAATTCTTCGAGCTGTTCGTAGAGTATACAGTCTTTCACCAGCAGGTGCCCGGGCTTTTTCTGTTCATATTCATCGAGCCCATTAATATACTGCTGTAAATGCCTGGCTACAGGACTTACTTCCTTATGTGCAGGTAGGGGGACTTGTCTTCTTCGGTTATGAGTGGGGATCCGGATGACCGGCCCTGTCTCAGCTGTGCGCCATACTGGCTTTACTGGAGGTGGTTCGGGCCTTGGTGTGACACCGCGGATAATCACTTCATTGGTTTTGGCTGTGGGAGTCTTCTTTCTGTTCTTTATGGGTTTCATCTGCCATCCTTCCTGATCCTTCAGTGGGGTGAGGAAGCAAGCTTCATAAGTATGCCTGGTACATTCTTCAACGGCCTCCTTAGGCAGCTGCTGGTAGATTGAAATCATATTGGCGGCCATTTTTAATGCCGGAGGCTCATGTGGACAAGGTGGCTCTACCTGGTAATCTCCCAGCTGTAGCTCACCCTTTTTGACCATGCCTTCCATAATATCTTTGAAGATGTAGTAATCTTCAATTGCGTGCCCCAGCGCACGGTGATATGGACAGAACAGTGGATCACCTTTCTTCGCCGCGTCATCGGGTCTCTTTGGCTCAGGCAATGTTACCTTGTTGAACTTGTATGCCCAGTTGAATAGTGCGGCTGTCTTATCTTTCGGGAAAGAGTACGGCTTTCTCATTTTGTTTCTCAGAGAGACCTTATCTTTTCTTTCTACTGTGTCTGCTGGTGGGGGAGCTTCATCTGCCCCCTTCTTCCCTTTCTGTTGCTCGAAGGTTCTGAAATCGACGGTGTTGGCCTCAGAGTGCGTTGGTCGTCGATCATTAGATTTCCCTTTCGGCACAGTTGGAGCATTGGCGGTCGGACGCTTAGACAGGAACGTCTCGACCTCCGCCACTATATTGTTCAATCGGTCAAATGTTCTGACATCTGCACCAATCATCTTTTCCAGTACCTCTCTCCTGAGGCTCTGCTTACATATTTGCACTGCATCTTCTTGATGAGGAGGTCTTCTGCATCTCATAGCTAAGTTCCTCCACCTTTTGATGTAGTCCAGTGCTGTTTCATCTTGCTTTTGCCTGGTCGCATATAGTTCTGCTATTGTAATTTCTCTTTCCGTGACGTGAAATCTGTCGCGGAACTTTCTTTGCATGTCAGGCCAATCGGTCACTGACCCAGCCGGCAGGCTTGAATACCATTCAAAGGCTATCCCGGTGAGGGATGAGCCGAAGAACTTAAGCAGATAAGCTTCATCAGCTGCCAAGTCACCCATGATTGTGGTGTAGTAAGCTATGTGCTCCCTGGGAGAGCCCTGGCCATTAAACTTTTCAAACTTCGGCGGCTTACTGACGCCTGGAGGTAGTCTCTTAGCAGCATACTGGAGAGGATATGGTACCTTGTACACATCGTAGGTACTAGCATCATCACCAGTCTTTTCAGACAGCTTCATCTCCACAATCTTTTCAATCATCAGCTTTTGGGCTATGGCTGGATCTATGTTTTCCGGGAAGAAGTGAGCTTGTTGCTGACCGTAAGGAGTTGTCATCATAGTTGCGCGCAAGGTAGGCGCGGCAGGCTGCGTCTACGATGCAGAGGACTGAGCTATCGTCTGCTGCAGAACGGGTTGGCTCGGTGCTTTGCCCTTATCAGCCGGAAGAGGATTAGCTGGGATAGCCATTTCTGTTGAGCTGGCAGTCTGCCCCACAGGCTCGGCTTGCTTGGAGACCGGTGTAACTTCGTGCCTCTCATTTAGCTGTCTTCTGAGAGCATTGATCTCTTGTTGATATCTTCTAAACATCATCTGGATCATGGGATCCAGGGTTGACGGGATCTGTAGATCTTCTGAAGTCCCTTCAGCATCATCAACGAAGGGATTGTCTTCCTCTTCCGCTGTCACCACATTAACTGTCATAGTGGTGATCTTGCAGGCTTCATCATTAGTCTTCATCTTATCTTTTGCCGCCTGGCCTCTTCTTGTGACGGGGCCTGGTCTGGTTGCTAGTCTGAGCAGTTCATCTGGCTGTGTCGGTAACATATCCTGCCCTTTGACAAGCCCGGCCATATTGCAGGCAAAGATCTGCATCTTTTCCCTTTGCCTGTAGACTTTCCTTCTCATCTGATCGGGGTATTTGAGCCGGTCAAAGACTGATATTCTTTCTCTAGCTTCTTCTCTATGCAGGTCCTCTTTCCCATACCCAGCTCTGTGGCCTTCTTCATAATCATTGGAATCGGAGGAGGAGACTCCGAGCATCACTTCTTGAAGGGTTTCTTCTTCTTCTTCATCCATGGTGCCCAAGGCACGGGATAATCTTTGCTGTCCGAGGGCGGAGTTCCCCAGGTAGTGAAAGTAGTCTTGAGCCACTTGTTTCATCTCCTCTTGATTGTGCCTTCGTGGCTTTGGTTGGAGCATCAATCTTTCCTGGCTCTTCTGCTGATAAGCCAGTCTCCCCACCTGAGCAGTCAGGTGCTCGGCTTTGCAGTATTTGAGTATACCGGCCTGTCTGGCGCAGGCTCTTGGTCTTCTTAGAGTGACAGCAGCGACTGGTTCGCTTATTCTCATTTCCTCTTCCTCCCTGAACCTTCTACTCCCATCCTGGCAGCAGTTGGCAGCAGCAGCATAATTCTTTCTTTCCCATCTTTTGCCCCCAGCCATGGGGTGGGTGACCGTTAGGTCTTCCTTCTGCTCATATCTTCTGCCCCTTATCCTGGGGCGAATAGTAGTCAGATTTCTTCCTTCATTCTCTTCCTCATCTCTCCTACCCCGAGCCCGGGGTGAACAGCAGCAGCATTTCTTATGTCTCTTCCTTTTCCTCTTCTGCTTCCTGCCCTGAAGCGGGCAACAGTGGTGTCAGCAATGTTTTCTTCATCTTGAGCTGGGGCCCAGCTCTGGGTCTTCTTCTGCCGCCAGATCTGCCTGAACTTGGGCGGCTTTGGTGCCAACGGCCTTCGGTGCTCTTTCTCGACGTCGGCCCTCCTAGTAGCCAGAGTTTGGAATCTGTTGGTGGTGGGTACTCTCGGGACGACCACATCTGGGTTGACCTCCCTCGGGCGGCCGTTGAGGTTCGTCCGGATTCCTCCGATCAGCATTGTCTTTCCTGAGTTGGATATCCGGCGTCCCGCAACAGTGGATCGGGCTCTCCTGTCGGATCTCCTTCTTCTTCCAGCAGCAGAGGGTGCGCCCCTTTTCGCCTCGTGATGGATGAAGCAGGCCACGACCTCAGGAGTATCCTGCATCCCCCGGCTCATTTTGGGGATGGTAGCTTGTGGCAATGTCTCGACAACAGTCTTTTGTTCCTGGTTGTCGATCTCGAGCAAGTCAGTGAAGATGAGGCCCAAGCAGTTGGGCATCCCGACAGCAGGCGGCATCGATCCGAACGCAAGAGGTACCGCCAGGTAGCCCTCTCGAACATGTACATCGACCACTTGTTGATCAAAGTGTACAGAGATGATTCCAGCCGTCATTGTAGTTTCCTGAAAATAAAGAAAGCACGGAATCAGAAATTTGAGGGGGGCCCACTGGGCCTCCTATCTTGGCGTAGAGATGAAGGGAGACTAGGTCCCACCGGGCGTGCCAGACTTGTGGACGCGGGATTTTTCTTCCGGCTATCTTGTTTGATTTTTATTTGTTTTATTTATTGATTTATTGGTTTGGTTAATTGGCGTGCCAGTCACATGTGTGACGATTTCATTGTGCGCTCGACTTGACTTGGTCAGTCGATTGTGAAGTCTGAGTCAAGACCAAAAGTCCACCATACCATAAAGGCTATGACGTTAATTACGCCCTTCCTGAGAAGGACAACCCTTGATTAAACGCCGAAATAGGAGACCTCATAAGGTAAACAAATATTCATATGCACCATTTTAAACTTCATACCAGGGCCAGGAAGGCGGGCAAGATAATAACATCAACCACAGAAACAGACGATCAGTGGTTCAAAAACTGGGTGTAGGGGAATGGGAGAAAGCGGATTTAAATCACAGGCAGACTGAGCTGTAACCACGATGGGGTTTTAAAGCATCGATCAACATTTCGACAGCATCTCCCCATAATCTGGGTTATGCCCAGGGGAGAATAGGCTATCACCCACGGAGTGCCGGGATGAAAGCCGAGAGATAGAGAGGCCGAACCTCTCGCATTACACATGTATGCCTTGGGGCAATATTTGACTCTTCCCTTATAAGAGCTGGTGGCATTCATGCATTGGCAGAGCTCACCGGAGCTAAAAAGGGGGTGGGTTGTCGTAATCCCGACACGAACTGATGGAACATAAGGGAGTCTGACTCCCTTTAATTTTATCCCCGGGACATATCTGGTGATCCACGGATATCCCTGTATGGGTTTGCTCTGGGTGTTGGGGTTCGTTGGGTGGCAGATTAGGCTCTCGGCGCACTCTGAATGGGCACGGGCTCTCGGCATGACCTAAAAATGGGAAGGCCAGGGCTCCCGCGCCAATGGCAAGAAGGCCAGGGGTTCCCGGCGCCAAGGTGAGAGGGCCTGGGTTCCCGGCGCGATGAAGAGGAGGACAGGGGGCTCCCGGCGCCAATGGCAAGAGGGCCGGGGGTTCCCGGTGCCAAGATGAGAGGGCCTGGGTTCCCGGCGCGATGAAGAGAAGCCAAAGAGGAGCCCCCGGCGCGAGCTTCTCGGCGCGAAGACAAAAGGGCCGGGGAGCTTATCGGCGCAGCTCAATGTGAGGGGTTTCCGGCGCGACGGAGAGGAGGCTTTCGGCGCAGGCAAGAAAGCCAGGAGACGGGCTCTCTGTGAGGGCTAGGTTCCCGGCGCGGACGAGGAGGTAAAGGGGTTAGGGTTGTCGACGCCAGAAAGACCGCGTCGAGAACTGTTCAGCCCTTTTACTGTGCACGGGACCGAGAAGGGAGATGGTGCCGAGAGGGTTTCTGGGTTTTACGGCACCCTGTTTTTGAGATTTCTTTCTGGGATTCAGGTAATGGCTGGGAATTTAGGATGCAAATGAGGGGGGAAGCCAAGGGCTTTGCTGGGCAGTGCCAGGGGATCACTGGAAGGCGAAGTTTATGGAGGGCTCGAGATCATCACCCATTTAAAATCCATGGAGATATGTTTTTCTGTCGCCGGCCGTCCAGGGAAACCAAGGGATAACTGTCCCTGATTCCTGGGGCGACCTTAATGGCTTAAGAAAAGGAAACAAACAGAATGAAAGATGGGGAGATTGCCCAGTGTAGGCATCACTGAAGGGGTGAGAGGATAGAGTCCAATAATCCATGGGTGTGAAGATTGGGACTCTTCCTTCGACGTTCCTCCAGGAAGAACAATCGGAGCAGAGAAACCTGAAGCATCGGAACGATCATTCAAGACATTGAGCAGCACTCATTCGAGAGAAACCAGAGATGGGAAGGCTTCATCATTCCACGTTCAGTTGAACCAGAAATATAGATACATGTAAGGAAGAAGAAAGAAAACGGGGAAACGCCCACACGGGCCATCAAAGCATTTCATTCCATTGCATCATCCCAAACTCACACCAATCAAAAAAAAGGGAGAATGAGGGAAAGGGAAATAGAACGAAGGCCGGGATATCCCGGCTACATTTGATAAATCGAGGTAAGACACGTAAGACTACATAGAGAAGAAAAGAAAACATGGGGGGGGGGGGGGAGGGCGGAGCATTGACTCCTCTCCCTCCCCTGCTGCCCACCTGGAGCTTCTTCTCCTTCTTCCTCTTCTTCTCTTTTTTTTTCTCTCTTGCTCTGTTGGTCTCTTCTCTCTTTTCTCTATCATTTTTCTCTCTTCTACTGTCTCTCTGGCGGTGGTGATGATCCTCCTCCTTTCTTGCTCGAGGGGAAGGGGGTTTTATAACTGTATTTTGTATCTTCTCGGCAGGCCTGTCACGACGCGCCTCAACTGAGGGGCTTCCCGGCCCGCAGGACTTCCGCTTCTCGGCGCGGCTTTTGGGCTTCGACTAGAGGATCCCGCCGCCACTTTATAGGCCCACTTAGGCCTTTTAGACTAGGCCTCTTATTGGTCCTTCAAGTGCATCAGCACCCAAAAGGGCCCTCCATTGGTGACATAGTTTCTATTGAGATCATTCATAGGTTTTTTCATCAGTCGATAGACCGGGGTTTCATCGGCGTTGCCATCTGAATGATGACAAAACCGGACATCATTTCATTGGCATCGTCACCGGAACGGTGACAAGACCGGACATCAGCTTTACCCTGGAAAGACTTTAGCCAGGTGACTGCTATTTCATCAGTGTCGTCGTCTGACTGACAATGGCATCGGACATCAGCTTGGCCCGGAAAGGACTTCAGCCGGGTAGATGGTTGACGAACTTCGTCATTGATCTTTCACTATTGGTCTGATCTTCCTTTCAATTCTGTTTCTGCCCTCGCTCATTTTCAAGGTGTCAACAGGCGCTGACACCGGAACCCCCGAAGGAAGGTTGATGCTGCTGTGACCGGACGTCTCTCCGCATCCGGCAAGTCTATGCTGGTCGGTGGCCTCCGCGTCTTTCTGGATGGACGTAAGGCTCGAGTGAGCCCAGACCGGGTGATCCCTACAGTGCCAATCCTCAACTCCTATCAGGCTCTTGCTGGAAGAAGAGCCGAAGAAGAAGAAGCCGGCCGCCATGGCCAGAGAAGGTTGGCTCCCAAGCCAAGAAGATTCAAATAGGTTTGGGTCCCCAAAAAGGTCCAGCCTATCCAGCAAGAAGCTCCAGTGCAGTACCGCCCCAGGTTCACCAGAGTAGAAGAGAGCAAGAAGAGGGACCCTGTCCCGAGGAAGGAAGAGACAATCGTGGATCCGCCATGCCGAGAAAGCTTTAGGGCCTGCGCCCGATAAGCCAACATCCCCGTTGTGGGAAGAAGATTACAGCAGACTACCGAGAGGGCTCGGTTTGCTTACATCCCTCCGATGGGAGGTCGACAACTGTCCCCGACCCTGCACCCGGGCCGAGGGCAAGAAGAAATGACCAATATGGTCAGAAGTTATTTTAGGGGGTTAGGCAACCCCTCTTTGGGCCAACAACGGCTGTTGCAGGCAGCCGTAGCTGAAGAAGATCGTTGTCCATTAATGGCAGTGGGAGAAGAAGAAGATAGGGGGATGACATCATCGGTTGATGACAATGGATATGAAGACGGCTCTGATGTTCAAGCCGATGAAACTGCTCCCCGCCAGGGGAAAAGAGAAGGATCTCTGTGTTTGAAAGGCTTACCCTCCCGGGGAATGTCAAGAGGAGGGTTCGCAGACAGAAACAAAGAATGCAGATTTTCACATGCAATATGGCCGGGATAGATGGCCATTATGGAAAATTGCTCGAGGAGCCTCAAGAGTTGGCCTGGCTAGCCGGAAGACCGGGGCCGAGCACTCGAAGAGTGGAAGCCGCAAAAGAGAAGCTGGCGGCGACCGAAGGAAAGCAAGCCCTGCCTCGCCTTCAATAGCATGACAAGGCCGTTATTCTCACAGCAAATGTGGTAACGGCGGGTGAAGAAGAAGATGTCTTGCTTGACATCCTACCTAAGGGTGTATCTGGCGAGACGACAGAGGCCATCCCCAGCACATCAGCTATGGACCCTGTCGTACTGATGATGCTCCAGAGGTATCGCCAGGAGATAGAACAGCTGAAGAAGCAATTGACGGAAAGGACAGAGTAGTCCTCAGCCTCCAAGCAGCCTGATGTGCAGGCCGAATCATCAAGGGGAGCCGTCAGCAAGAATGACTTCCCACCACTCTATACCCCGCCTCTGCAGGCGGAACCAAACTTGGCGACAACTCAACAGATCCCATCACAGCCGCTGGCTCCACCAGTGCTGCCACAGGTGCACCAGACGCCTCCACTACTGTGCCCTCCTCCACAGGCGACCACCCCGGTCACCCCCTACTTGCAGCCGGCACATTTCTACCCGGAACCGATCGACCCGACCATCATGTGCAAGATGATGGTAGAAAGGATGATCGAGATGAAGCTCGCTGAAAGGGATGAAGGTGACGATGTTGTATTCGATGCATATAGGGTTCCATACCCACCGCATCATGCTGCCAAGCAGCTCCCTCCCGGGATTGGCAAGCCGCCGAAGTTCGACAAGTTCAACGGGAAGGGATCCCCGAAGGAACATGTTGCCTACTACATGACCGTCATGGGTGACTTGGCCACTGACGAGTCATATTTATTGAAGTTCTTCGGGTCCTCACTCACGGGGCTCGCATTCGAATGGTACTCCAGCCTCCCGGCCGGGTCGATCAGCGACTGGTCGGACATGCAGAGGAAGTTCAGAGAAAGATTCCACGTCACAGAGAGGGAAGTCACAGTGGCTGAACTCTATTCAACAAGACAGAGGGCAAATGAGACTGCTCTCGACTACATCAAGAGGTGGAGAAACCTCAGGATGAGATGCAAGCGGCCCCCGCACCAGGTGGACGCTGTACAGATCTGCAAACAGAACCTCAAGAGAGAGGTGCTGGAGAAGATGATTGGCATGGAAATCCGGTCGTTCGACCATCTGAACAATATTGTGGCCAAAGTGGAGGCTTTCTTAGCGAAATCGGCCCCTACACCAAATATTCCTACTGTACAAAAGGGCAAGGCAGTAGAGCGGCGCCAGGCACCAAAAGAAGCAAACGCCCTTGATATCAAGGCGTTTGAACAACAAAAAGATAAAGGCAAGAAGACAGCTGCTCCTCAGTATCTCTGTGGACGCGCTTTTTTCATTTACATTCTTTATTCTTCTGTTTCTATGGTTTATTTATTGGCGTGCCAGTCACATATGTGACGATTTCATTGTGCGCTCGATCTGACTTGGTCAGTCGATTGTGAGTGATCGTGTTCTGGACCAAAAGTCCGTCATACCATAAAGGTTATGACGTTAATTACGCCCTCCCTAAGAAGGACAACCCTTGATTAAACGTCAAAATAGGAGGCCGCTAGGGGCGGCTGAAATTGATAGTGCGAAATATGGAAATTCCTATTATTCTAGGGACGTAATTGAATAGACGTCAGATTATTAAACCAACGTGACCCCTTTATGTGGGTCGTGTCGGGTAGAGATAGGACACCGTCCACGCGATGGCGGGATGGGGGCCTGGACAATCATCGGGGACATGTCCCCTTTCACGTTTCTTATCCGGCCAAGGGCCTCGCAGTGCTTGTATTCCCCGAAGGATCGAGCCAGATGGGAGGTGTATGATACACGCTTCCCGGGGCTTGTCGGGGTTAAAACATCAATCGATATTTTGGTAGCATTTCCCCTTAATCTAGATTATGCCCAGGGGGAAATAGGCTATCACCCACGGAATGCCGGGATGAAAGCCAAGAGAGAGAGAGAAGTGTCGAACTTCCTGAACCACGTATCTGCCATGGGGCAATGTTCGATTTTCCCTTAAGGAAGCCGGTGGAACTCATGCAGTGGCAGAGACCTTCCGAGCTAAAGGGGTTATTCATGAATCCGATGCGGGACGGTGGAACATAAGGGAGTCTGACCCCCTTTGGATTTATCCCCTGGATGGGCCTGGTGACTCATGGGTATCTCTGGGTGTGTTTGATCAAGCTATCGGAGGTTCAAGTGGATGGCAAGGCAGCTTCTCGGCACAGCTTTAAATGGGCATATAGGTTCCCGACGCGAAAACCACCGTGCCGGGAAGGGTTCTTCACAAGGTTCTATTCGGGGCGCCGGGAAGCTGGCATTAATAGAGTTCTCGGCATGAAGGTAGAGTGGCTAGGGTTCTCGGCGCAAGTGAGAAGGCCAAGGAGTTAGGTTTCTCGGCGCCAGAAGGATGCCAGGGGGGTTAGGGTTCTCGGCGCAGGCAAGGAGGCCAAGGAGTTAGGTTTCTCGGCGCCTGAAGGCTAGGCTGAGGGAGTTCCCGGCGCACAGGAGATGAGGCCAAGAGGCAGGCTTCTCGGCGCGCCAACAAGGTGGCCAAGGGAAGGGCTTCTAGGCGCAGGTAAGAAGATGGGGTTCTCGACGCGGGAACGCTTGTGCCGAGAACTATTCACCTATTCTACTGTTTGTGAAGCCGAGATGGATGAGGGCGCCGGGATGGGTTTTAGAGTTTTACGGTACCCTGTTTTGGGTTTCTTGATGGTCCAGACCAGGATAAAGGGTTTCTTTGTGATAAAAAGTGAATCAATTGATCAAATTGGAGCTGGATTAGGTTTAGGCTCCAAAGGAAGGCCATGATCGAAGAGGAATTGGGGAAGATCAGGGTCCAGAGGATCCCTATCACCAGTGTTCATGCAGATCCCCAGGGACAGCTTAATGTCATCTCCAAGTGCCTGCTCCTGGAAGAATTTTGGCAGCACCTCCCCCGGACTTAACATTTTCCAGGGAATGATGGACAATCACCCACAGAGTGCCAGGGTGAAAGCCAAGAATAGAGGGGTATTGGACCCCTGACCCATGTATGTGCTTGCAGCACTATCTTAATATCCCCTTAAGGCCATCAGAGCGCATGCAGTGGCAGAGCTCCTTTGGTTAGTGGGTTTATGATTAAATCTAGCCCTGGGGGGGCCATGTAGGGGAGATTGTCCCCGTTTATTGTTATCTTTGAGGGGTATATGGTGACCCTAGGTGTCCCACGACAGAATATAGGGCTACATTGAGTGGATTACAGGGGTATCTGTATGGTTTCTTGACTGGTGGCAGGAAGTTTTCATCCGGGGTTCAAGGGATGGAGAGTTCATAGCACAAAGGGGCTTACGGCACAAAGGGGGTAGTTCCCGGCGTGAAGGCAAAGAGGCCAAGGGTTCCCGACGCGAAGGCAAAGAGGCCATGGTTCCCGGCGCGTAGGCAAAACAGCTAGGGGATGGGGTTCTCGGCGCACAGGGAGACCAGGGGATGGGGTTCTCGGCGCTGGAAGGCTTGCGTTGAGAACTATTCATCCCTTTTACTATGTATGGAGCCGAGATGGGTTCTGAGGTTTTTCGGCACCCTGTTTTTGGGTTTCTTGACGATTCAGGGGTTTCTTGATGATTCAGGCCAAGGTAAATAGGTCCTGTGAGGTCAAAGTGAATCAATTCATCGGGTTTCAACTGGATTTGGCTTAGGTTTCAAAGGCAGTCCGAGATCGGAGAGGAAATTGGGAGAGGAAAATCAGGGTATAGAGAACCCGTGTCACCATTGCTGTGCAGAGTCTGGGGACAGCTTGATGTCGTCTTTCATCATCCTGAGAGCCAAGAGATGGCTGTCTCTGGACCCAGGGATGATTTCGACAGTGCCAACAGGCAAAGCCATAGCATCTAGAATTACAGAATCTCACGAGCAGCGGCCATTAAAGGTAATGCCAATATCGGTAGCAGACTGCCCCAGAAGCCTAGTGATGGTCTGTCTCTGGTCCTGGGGCAAGCCTGGGAGACTCTATGCAAACGACGCCGAACGGCGAGGAACATCGACATAACTAGAGCTACATTTATTCTGCTGAAGACAATTGAGCCCGAAGACCCATCAGAGAATTAGGTGCGCTTCAGTTGAGCTAAAAACGAAAACATATGAAGGAAAAACACAGCAGTAGGCGGAGAGATAGATGGCAGATATTTCAATCACCCAGAGCCTAAACGGGCCATTGTAGCATTTCATTTCATTACATCATTCCAAGACTCACACCAATCACAAGGAGGGAGTGAGGGAAAGGGAGATGAACAGAGGTCGGGATATCCCGGTTACATCCGATGAATCGAGGTAAAACTCGTATGATTACATGAAGAAGAAACACAAAATAAAAAAAAAAGGAGGGGGAGGGCGGAGCATTGACTCCTCTCCCTCCCCGGCTGCCCACCTGGAGCTTTTCTCCTTCTTTCTCTTCTTCTTTTCTCTCTTGCTCTGTTGGTCTCTTCTCTCTTTTCTCGGCGGAGGATGCTCTCTCGTTCTATCCTCCTCCGCTCTTGTGGGCGAAGAAAGGGTTTATATAAGCCCTTCCTTTTGCAGATGGCACTCGGTGCACTTGCTTTGGTGGAAGAGGTTCCCGGCGCGCCTGCAGCAGTGGGCAAGTTCCCGGCGCGCCTGCTCTCTCCCAAGCTCTCGGCGCAAAGGAGTTTCATTGAAGCCCATTCAATAGGCCCATTTAAGGCTTTTTACCCCTTTAAAGCTCCTATTGTCCTTAGCTTCGTTGGATTCCTTTGATCATATTGGAACTAACGAAGGCCCCTTGTATGCATCATCATCTGAATAATCCAGAGGTTTCTCATCAGTCAACAAACCGGAGTTTCATCAGTATTGCCATTTGGACGAGGACGACACCGGACATCAGCCAGGCCTGAGAAGGTCCTGGCCGGTTTAGTAGTTGGTGGTGAGGGCTCTCCCTCAATCCTGACTTTGCATAAATCGTCCAGTCTTCGTTGCTGGTCTGGTCTCATCTTTATATATGTTCATATTTTATCTGTCAACAAATGCCCCCCACCTGCAGACGGCGTAAGTGCAGAATAAGCGGCATGGTGACCGCAGGTGTATCTTTAGCTCAATGCTATTGACTCATTCTTTCAGTTATAGCTTGGCAGTATCCCCATACTGGGATTTCATCCTGGCACGATCTGTCACGCCCCGAACAAGGCGAAAATATCGGGACGTACAGTTAGGGACACGCTGGCATGAGAGAGAACTAATCTAAAATAATACACAAGTGCTACAAGATGGAAATACTAAATGATCATTAACAAACCACAACTGATACAATAACCTCAAGTTCAACTTAATACAACTGGAATAATCAACCACTAAAACTCAAAGACATGACTGAAACTAATTGCTCTCCAAAACACAACTAGAACTGATACACTCAAGACATCACTCCTGCCCTTCCCCATCGGTAAGCGCGTCACCTGAAAAGCCTGGAAAGGGGGAAAAACACAACTATGAGCTGACGCTCAGTAGGAAATAACAGACAGGTATAAGTGATTAACAGTTTAATTACATTTTAAAATGTCATGCTACGAATGATAAAACACTAAAAAGATAACGATGATAACACGAAACAAAATTCGAAGATCTTGCAAGGTCAAGAAATATAATGAATAGAATAGTAAGACAAGAATTTACTACAGGAGATAACGATAAGAAGTTGGCCATATCAAGTCAATTCAAGTCATGTCAAGCACGCATGTAATTTCATTTCCACGTCCAAGTAATAAGCCAGTAAAGTAACCACAAGTAGAGTATAGAACAGTGAAGAGTGGAAAGTGAAAAGTAGTAGAAAGTAATGTAGAGAGTAGTGGAGAGAGTAGTGGACAGTCCTAGATTTAACACATGTCATAGTACTGGTGCCAAATACCACACCTAGTCATTCACCTCCCCGGGGGTACACGTAGTGTTCGGGCGCTCTTCCCAGGACCAGACCGAGCCCTTAATTGTTTGCCAGGCATTGATTTCTTTGGATCAAAGATCCCACGAATCTAGACTTCCACAGTTTATGGCCAGAATTCCAAGGTTTAAACTAAGTAGCAATAACAACTTCAAGTAGGAAAGAGATTCATTTCCAGAATTTTAAGGTAAGTATAATCATCAAGGAGATCGAAATCAAGTCATAACAAGAGTTAATCGTGCTGCGCTACTGTAAAACAGCAGCAATCAAACAAGCTAATCAACATATTAATCCTAATCACCAAGTTAAGATATCATGATTAACCATTATCATTTGCATTAAGACAATTGCCAAGAAGCTGATTCAAGATGATAAGTAAAGAACAAGCTCACAGGAATGAAATAGCATGTATTAACAGAGATTTAGTTACACCATTAACCACTAATTATGTGGGTTTCTATTTAATCTTGTATGCATTGCAATGGAGATGATAAACGGTGTATTTTTGTACTATGTTTGCAAGAAAAGACCAATGCAAAATTTGAAATCAAGAGGGGTACAAGAATAGGTCAATTATTCTTCAAAAATATAATTTCAGTGGGTCTAAATTAAATGGGTTGATTCCCCACTGACTCGGATCCATCCCGGGTCGCAAAACGATGAAAAACAGATTTTCTGGTGTATGGGTCGACCCTTGGGGTCGACCCCTTCAGAAATGGGGTCTGCCAGTTGGATGGGTCGACCCCTGGGGTCGACCCCCACCTTTCTGGCTGTATGGGTCGACCCTGACCCCAGGGGTCGACCCTCGGGCCTGCCTGGGCTGCCAGATGATGGGTCGACCCCTGGGGTCGACCCCTGTAAGAACAGCAACGGCTGTTGCTTCCGGAAAACGTGAAATCTCACCCAATTGAAGTCCAATTGAGTTGAAATTAAAGCCATATGATCTAGGAATGTTAATGGACATTCTAGGGTCATAAAACTACAATTTTGAACCACGAATTGTTACAGAAATTGATTGAATCTCAACTTATATATGATAAATTCATGAAAACCCTAGTTCTTGACCTACTTCTACTAAATCATGCAATTCTCTTAACATACTCAACGGAATTTAGGGATTTTGGTGTCAAAAGAAAGCTAACTCGATCATGAATCCAACCATATATGATATGCAACATGAAGATCAAGTTACAGGGCTCAAAAGTAGCCCGAAATCAAGCTTTGGCCTAAAGGAAACTATATGAAACATGTTCTAGATATGCTCTTACAAAAATTCGAAATTCACGATGCATGCTCAATGGAATTTGGGGCTTTCTAAGTTAAATGAAAGATAATAACATGCTGATTACTTCATGTGAATTAATTAAAGTTTGGTTGTTAGATCCTACCTCAAATCGGAGAGAGAAAACTCAAACCCTAGGATGAAGAACACTTGGACAGCACCTTACAAAAAGCTCGATTTCTCCACGGATACCTAATGAAAATTGGGGCTTTTGCCACCAATGGATAGAGCTCGATGAGAGGAATAATTTTCTATACTCATGATCAAGATTTGGTTGAGAATTCCTACCTCAATCGATGGATCAAAGAAGGATGAAGGGAAGCCAACGGCCTGCTGACCCACCTCCACAAATCGAGCTAGATCTCTCCAGATCCGAAATTTCAGCGAACCCCACAGCAGCCAAATGAAAGAAGACTCGTAGGGCTTCATTTTGATAGCTCATAGAGCTTCTGGAGCCTTCGGAATTGGGAGTATTCGCTGCTACAAGCTACATGTTTAGAAACGGCGCCGAAATCCTTGACTTGACCAAACTATGTCGGCAGCACGTTTTGGGGCTAAGTTTACCTCAAATTGATTGAGGGTAAATGTTTCTTACATTGTGGCCTTCCAATTGCCCTTGATTTCAGATCATTTGGTTGAGAATTAAGGTCGAATTTCGTGTTTTAATCTAAGGGTTAGGTATGGGTCAAAAGTGTGCACTTTTGGGTTTAAACTCTAAATAGATCTTACCACGGATTTACAATGGCTTAATGCCAGAAGGAAAAGTTGTTATCTACCTCAACCTTAATCTGTTTACTATTTTTACAAATTTTTCTAAGGTAGTCGAATTTTTACTTATACTATTCCGTAAATAGTTAAATGTTAAGTTCGGCAAACTAAGTTCACTAATTCGGCATAATAAATGATTTTCTTAGGCTTAAATGTAGAAGACAAAGTTGCTAAACAAAATTAATTCTACAAGATGTGATTTTTTGGGGATTTTTATAAAATAGTTGAAAAATGACTTATTCTATTAATTAATTAATTAATCTAATTAATTTGGAAAATTCTCATTAATTCGAATAACTTCAAATAAATTCTAAATAATTACAAATAAATTTCTAAGGAATTTGGGGTCTTACACGATCTTCTTGGCTTGAGCCTCGATCAGTTGAACATCTATCGGCTTGAGCCCTGATTAACTGGCACATCTGACATCTATCGATTTTGAGCTCTGATTGGCTACATATTTGACTTCTGTCGGCTTTAGGCCCTGATTGGCTGAACATCTGGCATCTGTCGGCTTGAAGCCCCGATCGGCTGAACATCTTGTATCTATCGGCTTGAAGCCCCGATCGGCTGTACATCTTGCATCTATCGGTTTTAAGCCCCGATTGGCTGGACATCTGGCATCTGTCGGCTTGAAGCCCCGATTGGCTGAACATCTTACTTCATGTGATGTTATTTCCTTCATGTGGAAGAGTGGCAGTTCCAGCAGTCTTTACGCGGATGACCCGTGTTCAGCAGGAGAGCGTCCATCCTCTTAGGGAGAGAATGGGGGACTCGCTCCATCGCGTGTCGGTATCCGGTGGGACTGCCTTTGCTGGACTTGTTGGTTAACGGAAGACATGCTTTTAGGCCATAGCATCATGCGGGAGCGTAGACGAGAGGGGTTCTAGTGGAGCATCTGGAACAGACGAGAGGTCCGTTCCTCAAAGCCGGCCGTGGCGATGTGCTGACCGACCGGTACATGGTTTCATCGTCGACATTGGGTTTATGTCGATGCAAAGGAGTTTAAGCTTCATCAGAATAGACGTAAGGTCTAAACCGGGTAAGTTCATCGTGGATGGGACATAGAATGGTGCGTAGTTTCATCAGAATAGACGTAAGGTCTATCCCGGTAGGGTTTCATCATTGATCGGGCAAGGTGCCGGTCGATCAACAGCTGGTTTCATCATCGATATTGGGTTTATATCGATGCAAAGAAAGTGTCATAAGTTTCATCAGAATAGACGAAAGGTCTAAACTGGCAGGGTTTCATCATTGATCGGGCGAGGTGCCGGTCGATCAACAGTTGGTTTCATCATCGATACTGGGTTTATATCGATGCAAAGAAAGTGTTATAAGTTTCATCAGAATAGACGTAAGGTCTAAACTGGGTAGTGTTTCATCATTGATCAGGCGAGGTGCCGGTCGATCAACAGTTGGTTTCATCATCGATACTGGGTTTATATCGATGCAAAGAAAGTGTTATAAGTTTCCTCAGAATAGACGAAAGGTCTAAACTGGCAGGGTTTCATCATTGATCGGGCGAGGTGCCGGTCGATCAACAGTTGGTTTCATCATCGATACTGGGTTTGTATCGATGCAAAGAAGTTTCATAGGTTTCATCAGAATAGACGTAAGGTCTAGACTGGGTAGGGTCTCATCATTGATCGGGCGAGGTGCCGGTCTATCAATAACTGGTTTCAACATCGATATTGGGTTTATATCGATGCAAAAAAGTTTCATAGGTTTCATCAAAATAGACGTAAGGTCTAGACTGGGTAGGGTTTTATCATTGATCGGGCAAGGTGCCGGTCGATCAATAGCTGGTTTCATCATCGATATTGGGTTTATATCGACGCAAAGAAAGTGTTATAAGTTTCATCAGAATAGACGAAAGGTCTAAACTGGCAGGGTTTCATTATGATCAGGCGAGGTGCCGGTCGATCGACAGTTGGTTTCATCATCGATATTGGGTTTATATCGACGCAAAGAGAGTTCTATGACTTTCATCAGAATAGACGTAAGGTCTAAACTGGGTAGGGTTTCATCATTTGATCGGGCAAGGTGCCGGTCGATCAACAGCTGGTTTCATCATCGATATTGGGTTTATATCGATGCAAAGAGAGTTTTATAAGTTTCATTAGAATAGACGTAAGGTCTAAACTGGGTAGGGTTTCATCATTGATCGGGCAAGGTGCTGGTCGATCAACAGCTGGTTTCATCATCGATATTGGGTTTATATCGATGCAAAGAGAGTTTTATAAGTTTCATCAGAATAGACGTAAGGTCTAAACTGGGTGGGGTTTCATCATTGATCGGGCAGTGTGCCAATCGATCAAAACTTGGTTTCATCATCGATATTGGGTTTATATCGATGCAAAGAAGAGTTTCATAAGTTTCATCAGAATAGACGAAAGGTCTAAGCTGGCCGAGTTTCATCATTGGTCGGGCGAGGTGCCGATCGACCAACAGCTGGTTTCATCATCGATATTGGGTTTATATCGATGCAAGGAGAGTTTGTGTTTTCATCAGAATGGACGTAAGGTCCAGACTGGGTAGGGTTTAAACTGAACATGGTTTCATCACTGATCGGGCGAGGTGCCAATCGATCAGTGGTTGGTTTCATCGTCGATATTGGGCTTATATCGACGCAAGGAGTTTCATAAGTTTCATCAGTATAGACGTAAAGTCTAAACCAGACAGAGGATTTCATCATTGATCGGGCGAGGTGCCGGTCGATCAACGGTGGGACGTAGGTAGAGGTGTAGGTCTCGTCAGGATAGACGTAAGGTCTATTCCAGCAGGCTTTATCGCGGGCGGGACTTCGCCAAGAGATACGTAGGTTTCATCAGAATAGACGTAGGGCCTATCCTAGTAGGGTTTCATCGTTGACCGGACAAGGAGCCGATCGATCAAGGGAAGGTTTAAAAGTTTCATCAGGACAGACGTGAGGTCTGAGCTGGACGGGCTTTATCAGAATGGTGATGGGTTTCATCGTCGGTGGGACATTTGAAAGAGGGTATGTAGATTTCATCAGGATAAACGTAAGGTCTATCCCGGAGAGGTCTTATCATCGGCGGGGCACGGAGCCAGTTGACCGACGGAAGGCTTCAACAGTGAAGGGAAGGTAAAGGCAGCGTGCCGGTTGGCATGGAACTTTTGAATTACCACATTACTGACCCAAGCGCCCTTTCAGGTTTTCGCCGGAGCCAGCCCCCTCTTGCTTTTGTCCACGCGCCCTTTCGGGTTTTCACGTGGCGGGGTACCCGATTTTGCCTGCAGTGCCCTTTCGGGTTTTCACCACAACTGGGTTTTGGCCATTTTTGCCCTTGTTCAGAATGCCCGAACAAGTCTGGCGGGGCATCTCTATTTTTAGCCCCATTTTGTCTCTCTCCTTTTTTTTTCTTTTTTTTTTGTTGCACTAGGACTTTGGCTTTGTAAATTATCAATCCACGTGCTCAACTTGTATATGCGTCGTCATTGATGTGGGCGTTAACATCAATGCAAGGGGTATGGGGATTCATCGTCCACCCAGGCAGAAGGCCTGGGTCGACTTGAGTGTGTTTTGTGGCTTAGGCGCGAAGCCGTTCACCGAGAGCATGACTGTAATCGTTAATGTGGGGATTGACATTAACGCAAGGGAATGGGATTTCATTATCCATCTAGACGGAAGGTCCGGATTGACTTGAGGATGTGTGTAGCAGCTTAAGCATGAAGCCATTCGCTGAAGATGCAGGTTTTATTGTTAATGTGGGGTTTAACATTAATGCAAAGAAATAGGATTTCATCATCTATCCGGACGGAAGGTCCAGATTAACTTTGAGAATGTGGGTAGCATCTTTACCAGAGTAGACAGAAAGTCTACTCTGGACGGGTTTTAGCATTGGTCAGGCGACGTACCGCTCCATTAGTAGCTGCTCTTATCATCGATATTGGGTCTATATCGAAGCAAGGATTTCATGGACTTCATCAGGATAGACGTAAGGTCTAAACCGGACAGATTCCATTGCTGATCGGGCAGTGTGCCAATCGATCAGTAGCGGGTTTTATCATCAGTATTGGGTTCATACCAATGCAAGGATTTCATAGGTTTCATCGGGATAGACGTAAGGTCTAAACCGGACAGGTTTCATCGCTGATCGGGCAGTGTGCCAGTCGATCAATAGCGGGTTTCATCATCGGTATCGGGTTCATACCAATGCAAGGATTTCATAAATTTCATCGGGATAGACGTAAGGTCTAAACCGGACAGGTTTCATCGCTGATCGGGCAGTGTGCCAATCGATCAATAGCGGGTTTCATCATCGGTATTGGGTTCATACCAATGCAAGGATTTCATAGGTTTCATCGGGATAGATGTAAGGTCTAAACCGGACAGGTTTCATCGCTGACCGGGCAGTGTGCCAATCGACCAGTAGCGGGTTTCATCATCGGTATTGGGTTCATACCAATGCAAGGATTTCATAGGTTTCATCAGGATAGACGTAAGGTCTAAACTGGACAAGTTTCATCACTGATCGGGCAGTGTGCCAATCGATCAATAGCGGGTTTCATCATCGGTATTGGGTTCATACCAATGCAAGGATTTCATAGGTTTCATCGAGATAGACGTAAGGTCTAAACCGGACAGGTTTCATCGCTGATCGGGCAGTGTGCCAATCGATCAATAGCGGATTTCATCATCGGTATTGGGTTCATACCAATGCAAGGATTTCATAGGTTTCATCGGGATAGACGTAAGGTCTAAACCGGACAGGTTTCATCACTGATCGGGCAGTGTGCCAATCGATCAATAGCGGGTTTCATCATCGGTATTGGGTTCATACCAATGCAAAGATTTCATAGGTTTCATCGGGATAGACGTAAGGTCTAAACCGGACAGGTTTCATCGCTGACCGGGCAGTGTGCCAATCGACCAGTAGTGGGTTTCATCATCGGTATTGGGTTCACACCAATGCAAGGATTTCATAGATTTCATCGGGATAGACGTAAGGTCTAAACCGGACAGGTTTCATCGCTGATCGGGCAGTGTGCCAATCGATCAATAGCAGGTTTTATCACGGTGGGACATGTGATAGGTTTCATCAGAATAGATGTAAGATCTAAACTGGATAGGTTTTACCGTGGTGGGTCTCAGGCAGAAAGTGGAAGGGTTTTATCAGAACAGACGGAAGGTCTATTCTGAGATGGGCTTTAGCATTGATCGAGACGATATGCCTCATGACCAACGGGGTTTCATCATCGGTGGGACATGCGATGGATGTGCTGCCGAAGGAGATTCATGAAGTGAACTTTTTATATTACCACATTACTAACCCAAGTGCCCTTTGGGGTTTTCGCCGGAGCCAGCCCCCTCTTGCTTTTGTCCACGCGCCCTCTCGGGTTTTCACGTGGCGGGGTACCCAATTTTGCCCGTAGCGCCCTTTTGGGTTTTCGCCACAGCCGGGTTGTTTGCCATTTTTTGCACTCGTCCAAAATGTTTTGGACAAGTCCGGCGGGACACCTCTATTTTAAGCCCCCATTTCTTATCATCATTTTTTTTATCATTTCCTTTCCTTTTTTTTTGAACTCGTATAAGAGGAGGATATTGAGAGAGTCGACTAGGGCACAAGGCCTTGCGCCGAGAAAAGGCTTATTCGTTAGCAAGAAGGTAATGCTAGCGTAAAGGACAGATTTGAGCCGATTCGGGCGTAGGACCCGCATTGGTGATGTTATTTATTATATGCGAGCTCGGTCAAGGCAGAGTGCCGCTAAACCGAGATGTGGGTAGCTCGATCATGGTGGAGTACCACTAGACCAGGATAAGGGTAGCTCGGTTAGGGCAGAGTGCCACCAAACCCAGGCAAGGATAGCTCGGTTAGGGCGGAGTGCCACTAAACCTAGAAAAGGGTAGCTCGGTTAGGGCGGAGTGCCATTCATTGATGTGGGGTGAACATCAACGCAAAGGAGAGTAGGGCTTTATCATGCAATTCAGACGGAAGGTCTGAACTGAAGTTGGTGGACGGCGGCTTGGGCATGGGGCTGTTTGCCGGGAATGTGGATCTTATCGTTGGTGCGGGGATAAACATCAATGCAAAGGATAGTGGTTTCATTGTCTACTCGGACGGAGGGTCTGAGCGACGTTACTGTGTAGCAGCTCAGGCATGGGGCCGTTCACTGGAAAATGTGTATAAGTTTTATCGTTGACGTGGGGTGAACATCAACGCAAAGAAGGATGGTATTTCTTCATGCAATCCAGACGGAAGGTCTGAATTGATGTTGATGGATAGCAGCTTGGGCACGGGGCCGTTTGCCGGAGAGGTAGATTCATTTGACAGGGACGAAAGGTCCAAGTTAAAGGAATAAGCCGACCGATCTTATCGATGATGACAATGGCCGAAAGATTGTTGGACAGGATTTTCGGTGGGACTTTATGATGATCGTCCTTCTCGGAGTTTTATTAGGAAGGGTGAAAAAGGGAACTTTAAATTACCACATTACTGGTTTAAGCGCCCTTTCGAGTTTTCGCCGAAGCCAGCCCTCTCTTGCTTTTGCCCACGCGCCCTTTCGGGTTTTCACGTGGCGGGGTACCTGATTTTTCCTGTAGTGCCCTTTCGGGTTTTCACCACAGCTGGGTTCTGGGCCATTTTTGCACTTGTTCCTAATATAGGATCAAGTCTGGCGGGGTATCTCTATTTTTAACCCCGTTTTTCTTATCTTTCTTTTTTTATTTATACGTATAGGGTGGCAGATCGAAGTGTGACATTCGACTCCTGGTTGATCGTAGATGGCCCGCAGTGGCAACAATGTGAGAATGCCAGCTAGGACACAAAGTCTTCAGCCGAGCCGGGTTTATTCGTTAGCGGGGAGATCATGCTAACGCAAGGAAGGGCTTTCGTGCCAATTCGAACGTAAGGCTCGTAATGGCAGTGTGGCGTATTCTTTTGGAAGCTTGATCAGGGCGGAATGCCACTAGACCAAGGAGAGGGTAGCTTGATCAGGGCGGAATGCCACTGGACCAAAGGAAGGTAGCTCGGTTAGGGCAGAATGCCACTAGACCAAGGAAAAGGTAACTCGATCAGGGCGGAGTGCCACTAAACCGAGGAGAGGAGTAGTTTGATCAAGGCGGAGTGCCACTAAACCAAGGAGAGGGTAGTTCGGTTAGAGCGGAGCGCCACTAAACCAAGGAGAGGGTAGCTCGGTTAGGGCGGAGTGCCACCAAACCCAGGCAAGGATAGCTCGGTTAGGGCGGAGTGCCACTAAACCCAGAAAAGGGTAGCTCGGTTAGGGCGGAGTGCCACTAAACCCAGAAGAGGGTAGCTTGGCTAGGGCGAGATGCCATTAAACCAAGGACAAGGTAGCTTGGCTAGGGCGAGATACCATTAAACCAAGGACAAGGTAGCTCGGCTAGGGCGGAGTGCCACTAAACCCAGAAGAGGGTAGCTTGGCTAGGGCGAGATGCCATTAAACCAAGGACAAGGTAGCTTGGCTAGGGCGAGATGCCATTAAACCAAGGACAAGGTAGCTCGGTCAGGGCGGAGTGCCACTAAACCCAGGAAAGGGTAGCTCGATTAGGGCAGAATGCCACCAACCAAGGAAAGGTAGCTTGACTAGGGCGGAGTGCCACTAAACCAAGGAGAGGGTAGCTTGGTTAGGGCGGAGTGCCACTAAACGAAGGAGCAGGTAGCTCGGTTAGGGCGGAGTGCCACCAACCAAGGAAAGGTAGCTTGACTAGGGTGGAATGCCGCTAAACCAAGAAAATGGTAGCTTGGTTAGGTCGAGATGCCATTAAACCAAGGAAAAGGTAGCTCGGTTAGGATGGAGTGCCACTAAACCAAGGAGGATGGTAGCTCGGTTAGAGCGGAGCGCCACTAAACTAAGGAAAAGGTAGCTCGATTAGGGCGGGATGCCAGTAAACCAAGGAAAATGGTAGCTCAGTTAGGGCGGAGTGCCACTAAACCAAGGAGAAGGTAGCTTGGTTAGGGCGGAGTGCCACTAAACCAAGGAGAGGGTAGCTCAGTTAGGGCGGAGTGCCACTAAACAAAGGAGAGGGTAGTTCGGCTAGGGAGAAGTGCCACTAGACCAAGAAAAGGATAGCTTGGTTAGGGTAGAGTGCCACTAAACCAAGGTAAGGGTAGCTCGGCTAGGGCGGAGTGCCGCTAAACCAAGGTAAGGATAGCTCGGCTAGGGCGGAGTGCCACTAAACCGAGGTAAGGGTAGCTCGGCTAGGGCGGAGTGCCGCTAAACCAAGGTAAGGGTAGCTCGGCTAGGGCTGAGTGCCACTAAACCGAGGTAAGGGTAGCTCGGCTAGGGCGGAGTGCCGCTAGACCAAGAAAGGGGTAGCTTGGCTAGGGCGGAGTGTCGCTAGACCAAGAAAGGGGTAGCTCGGCTAGGGCGGAGTGCCGCTAGACCAAGAAAGGGGTAGCTCGGCTAGGGCGGAGCGCCGCTAGACCAAGAAAGGGATAGCTCGGCTAGGGCGGAATGTCGCTAGACCAAGAAAGGGGTAGCTTGGCTAGGGCGGAGTGCCGCTAGACCAAGAAAGGGGTAGCTCGGCTAGGGCGGAGTGCCTCTAGACCAAGAAAGGGGTAGTTTGGCTAGGGCGGAGTGCCGCTAGACCAAGAAAGGGGTGGGGTTTCATCATGCAATCCAGACGGAAGGTCTGAATTAATGTTGATGGATAGCAGCTTGGGCATGAAGCCGTTCACCGGAAACGTATGTTTCATCATCAATGTTGGGGTTTTAACATTAACGCAAAGGAGAGTGGTTTCATTATCTACCCAGACGAAAGGTCTGAATTGATTCAGAGATGTGTATGGCAGCTCGGGCACGGAGCCATTCGCTGGAAGGGTAGGCTTCATTGTTAATGTGGCTCTGATCAGCTGGATATCTACATCTTTGCATATCACTGATTCTGTTGACTTTTCTCTGGTAGTCTTTGAACATTGGTCGGTTTGAGTGCCGATGGTAGAATATCTGTCGGCCTGGCCGCCGACAGCTAGAATCTTGATTTCTCTTAGTTGGCCATACTGGCAATCCGTATTTGTGAGCATCCGCTGACCTGAACGCCGGTGGTTAGGCGAGCTTCTATCATTCTTCATTGATCCATCATTCATTATTCATTGCCATCTGGGATTCCATCATTTGGAGAGTCCCTGACATCAGCAGCAGACGTGCAGTGTAAGAGTCTGCGACAGGATGGCCCTTGAAAGGTCAATGCTCCGATTTTATTCATCATTGCCATAAGTGATCATTGCCCCTTTTAGAGGGGCGAGCATATCCAGCAACGGCCATGCATGCCGCCATTGACATTTCATACATTTACCCCTAGAATGGGGAACCATGTGTGTCTCCCATCATCCTTTTGACGTACATTTGTCCCAAAAACGGGATACCATCAATATTTCTCATTGTTTGGCATACATCTACCCCCGGGATGGGGTACCATTTGGAACTTTCATCATCTCATAATCATCATTTTTTTTCTTCCTATTTTCTTCTTCTTTCTTTTCTTTCTTTTTTGATATGCATCCCCCTCCTTAAAATGGGGTATCATCTGTATCTTCCCTTATTTCATCATCTTTGTTATTTTTTTTCATTTTTTGATGTGCATCACCCCTCAAATGGGAGTACCATCTATATTTTTTTTTATTTCATCATTTTTTTATCATCATTTTTATCCATATGTGCCCCCAGGACGGGGTATCATCCATACCTATCATCATTTTTTTTTGTTAATACATCTGCCCTCAGAACGAGGTATCATCTGCATCCCTTATCATCATTTTTTTTTATCTTTTACGTGTACATCTACCCCAGGAAGGGGTATCATTGGCATCCTTCATCATCATCATTTTTTCTTCTCTTCTCTTCTCTTTTTTTTTTGGTATACATCTGCCCCAGAGCAGGGTGTCATCAGCCCCTTGTTTAGTCTCATACAGTTCTGCCTTAGTAATTTCTTCCTCGGCAGGTTTCATTTCCCTCATCTGTTCTATTTTGGGCCCACTCGTCACCGCCAGAACTGGTGGATTTGAGTCAGATCAGGTATATGAACACCCATTTCATTCAGCTTGCTCTGCAGCACTTCAACTTCTTGCAATTTTTCATATAATTCTGTCATCATGGCGAGGCCAAGAACGTTGCCCTCTGTCCCGATCACAGGAGGGATTGGCAGTGTTCTATTAAAGATGCCAGACGCGTCCAGGCTTTCAGAGATTGACATCTTTGCCCTTATGCCTCCATATAGAGGAGGAGTGGGGCAGCACGCTTCTTCCTTTGGTGGCGGGAGATGCCCATATTTCTCCTTGGTTTTATCATCATGACGGGAGACTGAAGCTTTGGCTTGCTCTGACCTTATCGGTGTGGAGCATATCTCTCCATCATCTTGCTTGAGAGTCTGGCCATTGCCGGGCGAGACCGACAACATGTTACAAGAGAAGACTTTGTCCCTCCTCGTATTTCTTCGCATCTGCTTTTCCTTCTTTTTGGCGGTCGGCATCTGCACCCCTAAGGGGCCATCTAGCACATCTGGCACTTTTGATTCACTTTTCATTTTCTTCATCAGGCCCGGGGATTTGACATGCTCCCGCAGGACGGGTCCATCGGTGCCATTTGCACAGGCTTTTGACACCTCTTTAGGCAATTGCCGGTATAGGGATATCATATTGACTGCTCTTTTTAGCTCAGGCAACTCATGCGGGCGTGGCGAGTCCACTCTGTATTCACCCAGCTGTAGTTCCCCTTTCTTAATCATTCTTTCAATAACATCTTTGAATACATAGCAATCTTCAATGGGATGACCCAACGCCTGGTGATATGGGCAGAAGCAGGGGTCATCTTTTCTTTTGGCATCATCAGGTCTCTTTGGATCTGGAAGGACAATTTTGTCAAATTGGGCGGCCCATTCAGACAGGAGCCGAGTCTTTTCCTTAGGAGAGGAATAAGGCTTGCTCATCCTGGCTCGCAGAGCGGGGCCATCCTTCTGATCAGCCGGCCCGGCGGGAGGAGGGTGGGCAACGCTTTTTTCTTTATCTTTTTGTTGCTCAAACATCTTGAAGTCTATTGTACCGACTTCTGCAGGCATGGGCCGTTTATCAGCCGATCTAGCTTTATGGTATACAGCAGTAGCAATTGAAGGACCACTGGAGAGGAAAGCGTCGACCTCCGCCACGGCATTGTTTAGTCGGTCAAACGACCTTATCTCCATTCCAATCATTCTTTCGAGAGTCTCCCGCCAAAGATTCTGCTTGCAAACTTGGACGGCGTCCTCCTGATGCGGAGGCCGCCTGCATCTCATGGCGAGATTTCTCCATCTTTTTATATAATCCCGAGCGGTCTCATCTTGCTTCTGCCTTGTTGCATATAGCTCGGCTATTGTGATTTCTCTTTCTGTAATATGAAATCTGTCCCGAAATTTCCGCTGCATATCAGGCCAATCAGTCACTGACCCAGTCGGTAGGCCAAAGTATCATTCCAAGGTTAACCCTGTAAGGGACGAGCCGAAGAATTTTAGGAGGTAGGGTTCATCAGATGCCAGGTCACCCATAATTATTGTATAGTAGGCTATATGCTCTTTGGGGGAGCCCTGGCCATTGAATGTTTTCAAATTTCGGCGGCTTGCTGACGCCTGGTGGTAGTTTCTTAGCAGCATAATGCGCAGGATATGGTACCTTATAAACATCATAGGTACTGGAATCCCCAGTCCTTTCGGACAGCTTCATTTCAATAATTTTTTCTATCATCAACTTGCCAGCCACATCCGGATCTATGGGCTCCGGGAAGAAGTGTGCCCGCTGCCGGCTGAAGGGGGTTGTCATAATTGTTGTATGCAGAGCAGGCATGGCAGGCTACATTTGAGACGCAGAGGGCTGAGCTGCCGCTTGTTGTAGAGAAGGTTGACTCGGCGCCTTGCCTTTCTCAGTTTGAGCGGGATGGACCGGAGAGGCCACCCCTATCGAGTTGGAAGTCTGCCCAGCTGGCTCAGCATGCTTGGAGACAGGTGTATGCTCGCCTCTTTCATTGAGCTGTCTTCTGTGGGAGTCAATCCCCTGCTGATATCTTTTGAACATCATCTGGATCATGGGATCCAGGGTTGTCGGGATCTGTACTTCTCCCGATATTTCTTCAGTGGAAACACCCAGAGGGTTGTATTCTTCTTCTGCAGTCACTACATTGACTGTCATCATAGTGACTTCTTGAGCTTCATCGGCAGCCATTATCTTTTCTTTCGCTGTTCGGCTTCTTCTTGTGACGGCATTTGGCCTGTGTGCCAATTTAATCATCTCTTCAGGCTGGTCTGGCAGTGTGTTATATTTCCCGGTGACACCGATCATATTGCAGGCAAAAACCTGCATCTTTCCCTTTCAGCTGTGGATTTTCCTTCTGACCCGACTCGAATATGTGAGGTGGTCAAAGACTGAAGTCCTTTCTTCTACTTCTTCCCTCTTGGGGCTGTCTTTTAGATGTCCGACCCTACGGCCATCCTCATAGTCGTTGGAGTCTGAGGATGAGACTCCAAACGCCACATCTTTTGAGGTTTCATCTTTCTCATGTAGGGTGCCCAAGGCACGAGATAATCTTTGCTGCCCTAGGGAGGGATTCCCTAGACAGTGGAAGTAGTCTTGAACCACCTGGTTCATTTCTTCTTGGCTATGCCTTTGTAGATCTGATCGGGGCAGCAGCCTCTCTTCGATCTTTGGCTGGTAAACCAGCCTTGAAATTTGGGCAGCCAAATGCTTCGACTTGGAATATTTGAAGATATCAGCCTGTCTGGCGCAGGCCTTCGGTCTCTTTGGAATAGCAGCATAGGCTGGATCTTCCATTCTTCTTTGTTCTTCCCTTTGGCAGTATATATTGTCCCCCCCCTTCGTGGTGAGTGGCAATGACATCTTCTCTCCTTCTGCCCCCAGCCCTGGGGTGAATGATAGTAACATCTTCTTTTCTTTCTTATCATCTCCTGCTCCCAGTCCTGGGGCGGATAATAGCGGCATATTCTTCTTTCTTCCGACATCTTCTGCCCCCCCAGCTCTGGGGCGGATGACAGTGGTATCTTCTTCTTTTATTTCCCATCTTCTGCCCCCTGCTCTGGGGCGGATGGCAATAGTCTCTTCTTTTCTTTTCTCATCTCTCCTAACTCTGGCTTCAGGGTGGATAGCAGTGGCACCTTGCACTTGAGCCAGAATCCAGCTCTGTATCTTCTTCGGCCTCCATATCTGTTTATATCTTACTGGCTTGGGCGCCAGCGGCTTCCTCTCATCAGTTCCCCAGTTGGCCATCCTAGTGGCCAGAATTTGGAACTTGTTATCGGTCCGGAAGGTTGGGACAACCCTGTCCGGCCGGACGTCTTTGGGGCGACCGTTGAGGTTCACCCTAACATCTCCGATCATCATTGTCTTTCCAGAATTTGAAAGACGACGGCTGGTAGAAGCATATTGGCTCCTCCGGTTACCTCTTCTCCCTTTTTGGGCAGCAGCGGGGACCGCGTCCCTCCTTTCCACATGGTGGACAAAGCAGGCGACGACTATCGGGGCCGTCCTTTCTGGTAAGCCTTCCTTCTCATCAGCAGTCTTCATCGGGGCACCTGCAGCAGTGCCTTATTTTTTTGTCAGCAACCTCCAGTAGGTCGGTGAAGACGAGGCCCAAGCAGTTGGACAACCCGACAGCAGGGGGGCATAGACCCGAACTTCGTGGGCACCGCCAGGTAGCCCTCGTGAACATGAGCATCAACGACCTATTGGCCGGAGTGGAGGGAGGCGAATCCACTCGTCATTTTAGTTCCTGAAATAGGATTAGCGCACAGTTAGAAATTAAGAGGGGCCGCCGGGCCCCCTATTTTGGCGTAGAGATGAAGGGAGACTAAGTCCCACCGGGCGTGCTAGACTTGTGGACGCGCTTTTTTCGTTTACATTCTTTATTCTTCTGTTTCTATGGTTTATTTATTGGCGTGCCAGTCACATATGTGACGATTTCATTGTGCGCTCGATCTGACTTGGTCAGTCGATTGTGAGTGATCATGTTCTGGACCAAAAGTCCGTCATACCATAAAGGTTATGACGTTAATTACGCCCTCCCTAAGAAGGACAACCCTTGATTAAACGCCAAAATAGGAGGCCGCTAGGGGCGGCTAAAATTAATAGTGTGAAATATGGAAATTCTTATTATTCTAGGGACGTAATTGAATAGACATCATATTATTAAACCAACGTGACCCCTTTATGTGGGTCGTGTCGGGTAGAGATAGGACACCGTCCACGCGATGGCGGGACGGGGGCCTGGACAATCATCGGGGACATGTCCCCTTTCACGTTTCTCATCCTGCCAAGGGCCTCGCAGTGCTTGTATTCCCCGAAGGATCGATCCAGATGGGAGGTGTATGATACACGCTTCCTGGGGCTTGTCGGGGTTAAAACATCAATCGATATTTCGGCAGCATTTCCCCTTAATCTGGATTATGCCCAGGGGGAAATAGGCTATCACCCACGGAATGCCGGGATGAAAGCCAAGAGAGAGAGAAGTGTCGAACTTCCCGAACCACGTATCTGCCATGGGGCAATGTTTGATTTTCCCTTAAGGAAGCTGGTGGAACTCATGCAGTGGCAGAGACCTTCCGAGCTAAAGGAGTTATTCATGAATCCGATGCGGGACGGTGGAACATAAGGGAGTCTGACCCCCTTTGGATTTATCCCCTGGACGGGCCTGGTGACTCATGGGTATCTCTGGGTGTGTTTGATCAAGCTATCGGAGGTTCAAGTGGATGGCAAGGCAGCTTCTCGGCACAGCTTTAAATGGGCATATAGGTTCCCGGCTCGAAAACCACAGTGCCGGGAAGGGTTCTTCACAAGGTTCTATTCGGGGCGCCGGGAAGCTGGCATTAATAGAGTTCTCGGCGTGAAGGTAGAGTGGCTAGGGTTCTCGGCGCAAGTGAGAAGGCCAAAGAGTTAGGTTTCTCGGCGCCAGAAGGATGCCAGGGGGGTTAGGGTTCTCGGCACAGGTAAGGAGGCCAAGGAGTTAGGGTTCTCGGCGCCAGAAGGCTAGGCTGAGGGAGTTCCCGGTGCACAGGAGATGAGGCCAAGAGGCAGGCTTCTCGGCGCGCCAACAAGGTGGCCAAGGGAAGGGCTTCTCGGTGCAGGTAAGAAGATGGGGTTCTCGGCGCGGGAACGCTTGCGCCGAGAACTATTCACCTATTCTACTGTTCGTGAAGCCGAGATGGATGAGGGCGCCGGGATGGGTTTTAGAGTTTTACGGTACCCTGTTTTAGGTTTCTTGATGGTCCAGACCAGGATAGAGGGTTTCTTTGGGATAAAAAGTGAATCAATTCATCAAATTGGAGCTGGATTAGGTTTAGGCTCCAAAGGAAGGCCATGATCGAAGAGGAATTGGGGAAGATCAGGGTCCAGAGGATCCCTGTCACCAGTGTTCATGCAGAGCCCCAGGGACAGCTTAATGTCATCTCCAAGTGCCTGCTCCTGGAAGAATTTTGGCAGCACCTCCCCTGGACTTAACAATTTCCAGGGAATGATGGACAATCACCCACATAGTGCCTGGGTGAAAGCCAAGAATAGAGGGGTATTGGACCCCTGACCCATGTATGTTCTTGCAGCACTATCTTAATATCCCCTTAAGGCCATCAGAGCGCATGCAGTGGCAGAGCTCCTTTGGTTAGCGGGTTTATGATTAAATCTAGCCCTGGGGGGGCCATGTAGGGGAGATTGTCCCCGTTTATTGTTATCTTTGAGGGGTATATGGTGACCCTGGGTGTCCCTCGACAGAATATAGGGCTACATTGAGTGGATTACAGGGGTATCTGTATGGTTTCTTGACTGGTGGCAGGAAGTTTTCATCCGGGGTTCAAGGGATGGAGAGTTCATAGCACAAAGGGGCTTACGGCACAAAGGGGGTAGTTCCCGGTGCGAAGGCAAAGAGGCCAAGGGTTCCCGGCGCGAAGGCAAAGAGGCCATGGTTCCTGGCGCGTAGGTAAAACAGCTAGGGGATGGGGTTCTCGGCGCGCAGGGAGACCAGGGGATGGGGTTCTCGGCGCCGGAAGGCTTGCGCCGAGAACTATTCATCCCTTTTACTGTGCATGGAGCCGAGATGGGTTCTGAGGTTTTTCGGCACCCTGTTTTTGGGTTTCTTGACGATTCAGGGGTTTCTTGATGATTCAGGCTAAGGTAAATAGGTCATGTGAGATCAAAGTGAATCAATTCATCGGGTTTCAACTGGATTTGGCTTAGGTTTCAAAGGCAGTCCAAGATCGAAGAGGAAATTGGGAGAGGAAAATCAGGGTACAGAGAACCCGTGTCACCATTGTTGTACAGAGTCCGGGGATAGCTTGATGTCATCTTTCATCATCCTGAGAGCCAAGAGATGACTGTCTCTAGACCCAGGGATGATTTCGACAGTGCCAACAGGCAAAGCCATAGCATCTAGGATTACAGAATCTCACGAGCAGCGGCCATTGAAGGTACTGCCAATATCGGTAGCAGACTGCCCCAGAAGCCAAGAGATGGTCTGTCTCTGGTCCTGGGGCAAGCCTGGGAGACTCTATGCAAACGATGCCGAACGGCGAGGAACATCGGCATAACTAGAGCTACATTTATTCTGCTGAAGACAATTGAGCCCGAAGACCCATCAGAGAATCAGGTGCGCTTCAGTTGAGCTAAAAATGAAAACATATGAAGGAAAAACACAGCAGTAGGCGGAGAGATAGATGGCAGATATTTCAATCACCCAGAGCCCAAATGGGCCATTGTAGCATTTCATTTCATTACATCATTCCAAGACTCACACCAATCACAAGGAGGGAGTGAGGGAAAGGGAGATGAACAGAGGCCGGGATATCCCGGTTACATCCGATGAATCGAGGTAAAACCCGTATGATTACATGAAGAAGAAACATAAAATAAAAAAAAAGGAGGGGGAGGGCAGAGCATTGACTCCTCTCCCTCCCCGGCTGCCCACCTGGAGCTTCTTCTCCTTCTTTCTCTTCTTCTTTTCTCTCTTGCTCTGTTGGTCTCTTCTCTCTTTTCTCGGCGGAGGAGGCTCTCTCGTTCTATCCTCCTCCGCTCTTGTGGGCGAAGAAAGGGTTTATATATGCCCTTCCTTTTGCAGATGGCACTCGGTGCACTTGCTTTGGTGGAAGAGGTTCCCGGCGCGCCTGTAGCAGTGAGCAAGTTCCCGGCGCGCCTGCTCTCTCCCAAGCTTTCGGCGTAAAGGAGTTTCATTGAAGCCCATTCAATAGGCCCATTTAAGGCTTTTTTCCCCTTTAAAGCTCCTATTGTCCTTAGCTTCGTTGGATTCCTTTGATCATATTGGAACTAACGAAGGCCCCTTGTATGCATCATCATCTGAATAATCCAGAGGTTTCTCATCAGTCAACAAACCGGAGTTTCATCAGTATTGCCGTTTGGACGACGATGACACCGGACATCAGCCAGGCCTGAGAAGGTCCTGGCCGGTTTAGTAGTTGGTGGTGAGGGCTCTCCCTCAATCCTGACTTTGCATAAATCTTCCAGTCTTCGTTGCTGGTCTGGTCTCATCTTTATATTTGTTCATATTTTATCTGTCAACAAGCCTGCCAAGGCCGGAGATGGCGAAGAAGGCCCATCCCTCCGGGATAAAATGAAGAAGGCCTACTCTTTCCCAATGGAGAAGACCAGGATCTTGTTTGACTGGGTTACCCAGTATGATAAGGTCACCCTGCCTGAGCCGAGGAGGCCGGAGGACCTGAAGAGAAGAGATAGCCAAAGATTTTGCCCCTACCACCAGATGCTGGGGCATCCAATTGAAGACTGTTATGTTTTCAAGGATATTATCGAAGGCATGGTGAGAAAGGAAGAAATAGGATTGGGGAGTACAAGGTCGACCCTCCACAACCACATGCGGCACCCGTAAGAAGAGACGCCGTCAACATGGTCTCTCTGTATCAAGCCTTGCCTGAGGAGATAGCAGAAGCTAGCAGTCAGCGTACATATGAAGCCTACTTTCTGGCCCTAATAAAAGAACAGGAGGGATGGCAGCAAGTCCCTGCAAGAGCCAAGAAAAAGGCCCTGCCTCGCCCGACACCGGGGGCACATATTCATGGCGTCATGCCACGACCCCCTTCACCAGTAGCAACACCTGTGTGGACCAATCCGTCAGCAGTTATCTGGATACCTACCCGCAACCGGATGAGGCAGACTCCGTTGCCGACAATCAAGAAGATCAGTCCAGAAGCCCTGCGGCTACAGGACTACATAAATGGGCTTGATGAGTATGTACAGCCCGAGCTAGAACCTTTGCTGGTATGGGATCATCTCTCGTGGCAGGAGGTGGAACAGCTTTCACTAAAGCAGGAAGAGGAAGCTGACAAAGCATCAGACAGGGATGGCAGCCTGTTCTGGGGGCAAGCGCCAGCCAAAGAAAAGAAAAGAAGACAAAGAAGGAAGAGAAAGGCCGGCAAGGCTACAACGGGTGTGATCCTTTCTTGCAACACCCTCTCTGCTCTGTTCAATTTGCCCAGTGAGGAGGATGAAGAAGAGATTTGCTTCACACCCGCCGCCAAGGAAAGCCAGGCCGAAGCCGCAACTGTCGCACATGCAACCCGGTCGGGCCGAAACTGGGGGTGTCAGCCGCCCGCCAACCATAACATTATCTTCAGAGGGGAGCAACCCTACAAGATACCCCCTCCGGAGGTCAGGGGAGTTCAAATCCCTCCTCCATCAGGCTTATACAACCAAAGTGGGGGCAACACTCCTGCTCCTTCATTTCTGGAGTTCATAAAGATGTCAAAAGGGAAGCAGCCATGCTGGGAGGTTGAACCGATTACCGAGGTCAGTCACCCACAACTTCAGCAATCTCTCGAATTGTCAGAAGGGGTAGAGACTCGCCCGGCAGTAGCCAGTGAGGAGCAGCCAGGAGGTAATCCCAAGCAAAAGGGTGTAGCCTCCGAGTCTGATGAAGCAGGTCCATCAAGGTCCACAGTCCAAGGATCTTCCAAGCTCAGGTGGGTAGATGAAATGAAGCTATCCAATGTCCGAGCTGGAAGTCGGGTAGTCAAACTATTGAAGAAGCTCCCAGCAAGATTCACTATCTGGGAAATCCTCTCTCTCAGTGAAGAGACTTGACAGGCGATCATTACTGCTCTCCAAACGCCTACCCAATATGAAGCCTACCTAGCTGAGGCACTGCCGGAAGCCAGCATGACCTTCACCCAGGAAGACATGTTGCTCCCCACCACCAGTCACAATAGACCTCTGTATATGAGGGGACATCTAAATGGACGGGAGCTGAACAGAATCCTGGTGGACCCCGGGGCGGCTGTCAACATCCTGCCCTACAGGATATATGAGAGGCACTATTTCAACGTGCACCTACAAAAGGTTGGAGATATGCGCATTGCCGACTTCAATCAGAAGTGCGAAGTGTCGCTAGGAGTAGCAGAGTTCACACTCACTCTAGCGGACTTTGTCACGAAGGTGCAATTTCATGTCATCGATTCTCGCACCTCATACAAAGCACTGCTTGGCCGCCCTTGGCTACATGAGAATATGGTGGTACCTTCCACACTTCACCAATGCATCAAATACAGCATGGATGGGAGAGAGGAATAGGTATTTGCTAATCTCCACCCATTCGAAGTATTCGAATGCCACTTGGCAGATGCCCCTCTATATGCAGAATGGTCGCAGAAGGCCCCTACGGCCAAGGCCTCTTCTAGCACAACAAACGGCACTTAAAAGTAGAATGGTTCCCTCCGCCGCCGCGTGGATATATCGATCCCAAGGTGGTCTCACACATCACTGTCACCGGGGATGTAGGCCGGATAGCGCCTCCCGCCATCTACCCCAAAACTAATAAAGTCAGGGTTGACCAGCAGCACGACCACATCGGGATCCCCGAAGGTCTTACCAAGCCAATTCTCAGCCTCGACAATGCTACTGTCGAACCTTTCAAAGCTTGGGAGGTGACGCAGATAGATGGTCCTAGCAGCCTGTTTTACACAGCTGAAGAGCACCCTACACAGGAAGACACTGATTGTCATCTGCCTGAAGATATAGAAAACCCCTCAATGCCTATACAGGGGCTGACATTTATAACAAATCGAATGGCCAAGATGTTCCAGAAGCAGCACATCCCTTCTGGCCAGCCTCGTGTTGCATCCCTATGGTTTTGATGATGTCTCACACTATAAATCAATCTTTTATCTCTAGATTAATGATGTTTCATCATGTGAGTGAGTACAGGTCATTTGGTTGTCAGATAAGCATGCTATCTTGATTCAATCTACACTCTGCCTAGTTAGTACTGACAGCAGTGGGTCGACCCACCTTTGCTGATGCGTCGACTCATCTGAACATTGTCTGTCTGGGTACCAAAGTCTATACACCAGCTTGATCTTTCAAGTCTGTACATTGGCATAATTTCTTCAAGTCTGTACATCGGGCACCTTCTAACTGAAGTCTACACACTGGTACTAAAATTCTAAGTCTGTACACTGCCCGACCAACTAAGTCTGTACATTGCCAAAGTCAGTTCAGCTCAACCCTATACATCCTTCCAAGCTTCAACTCTATACACTGGATTGTCAAACTTCACGTCTATACACTGGGTGCTGCATTCTCATGAAGTCTACACATCCGATAGTGTAAGTCTATACATCGCCCAGAGTCATATTTGCAAAGTCTGTTCAGCGTCCGTTGTCTAGAAATCTTGAAGTCTGTACATCGGACTGCTTCTTTTGAAGTCTACACATTGGCTCGTTCACTTCTGCAAAGTATGTACATTAGACTGTGGCAAAGTCTATACATTCGGTTCCTTGGGCAAAGTCTATACATCGCTTAGTCTGCACATTGCCTTCAGCCCAAGCGTTCAAAGCCAAGTCTATACAACGCCAAGTCTGTACACTCCTCATCTGTTCCTACGCTTGGCCAAGTCCATACACTCAACATTTCCCTACGCTTTCCTGGCCAAGTCTATACATCACTAAGTGTGTACATTGCATGCTGCTCAAACGTTCAAAGTCTTCAAAGTCTGTATAGCGTCCGTCTCAGCCAGCTTCTCATGCTGCATCTTAGGCAAGTCTGTACATCGGCCTCATTCGTTCAAGTCTATACATTGAACTACTTTTCAAAGTCTATACAGCGTCTGTCTCAGCCAGCGTCTCATGCTGCGTCTTAGACAAGTCTGTACATCGGCTTCATTCGCTCAAGTCCACACATCCACAGTGGTTCATGAAGTCTATACATTCACTTGAGCTTCACCAAGTCTGTACAACGTTGAAGCCTTCACATGTATATACACTGCCTTTCATGAGCCTATACATCAAGTCTACACATTGGGTTGTCCGACCACAACCCTATAGATTCTGGTGTTATAACTTGAGTCTTCAATGCTCACAGCACACTCTTTCCAAGCCTGTACACTGGTGAGGTTCGTGAAGTCTACACAGTGGCTGGGCTATGTAAAGTGTACACATTAGTAAGGCTTGTTTGCTTTGTTCTTCATAAGTCTATACACTGCCTTCATATGCATTGTTCATAAGTCTATACACTGCCATTCGTTTGCATTGTTCACATGTCTAAACAGTACTTTCACATGCGCCTTATTTATTAAGTCTGTACACTCTCTCACGTTGTACACACTTAATCAGTTGATGTTTTTGAAGTATATACATTCGTGTTTAAAGCCTGAACTAACTAAGTATATACATTCCATCTGTCTGTCTGCAGGCGATTCAGGCTGATGATTGGGCACGTGAACCGAGGTTGGCACCTGGCACGTGATCCAAGATAACAGGCGCATGACACGTGGATGGCAACCTAGTCAGGATGCTGCCATGTGGTCAAAATTCAAATGATCTGGCAAAAAGTGCATGGGCGGGAACCTGGCAGCCACACGCCAATATCTGCTATAAATATAGAGCTTCATCCTTCAGTAGAAGCTTGATCGTGAAAAGAAAAAGTAGAAGCCATTGGTGAGAGTTTGCACGATCCAGAAAAGAAAAAGAGCAGAGAGTTCCAGATCTGAGAGGAGTTTGTTCGAGAGAGAGAGCAGTGTGTGTGGATTGATGAATTGTTTCATTTGAAGCTACATTTGTATTGGGTTTCAGAACCGATTTCTTCTTCATTGGTTTTTTGTTTCTACTTTGTTTTCGTTTCATTTTGTTCATCCTTCTGATTTAAATTGGTTTCCCTCCGGTGTGTGGAGGAAGGGAGTATTACTCCAGTTTCCCTCTGAGTTGCAAGGGAAGAGATATCGGTGATCTCTGGTGGTGTTAGTGACTGGTTGTCATTAACAGTTTCCCTCCGGTGTGTGGAGGAAGGGAGAGGATTCTCCGGTTGTGTTCTAGCTGGGAGCTAGAACAGGTTTCAAGTTCTGTGGGTAGCAGATCTTGGTTGAGGGATTTGTTTCCCTTGGGTGTTCAAGCTGTGTGGCAGCATGTTGTTCGCAGACTGAGTCTGCATTGATCTAGCATTGTCTAGTGGAATCCTCATTCTAGTTGGAGTGAGGGGTGGATGTAGATTACGGACTGCAATCGAACCACCTAAAAATCGAGTGCCTCCTCTGTGGTTTGCTATTGTTATCTGCGCTTTTCATCTGCTTGTCTCTTTGCTTCCATGTGATCAGCTCTTCATTCTCATTTACATTTCTCTGTGTACGGGTTAAGGAGGTGCGTTAGCAGTAGAATTTATTTTCCGCCTAAGTTTCTACTAATTGGGAGTGATCTATTCATCCCCCCCTTCTATATCACTCTTGCTGCGCTAACAATTGGTATCAGAGCAGGTTTAAGCCATGTGGATGAATGGTCAAGGAAATGCTAGTGGTCCTAGAACCTTCATGGCCGAAGGTCAATCCATTAGTCGCCCTCCTTATTTCGATGGTAGTAACTATCTGTTTTGGAAGAACAGGATAGAAGTGTTCATCAGGGCTCAGAGTAATAAACTGTGGAGAGTAATCACGGTGGGGCCATATGATCTGCCACCAAACGAGGACGCTTGGACAGATGACCATGTCAAGCTCTCCTCACTCAACTGGACGGCGCTGAACATCATCCAGTGTGCTGTTCATCCAGAGGAATATGCCCGTATATCTGCATACAGAACTGCCAAGCGAATGTGGGATGAGTTACAATTTATCTATGAAGGTACAGCTCAAGTGAAAGCCTCAATGGTAAACCTCTACACTTCTAAGTATGAAATGTTCAAGATGAATGCAGATGAGAATATAACTGAAATGTATGCCAGGTTGTCCTTAATCACTAACACACTTAAAGGGCTAGGGAAGGATCTTGCTGAGGCAGATATAGTCAGGAAAATCCTTAGATCTTTATCCCCGGCATGGCACACTAAGGCCATTGTGATTGAGGAGTCAAAAGATCTGACTATCTTGACTGTGAATGAACTCATAGGATCTCTTATGACATATGAGATGAATTTCAAAGGAGGTGGAGAAGGAAGTGAGAGGAAGGGTAAGAATGTGGCTCTAAGGGCATCCCGGAATAAGGGTAGCAACAGCGGGAGCAGCAGCAGTAGCCCTGAGTCTGAGTCCGAGCTTGAAGGTTTGTCAAATCTCGACAAGGAGGAGCAGGCAATGCTCACTAGACAGTTCAGAAAATTTTTGAAGAAAAAGGGAAAGTCCTTTAGGAAGAAGAAGCCACACTCTTTCAACAAGAGTGCTGAATTTACTAGTTATAGGGATAGAAATCCTAAGAGACTGACTTGTTTTAATTGTAACAAACAGGGACATATGAAAGGCGAATGCCTAGACCTCCAGAAGAAGGGTCCCTATCTTCAGAAGAAAAACATAAAGGTGCAGAAGAAGAAGAAGCCACAGGCGATGGTCTGCACATGGAGCGAGGAAGAAGAAGACCCAGAAGAAGCTTCCTCAGAAGAATATGAAGATGGAATTTGCCTTATGGCAAACAGTGAAGAGGAGGTAATAAACGTTTTTGAAAATTTCTCAATTGATGACTGGGAGGATGCTTATGGTGACTTGCTAGATAAATTTAATTCTCTTAGCAAAGAGCACAGAGTTCTGAAAAGAAAATTTAACACAAATGTTGAAGAACAAACTCTGGTTTGTGAGGAAAATGAGAAGCTAAAAGAACAACTAGAAGAAATGACCTCACTAAGGAAAGAAAATGATAAGCTCAAGGAAGAAACTCAAGAAAGTCAAAAACAGCTCAATGAATACAAAACTAAAATTGAAGAAAGCATGAATGAAATTAGAGTGAATTCAGAGAAATATGAAGCTGTGAAGAAAGTAAATGTTGAACTCCTAAAAAATTCTGAGTCCCTTCAAAAGGAGCTGGAAGACAAACAGAAAGTCTTAGAAAAGTTTGTCCAAGGAAAGACTAGCTTAGATGCTATACTAGGGACTAGGGTCAATTTCAATAAGGAAGGTCTAGGCTATGACCCAACCAACAAGAGACCCTTGCAATTCAAGACCATCACCTTCTGCCCAGAGAAGGGAAAAGAAAAGCTGGACACACCATCCAGCTCAAACAGCTCTAAGGAAATTCAAAGTCCTAAAGAAAACACAAAAACCAGTACTGGACAACCATTTAAGATGGGAATGAATTTTATGAAGAATAACACTATGCCCACTCACCAGAACACAAATGGTAGATGGACCAAGAAAGTAAATCAGAATAAGAGCTGAAATTACAACAATCAGATGGGTCCAAACAGGACCTACTGGAGAAATAACTTTCATGGTCAAAGATATGCTAATCAACAAGCCTACAGGAAATTTCCTAGGAATAGGAAGACTAATGAATGGAATAGAACTCACTTCTCCAGTTCAGCTGGATTCAACTTTAATAAACCAGAAAGGAAGGTGCCAGAGAAAACCATGCTGAAACAAATCTGGATACCTAAACACTTGATCAGAGATTTGAACAATGTCCTTGGACCCAACTCATCTTGGGTTCCAAATCACTCTGCTTGATGTATCTGTGTAGGTCGGCCTGGCAGCTGAAGACAACAAGTGGTACCTCGACAGTGGCTGCTCCAGGCATATGACAGGAGACCGATCCAAGTTTAGCAAGATAGAGATGAAGCCAGGGGGTCTGGTCAAGTTTGGAGGAAAGAACAAAGGTAAAATAATTGGAGTTGGAACAGTAGGTAAGTCTTCCACAAAATCCATTGAAAAAGTCTTACTTGTGGAAGGGCTTCAACACAACCTAATTAGCATTAGTCAATTATGTGACAGGGGTCACAAGGTTGTATTTGATGATAGTTCATGCAAAATCCTTGAAACAAATTCTGACATGGTTAAATTTGTAGCCAACAGGATTAATAATGTCTATATTGTAGACTTAGATGAGAAATCTGAATCTACTATTTACTTATCTGCCAATTCTGAAAATGATGCATTTGAATGGCATAGACGTCTAGGTCATGCTAGCTTTTCAACTTTAAATAAATTGGTCAAGCATGATTTAGTTAGAGGCATGCGTAGAATTAAATTCAACTCAATATCAAAAGCATGTGATGCCTGTGCTCTAGGCAAACAGACCAGAAATTCCTTTAAATTAAGATATGAGCCATTGTCTTCTAGACCAATGGAACTTCTTCATATGGACCTTTTCGGTCCCACTAGAACTCAGAGTCTTAATGGAAACAGGTTTGGCTATGTCATCATAGATGACTTCTCTAGATATTCATGGATATTTTTCTTAGCAAATAAGAGTGATGCATTTCAAAAGTTTAATCTATTTTTCAATAAGGTCAAACAAGAAGGGAAATACAAGGTCTGTTCTATTCAATCTGACCATGGAGGTGAGTTTGAAAACTCCATGTTTACTGATCTTTGTGAAAAAGAGGGACTAACTCACAGGTTTTCTTCTCCCAGGACACCTGAACAGAATGGGATTGTGGAGAGAAGAAATAGAACTGTGGTGGAGATGGCCCGAACCATGTTGATTGAAAGTAAATTACCTAGAAGGTTTTGGGCAGAAGCGGCCAATATAGCAACCTACATAATCAACAGGGCCATGGTAAGACCCATACACAAGAAAACATCCTATGAGCTTCTAAAAGGTAAGAAACCAAACTTGTTTCATTTCAGAATTTTTGGAGCAAAATGTTTTATTCATAACAATGATAAGAAAGATTTAGACAAGTTTGAAGCCAAGAGTTCACCTGGAATATTCTTGGGTTACTCTGAAGTGTCAAGGGCATATAGGGTATTTAACATATCAGATCAGAAAGTGGAAGAGTCTCCACACATCCTTTTTAGTGAAAAGAAAGATGTTTCTAATGTTGAAAATCTTGACAGGGATTCCAATCATGGTGGAGATTTTCTAGAAGACCAACAGGAAGAAGAGAAGACTCAGCCAAGTGGAGAAACAAATTCCCCCAATCAGGAAGGGCCAAGAGAAACAGGTGAGTCTTCAACAAATATCAGATTTCTTAAAGACCATCCTTTAGATAAAGTCATAGGCAATCCTGAAGATCCTCTTCGGACTAGGTCTCATTTTAGAAATGTGAATAATGATGACTTAATTGCATTAGTCTCACAAATTGAACCCAAAATAGTAGAAGAGGCCTTAGCTGATCAAGCTTGGGTCAATGCTATGTGTGAGGAATTAGGTCAGTTTGAAAGGAATAATGTCTGGGAGCTTGTCCCAAGACCTGATGGTATTAATATCATAGGAACCAAGTGGGTGTTCAAAAATAAGATGAATGAAGATGGAATCATCTCTAGGAATAAGGCCAGATTAGTAGCCAAAGGCTACTGTCAGGAATTCGGTGTAGACTTTGATGAATCCTATGCACCTGTTGCTAGGATGGAAGCTATAAGATTGTTGCTTGCCTTTGCTTGCTCAAAGAATATAAAACTCCAACAAATGGATGTCAAAAGTACTTTTTTAAATGGAGTCATTAAAGAAGAAGTTTTTATTGAACAACCTCCTGGATTTCAATACTCTCCTCAACCTAACCAAGTTTTCAGGTTAAACAAAGCCTTGTATGGTCTAAAGCAGGCTCCAAGAGCTTGGTATGAAAGATTGTCTGAATTTCTGATCAGCAAGGGCTACAAAAGAGGTAAAGTTGATCAAACTTTATTTACCAAGGGCATAAATAAAGATCTCATCATAGTTCAGGTATATGTAGATGACATTGTATTTGGATCAACTAAGCATGAACTATGTGATGAATTTTCTACCATGATGTCTGCTGAATTTGAAATGAGCTTGGTTGGTGAACTAAAATATTTTCTTGGATTGCAGGTACAGCAGCTAGAAGATGGGTGCTTCATCAACCAAACCAAATACACAATGGAACTGTTCAAAAGGTTTGGCATGGAAAACTTAAAGCACATTACTACACCCATGGGCACCAATACCTCATTGGATGCAGATGAGACAGGTAAAGAAGTAAATGCCAAACTTTATCGAGGTATGATTGGATCACTTCTTTACTTAACAGCCTCTAGACCAGATATACAATTCAGTGTAGGAATGTGTGCAAGGTATCAATCTAGACCTACTGAATTACACTTAGCTGCAGTTAAAAGAATCTTCAGATATTTGTCAGCTAGTCATTCTCTTGGTTTATGGTTTCCTGCATCTCACACATTTAACTTAGTAGCATACACAGATGCTGATTATGCAGGCTGTAAACTAGACAGGAAAAGCACTAGTGGCCATTGTGAATTCTTGGGTGGGTGTTTAGTGTCTTGGGGCTCCAAGAAACAACATTCTGTGGGCCTCTCCACTGCCGAAGCTGAATATGTGGCTGCAGGGAGCTGTGGAACACAAGTAATATGGATTAAACACCAGCTTCAGGACTACCAAGTAGACCTGGGGTGCACACCAATTTACTGTGATAATACTAGTGCCATCAATCTTGCTAAAAATCCTGTTTTGCATTCACGAACCAAACACATAGAGATAAGACATCATTTTATAAGAGATGAGGTGTCTAAGAATAATTTTGAACTGATTCATGTAGGCACAGATAATCAGATTGCTGACATATTCACAAAACCTCTGGATAATGAAAAATTCACCACATTGAGAAGAGAATTAGGCTTATACAAATTGTCTTAATTATGAAGCCTGTTCTTGTTGTGAGGGGGAGTTGTGTTTGTCTGATGTTTAGCCTTCTTTCATGCTGGTTTAAGGGGGAGTTCAGAATACTTACTGGTTAGCTTTCAGGAATACTCTGAGTAAGGGGAAGCCTTGAGTTTATGCTGGAATGTTTTATTGAGGAATGCTATGTCTCAGGGGGAGCTGAGTTGTGATGTGAGAAGAGAAGTTCTTTGACAGATTCAAAAGGGGCTGTCCAGATGTGTAACTTTGCTGGTCTTGCATGACTGATCTAGAGTGGTTCTCTCAGACAGTAGAGTGTCACTTATCTCTTAAGTCTATAAGTCAGTGACTCTAATCTCCAGATTATAATCTTTCCTTTAGTACTTCTTCAGAGATCTGGACTAATTGCATAAAGTATATCTTCCTACATTGTCATTGATTCTGGTTCAGGCCAAAAACTTGTATGTCTTGATATCTGACCCAATCAACTTGAAATCTAGACTTCAAGACTCAATTCAAGAAATAGTCCTTTTGGTATTATTTTCAATCATTCTATCTCTTTAACTCAAGGGATTAACTGAACAAAACTGTTCTGTTTTGATCACTGAGAAACTAGGAGCTTCATCAATGAAATGATTATTTCTCCCATGTCATGAGGTGTCAAATGCTTAAAATGAATGAAAAGACATGACAGAGCAATGGTGACTTGTTGGTGAGTAACTGGGGACTCTGGCCTCTAATCAAGGTGTTTCCTCATGTCAAAAGCCACAGTTACTATCTCTATTCCCTAATAAAAAAAAGGGAAAGTGATGAGGTACTCACTCTGAGTAACTGGGGATTCAGGTCTCTAATCAAGGTGTCTCTCTAATGTCAAAGGAGTGAACTACCAACTTACTCATTGATCTTCTTGAAAATCATCTCCAACAAAAAAATTCCTTGTTGTTATGCAACTAATGGATTGCTTGTCCTCAATACCTTGAGAACACCTCTCTGATTGCGTCTCTTGCTGTCTTGTGGGATAGTTGAATGATCAGCTATATTTTGCCATACTTGTGAACTCCTGCTCTAAATCATCCACTATGTATGCTGATAAACTTGTCTATCATTCTACTTCTCTATTGTGTACTGAAGTATAAAGAATCTTCTCTTGAGATTAGAAACCCACTTATTCTCTTAAGACCTACTCGTGACTTTCTGCACTAAGAAGTTATTACCCTTAGTCCTCATGTTTCCAGCACTGTCATACATTCTGTAGTTCTTTTTTTTGCTGATGTTAAAGGGAGAGAGAAGTTCTGCAATATCAGTGAGTCTTGTGAGTTGTGGGGGAGATAGTCTTGTGAGTTGTGGGGGAGATGAGAGTGTGAATGTTTAATTCATTTGCATGAGCATGCCTTGAATTTATTCTGCTTGTTGCAGCTGGTATTAACTTCTTGTTGAACTTTGATATTGCTTGATTCATAGTGTTGTCATCATCAAAAAGGGGGAGATTGTTGCATCCCTATGATTTTGATGATGTCTCACACTATAAATCAATCTTCTATCTCTAGATTAATGCTGTTTCATCATGTGAGTGAGTACAGGTCATTTGGTTGTCAGATAAGCATGCTATCTTGATTCAATCTACACTCTGCCTAGTTAGTACTGACAGCAGTGGGTCGACCCACCTTTGCTGATGCGTCGACTCATCTGAACATTGTCTGTCTGGGTACCAAAGTCTATACACCAGCTTGATCTTTTAAGTCTGTACATTGGCATAATTTCTTCAAGTCTGTACATCGGGCACCTTCTAACTGAAGTCTACACACTGGTACTAAAATTCTAAGTCTGTACACTGCCCGACCAACTAAGTCTGTACATTGCCAAAGTCAGTTCAGCTCAACCCTATACATCCTTCCAAGCTTCAACTCTATACACTGGATTGTCAAACTTCACGTCTATACACTGGGTGCTGCATTCTCATGAAGTCTACACATCCGATAGTGTAAATCTATACATCGCCCAGAGTCATATTTGCAAAGTCTGTTCAGCATCCGTTGTCTAGAAATCTTGAAGTCTGTACATCAGACTGCTTCTTTTGAAGTCTACACATTGGCTCGTTCACTTATGCAAAGTATGTACATTAGACTGTGGCAAAGTCTATACATTCGGTTCCTTGGGCAAAGTCTATACATCGCTTAGTCTGCACATTGCCTTCAGCCCAAGCGTTCAAAGCCAAGTCTATACAACGCCAAGTCTGTACACTCCTCATCTGTTCCTACGCTTGGCCAAGTCCATACACTCAACATTTCCCTACGCTTTCCTGGCCAAGTCTGTACATCACTAAGTGTGTACATTGCATACTGCTCAAACGTTCAAAGTCTTCAAAGTCTGTACAGCGTCCGTCTCAGCCAGCGTCTCATGCTGCATCTTAGGCAAGTCTGTATATCGGCCTCATTCGTTCAAGTCTATACATTGAACTACTTTTCAAAGTCTGTACAGCGTCTGTCTCAGCCAGCGTCTCATGCTGTGTCTTAGGCAAGTCTGTACATCGGCTTCATTCGCTCAAGTCCACACATCCACAGTGGTTCATCAAGTCTATACATTCACCTGAGCTTCACCATGTATGTACAACGTTGAAGCCTTCACATGTATATACACTGCCTTTCATGAGCCTATCCATCAAGTCTACACATTGGGTTGTCCGACCACAACCCTATAGATTCTGGTGTTATAACTTGAGTCTTCAATGCTCACAGCACACTCTTTCCAAGCCTGTACACAGGTGAGGCTTCGTGAAGTCTACACAGTGGCTGGGCTATGTAAAGTGTACACATTAGTAAGGCTTGTTTGCTTTGTTCTTCATAAGTCTATACACTGCCTTCATATGCATTGTTCATAAGTCTATACACTGCCATTCGTTTGCATTGTTCACATGTCTAAACACTGCTTTCACATGCGCCTTATTTATTAAGTCTGTACACTCTCTCACGTTGTACACACTTAATCAGTTGATGTTTTTGAAGTATATACATTCGTGTTTAAAGCCTGAACTAACTAAGTATATACATTCCATCTGTCTGTCTGCAGGCGATTCAGGCTGATGATTGGGCACGTGAATCGAGGTTGGCACCTGTCACGTGATCCAAGATAACAGACGCATGACACGTGGATGGCAACCTAGTCAGGATGCTGCCATGTGGTCGAAATTCAAATGATCTGGCAAAAAGTGCATGGGAGGGAACCTGGCAGCCACACGCCAATATCTGCTATAAATATAGAGCTTCATCCTTCAGTAGAAGCTTGATCGTGAAAAGAAAAAGCAGAAGCCATTGGTGAGAGTTTGCGTGATCCAGAAAAGAAAAAGAGCAAAGAGTTCCAGATCTGAGAGGAGTTTATTCGAGAGAGAGAGTAGTGTGTGTGGATTGATGAATTGCTTCATTTGAAGCTACATTTGTATTAGGTTTCAGAACCGATTTCTTTTTCATTGGTTTTTTGTTTCTACTTTGTTTTCGTTTCATTTTGTTCATCCTTCTGATTTAAATTGGTTTCCCTCTGGTGTGTGGAGGAAGGGAGTATTACTCCAGTTTCCCTCTGAGTTGCAGAGGAAGAGAGATCGGTGATCTCTGGTGGTGTTAGTGACTGGTTGTCATTAACAGTTTCCCTCCGGTGTGTGGAGGAAGGGAGAGGATTCTCCGGTTGTGTTCTAGCTGGGAGCTAGAACAGGTTTCAAGTTCTGTGGGTAGCAGAGCTTGGTTGAGGGATTTGTTTCCCTTGGGTGTTCAAGCTGTGTGGTAGCATGTTGTTCGCAGACTGAGTCTGCATTGATCTAGCATTGTCTAGTGGAATCCTCATTCTAGTTGGAGTGAGGGGTGGATGTAGATTGCGGACTGCAATCGAACCACCTAAAAACCAAGTGCCTCCTCTATGGTTTGCTATTGTTATCTGCGCTCTTCATCTGCTTGTCTCTTTGCTTCCATGTGATCAGCTCTTCATTCTCATTTACATTTCTCTATGTACGGGTTAAGGAGGTGCGTTAGCAGTATAATTTATTTTACGCCTAAGTTTCTACAAATTGGGAGTGATCTATTCATCCCCCCCCTTCTATATCACTCTTGCTGCGCTAACACCTCGCAAGAGGAAAGAAGCATTCCAGAAGCTATGGTACCCTCCGAGCCTGGACAAAGAAATGAGGGGTGTCTCTCAGCACCCGGGATTGGGCTTCACCCTCGAAGAATACTATTATAGCGGATGCTATGAAGTGGATACCATCTCTGCTTTCTACCCAATGGAGGATAACCCACTGGGGGCAACTATTGGTGAACACCTGACAGAAGTTGAGTGCATTCAGCCAGCCCGGCCAAGGAATCCGGAATCCGTGGCTGTCTTCCCCTGTCGGTGTTGGGAACAAGTCTATCCGGAAGATGCAGCTCTTCAAGCCAAATTTGACACAGCTAGCAGTAGTGAAGCTGAAGATGTGGAAGAAGCAGAGCTACCTCCCTCCAGTGGCCCTCCTCTGTTCATGATGTCAGCACTTCTCGAACCAGTCGGGGAAGCTTCCCCCAAGCCTGATCAAGAGATAGATGCTGCTAGAACAGAAAGGGTTGCCTTCACTGAGGACATGGTGGTTCAAGGGATCGAGATCTCTTCACCCCTTGCCAAGGAGATGCAAGGCTACTCTGACTTAATGATAAATATTCACCAGCCCTTAGTGACTGCAACCCCCTCAGCAGGTGTGGACATGCAAAATTACACGCCTGTATGTCCCGACTAGTCCAACATTAGCGACAGCTTCAACTGAAGAAACTACGTGGAAGAGGGCCATCCGGACTACCCGAACACATATACACCGCTGTGAAGCTATCTCCGGAGTCATGACAGTGAAGAGGAATCAACCCCCCAGGAGCCCCACAATCCGTGGGCCTCGAAGAAAATCAAACGGGCCACAACTGAGCGCTCACAACGGGCTCAGAACTGCCCATTTAGCCCTTCAGTGGCACACCCTTGAGCTCTTCAGCGGCACACCCCATTGGCCTTCAGCGGCACACCCTCTGCCCTATTCAGCGGCACGCCCTTAAGCTCTTCAGCGGCACGCCTTTTGGCAGCACAGCCCTCCTGGTCTTCAGCGGCACGCCCTAGCAGCCGTTCAACGGCACGCCCTCCTGGTCTTCAGTGGCACGCCCTGGCAGCCGTTCAACGGCACGCCCTCCTGGCCTTCAGCGGCACGCCCTGGCATCCGTTCAACGGCATGCCCTCCTGGCCCTTCAACGGCACGCCCTCCTGGCCCTTCAGCGGCACGCCCTCCTGGCCGTTCAACGGCACGCCCTCCTGGCCCTTCAGCGGCACACCCTCAGTGGCCTTCAGCGGCACACCCAGGGCAGCCCTTCAGCGGCACGCACTCTGTGCCCCTTCAGCGGCATGCCCTTTGGGCTCTTCAGCGGCACGCTTGCCGTGCCTTCCAACGGCACGCCCTTTTGGCCCTCCCGCGGCACACTTGTTGAACCCGCTAGCGGCACAGTGTTCAGGCATTTCGACGGCACGCCCGGAAGATGAAATCTTACGCCCATGCCCAACAGATCTTCGGCGCGCACTAGGCTGTCCGAGGTGTCGGTCGGAGGTTGGGCCACGCAGGCTACTCCCCTGACATCAAGGACGGGGGGGAAGTCAAACCCCATCATGACCGGTCGCTTTCTGCCTCCGACTATCGTGCTCGAATGCTTCCACCGTGGAGGATATAAAAACCCCTCTCCTTCGATACACAGAGAGGAGGACACCAGACAGAGAAGAAGAGAAGAAGAAGAGGAGAAGGGGGGAAGACAGATAAAAAAAAAAGCGGACAGACAGCCAGATAGAGAGGAAAGAACCCATTGCTGGAGAGAGCCACCGCCTCCGGAAGAAGAGGAAGAAGAGAAGAAGAAGAAGGGAGCTCCATCGTAGGGTCCCCCCTCCGACGATCACCCAGAAGAGAGAGTAAGCGAGGGAGTGAGAGAGGGAGAGTGAGCTGTGATGTAGAGGAGGGAGTGGGGGAAGGGCAGGGAGTAGTCACCCCTGTTCGGCCCCAACACTCCTCCCGTTTCCTTCTTCTTCTTTCATTTGCATGATCTTTTCCCCTTCCCTGCCGCAGTTTCAGCACGTATGTGCTTCGCAATGTATGTGGCCCGTTGTGGTCACTCCTCTTCGTGAATAAAAATCACCCTTCCTGGATTTCTTGTTGCTTCGGTTGGTTTATGCCGATGTGCATGGTGTATTGTTCATTTTCTCCCCTCCTCCGGTGCTTTAGAGTCTCCATGCCGATGTTGTTCCCCCCGTGCGATCCCTGGCCTCACGAGCTCAATGCCCTCCTCTCTGGTCCCCAACTTCACCCGTTTGCTTGAAGGGAGAGGCCCTCCTCCGTCTCTTGGACACTCAGCTACCAATATCCCTCTTGGCCTTCCTCCCTGCCTCAACTCCAGCCCACCTAGCTAACCCTCAGCCTTCACCCTTTGCTCAGCCCTCCACTGGTCCACTCCTACCCCAATTCAGCCCCCAGCTCCCAGCGGCACCCCCATTGAACCCTTTGCCGGCACGCCTAATTTCCCTATCGCCGGTACACCCCCCGTTAGCCCTTCACCGGCACGGCCTTGACTGCCCTCCCCAGCATGCCTTAGACAGCCTTCGTCGGCATTCTCCAAGGCGGCCTTCCCCGGCACGGCCCTAGCGGCCTTCATCGGCACACCATTGATCTCCCTAGCCCGACACACCCCCGACCAGTCCCAGGGGGGTTTCCTATCCCTCGTTGCTTTCGGATTTTTCAAGGTTTTATCAAAGGTGTTTTCGCCTTCGGGTGCCCACCTCCAATTGTCGGGTTTCGCCACTCCCTGTGGCCGCATTCCCTTTATCTCCCTTACGCTCGGGTCAAGGGGAGATGCTGCCGAATTTATGTTAGAGAATAATAACACCTTAAAGAGGCAAAAGGATGCAACAAACAAATGGGACAACAACATATTAAAGGGCAAAGGAAAATAACGAACGAATGGAACGATTGGCGATAGAATACTCCAACCGAAACAAGGCACTACGGACAACATAAGAAGAATTGGATCTAATTGATTGCTTGGTAGATTAAATGCCCAATCTATAAAGAACAGGTTGAGAGGAGAGGGAGGAAAGACTTGTGTAAAATTGCATAAAAACCAAAGAGAAGAAGAAAAGAAAAACCTTAAAGGAAGTGGAGGAGAGTGGGCCATTCAACGGTACGCCCCTGGCCAGCCCTTCGCCGGCACATTTTCCTTGCTGCCTTCCCCGGCACGCTCACTTCCTCCCTTCAATGGTACGCCCCCGGCCAGCCCTTCGCCGGCACACCCTTCCTGGCTGCCTTCTCCAACACACTCCACGCCGCCTTCGCCGGCACGCTACCGGCTGCCCTCGCCGGCACACTCCTAGCCCCCTTTCACACCTCCCAGCCTGTATCGGTGCATATTGCACCGACCTTGGGTCTGCCTCGGTGCACATTGCACCGACCCTACCCCTTTATGGCCCAAGCATTGCACTTTCCTTGGCCTCCGTATAGACTTTGCCCTTCTACAGCCCAAGGGTGCACCGACTTCAGCCCGCAGTCCGTACAGACTTTTCCCCTCTGCAGCCCAAGGCTGCACCGACTTCAGCCCGCAGGCCGTACAGACTTTGCCCCTCTGCAGCCCAAGGCTGCACCGACTTCAGCCCGCAGGCCGCACAGACTTTGCCCCTCTACAGCCCAAGGTCGCACCGACTTCAGCCCGCAGACCGTACAGACTTTACCCCTCTACAACCCAAGGCTGCAACGACTTCAGCCCGCAGGCCGTACAGACTTTGCCCCTCTACAGCCCAAGGCTGCATCGACTTCAGCCCGCAGGCCATACAGACTTTGCCCCTCTGCAGCCCAACCCTGCACCGACTTCAGCCCGCAGGCCGTACAGACTTTGCCCCCAGGCCGTACAGACTTTGCCCCTCTACAGCCCAAGGCTGCATCGACTTCAGCCCACAGGCCGTACAGACTTTGCCCCTCTGCAGCCCAAGGCTGCACCGACTTCAGCCCGCAGGCCGTACAGACTTTGCCCCTCTACAGCCTAAGGCTGCACCGACTTCAGCCCGCAGGCCGTACAGACTTTGCCCCTCTACAGCCCATGGCTGCACCGACTTCGGCCCAAGGCTGCACCGACTTCAGCCCGCAGGCCGTACAGACTTTGCCCCTCTACAGCCAAGGCTGCACCGACTTCAGCTCTTAGGCTGCACCTACTTTGCCCCTCCACAGCCCAAGGCTGCACCGACTTCAGCCCGTAGGCTGCACCAACTTTGCCCCTCTACAGCCCAAGGCTGCACCGACTTCAGCCCGTAGGCTACACCGACTTTGCCCCTCCACAGCTCAAAGCTGCACCGACTCCAGCCCGCAGGCTTCTCCGACCTCTCTTCAACCCCATGCAATAGTTGCATCGACCCCAGTTAAAGTTGCATCGACCCCAAGGTGGACTCGCATCGACCTGCTGCCAGCCCAAGTCTGCACCGACCTAGACCAATCTCTACCCAGCGCACCCTGTGACATCCTCACCGGCACGCCTTCAGCTGCCCTTGCCCGGTGCACTCCCCAGCTGCTCTAACACGGCGCACCCCAACCCCTCCACCTAGTATACTATCAACTCTCCTACCCGGTACACTCCTGCCCTCCTTCAGTGGCACACCCGCTCACGTTCTTCACCGGCACGCCCAGCTTAGCCGCCCTTCGCCGACACGTCCCTTCAGCCCCCCCCTTTTTTGGCCCTCCAGTGGCCCACTCTCTCTCCAGAAATATATATATAATATGTATATAATGGTAACGATAATAATAATAATAAATTAATAAAAATTACGATAAATATATAAATCTGAATATATATATATATATATAAGGAATAAACAAAAATGTGAGATAATAATGATGATAATAATAATAATAATAAATAAAAAAAATCATTCACAAAAATACATAAAAGGGAAATAAGCAAAAGAAAATACATATGCATATCTATAATCGGAAGCCCAGATAAAGAGATGATAAAATCTATCATTGCAGCCCCGTCTCTCCCGTGACCCGGTGCGGAAGGGAATAACAATGCCGCCCCTGCAGGTCGAGCCTAAGTCGCGAGGATTACCTCAATACGGCCACGACCCAACCTCGCATCGGGCCGACATTCTGATCAGACCGGACCCATTCCTCAGGACCGGACCCCTTTCGAGCCACTATTAAAATTGCCGCGCGTTCGGCAGACATTTGAACGGATTCATCCCGGCTTCCATCGCGTTTCTATTACGGACCTTTGTCCGAACATGAAAAAGGTCCACGAGTGACCAACATAACCCGCGGCTCGTAGCCTGATGCGGACCATAGTGTGATTTATGCTTGCCTCTTTCTCGCGCAGTTAGTATTAGTTCTTTCGGCCGCAGGGCCCCTAATTTCGACAATTAATCAAGGGTGTTCCCTCGTACGGGGGATATAAATGATGTCGTGGCCTTCATGGCACGACGGGATCTGGTCCCGACACGAACTACACAATCGTCTGACGAAGTCAGATCGAGTGCACCATGGGCTCTTCGGAGCCCTAATAAATTGTCACTTTGTGACTGGCATGCCCATGCACTTAATAAACGAATAAACAAAGCCAAATAAATGAACAACGCTATGAGTGAATTTTAGTGCGTCCACAAGTCTGGCACGCCCGGTGGGACCAATCCACCCTTCATCTCTTCACCGGAATTAGGGGCCCTACGGCCCCCTTCTTGTAAAACTAATTGCGCTACTTGTGTGAATGTAGGAAAATCACATTATGGTGCCAACAATGGCGGTTACCTGCAGCCCTCAGGTCGTCGACAACCATGTTCGGGGCGGCTACCTCGTAGTCCCCCTCAACTTTGGGAGCTTCCCTCCCACGGTGGGCTTCCCCAACTTCTTGGGGGTGGCTTTTGTCAACATACTGGACGTGAAAGCACCCGGCGAGCCCCAGACCAACGCTCCCACTCCGGGGGCCACTGAGGTTGTTATCGGCCGACCTGTAGCCGACAGCGACGACGGCGTCCCAGCCATGATGCTGAGCTGTAATGTGCACCATGTGCACCAAACTGCCGGTCCGTCCCACCAAGGATCGGCATCTCACCGGAGGAGGCTCCGGAGGAATAATACTGGCGTCGTCTCGGGGTGCCACATGTCTAACTCTGGGAAATCCATGACCGTCGGGACCCTCCGAGTTCGCTTGGACGAGCAGAGGTCCCAGGTGACACCGGACCGCATCGTCCCAACTATCCTAGTCTGGAACTCTTTCTAGGGGCTAGAGAAGCTGAAGGAGAAGGTGGCACCCGCTGTTCTGGCTGCATCACCAAAGACTGCACCGGCTCACAGGCTGGCCAAATTAAAGCAAATCTGGGTCCCCAAGGAGGCCCAGCCCACTGCACCCGCCCAGGTAGGGCCTAGCACTTTTCGCCCGAGGAGGGCCTGAAGTGATGAGAGGGTCGAGGTGACGACCCCGACTCACCAACCAGCACCTGCCATGCCGAGGCAGCCCGAAGGCGCCCGCCGCCGACGCCGTAGGCACCGACACCAGGCTGCCCGCCCGGCGCCCAGGGTTTACTCCCCGCCTGTCACTGCCATCGGCACACAAGCACCGGCCGCTCTCCCGGACCAGGAGTGGGAAGGGATCGAGCACGCCATGAGAAACTACCTCTGGGGCCCAGGTAGTACTCCTTTGGGTCGCTAGCGACTGCTGGGGGCAATGGCCTCTACCTTTCAAGAAGAAGAAGAAGCCCGACCTGTACCTAGTGCAGAGTCAGGAAATCGGTCAGAGGAGCCGCGCCAGTCCCCTCTTCGGGAAGAAGCGCCGCCCCGACGATCGGTCCTTGACAGGTTGGTGTTCCCGAGAACGTCATCCCGGAGAATGACGAAAAGAAACATAGATTGGAGAGTCTTCACCTGCAATATGGTAGGGGTTCTGGGTCGGTATGGGGCCCTACCCACCGATCCCGAAGAAGTGGCCAGGCTCGCCGCCAGATCGGGGCCTCTCACTAGAAGGGGAAGGGCAACAGGTGAAGCGGCACGGACAGGTGCCGAAGAAACTTTTTATGAAGAACCTCCTGTGGCTTTCGCGGCCAATGTAGTCACCACCGGCGACACGAGCGGCGGACCCTCCACATCATCCGAGGACGCCCCGGTCGAGGAGACAGGGGGCATGCCCAATCTCCCCACAACCGACCCGGCAATGTTGTACATGATGCAACGGTTCCAGCAAGAGATTGAGTTGCTGAAAAAGCAACTAAATGAGCGGAACGCACAACCCTCGACGTCCGGACAGACTGTGGTTCCGCTCGAAGCACCCGCGGGCAACAGGCAGTCTTCAGAAGCAACTCTGCAAGCTGCGACCTCCCCAGCAACTCCCAGCTTCCCTGAGGGCATACCCCCGCAATAGGCACAGTATACAGCACTGGCCCCGCTGCGGGCCCCGCCTTCCCAAGGGTCTCCCATGGCTCCCCAGGCGACTGTGCTAACTACCCCTGATGTGGGACGCTAGGAGAACTGGGACTCTATGTGAAGACGCGACCAAGTGGACACTAGACCAGCAACTTTGAAATTGTTTGAACGGCGTAGACGCGACACCTAGAGTTCCCGTGAAGGAAGTTATACCAAATAACAAGAAACTAAGCTCACAGGCGTCCCAAGAGAGGGAAGCGCGTCGATCCGCACGGTTGAGAAACCGGCGAGTCTAGGGTGGGTATCTCCACACTCGTGACTCGGATGAGCCACGGGACGGTCACACTCTCTCGCCGCAGCAGTGAACTATAATTTATAAACGGTCTAGGAACCTAACGTACACACAAGCAGCGGCCTCAAGAGTATATACTAAAGAGCAAGCTAACCAAGAAGGAGAGCAGACACGTACCTCCACGCTCGGGGCGTGGGGAAGAGACCCGGCCAAGTCACACAATCCCGGTACAAGACTATCAAGTACAACCCAATAAAAGTGCCCACTCCTCGCAGGGAGGTAAAAGGCTACACCAAGAACCCGGGATCGTGCGAAATGGGGTGACGGGCACGGGATCGGTGACGCTCGTGGCCTGCGGGTACCACTACGGAGCGGTCGTGCGTACAGCTGCAAGGACGACGAGTGCCTGGGGCCTAGGAGGTAGCCGTGGTCCAGGAAGGCATGCTGCAGTGGAGGTTGCTCCTCCTGAAAGAAGCGGGATGCCGTCGGTGCTGCCGTGGGCCTCCGGTGAGAGCACGGACAGCAGGCAGACTGCTGGTCTGTCTGCCCAGGTGCTGGTGAACAGTGGGAAGGGGAGCCTGGAAGGAGACCTTCACATTGACCAATTGCCGCGAAACTTGGAGTGGCCACTGGGGGGGGTGTCCCTGAGATGCCCGTGGAAGGAGAGCCGCATACGAAGTCGGTGGCGACCGTGGCGAATTTTCAAACACCTCTTGCGCAATCTGCCAGTCTGCCTGTCACCGCAATAGAGGCCGGAAGAATGACTGGTACGGAGGCTTTCGGGAAGCGTTTGAGGTGGGATTTTCTCTGGTGGATAGGTGACTGTGGGGGCTAGGCTAGGGCCAAGTGGTGGTGGGGTGTGCAGTGGGAGTTCTGGGCATGGGGAGCAGTGGGAGCTGGGGCTCAGTTCTGCACTTCAGTGCAGTCAGAACTGAGACCCGGAAAAGTGGACGTGGGCCACAAGGAAAACGGGCATTTTGGGGTGCAAGGAAATTTCTGGTGAGGATTTGGAATGTGTAGGAAAGATTCCCAAAATCCCTGGTCGATCCAGAAAGGTTTCGGTGTTGTCCCTTTGTAGAGGTTTCGGCTCTGTCCCGCTAGGGCTGCAATGAGGCAGTCTGCGCAGACAAAGTTGCTCCAAAGAGAACTTTCTACCCCGAGCGAATTTTGAGACGAGACTTGCTCTGCTGGTTCGGGGACAGAGAGGGGAAGAACTGTTCTGAAGAGAGCGGGGCGGTCCAAGGTCGGGAGAGGGACGTGAAAGGCCGTCTACTGAGGCTCTGTCCCAGGGGCGGACAGTTCAGGTGCAGTCAGCATAGGGCTCAAGGCCTATGAAGGGAACTTTCTCCCATGGACGAATTTTGAGGCGAGGTTTTCTGTTACGGTTAGGGGACTTGAAGGGAAAGAAAAGATATGAAGATACCAACAGGGTTTGAGGTCGGTATGGGGACGTACCAACCTGATCTTCCAGCCTCAAAAATGTAGGCAGACAACCAGATCTGGGCGCAGGGCCTCTTGGTTCACCTCCTCCATGCTTGAGGCCAGCCTTTCGTCCATGGCTCCGAGCTTGAGTGGGCGATGAGGTGGGGGAGCACCTCCAGCAGATGGAGTCGGCCAAGGACCTGCAAGAGAAAGGAATAGGGCGTCGCACCCTAAGGGGAGGAGAAGAGGGAGGGAGAGGGAGTCACACCCTTCATGGAGAGGGAGAGGGGAGGGAGAAGAAATAAGGCTCTTGGCAAAACTTCAAATTTTCATTTATTCATCAATCCCCCAAGAGGAAGAGTACATGATAATATATAGAGTTTGGAATCCACCTTCCCTTCTTAGAGTTTGAATTTGAACCCCTTTGAAATTTAAATTCTATGGGCTCCATCATTGCTCCTTGGAGTTTGGATTTGGAACCCATGTAAAAGTTAAATTCTATGGGCTCCACATGGCTCCTTGGAGTTTGGATTTGGAACCCATTTGAAATTTGAAATCCCAAAATGATGCAAACCCAAATACATGCCAAAGACACACCTAAGACGTACATAATACAAAATACGACCAAGTACGTACAAATACGACCAAGTACGTACAAAATACAAATACGACCCAAATACATACAAAATACAAATACGTATAAAAATATGTACTAAAGTGTCAAAGTTCCGGGGCGGACTCCAGACTGTCCCCCAGCCACAATGTGGTCGGTGTCGACCGAGTCGTGCTGCGTGTCCGGTACCGGCGGCTCTCTGAGTCGAGCCGTATTCTTGCTCGGGTGTCCTCACCAACCCCGAGCGCACAGCCCGCCCATTTCTATCCAAATCCGGTCGACCCGGTAGCAGTCAGCCAGTTGATGCTTGAACAGATGATAGACATGAAGCTGGCGGAGAGGAGCGATGGGGATCAGATGCCATTCGACGTCTACCGGGTGCCCTATCCGGCCCATTATGCCTCGAAGAAGCTGCCAGTTGGCGTCACCAAGCCACCGAAACTTGAAAAGTTTAATGGGCAAGGGTCTCCCAGGGAGCACGTTGCCTATTACGTGAACACTATGGGAGACCTGGCCGCCGATGAGGCCTACCTCCTGAAGTTTTTCGGCTCGACACTCACTGGGCTTGCCTTTGAGTGGTACTCCAGCCTACCGCCCGGGTCTGTTGCTGATTGGCTCGACATGCAGAAGAAGTTCAAAGAAAGGTTCTACGTTGCCGAGTGGGAGGTCACTGTGGCAGAGCTCTATTCCACAAGACAGCGGAATGATGAGTCAGCTCTCGACTACATTAAAAGGTGGAGAAACCTCAGCATGAGGTGCAGGCGTCCCCCGCATCAGGAGGACGCAGTGCAGATCTGCAAACAGAATTTAAAAAAAGAAATCCTGGAGAGAATGATTGGCACTAAGGTCAAGACATTCGACCGCCTGAACAATATAGTGGCCGAGATTGAAGCATTTCTGGCCCGATATTCCTCTACTCCGGCCATGTCAAGCCAGAGAGCCAGGCAGGCCGAGAAGAAGCTAGCTCCCCCTGAGGTGCATATATTGGATTTCCAGGCCTTTGAGAAACAGAAGGAAAAAGCCAAAGGAGCTGCCAACCCTCCCCCACCCAGAACTACAGAACAGCAGGAAGGCCCCTCACTGAGGGAGAACATGAGAAACAAGCTATATTCCTTCTCTCGAGACAAGTCCCGGCTCCTGTTCGAATGGGAGACTAGCTACAACAAAATCACATTGCCAGAACCGAAGAAGCCCGGTGATCTGAAGAAGAAAGACGACTCGCGCTTCTGCCTGTACCACCGGATGCTCGGGCACACTGTTGAGGACTGCTACATCTTCAAAGACGTCATTGAGGACTTAATCAAGAACGGGGAGCTGGACATGGGGGAGCATAAAGTAGACCCCCCGCAGCCGCATGAGTTCCCCAGCATAACCTCCACCGCCAACATGGTCTCGTTATACCAGGAGTTGCCTGAAGAGTGGGCGGAGGCCAGCACCCGCGCCGCCTATGAAACTTTTGTTACGGCCCCGGCTCAAGACCAAGGGGGTTGGCATACCGTACCCAGGAAGAATGGAAGGGGACGGGTCCCTCGGCCCACCCCAAAAGTTCATGTGAGGGGTGTGACACCCCGGCCAGCACCACCTCCGGTGAACTCAGTCTGGCATGACGCGGCCCCCCGACTAGTCATGAGGTGGCCCACCTACAATAAAAGGAAGCACATCCCAATGCGGATGCACAAGGAGACCAGCCCGGCGGTTGAAAGACTCCAGGCTATTATTGATGGGCTCGAAGATTATGAACAGCCCGAAATCCAGCCAGTGGAGCTGAAAGAATATGTTCCCTGGGAGGAGTTCGAGTCACTCGAGCTGGCTCCAGGAGCGGAAGCTGAGGCACAAAAAGAGCCTTCCCTGAGGGGTGAACTTCCCCAAGAGTGGCTTCCGGCTACAGTAGGAGAGAAAAAGAAGAAGAGAAGACCCAGGAACAAGAAGAAAAAAGAGGTTGTCGTTGCCTGCAACACCCTCTCGGTGTTGTTCGACACCGCCCTCTCCCTGGAATAAAAAGAGGAAGAGCCACTCCATGAGCCGACGGAGGTGGACCAGGCTGAAGCATCCACTTCCCATCACGCCACCAGGTCGGGAAGGAAATGGGGGCGCCCTCCTCAGGATAATCTCAACATCATGCTCAGAGGAGAGCAGCCATATCAAGCCCCCAAGCCCAAGGTTCGAGACACCGAGATCCCTCCTCCGTCGGGTCTTTATCCCAAAGAATCCAGAAACGGGGGCACCCCTTCGTTCACCGAATTCCTGTTAGCCCGAGTAGAGAGGCAGGCACGCTCCCAAGGGTCTCCTTCGACCAAAGAAGCAGGCAGTCCCCAAGCTCCACCACCGGCGACCCTCCCTCAGCCAGAGGAGGAATTTGACGGTGTCCCAAACCTTGCCGAATTCATGAAAGAAAGGGAGGAAACCCAACAGGCCCCACAGGCTCAACACGCTACGTCAGAACCCACAAAGGAGGCATCCTCTGACCCAGCACCCCAGCTCCAAGGTGGGGGCAGGCGTGGCAAGGCCGAGGAGATGAAGTTACTTAAGGTGCGGGCTGCCGATCGAATAGTCAGACACCTCAAGAAGATCCCGGCCCGATTTACTGTGTGGGAGATGCTGTCTTTGGATGAAGAAACACGGCAAGCCATCATTGCCGCACTCCAGACACCAACACACCTTGAAGCCTGTCTGGCTAAAATATCACTCGAAGTGGCTGTGGCTTTCACAGAGGATGACATGCTCCTGCCCACCTACAATCATAATAGACCCTTCTACATGAAAGGGCAGCTGAATGGACAGCCTATCAACAGGGTCCTGATTGACCCAGGGGCGACAGTAAATATACTCCCCTACCGGGTGTACCAAAAGCACTACTTTGACGTACACCTGGTGGAGGTCAAGAATGTCAAGATTGCTGGTTTTAACAAGAAGTGCGAGGTGCCTATGGGGGTCACAGAATTCAACTTGACCTTTGATGATTTCACCACCAAGGTCCAGTTCCACGTCATCAACTCCAACACTTCCTAAAAGGCGTTGCTTGGACGGCCCTGGTTACACCAGAATAGAGCGGTGCCTTCCACCCTGCACCAATGCATTAAGTACCCTTGCGAGGAGAGGGAAGTCAGAATCTTCGCCGATCTCCACCCGTTCGAGGTGTTCGAGTGTCATTTATCAGATGCCAATCTATACTTAGAGAAGGCGAAACAAGCTCCCCAAGCCGCCCAAGACAAGGGAAAGAGGAAGGTCGAGTCGGGCGGCTGGTTCCCTCCACCACCCCCAGGCTATATGGCTCCCCCTCATGTACCATGCATCACACAACAAGGAGGGGTATTCAAGGCAGCTCCTCTCGCCATCTATCCTACACTGGGGCACCTTGTCTCGAAGACCTGCTGGAGGATGTCAGAGTCCCGCCGGGGATCATCAAGCCCATAACAGAAATTGACTGTCAAGCAGCCGAGCAGTTGAGAATTTTTGAGGTGCCTAACCCTACAGGGCCACCCACTATCTTCTACATTGCCGGAGAAAAGCCAGTCAGGGAAGACGATGATTGCCGATTCCCTGACGAATTGCATGACCCACACGTCCCCATCGCGGGACTCCCTCACATGACCGACCGGGTCGTCGGGCTGGTCAGAAAGCAGAAGATTCCTCCTTACCAACCCTCCAGCCAGAAGGAAATGTTCGAAAGGATGTGGAACCCACCAAACCTGGATCGGCGGATGCTGCAAATTACCAAGCACCCCAGCCTGGGCTTTTCACCAGAAGATTAATACGAAACTGATGTTATATCGGTTTCGGCCCTGTCCTGCGAGGACCCCGCTGAAGCCGCAAACTCGCGGGAAGTCCGTCAAGATGAATGTTCTACGCCTTTGATTGAGGAGGCGCAAGACGAAGAAGTGTTCCTCTGGAACCCTCCCCGCCGTAGCTACATGGGGAAGACTTCCTCCTTCCCCGAGGGGTTGACCTCGAAGGGTCACACCACCGGGGCACCTTCGCCCCTGCCTGTTGGCGAAGCATGGAGCAGTAGCATGGGCCATGCTCCGGATTCCTCTCGATACGACCCCGTCATGTATGCCTTATACCATAGGAAGCAACGGGAGATTGAGATGTTAAAGGCACGGCTGGCTGAGTTAACCTCGCTAGTGGCCGACCTGATCTAGGGCTCCCTCCGTACGCGGGGTGGCAACGCGTATCGGCCCCGAGACACCAGTCCTGACGCCTCCTTCTGGTCGAGGAAGGAAGCAAGGGATACGACGAGCCCTTCAACCGGGTGGCCAGCCAGGCGAGGCCTGACCCTCCAGGAGAAGCTGCAGAAGCCCTACTCCTTCCCAAGAGAGAAGACTTGGGGTATCTTCGATTGGGCCTGCCATTACGGCAAGGTCTCCCTCCCGAGGTCCAAGAGGCCGCAGGATGCCCAAAGAAATGGGAACCCATTGTTTTGTCCCTATCACCAGATACTGGGTCACGCCATTGAAGACTACTATGTCTTCAAAGACATTGGTCAAGACCTCATTGACAAAGATGAGCTTAGGATGGGAGACTATGTAGTAGCCCAGCCGCGCCCCCACGTGACGGGAGGCCCCAAAAGGGGGGCCTATACGATATCTATCCAGAACCAGGCCTCTGAAGATGTGGCTGCCTCGGCCCGCGCCGAGGTTATCTATGACGAGTACACAGAAGGCCCCGAGGTGACCCTGTGCCTTTCTACGCCAGGGATCCCTGCGGACCCACTAGCCATGGCCCAGGAGGGATGCGAGGTGAACGCAGCCTCCACATCAAACCACGAGGAACAAGAAGAAGAGGATGGCGTCCTCGAGCTCGAGGACCATGAAGATCAAGGCTTTGTTGATTTGTCGCCCGCCCCGCCGGAGATTGAAAATGGCGGCCAGGCCACCGTCGACGAACTGGTTGAGATCAACCTCGGCACGGAAAGTGACCCCAGGCCGACCTTTCTGAGTACTCTTATACCCCTACAGGAGAGGGAACAATATGTGAAGCTACTGCAAGAATTCGGGATTACTTTGCCTGGAACTACAAAGAGATGCCGGGACTTAGCCATGAAGTGACTCAGCACACTCTGGCCATTGATCCCAAGATGGAGCCAATAAAGCAGTCTCCTCGGTGTATGAGGTCGGAATTGATCAACCAGATCTGCAAGGAGGTTGACAAGCTCATAGATGTCAGCTTCGTGGTAGAAAACCAATACACTACTTGGCTGGCTAACATCGTGCCGGTGAACAAGAAGAACGGGCAGATCAGGATTTGCGTGGATTTCTGCGACCTGAACAAAGCCTGCCTGAAAGATGACTTCCCGGTGCCCATCACCGAAGTAATGATTGACGCGACCACTGGCCACAAGGCCCTGTCTTTTATGGACGGATCATCTGGCTACAATCAAATCTGGATAGCTGACCACGACCGAATTCACACAGCCTTCAGGTCGCCCAAGGGGATATTCCACTACAAGAGGATGCCCTTCGGCCTCAAGAATGCCGGCGCCACGTATCAGCGGGCGATGACCAAGATATTCGACGAGCTACTGTATAGCAAAGTCGAATGCTACATTGATGATTTGGTCGTCAAGACCAAGGAAAGGGGCGATCATTTGAATGATCTTAGGGTCGTCTTCTAGAGGCTCCGGCGGTACGGGCTGAAGATGAACCCCATGAAGTGCGCCTTTGGCGTTTCCAGCGGGAAGTTCCTCGGCTTCATTGTTCGGCACAGAGGAGTCTAGATTGACCCCTTCAAGATAAAAGCCATCCAGGAACTACCTCCTCCGAAGAGCCTGGGGGAGCTGAGGTCTCTGCAAGGTCAGTTATCCTACATCCGCATGTTTATCTCTAACCTGTCGGGGCGCTGCCAACCCTTTCACAAGCTGATGATGAAGAATACACCCTTTAGCTGGGGTCCCGAATGCCAGCATGCGTTCGACCAACTAAAAGAATACCTGAAGACCCCGCCAGTCCTGGGGGCACCCGTCAAAGGTAGACCGCTTATTCTTTATATAGCGGCTACCGAATATTCACTGGGGGCAATGCTTGCCCAGAATAATGAGGAAGGGAAGGAGCAGGCTCTCTACTATCTCAGCCGAAGGTTGGTGGGAGCAGAGGCCAAATACACCCCGATTGAGAAGATTTGCCTTGCCTTGGTCTTCGCAGTCAAGAAGCTGAGGCACTATATGCTGTCTCACGAGGTGAATCTGATATCCAGAGCCGATCCCATCAAGAACATCCTCTCCCAGTCGGTCTCGAAGGGGTGTCTTGAAAAATGGGCCGTGCTACTCATGGAGTTCGACATCACCTACGTGCCACAGAAGGCCGTTAAGGGGCAAGCCGCCGTGGACTTCTTCGTAGCACATCCCGTGCCCGAAGACTCCCCACTGGCCACTGAGCTGCCCGAAGATGAAACACTGGAGGTGGACCAGATTCAACAAGCCATTTGGCAGCTACACTTTGACGGGGCCTCGAGAATAGAAGCGACCCTGTCTGAGCGCACCAAGGTACGGGCCGGAGCCGGCATCATCCTCAAATCCCCGGAGGGGGAGGTAGTGCACACTTCCTGCTGCATCAGCAAGCCCTGCACAAATAATGAAGCAGAGTATGAAGCTCTGGTCATCGGCCTCCAGGTGGCCCTCCAAATGGAGATCAAAATGCTTCAAGTATTCGGCGACTCACTGCAGGTCGTCAAGCAAGTCCAAGGGCAGTTTGATGTCCGGAAGCCTGAGCTGCTCCCTTACTATACTAAGGCAAAGGTGCTCATGGAGCGGTTCTATCTCCTTGAAATAGGCCATGTCGCCAGAGGAGATAATGCACAGGCCGATGCCCTAGCAAAGCTGGCGAGCTCACTAGCAGTGCCGCCAGATGGGTTACTCAACATCCAAGTGATAAATCAACGCCAAGTGCCCAGCATGATAGAAGAAGAACTAGAAGAAGAGGAGCTGGAAGTCACCACAGCGGAAGCCATCGGCCTACCTGACTGGAGGGAGCCTCTGATGCAGTGGTTCAGATACCAGCAACTGCCCAAGCAAAGAGAAGAAAAGATCAAGCTAATGAGAACCAAGGACTCTTATGAGCTCCGAAATGGAATATTATTCCGGATTGTGGCCGACGCCAGACAGAAATTACTTCTCCGATGCCTATCCACTGAAGAAGCCTGGAGGGTCATGAAGGAAGTCCATGCCGGGAAAGCTGGTGCACACCAGGCAGGACCGAAGATGAAGGTCGAAATAAAGAAGCTTGGCTACTATTGGCCGACAATGTTCGACGACTGCTACAAATATGCTAAGTCGTGTCAGAAGTGTCAGGAGCATGCCACCATACCCAGAAGGCCGTGCATCCAATGGTGCCCAGTTGGCCGTTTGCCCAATGGGGAATGTTGGGTCCCGTAGTGCAGGAACACGGATCTAGAGAGGGGTGAATAGATCCTTATACTAAAAACTATGTCCAATTAAAATACACAGACAAGCGCACAGCAGAATTAACAACCTTGACGAGATTGAAGATTTCACTCAAACAAGATGATTAAATTCTCTCAATCTCACCGTTCACACACGATTAGGATAAACAAATCAAGCTATTAAACATAACAAGGCAAACCACAATGCAAACTATAGGACACTGAGATTTTTAAGGTGGTTCGGGACCACGACGGGCTCTCCCTACGTCCACCCCTCACCAAACCCGGTGAGGCTTCACTCGGGGAAAAATCCCCAACACGGAGACGACGCTCCAAACACACACGGGGATGAATCCCCACACACACACGGGGACACGCCCCAACACACACAGATATGGAGACGAAGTCTCCCACACTATCTGACGATCGGATCACAAACACACACACGATCCGACGACCGGATCACAACACACTCACGATCCGACGACCGGATCACAACACACACACGCATACGCTGCAACAACCGCAGCACAATAACACAAACACGATCGCACGTAGGCGATCAAACACGACAGTATACACAAACGGTCACACACACAAATATCTCTATTGTTCAGAAAATAAACACAGATATTCAAGCATGCTCAAACCCAAAATATAGATCATAGAACATATCACAAAGAACTGATAGAAGACATAGAAATGATCCCCCTTTGCTTTTCAAGGCCGATTGATGATGTTCCTCGAACCACGAGTTGGAGGGAAGCCGGATGAAGATGTTTCTTGCGTCCTCTTGATCCTCTCTTCGATCCGCACCTTTTCTTCTTCTTCCACGATCTCCAGATCTTCACGAAAGTAGATGGTTTCTTCCTTGCGAGAGCTCCCCACGTTTTCCCCCTTTTCTTCACCTATACGAAAGAGCAAATGAGCATTAGGGTTAATCACATCCCAAATTCGTAACTCTTATATAAGCAACTCAAGGGGTGGGGAAAAGACTCATAAAACCCTCCTAATACATGTTAAAAACACCTTAATAACAATAGAAACTAATAAGGGGTAGTATGGTAATGTTTGAAAGGGTTTTCAAAGGGTTTTAAACACTTTCGGAAGTCCCGTCCGGAAGGGGTCGACCCTTGGGGTCGACCCTCGGGTAACAGGATGCTGGAAAACACAAAAAAGCACCCTGTGTTACAGGGGTCGACCCTTGGGGTCGACCCTTCCATGGGTCGACCCTTTCAGGCAGATTACATAAAAAACAGCACTGCGCGCTCCGGCGGCAAGAATTAATTCTCCTAACTCCGAACTCCGATCGAAGCAAGACTGGAGGCGTTGGAAAGAGGACTCCCAGAGCTACAACATAAAATTTTTAGAGGGGAGATCCAATGGTTGAATTGAAAATGATGAAGACTGTAAGACAGTTTGAGTTTAAAAAATAACTAAAACCTCCATCAAACCAAAGGGAAATAATTAATTAAATGTTATCATAATCCTATGAAGATCAACAATGATTTTGCATCCTGAAAAACATGATAAATCAAGAGGTTAGTTGAGAATCAAAATATATGAGTTATGCATTAACACTATGAACATGTTCACAATGAAATACATCATTGAACCTATTCAAACATGCGTTTTGCTTCTCAAATCACTTAGCAAAAATATATTTGACCAAATGACAAGGTTTTGAAATGATAAGCATGAATCTATCATTCAATCAACTATAATAATATGGAAGCTCAACCATTCAATCACATTCTTGAATCATCCAAATCTTCAACATCAAAATGCTTCATCACACAATTGTTAACAAATATGTCAAATGCAAAGCATGCATAATATCATGGAACCACATTCATTCAAATGGCATTCTTGTTGATTAAGAGCTAACATTCATGAAGTATTATCCCAAGAGGAACATTGTCTTCACATGCATCTCACACATCAGTATATACCAATCATGCAAACATGCTTTCTCATGAATTCTCTTGAGTACAGGGCATGTGCATTCTTCCAAGCATGTTTCACAAATTCATGCACATATTGAAATCACAATAACTGTATGAATGATATGTCACTATCAGTCAATTAGAAATGTGTGTTCAGTGAACACAATCTCTGTAACGCCCCGACTCGGAGACCCGGTCCAGCCGTAAAGACTCCCGTCGGATCCTGGTCGGAACGTCACAGTGGGAACAACCCAAGCGGTACAATTGCGATTGAGAATTTCACATAAATACTGAGATATCATTGCAGCGGAAATGAAAATGCTCAATTCATCAGTTTACAGTCAAATGACTACATCCACATAGATAAAAAATAAAGATAATAATTTCACAAGTCTTTTATTACAAATCCAAATTTCACACATTTTTTTCTTTTACATAAAACATAATTCATAACATAACCACCTAAGATAAAGACTGGTAGTAAAATCCGAGCCGCGGTCAAAACACTGCGAGATCACTCCTCGCTTTCTTCTACCGCTTCTCCTGTAATTGTTCAACGGGGTGAGTCTATGAATAGACCCAGTAAGAGACTAAGCATAGTCCCCGGTCAAAACATATATCAACATATTCAAAATGATTTACAGTAATATATTTCATAAGGTCATTCTATTATCATTTGACAAAGAAAGCATGTACATTAAAATTTATCATACCCGTGACAAAGTAATTAAGGATTCATCATTTATAAATATTAACTAATGATTCCAGTACTAGGCGGAGTAGTCTCACGCATAGTGAAAGGATCCAGACAGACGTAATCTGCCTTTTTCCAAATCACCATTCGATATACTGGAGATTCATCAGCAGTAAATATTTACCATGCAGTAATAGTAAAAATGTAACAACAGTAAATTCAATATCAGTTAAATGAGCAGTAACAATAGTTTCAGTGAACAGTAAAATAGTTCCAATATTGATTCAGTAAACAGTAATAGTCTTATAACTAACGACTCAGTGAACAGTAAAAGTTGTTCAATATCAATTCAGTAGGCAGTGACAGTCGTTCAATTTCAGTTCAGTAAACAGTAAACAGTGAATAAATAGCCAGACACAGTGCCCAAACCACCACTAGAAGGACAGACAGTCGGTACTCGATCACCTAGATAAATAGTGATGAGTCTTGGTTACTGCGCAGAACCGGGAGAAGTCCTCTCCACCTTAACCAGTGGTACTTTTCCACCTCCAGGATTTCAATCCCCGTTACCCTCGGGACCAGTACAGTGTGAACCTCCCCATAGGGGCATTTCTACAGTTTGGTTTCAGTCTCCCCCTATGGTGGCAGTGTCCATTTGACATTACTAACGGTACGGTAAAAATATAAATATAACATATGTGAAATGGACACATGCCACTCAAAATTCATGCAGTGAATATTAATTTACCAATACTGAAATCATTTTTATTTTTCTGAAATTTCAAGTTATTCAATTATAATGACATATTTATATAGCAAAAATTACTAAATCTATTTACAGATATCAGAATGCTTTGAAATTTCAGGAGATCAATATATTTACATAAATGATCAAAACAGTAAATTTTTAGAATTTTTCAGGAAGTATTTAATATTTTTACAGAATTATCTATAGTCTATTTATACATCAAAAATTCATAATTCAGTTATCAAAACTTAGAATATATTGAAATTTTAAGAATCTAATACATTTACAGTAAAGAATAGAACAAAAAATTTTTATTTTCTTTCAGACACCAATTATATTTTTTTCTGAAATTACTTATACTCTAAGATTTAACATAATTGACTAAATTTAGCTAATAAATTCATAAGATCATGAAACTTTTACAGGAACTTAAACTTGTCTGTAATACTTCATAGAAAAAGTTCCATAATTTTTCATGTAGGAATAATAATTTTTACATAATTATTTGAATTATACAATACATGAAAAATTAACTAAATATATCTACATCACTTTAAAATTTACAATAATTTGTCAAATTATCATTCATAATAGAATTATTATTCTTAAAATTTGTCATTATTTTGCATGCTGTATTACTATTTTTCACACTATGTTACTATTTTTCATAATACGTGAGAAAAAGATACCATGAATAATAAATCAATTAAATATATCCAAAATGATCCGGTAACTTCCAAAAATTTACAGAATGTTGTTTCAATCATAGATATCATATTTAGAAATTTTCATTATTTTACATTCAGTATGTCAATTTTATAAATTTTTATATCAGTTTCTAAAATGTATAATAATTTACAATAATAACTTTTAATTAGATAAAATTAAACAGAATACCTAAAATGACCAAACTATACTAAACCTTAATTTACAGATATCACAACATCACTTCTGTGATTTTCTTTGATTTTCACAGAATATTTATATTTATCTAAATTTTCTAATTAATTGTTTAAACATTGATAATTATACCAGTGGTGATTCTGTTATCATAATGAGATGAAATTTTCATCAATTAGTTCTAACAAGTATTTGAGTCTTCTGGTAAAGTTGTAATATTTTTCATGAATTATTTATATTTTTATCAAAATTTTACACTTCTATTAAAATATCAAAAAGTCTCTAATATTTCTTGCATGTATCAATAATTGTTTCTATTATCAGAATTCATCATACTAAATATCAGGATCGTACTGTAAAATTTTCAGACCTTTGTGAACATGATTTCTAATTTCTATAATTTTTATACAATTATTTATACATTTTATCATGTATGAAAATTCGTTAAAAATGAATATCATGATCCATAAAGTATGAAAATTTTTCTACAAGTGAAGCTCATAGTAAGATACCTTCCCACAATTTATTGTGATTTAATATACTCCTTTGGTATTTTTGTATAATTTAAACACATTTAGGAGAATACCAAAAAAAATCTATAAACATGAAAATAAATTTAATTAGACATGAAAATTTGTGAAGAAAGTTTATATCATCAGGTATCATGATTCTGAAAGTTCTATCAATTTTTCAGACACCATTGATAATTTTAACATATTAATCACTTAATTATCCTCTTAATCTCATGCTTTAACTTAATGATTAAATGCTAATCCAACCCAAATAAAATTACAGATTAATAAACCACGCTCTATGAAGTTAAACACATATATAGATGTTGATTACATATCATAAATCAATCTAAATATACTAATACATGCTAATCTAGGGGAATAAGTATTAATCCCTTACCTTAAAAATGCTTAACCCTTTCCTTAATGACCTTCAAACCTTCTGCTTCAGCCCTTCACGTACCCAGCTTCTAAAGGATGCAAATGAAGCCCCTAGCCCATCTATTTATAGGGGTTTGGGCTTAAACCATCCTAACCCTCCATTTAAATCAATGGTTAGGATTTAACCAATTATATTAATATTATTTACTTAACTTTTTGACATTCAAACTCCACCTAACATCCACCTAACTTCCTTTGACTAACCTGCATTTTTCCCCCTTTTTTATATAATACATGTTTTTTTTTTGACTTAAGGAAGGGAGCTTAATTAACTAACATGCTAAAAGACAAAAAAAAAATTTAAATTTTTTTTAAAAAAAAATATTCGGCCGCATTAGCAGCCGAAAGAGGGGGTGGCGGGGCGGCGCCCGCCCGCCCGCGTGCGCGCGCACGCGGGCGGCCGCCTGGGGCCGCCCCCACTCCCTTTTTTTTAATTTTTTTTTCATTTTTGACCTTCTTTTTTTATTTATTTATTTATACATCCTTTCTTTCATTTTTTTTTATTTTAAGCCCTTTCAATTTTTTTTTTAAACTTAGTAACCTCCTATAATTTTGTTCATGACTAATTAAAACATAATAAATAAACATTCAAACATTTAGATGTATAAATTTTTTAAACAATTAAATAAACTATATAAAAAAATGTAGGGCATTATACCCTCTCCCCCTTAAAGAAAACTTCGTCCTCGAAGTTGGGGTTAGATCACATACCGAACAGATGAGGGTGCTTCTTCTTCATTGCTTCCTCTGGTTCCCACGTGGCCTCCTCGTGCGAGAAGTTCCTCCATAGTACCTTCACCAGTGGGATGACTTTAGTTCTCAGCACTTGCTCTTTGCGGTCCAGAATTCGAACAGGTTGTTCCTCATAGGATAGGTTCTGTTGGAACTGCATCTGCTCAGTACTGATCACATGAGCCGGATCATGCACGTACCTCCTCAGCATGGACACGTGGAACACCGGATGTACTCCCTCCAGAGACGGAGGTAAAGCCTGCCGATATGCCACATTCCCTAGTCTCTCTAGAATCTCAAATGGTCTGACGTATCGTGGATTTAATTTTCCACGCTTGCCGAACCGAACGATTCCCTTTGACGGAGACACCTTGAGGAAGACGTGATCACCGACTTCGAAAGACAGCTCCTTCCTTCGGTTATCAGCATAGTTCTTCTGTCGGTCTTGTGCTGTCATCAGTCTTTATCGGATCAACCTGATCTTTTCTGTAGTTTCTTGGACAACATCTGGACCCACATACTGCCTGTCTCCTGTTTCCTCCCAGCACAACAGAGACCTACAAGGTCTACCATATAGTGCCTCGAATGGAGCCATACCTATACTCGCGTGGAAGCTATTATTATAAGAGAATTCCACGAGAGGTAGATGTCGCTCCCAATCGCCCTTCCAATCAAGAACACAAGCCCGAAGCATATCCTCCAGTGTCTGAATTGTCCTTCGGACTGACCGTCAGTTTGCGGGTGAAAAGCTGAACTGAGCTTGAGCCGCGAACCAAAAGCTTCATGCAACCCTTGCCACAGTCTGGATGTGAACCGGGGATCCCTGTCGGAGATGATCGACTTTGGAATCCCATGAAGTCTGACAATGTTATCAACATATAATCTTGTCAAACTTTCCACCGATTGCTTTACCTTCATAGGAAGAAAATGTGCGGACTTAGAAAATCGGTCCACGATCACCCATATAGCATCATTACCCTTCACAGATCTGGGTAAGCCGGTCACAAAGTCCATAGTGATTGCTTCCCATTTCCACTGAGGAATTTCCATTTTCTGCATTAGCCCTGATGGCCTTTGGAGTTCTGCTTTTACCTGCTGACAAACCAAGCATCTAGTCACAAAGTCAGCTACGTCCTTCTTCATTCCCTGCCACCAGAAAGACCGTTTCAAGTCTTGGTACATTTTACCACCTCCTAGATGAATAGAGAACATTGACCGGTGAGCTTCCTCCAGAATCTGCCTTTTAAGATCGGCTATATCAGGTACACAGATCCGGTGCTGAAACCGAATTACTCCATCTTCATCACGAGCAAAGTCGACCTTCCCAATCAATCCCTGCAGCTGGGGATCATCTTTTTGCATCCCTATCACCTTGTCAAGCATTGTTGACCGAATGGTCAGTTGACACACAAATGCCTGACATAGCTGAGGCTCGATCACAGCCATAAGCTGCGCTGCATCTTCGATCATCTTCCAATCTTGCAGCATTGTAACTCTTTTCCTGCTGAGAGCATCGGCTACTACATTTGCCTTTCCTGGATGGTATCGTAATTCAAAATCATAATCTTTCAAGAATTCGACCCATCTTCTTTGCCTTAGATTTAACTCCTTCTGAGAAAATAGGTATTTCAGACTCTTATGGTCAGTGAACACTTCGAACTTGACGCCGTAAAGATAATGACGCCAGATCTTCAATGCATGAACCACTGCAGCCAATTCCAAATCATGAGTCGGGTAATTTCGCTCATGCTCCTTTAGTTGGCGAGAAGCATAAGCGACCACCCTTCCATTTTGCATTAATACACTGCCTAGCCCAACCTTCGATACATCAGAATAGATAGCAAAGTCATCCTCATTGTTAGACAAAACAAGAATTGGTGCCGATGTCAGCCTAGCCTTCAGCTCTTGGAAACTCTTCTCACAGCTCTCAGAACATATATATTTGACTCCCTTTCGGGTCAACTTGGTTAGTGGCGCCGCCAGAGATGCGAATCCCTCAATAAAGCGGCGATAGTAGCCAGCTAACCCTAAGAAACTCCGAATCTCTATGGGTGATTTAGGAGTCTCCCATTCCAGAACAGCTTGAACCTTTGCGGGGTAAACGGCAACACCATTGCCTGAGATTACATGCCCGAGGAAATGAACCTCCGTCAACCAAAAGTCACATTTGCTGAACTTAGCATACAGCTCATGCGCTCTTAGCGTCTCGAGGATGATCCTCAAGTGTTCTCGGTGTGAAGCTTCATCAGGAGAATATATCAGCACATCATCAATAAAGACAACCACAAAGGTGTCAAGATAAGGTTTAAACACCCGATTCATCAAGTCCATAAAAGCTGCTGGGGCATTTGTCAGACCAAAAGGTAACACCAAAAATTCATAATGACCATATCTCGTCCGGAACGCCGTCTTGGATGTGTCTTCTTTCTTTATCCTCAACTGATGGTATCCCGACCGTAGATCAATCTTTGAAAATACCGTGGCTCCTTGTAACTGGTCAAATAGGTCATCAATGCGGGGTAAAGGATATTTATTCTTAATGGTTACCTCATTAAGCTTGCGATAGTCAACGCATAACCTAAGAGAACCATCCTTCTTTTTCACAAATAGGACTGGAGCTCCCCATGATGACACACTTGGACGGATAAACCCCTTGTCTAACAAGTCTTCAAGTTGCTTCTTCAACTCTGACAATTCTGCTGGGGCCATTCTGTAGGGTGCTTTAGAGACAGGTGCTGTGCCAGGTAACAAGTCAATGGAAAACTCTAACTCCCTTGTAGGTGGTAACCCGGGCAAATCCTCTGGAAACACATCAAGGAAATCCCGAACAATCTCGATCTCTGCTATAGTCGGTGATTGGTCAACATCCGACTTCGTGACTACGCTTGCCAAGAATGCGTCGTAGCCCTTCCTCAACATTCGCACAGTCTTCATTGCTGAAACTACTAACTTCCTCCCAGTTATATGCTTCAGTAAGGGATGAGAAAACTCTTTCTCCTTAGGGATGCGAAAAATTACCCTCTTCCTTCGACAATCTATTAGAGCGTAATGCTCTTCTAACCAATCCAGTCCTAGGATAGCATCAAAGTCTTGCATAGGTAAATAGCAAAAATAACCAGGCAGAGTTCTTCCTTCTATATTGACTGATAGTGAGGGGATGTGCCTCTTGGTAGACACTGCTCCTACAGGTGTGTGTACCAACAGGGGTACGTCTAGGTCCACTGACTCAATTCCAAATTCTTCATGTAATTGACTAGAAAACTTCTCAGAAATAAAAGTATGTGTGGCACCGGTGTCAAATAGTACTCTAGCATGAATACCATTGATAGAAATAGTACCTTCTGTGAGATCCTCCACCTGTTCCGCATCCTCTCTCGCAAGTGCAAATACCCGAGCTGGCGCTCGGGGTCTCCCCGTAGGTCTCGCTGCTCCTAGTCTGGCTGGTACTATTGCTGGTCTAGCTGCCACTGGAGCTGCTGTTGCTGCTACTGGCCGAGCCGCAATAGGTTGCATCATCTTCGGACAATCTCGAATCATGTGGCCCTTATCACCACAACGGAGACATCTGCCGGAGGCGATCCAGCATACTTCCCCGCCATGACGCTTGCCACATTACTTGCATTTCGGTTTGTTGTTGCCCCATGCTGGTGGTGTGGTCTTCCACGCGACGAACGGTCGTGACGGATTTCTCATCACCTTTTTGCCTTTATCATTCCGGTGAAAGGGTGCCGATGGTCTTTTTGTTGAAGTCCTCTTCTCCTCCTGATATAACTCCATGTCGCTCTCTTGACGACATGCCGCGCCAAGAGCCGCCTCCATAGTAGCCAGATCTAGTGCAACTAGGCGGGTCCGAAGCGATGGTCGAAGTCCCGCCACGAACTTTTTCACCTTCCTCCTTTCATCTGAAGCAATGTGTGGTGCATATTTTGACAATTCTGCGAACTTTGCTTCATACTCGAGCACGGTCTTCGACCCCTGAGTTAGGGCCAGAAAATCCTGCTCCAACTTGTCTTGCACATGTTCCGGTATGTACTTTTCCGTGAACAGCTCCATGAATTCTTCCCAAGTAATATCCTGTTCTAGCCTGTCAGATTGATTCCTCAGAATAGATGCCCACCAAACGTCTGCTCTCTCCTGTAGCATATATGCCGCCAAGCTTGTCTTGTCTTCATCTGCACACCGGATGACCCGGAAGATCTTCTCGATCTCTCGGAGCCAATTTTCAGCCATGATTGGCTGACTCTCCCCCTTAAAAGAAGGTGGTGACATCCGCCGAAACCTTTCCATCATAGTCACCCCTCCTGAAGCCTGCTCCTGAGGTGACGCTGCCTGAGTCTGGAGTTGCGCTTGAAGTGCCGCCTGTGTCTGCGCCTGGGTCTGCATAGCCTGAACCAGGCCTTGCATGAATATTCCATAGTCCACCAAAGGTGGTGGGGGCGGAGCTAGGGGTCCTCTCGGCTCCTCCTGAGTATCGTCATTCTGAGCTGCACGACGACCTCCTCCCGCCATGGTCTGACAATGCAGTAATACGGTTAGGTTTACGTCAACGCAACCTCCTAGTTCAAGACTTTTTAAGATGTGGATTAAGCTGATGACCCTTTATGTAAATTCTCAAACGTTGGCTCTGATACCACTCTCTGTAATGCCCCGACTCGGAGACCCGGTCAGCCGTAAAGACTCCCGTCGGATCCCAGTCGAAACGTCACAGTGGGAACAACCCAAGCGGTACAATTGCGATTGAGAATTTCATATAAACACTGAGATATCATTGCAGCGGAAATGAAAATGCTCAATTCATCAGCTTACAGTCAAATGACTACATCCACATAGATAAAAAATAAAGATAACAATTTCACAAGTCTTTTATTACAAATCCAAATTTCACACATTTTTTTTTCTTTTACATAAAACATAATTCATAACATAACTGTTAGTGTTGGTGTGCTACAGGCCAATTTCGGGTCGGGTAGGCCCAATAGTTGTACGATCTTGTTCATTAATAAAGTGGTGTTTGAGCGTAAATATGCGATTGTGTTACTTTACGTTGTCCCTAGGATATGTGGTTGTAAAGTCAGCTCGAGATGGGATCTCGAACATGAGACTTACTTTACATGAACACATACCTTAAACTGTTCCTGGTTGGAGGGTAATCACTCGGGGACTTTGATTACCTATTAAACCAGTACACATGATGTGTCAGTGACCAGTCTCATGGTCATTGGTGCGGGGCACCAACACATATGTGTAGGTGTATGTCCTTGGAGGATGTGCACTGAACTGATCCGCTATTGGATCTTCAGATAGTTGATTATACCTAATGTCAACTGAAGATCCAACGGTCACAGTAGCATCGTTGGTCCTTTGACTTGAGACATTGATCGGATCTTACACGAGGACTGGAATGGTTTAATTACTTAGCTAAGTGACTTTAACCATAAGTCATGAGTTGTCGAGTCATTAATCACTCCAGGATACGTGTGAAGATCATCAATGGTCAAGAGGGGATCGCTCACTATCGGGTATATATCAGACAGTTAATGGGTCATGACATTGACGCTCCGTTAAATCCCTGACCAGGGTCGTATGAGTTCGTTTAGAACGGACATCATACACTTTAAGGAGGTCATAGTCAAATGGCACGATCATGGGGTTTGACAGATACCGTACCCTCGATCGTACCAGACTCATAGAAGGAGCGAGGGATTACATCGATGCGGTAACTGTGGACTTACAGGTACCAGACATGTTGGTTTAAACCCGACATCCTCTAGGATCACGCGGATTTGCTTGACCCAACGTGATCGAAGGTTCGGAATGAATTAAACTATTATTCGGCTCTTGTAGAAGCGAATAATATGTTTAATTTACTTCTAATTAGGAATTAGAAGTTAATGGGCCTTAAACTAGAGTGACTGTGGGCCTAGAGGATCACACACATTGGATTCTTGGGTGACGGTTTATTATTATACAATTGTATGTATTAATTTTATTTAATTCCTTTTGGAAAGGAGTGTAAATGGAGCTTAATACATATGTATAATATGAGATAGGACATATATACAGTTTCGGTCTTTTGGAGTCCTTTTCTAATAAGCCTAAACTCTATATATATGGCACCTACGTGAGTTCATTCGAACTCTTAGCTTCTTCCTTTCCTTCCCTTAAGCTAACCAAGCATTAAGCTTAAGGGAGAGTTTAAGCCTCCCCCCTTTCTCCCCCTTGCTCTCTCTCTCTCCAGAAGGTGTTAGAGCCGGGGAAAGTTGTGCCGGAGAGGTACTGTCGCTGCGCAAGGGTCCGTGTGGATCTGCTCTAGAGGCCGTACAGCTGTGCGGCTCGGTTTCTCTGCATCGGGCTTAGCGGACAGCGTCGTTCCGCGCAAGGTGAAACACGTAACCCGTAATTAGGGTATTAGAAACACCGATTAGAGCATAGATTAAGCTTTCCACAATACCGAGATCGGGCAAATTAAATTTTTGTTATCCGCTGCGTCGCCCGTAGGTGCTGTGCGAAAACTTACAGTGGTATCATAGCCAGGTTCACGCTCTGGTCGGTGTTTTATTGCCGTTTAGAACCATATTTGAAAGGGGTTTAAATGCTTCAATTGTTATTGCTAGAAGGGGATGTTGGACATCCCCGTTCTTCCAGGATAATGGGCATCCCTGGAGCAATTTTTTTTTTTAAAAAAAAAATTTTATTGACCCGTTTGGGCGCACTGCGCCCTGGGCGCACTGCGCCCGCCGGGTGCGCCGCGTGGGCGGCGCACGCGGCACCCGCGGTCAGCGCCTGTGGGCGCTGACCGCGGGGGCGGGCGGGGCGGCTCCCGCGTGCGGGCGGGGCGGCGCTCGCGTGCGGGCGCGCCGCGTGGCGGGCGACGCCCGCCACGCGGCGTGCGCCGCCGGCGGCGCCCGCAACGCGGGCGCCCGCGTGCGGGCGCGGGCGCGCCCGCCCACGCCTTCCGCGTGGGCGGCCGCACCCCCCACCCTGCGGGGGCCGCGTGAAAAATAAAAAAAGTTTTTTTTATAAAATTTACTTATTATTATTTTTAATTTATTGATGCATATATAAATATATATATTAGATATATATATTAAAATGCACAGTAAATTAAATAGAATTTTATCGAATAGGTTAAATAGTGTTATCTCAATGGTCAATGTCAAATGTTAATTTTTATTTAACCGTGTTGAATTTACCGAGGTGAGATAATTACTATTTACCTTGAGATAAAATAGTAATAATTGAAGTTACTTCAGTAAAATTTAAGTTTTTGAATTTTTAATTATTAGATAATTAGAAAATTCAAATTTTAAATTTTATTGAAGATAAAAGTGAAAATTTCAATTATTTAAAATTTTAATTATTAGATAATTGTTAAATTCAAATTTTGAATTTTAGAAAATTACTAATTGAGTATAATTGCATTATTTTTAAATTTATTTTCAAACAAAAATTATTGGATAATTAGTTTGAATTTAAATTTAAATTATTGGCATGTTTAAATTTTGAATTTAAATTTGATTATTGGATAATTAAATTTAAATTTAAATTTAATTAATTATCTCAATTAGATGCCCCTGTAGAAAATGATGGTTCTTTACGTGCGTTACTTTATTTACCTTGTATTGGCTTGCTTGTATGTTTAATTTTAGTTAATCATGCTTTGATTTTTAAAATTAAACAAAGCTAGCCTGTTTTTGTTTGCACATCCCATTATTAAATTCAAAAGTAAGGATTATTTTCAGAAAATAACCCTTGATTGATTTTATTTGAATGGGTTGGCAAGTGATCATGGACTTGGATTAATGTAATTAATTGGGGTCTGCGAACCTCCTTTCTCTCTCTGTTAAAATTCCAATGTACTTCTATCTTCCTCCGTTGTTGTACTCGCCCTAAGGGCTGCTGGAATTTAAGTCACATGTAATTTAATTTTTCCGGCCTGCGTGCCGTGTAAAAGTTGTAATTAATGCGGCGTCGGAGTCTGAACGCGTGGAGCACACCCGACGAGGACGATCCAGCTGCTTCGGAAGCGGGCCGGATGTCTTAGTTACATTAGGGTTAAAGTCCATGATCACTTGCGTTTATTTTTGCATTGGATGCATTTATTTTGTGCAAACTACTAGGTACGGTAAATATATTGGATATATTTATATTACCACCTAGGGTGAGATCAAGATAAAATTAAATTCCCTCGCGTTTAAATTTTAGATCTGATAAGCGTGGCTCTAGGAGTCGTCGTGGCCCTCCATCATTATGGAGTGAATGAACGTCTTCATTTCATGGATTTGTTGTGCTTTCCACAAGGTCCATGAGTTTGGGGGCGGGATTAAACTCCAAGGCTCGGCCTCAATGGGGTGAGAAATTGAACTCGGCCTTGTTGTGCTTTCCACAAGGGTCGGGTCATGAACTCATTGCTATGAAGTAATGATGGTTAGATCTAACCAAGAATATCCTTTGTTGTGCTTTCCACAAGGGGATGATTTCTCGGGGGCCGAATATCGGATATTGCATTAGATGCAAGTACTTGTTGACTGCCCTTGAGATGGTGTATGGCTTATTGTACTTTCTACAAGGTCGTACATCAGTCTCGTTGGGATTCCGACCCACTAGGTTGATCTCGTTGATCTCCCGTTCTATATACTGAGGGTTATATAGTTCGATCGAAAAATAGTGGGACTAACTAAGATAGAAAATCACATCTAAGTTAGAATTTGAACACATGCTAAGTTGTCTTTTATTTCTTATCCAGATTACAATGTCTTCGTCCAACCCCCTCCGCGGCATCTTGGATGCAAATAGATTAACTGGACCGAACTACTCGGATTGGCTGCTGTAGACACGCCAAAATTGATGTTACTGTGAGTACATCTCATATTGCCTTGTAATATCCCAATTTGACCCTCAAATTAGTTCTATTTGAGTGGTTTTTCTCACTTTTTTTAGATTTCTCCCTTTTTTCATCCTTTTCCTATTTTTTCCTATTTTTATGGATTTTTCTGGATTTTCTGGGCATTTTTTCTCTATTTTTTAGAAATAACGACTTGATCTGGGGCGTCTTTTAAATAACGACTTATACATGGGCGTTTCTTAAAAAATTGACGACTATACTGGCGGGCGTCCATTCTTTCAAATTTCTATTTTTCTGGATTTTTCTGGGAATTTTTCAGAATTTTTTGGAAATTAACGACTTAACCATGGGCGTTACTTTGAATTTGAAAAGAATAAAAAAAATCAAAAAATTGAATTCACGCCTTACACACGGTCGTCACTTTTTCAAATTGATTTTTTAATATTATTTTCACTCTCTTCCAGAGGTGATTTGGTGGCCTTCGGGTGTCAGAAAAATTCGCAAAAATAGTCGTTGGAATCAGGGCGACGAGATGCACCTCCACCTAAAAAATGGGAAAATAATATTGAGAAATGAAAAATGGCCCTATTTCGAAGTTTTTAATTAACGTCCTTTGTTAAGGCATTTTTTAATTAACGCCTTTGACTCAGACGTGTTTCAATTTCATTTCTAAAAATGATCCAGGAATTAACGCCCTTGTGCAGGGCGTGTTTTTAAAAGACGCCCTTCGGAAGGTCGTCAATTCTTGAATTGACGCTCTGAGCCAGGTCGTGTTTCACTTTTGTGCTTCGAACGAACGCAGCCTTTCCCAGAGAGACTCCTGCTTCGTTTGGGCTCTTGTCCAGTCTAATCCTCTCCTATTTTGGGCTCTTGCCCGTTCTTATCTCTTCCTCCTTTGGACTCTTTCCTTCTTATCTTTTTCTACCTTATTAATAGAGGCTTTCGTCTCTGTTGATCGGTTGGATACTCCTCCCTCCGTTGTTTTCTTCGGTTCCACTCCTCCCTATTTTTTTTTCTTCTTCTGTCTTCCGTATTCTTCTTCTGTCTCCTTCTATTTTCTTCTTCTTCTTGTGTGTTTCTTTCTTCTTCTGTTTCTCTTCTTCTGCCGTCTTCTTCTTTTTCTTCTTCTATCTTTTTCTTCTTCTTCTTCTGTCTGTCCCTCTTCCTCTTTTTTCTTCTTTTCTTTTTACAGGAACCGAAGGAAGGCTGTGGCAAAGGAGGATTCTCTTCCGACGATCAACATCTTTCAAGCTTCCTCCCCATTGAGCATTCAAGCCAAGGAACCAATAAAAAGATTTTTTTTATCTTATCTCCCTTTTTTTTCCATTATAGTTCATAGTTCATGCATCATATTTCATTGTTATTGATTTTTCTCAACCATCATATTGAGATCTCCCCTTAGTGCACTCTTGCACTCTTTCCACTTGTTTTCTTATTTTTATGCATATCATCATTCATCTCCCCACACCCTCTTTGCATAGGGGTTTAAGGGCAACCACCCTTAAGGTGTGTTCTCACATATGTTTACATGCTCATATCTTTTAAGGATTGATGCTACACACACCATGTTCTAATTCACATCTTTTATTGGTGTTTGTTATTTTTTGCAAGGGTAATCAAGAGAAAGAACTCTCTTCATCGGCCGGCCGATTAGAAGAGAAAGGAGCACTCACATCCCCGCACTTTCAAGGTATTCTTCGCGATCTCTCCCCTTCATTAATTGTTATATCTTTTGAGGCGTTCGCGTCTCTGGCGATCACAACCTCCTTTTAGCACCTCGTGCTATTTTATTGCTTTCATCATATCTATTGCTTTTTTTTTTATATTTAAGTGTGGATTTTTAAAAGAGATCTACAAATTGGCGATCACGGTGGGACCCTTTGTGTTCTTCATCTATTACCCGTTTCCCCTTAGGCACCCGCGTGTGCCATCTCCCTTATTTGCACCCTCCGTGCGTCCCCCTTTTGTGCCCCTCGGGCACCCTCCATTGGTTTTGTCCTTTTCCCTAAGTGATTTGTCAATTTATTGATTTTTCTTTAAAATCTCCACTTATTTGAAATTTTGATGAGCATGCTTATATCTTATATTTGTTGATTGCCTGCGACTGTGAGTGGTTGTTACTGTTGGCCGTGGATTGAGAATTAACGCCTCTGTCGGAGGCGCCTTTTGATTTCACGCCCTAACCCAGGGCGTGTTGTTTGAAGTTAACGCCTTCTGACAGGGCGTTTGCTAGCTGTCTCTAATTATCTCTGCTTGCTTGGTGAATTCACGCCCGTTGCAAGGGCGTCTTTATCTTTATTAGCGCCTCCCTTAAAGGCGTTTTCTTGGATTTGACGCCCGCTGGATAGGGCGTCCTTTTATTTATAGCGCCTCACACTAAGGCGTGTTTTACCCTACCCCTTGGCCCCTCACGTTGATTCACGACAGTCACACCGTCGTGTCCTTGTTTAGTAGCGTCCCCTTCCAGGGCGTGTTTTTACTATGGGTTTCCAGAACCCTCCGGCTGTGGTTTTTCATGATATTTCATGCTTATCTTTGTTGATTGATCATATTATTGTGGTTGGCATGTTTACCCTGTTTCATTCATATTTGCATTGGTTTGGGAGCCCCCTCCTCTTCATTAGGATCCACACACCCCCTTGGTGAAGGAACGACCCTCCATTGAGCATTCCGTCTCTTTGGATTGGAAATTCCTAAACCAAGCCTCCGTAAGTCCCCGCACCCGTGGATTCCCTCACGGACGCCGGGCAGGTTGTACCCTTTTGGAGTCCCGATATAGTTGGCCTAATACGTGGTGAGTGAGAGTTCCTAGTTGGCATTGGAGTTCAAATCTCATTTGAAACTAGGACTCTCCTTGTGTGAATCTTTCCAAACTTTATTAAAATCCTTAATTCACCAAGGATAAAACAATCAAAAATCACGGTAACCATTCCAACTTGTGTGCTTATTTGCATAATTATTGAGAATTTTTGACTATATAATGGCTTACCATGATAGAAACATGTTCAATTCAATTCATGAGGATGCACAACCTAGCACTTCATATCCTCAATTTCAACATGTTAATCAGCATTCTCACCATTCTTTCAAGGGACCACGTCCTTATTCTCATGGTCATACCCAACCCATGGGCAATGTCCATTCTCATGGTCCACCTACTCAATTTCAGGCCACTATTCCCTCGGGACCGTCTCCTCCCAATGACGAGAAGGTCTCTCGAATCATCCATGCATTAGATCATCTTACCCCTCAACAGATCCAAGCCCTTAAGGCTGCCGTTGAGGGTACATCTCATGCATCTCCCCCTCTTTCCAATTCTACACGGGTGGCCCATCACCCACCTCCTCCTTCCAATCATATTCGGGTAGCCCATTACCCATCTCCCCCTATTCATTCTACTCGGGTGGTCCGACACCCGCCTCCTTCTATTCCTCCTCCCTCACGGCCCCGAGGCCCATTTATTCATTGCAATCCGGCCCTTCCGGGTTCTTTTACGGGTCATACCGTCAACTCCCCTCCACGGCCTTTTTATGCGGCCTCTCCTCCTTCAAGGCCCTGCCAGCCCTCTATTGTTCAAGTCACACCCCTCCAACAATCTCTTTTTGATAAGATTACTTCCATGGAGGAACAATTAAAGAGGGTCACGGTTCCTCCTACTCCGGTCAATCCTCTCTATGCGGCTTTGGATGACATTACAAGAATGGAGAGAGAATGGAAGGATAGGATGGACGACTACGGCGTTGATATTCCAAGCGAGCAAGAACCGGCAATTGAAGAATCCGAGCCGGTGTATGATGATGAAGCTCCGCAGGCACCCCTTTCGAGTTTCCTTAACTTTCCACTTCCCCCACTTTCATTCGATGAACCCCTCGCTCAGGATGAAGCCACCATCCCCGATCCAACCCCTATTTCCGAGACTTCTTGGTGTTACGACGATGGGTCGATACTCCAATCACCCGCGCCGACGCATCTTGAGTTTTTCACCACTCCAAACACCGCTCGCCCCATTCGGCATTTTCTACGCACCAAACTTTCACCCATTAACCCTCCACCCATTACACCTCCTCCAGTTACACCATTAACCTCCGCAACACTGGCCTCCCCCAAGCCTTCCACTATTAGACCACCACCCGTTAAGCCATCTACCTCCACACCATCGGCCTCCATTAATTACACCATTAAACCTTCCCCAATTAGCCTCCCATTACCGCCACCTCGGTCTTCCATTATCCCTTTAAAACCCACTTTGCCTATTCCACCACATAACCCTCCACCTTTACCTATGGCTAATCCTGAGCAGGACCCACCACTTTTTGCACTCGAGCTAACCCCGACCGCTTGCAAGCAAAGGGAGAAACTTGATGTGTTTGAACCTCCGCCTCCACTTACGCCAACACTTTCCATTATACCTCCACCACTCACAAAGCCTTCCGCCTCCGCTTCACCTCCTTTTACTACTCGGAATGGGAGTGCTTCTGCAAGTACTTGTGCCGAAGGTGATCAAGAGCCGGGCAAGACAGATATGGCCACGGTTATGCGATTCATGATTCAAGAAGTCATTTACCGGATGCCAATCCGGATTATTGTGCCGAGCATGGTCGCAGAGGCCAAGTCACCGCCATTGCTCAGGGAAGAATGCCAAGAATTGATGCCATCCAAGGGCCAGGCAGGGCACCCCTTGTTCAAACTTTCCAATCCAGAATTCATTATTCCTTACAAGGGGCGAATGCCCATTTTGCTCAACATTCCATATACACCACATTCAATGGGCAACTCAATGCTTCCCGTTCCAACTCTACAACTCCCCCACATTATTGATCTTTGCTTTCCAAGGGAGTTGTCTTTTACTATTGAAGCTTCTTTTATTGGGCCAATTGACCGTACATGTTCACTGCCGTGGAGGGGCAGTTATCTTAATGCTAAGGGGCCATCCCTTATTTGCTCCACTTTCTATTCATCCATCTCTATCACTTTTTCTTCATGGGCCATTCCCAGGGTTAGGAGGAGGATCTCATCCTCTCGCCCTTCACATTCTTCATATTCTTTGCATTCATTGCATTCATCGTATCCATCCCATTGCATGCATTTGCACCTCCTGCTTCCCGGGTTTCCAAACCCGTATCTTCCCCGCCTTCCGGCACCTCCGGATATTCCGCACTTCCCATCTTATTCATCTTCATCTTTTTATCCACTATCCCTGGGGCATCGCGTCCCTTTTCCTGCCATCTCCCTGGAACCTCCAGGAATTTTATCCCTCCTCTTTGGGCATCTCGCCCTTTCTGATTCTATTCCTCCGGAACCTCCGGACTTTCCCCTCGGGCATCGCGCCCCTTTCCACTTTCCTCCTCCGGAACCTCCAGACTTTTCCCTCGGGCATCGCGCCCCTTTTCATCTTCTTTCTCCAGAACCTCCGGACCTTTCTCTCGGGCACGACGCCCCTTTCCATCTTCTCCTTACTGATTTCATCCCTCCGGAACCTCCGGATTCTCCACCTGATTGTCTCCATCTTTTCCCCGGGCATCGCGCCCCTTTCTATTTGCCTCCTCGGAACCTCCGGACTTTCCCCTCGGGCATCACGCCCCTTTTCATTCTCCTCCTCCAGAACCTCCGGACTTTTCCCTCGGGCACGACGCCCCTTTCCACCTTCTCCTTCCTGATTTTATTCCTCCGGAACCTCCGGATTCTCCGTCTTATTCTCTCTATCATCTCCCAGGGCATCGCGACCCTCCTGATTTCATTCCTCGGAACCTCCGGACCTTCCATATTTCCTTCAATTCATCTTTTTGCTTCTCCGGGACTCCATATCTTTTATTCTCTTCTTTCTTTTCCGTCATCTTTTTCATCATCTTTTTCCCTATTTCTCCCCAGGGCACCGCGTCCCTCGATACTTTATCCCTCCGGAGCCTCCGGATGATTCCTCTTATCATGATTCTCCTCCGCCTCCGGACCCTCCAGATCCACCTCTTCCTATCTACCAATTTCTTCTTCTGATTCCTCCTAATTCTGGGTCTGACCTAACTTCTTCCACATCCACTGCCTTGGGCATCTGCCCTTTCTCCCACTGCTTTCGAGGCTTTAGTCCTCACTCCTCCTTCTAATTCTCCTCTCCTTCTGTAGACCTTTCATGTGATCAGGGTCTCCACACCTTAGTGAGGGAGTTCTAGCCCTCGCCTCTCTTCCTTTTCTCCTTATTCATCTGAGTCTGGTCTTGGCACCACTCCTTCTTGTTAAGCCACTTTCAATCCTTTGCTTCCAATTCTTTTGACTGCCAAAGAGGACAAATCTCACGATGATCAAGATCGCTTCTCGCGGCAGCTACTTCTACAAAGGTCGCAAGGTAACATATTGGCGTAAGTATGCATTTTAATGATATCATTTTCTCATTACTTCACGCATGATTTTCAAAATCAAGTGCTTCTTAACGAGATTAAGAGTGGTGTTTTAAACCTTTATCTTAGGCTTTTGTTTAATTAAATCACTCTCAAAAGAGTCTTTCGGCTTGCTATGCAGCACCTTTGGTTAATAAGAACCCCGCGTTGGGAATTCGACATTCTCTCCCGCTTGTTAAGAGCAACCCTCGGTTGGGCATTCCACACACTTCACGGCGTCTTTAGCCGGCTTCTTTGGTTAAACACCGTTGCTACCTTGGCCATGCCATGAGTATATCTGAAAGTCTTTTCTCTTCTTTACTCGGCCGAATGCAGGGGCAAGAGGTTGACGGATGAGATGACCAACTCTGGTAATCCCCAATACGAGAGGAGTCTCAAATAGGGGCAGTCTTGACCCAAAATCAACATCAATATGAGTTTTCATATGAGCTTTCATGATATACATCTCGCCAAAAGGGCTATTATGAAAATCAAATCAAAATTTCAATAAATTCAAAATTGTGAATTATGGCATGACAAGAGTGGCAAAGTCCCCGCAGGGAAAACCCTGGTCGTATGCATATCAAGGGTCTAAAAATTAAAGGCACAAAGCCCCGGCACAACAGACTACCTCTTTGAGGGGAAGCACCTTGGAAGGAATTCAAGTCTTGATATCTCCCATCCTGCGTAAAGCTTATCTCCAATTATTCTTCTCTTCTCCCTCCAAGACCGAATGTTTCTCAGGTATGGCCTTGGTAGGGGCACCGTTGATCAAAGGCGGTCGGTTATAGGACGCAACTTTCAATGCACGCCCAGCTTTGGGCAGTTTTAGCGAAAGGGGAAGGAACGAGGACCCCTAGCCAGTTGTTTAAGACACCCTTTGATGCTGCTTTAGCAATGTCTAACCAAAAAAAAAAAAAAATTGAATATTTCTTGTCCAAAATCCATAAAAATTTGAATATCTTTCTCAAAACTTCATAAAAATTTGCATATCTTTTCCTAAAACCCACAAAAATTTGCATATTGATAAAATTCATAAAAATTTGAATATCTTTTTCAAAACTCATAAAAAACCTGCATATTTCAAAATCCAAAAAAAAATTGAATTGTATTTGTCTGATGGTGTTTTGCAGGAACAGCTTTCCAAGGATCAAGAGCACGGGATGAGTCCTCTCTCCACTTATTGCTATCAATCTATTGATTCTTCCCGATATTCTCATGACGTGCCACCCTGGGTATTTTGATTTCCTCATATCTCCTGATCATCATTCATCTCCAAATCATTTAATTAACTCCTGCTGATTTCCTTGATCACTTTGCCAATGGGCATTATCATTCCCTGATCACTCTGCCGCTGGGCATTATCAGATCTTGATCATTCAACTCCAAACCTTGATTAGCCAAGTTGTCATCCTCATGACAAAACGACAAACAATGATGTTTTGCAATGCAATGCTATTCATGCTAAACATGCTTCGCTGTGATTCATGCTTGAATGCTATCTACACCAAGCTTTGAGTGCTTTGAGGTCTATATTGTAATTGCTTATTGATGCTTATTCATGCTATGCTTGCTACGCTTGAATGCCTTATTCATTGCTTGTTATCTTTTATATCTTGGCTGATGAATTTTTGAGCGCAGGATAAGAAGCTCTTGGTCCCGCCGGTAGGGCATCATCACTCAAAGTCCCACGGTGCTTGCAGCTCATTTCTCGGTTCCCTCCATACTTATTGCTCCACCATCTCTCCCTGTATGCATTTTTACTATATGTTACATATGCTACTAGATTATATCAAGGACCTTGTGGCTTTGGTAAATCTGGAATTTGAGTTCCCCTTCATCAAAAACAATGATAATTCCAGAGGAGTCTTAGTCACACGGATAGGCCGTTGAGCCGTCCGAGACTGGGGACGATGGTTCCCCTTTTACGAGTTGGTGCGTGGATAAACGGGCTTCGGCTTAGTATCAGCTCGCGAAATCGGTTTCTTGACCCAGTCTTGGCAGTTTAACAATATTATCCTTGATTATTCTATATTTTCATTTGATTTATTTCTTCCCTTTAAACCCAGCATGCATTCATGTAGGAATTTGAAATAATTGTTGAAAAATCATTCTGATAAGCTATTTTTGTGGGTCAAATTGATCTTGATCTTCAATGTGAGATATTCCATGCCGAATTGAGTCCTCAGTGCGTTTTGTCGCTATTTTGGGTCATTTTCTCGAAAACTCCCTGTTTGGATTTTTATCATCTTATTTTTCAAAACTTTCCCCTTTGATCCACCTTGGCTGCAGCACGTCCACATGGCTGGTAACCGCTCCCCAATGGTGAAATCTACAGGTTTGTGACCTGGGGTACTTCCACCGCGCTGGAAGTTGATCATTTTTTATCTCCTTCGTGCACCGCGTGCACATCTCCCCATTTTATCCAAACATTGTTGATTTCATTGAATTTCCCGAGATTGCTTCATCTCGAGCTTTTGATTTCATTCTCATCAAGTGATGTTGATTGCGTGTCTCATCACACCTTGGCATCTACTTTTCAGTTTGCTCTGCTCCCTTGCAAAGCAGACGCCAAGGCGGGGCAGCTGTAGACACGCCAAAATTGACGTTACTGTGAGTACATCTCATATTGCCTTGTAATATCCCAATTTGACCCTCAAATTAGTTCTATTTGAGTGGTTTTTCTCACTTTTTTTAGATTTCTCCCTTTTTTCATCCTTTTCCTATTTTTTCCTATTTTTCTGGATTTTTCTGGATTTTCTGGGCATTTTTTCTCTATTTTTTAGAAATAACGACTTGATCTGGGGCGTCTTTTAAATAACGACTTATACATGGGCGTTTCTTAAAAAATTGACGACTATACTGGCGGGCGTCCATTCTTTCAAATTTCCATTTTTCTGGATTTTTCTGGGAATTTTTCAGAATTTTTTGGAAATTAACGACTTAACCATGGGCGTTACTTTGAATTTGAAAAGAATAAAAAAAATCAAAAAATTGAATTCACGCCTTACACACGGTCGTCACTTTTTCAAATTGATTTTTTAATATTATTTTCCACTCTCTTCCAGAGGTGATTTGGTGGCCTTCCGGGTGTCAGAAAAATTCGCAAAAATAGTCGTTGGAATCAGGGCGACGAGATGCACCTCCACCTAAAAAATGGGAAAATAATATTGAGAAATGAAAAATGGCCCTATTTCGAAGTTTTTAATTAACGTCCTTTGTTAAGGCGTTTTTTAATTAACGCCTTTGACTCAGACGTGTTTCAATTTCATTTCTAAAAATGATCCAGGAATTAACGCCCTTGTGCAGGGCGTGTTTTTAAAAGACGCCCTTCGGAAGGTCGTCAATTCTTGAATTGACGCTCTGAGCCAGGTCGTGTTTCACTTTTGTGCTTCGAACGAACGCAGCCTTTCCCAGAGAGACTCCTGCTTCGTTTGGGCTCTTGCCCAGTCTAATCCTCTCCTATTTTGGGCTCTTGCCCGTTCTTATCTCTTCCTCCTTTGGACTCTTTCCTTCTTATCTTTTTCTACCTTATTAATAGAGGCTTTCGTCTCTGTTGATCGGTTGGATACTCCTCCCTCCGTTGTTTTCTTCGGTTCCACTCCTCCCTATTTTTTTTTCTTCTTCTGTCTTCCGTATTCTTCTTCTGTCTCCTTCTATTTTCTTCTTCTTCTTGTGTGTTTCTTTCTTCTTCTGTTTCTCTTCTTCTGCCGTCTTCTTCTTTTTCTTCTTTTGCTTCTTCTTCTTCTTCTTCTTCTATCTTTTTCTTCTTCTTCTTCTGTCTGTCCCTCTTCCTCTTTTTTCTTCTTTTCTTTTTACAGGAACCGAAGGAAGGCTGTGGCAAAGGAGGATTCTCTTCCGACGATCAACATCTTTCAAGCTTCCTCCCCATTGAGCATTCAAGCCAAGGAACCAATAAAAAGATTTTTTTTATCTTATCTCCCTTTTTTTTCCATTATAGTTCATAGTTCATGCATCATATTTCATTGTTATTGATTTTTCTCAACCATCATATTGAGATCTCCCCTTAGTGCACTCTTGCACTCTTTCCACTTGTTTTCTTATTTTTATGCATATCATCATTCATCTCCCCACACCCTCTTTGCATAGGGGTTTAAGGGCAACCACCCTTAAGGTGTGTTCTCACATATATTTACATGCTCATATCTTTTAAGGATTGATGCTACACACACCATGTTCTAATTCACATCTTTTATTGGTGTTTGTTATTTTTTGCAAGGGTAATCAAGAGAAAGAACTCTCTTCATCGGCCGGCCGATTAGAAGAGAAAGGAGCACTCACATCCCCGCACTTTCAAGGTATTCTTCGCGATCTCTCCCCTTCATTAATTGTTATATCTTTTGAGGCGTTCGCGTCTCTGGCGATCACAACCTCCTTTTAGCACCTCGTGCTATTTTATTGCTTTCATCATATCTATTGCTTTTTTTTATATTTAAGTGTGGATTTTTAAAAGAGATCTACAGCTGCGTAACCTACGCATAGTCCTTACCGCCGAAAAGATTGCGTACGTGTTAGACACGGTTCACTCTGAGCCAGCTCCTGATGCCGACGAGGGCGAGTTACTGGCTTATGCCAAGTGGTCTGAGGACTCATCCCTTGCCCAATGTTACATGTTGGCCTCTATGGCTCCCGAGCTACAGAGGTAATTTGAAAAGATTGATTGTAGAAGTATACTTCTCAATCTACGCCAGCTCTTCGGGGAGCAGGGTAGGATTGAGAGGTATGACATCTCAAAAAGGCTTTTCAGGACACGGATGTCTGAGGGTTCATCAGTGCAGGCCCATGTACTGAAAATGATGGAGTGGATTGAAAGACTCAATGCATTGGGGTTCAAGTTGGATCTTGAACTATGCATTGATCTTATACTCCAGTCATTGCCCGATTCCTTTTCTTCCTTCATCATGAACTTTAACATGAACAGGATTGAAGCAACTCTCCCAGAGCTGCTCAATATGGTAAAGAGTGCTGAAGGAACCATGCAGAAAGATAAACCATCTTCGTCTGTAATGGTTATTGGCCAGGCCAACAAGAAAAGGAAGGCCTCTCAAATATCCACCACGAGTAACAAAGGGAAGGGAAAGAAAAAGGCCACGGGTAAGCAACTCGCCAAAGTTGACAAAGGGAAGGGCAAGAAGAATGAAAAGGAAGACAAATATTTTCGATGCGGGGAAACTGGGCATTGGAAAAGGAATTGCAAGGCAATTCTAAATGAAGGTATTTTTGTCATAGACCTTAATTTGTCATATATGGAATCCACATCATGGGTATTGGATACTGGATGTGCATCTCATATCTGCAATTCTGTGCAGGTGCTGGCAAATAGAAGGCGATTGGGCAAAAAGGAGATTGAACTGAGGATGGGAAATGGAGCTTTGGTTTCTGCCAAAGCTGTCGGGACTGCACGCCTCAGTTTACCTTCAGGAGTCATTCTGGAGCTGAATGACTGTTATTATGTTCCTAATATTATTAAGAACATTATTTCAATCTCTGGCTTGTATAACATTGGATATACATTGACTTTTAATAGCACTGGGTGCTCTATAATGAATAATAGTTTGATTATAGCCGATGGTTCATTAGTCAATGGTCTTTATGTATTAGATACACGTTCTAATGTTATGCAAATTTCCAATACTGATGAAGTGAATTTTGCATATCTATGGCATTGCAGACTTGGTCATGTAGGAGAGAAAAGAGTCTCTCACACTCAAATGGGTATTTGAATTCGTTCGAATACAAGCCATTTGATACCTGTGAGTCGTGTCTCATGGGGAAAATGACCAAGGCTCCTTTTGGTGGACATGGTGAGAGGGCTGTTGACCTTCTCGAGCTCATACACTCGAATGTGTGTGGACCCATGTCCATAGAAGCAAAAGGAGGTTATCTCTATTTCATTTCTTTTATTGATGACTTCTCCAGATATGGCTATGTGTATTTAATGAGACATAAGTCGCAAGCCTTTGAGAAGTTTAAGGAATACAAGAATGAAGTAGAGAAACAGACTGGCAAAAGTATTAAGGCTCTTCGATCGGATCGAGGAGGTGAATACTTAAGCCATGAATTCACTTCTTATCTTAAAGACCATGGAATAGTTTCTCAGTGGACACCACCGTATACACCACAGCACAATGGTGTATCCGAGAGGAGAAACAGGACCTTGTTAGACATGGTCCGATCCATGATGTCTATGTCAGGACTACCCTTGTCTCTCTGGGGCTATGCGTTAGAGACTGCGGCTTATTTATTGAATAGGATATCAAGTAAATCAGTTCCTTCTATTCCATATGAGATATGGAAGGGCAGGAAACCAAATTTTAATCACATTAAAATTTGGGGGTGTCCTGCTCATGTAAAGAAGAACGAGAGTGATAAGCTTGAGTCAAGAACCGATAAGTGTAGGTTTGTGGGATATCCAAAGGAGACGTTTGGATATTATTTCTATCACCCTTCTGAGCAAAGGGTCTTAGTGGCCAAGAGAGCTGTATTTCTGGAAAGAGAATATCTACTTCAGAAAAATAGTGGGAGCTAGATAGAATTGGACGAGGTCCAAGAACCACAACCCATAGACACAAACTCATTAGATGAGACTGTATCGGTTGATCCTATTCAATGTGAAACACTGACACTACAGAGATCTGGTAGACTACCGAGAGAACCTGAGAGATATGTTGGACATGTCTCAGAGGGGTCCTCTAAGGTATGTATCGATGAGGATGATGATCCTCAGTCGTACCAGGAGGCGATCCGTAGTGTAGATTCCGAGAAATGGCAAGAGGCAATGGATTCAGAGATACAGTCCATGTACACCAACAAAGTTTGGAACTTAGTTGATGTACCTGAAGGGAAGGTCCCTATCGACTGCAAATGGATTTTCAAAAGGAAAATCGGTGCAGATGGACAGATTGACACATACAAGGCTAGACTAGTGGCGAAAGGATATCGTCAAAGGTAAGGCATTGACTATGACGAGACGTTTTCGCCGGTAGCCATGGTTAAGTCAATCAGAATCCTCCTTGCCATTGCTGCATACCTGGATTACGAGATCTGACAAATGGATGTGAAGACAGCTTTTCTTAATGGAAACCTGTCAGAAGAGGTGTACATGGTACAACCTGAGGGATTCACTTCCAAGCCACATCCTAATAAGGTATGTAAACTTCAAAGGTCCATTTATGGATTAAAGCAGGCATCTAGAAGCTGGAACTTAAGATTTGACGAGGCTGTCAAATCTTTCAACTTCATTCGGAATGAAGATGAACCCTGTGTTTACAAGAAGGTCAGTGGGAGCTCAGTGACCTTCTTGGTCTTTTATGTTGATGACATCTTACTCATTGGGAATGATGTAGGGATATTGACATCAACTAAGTCTTGGTTGTCCAAGACTTTCTCCATGAAGGATTTGGGAGAAGCATCCTATGTGCTGGGCATAAGGATCTATCGAGATAGATCTAAAAGGATGTTAGGATTATCCCAATCCAAGTACATAGACACTATCCTCAAAAGGTTTAGGATGGAAAATTCCAAGAGAGGTCTCATTCCCATGAGACATGGAATTTGCCTATCCAAGGGGATGAGTCCTAAAACTTCTGAGGAGGTGGCACACATGAATAAGGTACCCTATGCTTCGGCGATAGGGTCAATCATGTATGCAATGCTATGTACACGGCCTGATGTTGCCAATACTTTGAGCATTGTCAGTAGATATCAGGCAAATCCAGGCGAAGAGCACTGGAAGGCAGTAAAGGGCATCCTTAAGTACCTGCGAAGGGCTAAGGATCTTTTTCTGCTTTATGGAGAAGAGGACCTACAGCTTAGAGCTTACACAGATTCTAGTTTCCAGTCAGATCCAGATGACTGCAAATCCATGTCTAGATTTGTATTCATGTTGAATGGAGGGGCAGTCAGTTGGAGAAGCTCCAAACAAGATACGACTGCAGATTCGACGACGGAGGCGGAATATATTGCTGCAGTTGAAGCTGCTAAGGAAGCCGTCTGGATGAAGAAATTCATCTTGGAACTTGGCGTAGTTCCCGAGATATCAGCTCCCATCCCATTATTTTGTGATAATAATGGGGCCATCACCCAGGCGAAGGAACCGAGATCTCACCAAAGGTCAAAGCATATTCTCAGGCGCTTTCACCTTATTCGGGAGATTGTTGATCGTGGAGATGTGATGGTAGAGCGTATACCGTCAGAAGACAACATAGCAGATCCACTGACTAAGCCATTGACATAGACTGTATTTGAGCGTCATCGGGATAAGATGGGCCTCACAGTTGTGGGCAATTGGCTGTAGTTCAAGTGGGAGATTGTTAGTGTTGGTGTGGTACAGATCAATTTCGGGTCGGGTAGGCCCAATAGTTGTACGATCTTGTTCATTAATAAAGTGGTGTTTGAGCGTAAATATGCGATTGTGTTATTTTACGTTGTCCCTAGGATATGTGGTTGTAAAGTCAGCTCGAGATGGGATCTCGAACATGAGACTTACTTTACATGAACACATACCTTAAACTGTTCCTGGTTGGAGGGTAATCACTCGGGGACTTTGATTACCTATTAAACCAGTACACATGATGTGTCAGTGACCAGCCTCATGGTCATTGGTGCGGGACACCAACACATATGTGTAGGTGTATGTCCTTGGAGGATGTGCACTGAACTGATCCGCTATTGGATCTTCAGATGGTTGATTATACCTAATGTCAACTGAAGATCCAACGGTCACAGTAGCATCGTTGGTCCTTTGACTTGAGACATTGATCGGATCTTACACGAGTACTGGAATGGTTTAATTACTTAGCTAAGTGACTTTAACCATAAGTCATGAGTTGCCGAGTCATTAATCACTCCAGGATACGTGTGAAGATCATCAATGGTCAAGAGGGGATCGCTCACTGTCGGGTATATATCAGACAGTTAATGGGTCATGACATTGACTCTCCGTTAAATCCCTGGCCAGGGTCGTATGAGTTCGTTTAGAACGGACGTCATACACTTTAAGGAGGTCATAGTCAAATGACACGATCATGGGGTTTGACAGATACCGTACCCTCGATCGTACCAGACTCATAGAAGGAGCGAGGGATTATATCGATGCGGTAACTGTGGACTTACAGGTACCAGACATGTTGGTTTAAACCCGACGTCCTCTAGGATCACGCGGATTTGCTTGACCCAACGTGATCGAAGGTTCGGAATGAATTAAACTATTATTCGACTCTTGTAGAAGCGAATAATATGTTTAATTTACTTCTAATTAGGAATTAGAAGTTAATGGGCCTTAAACTAGAGTGACTGTGGGCCTAGAGGATCACACACATTGGATTCTTGGGTGACGGTTTATTATTATACAATTGTATGTATTAATTCTATTTAATTCCTTTTGGAAAGGAGTGTAAATGGAACTTAATACATATGTATAATATGAGATAGGACATATATACAGTTTCGGTCTTTTGGAGCCCTTTTCTAATAAGCCTAAACTCTATATATATGGCACCTACATGAGTTCATTCGAACTCTTAGCTTCTTCCTTTCCTTCCCTTAAGCTAACCAAGCATTAAGCTTAAGGGAGAGGTTAAGCCTCCCCCCTTTCTCCCCCTTGCTCTCTCTCTCTCCAGAAGGTGTTAGAGCCGGGGAAAGTTGTGCCGGGGAGGTACCGTCGCAGCGCAAGGGTCCGTGTGGATCTGCTCTAGAGGCCGTACAGCTGTGCGGCTCGGTTTCTCTGCATCGGACTTAGCAGACAGCGTCGTTCCGCGCAAGGTGAAACACGTAACCCGTAATTAGGGTATTAGAAACACCGATTAGAGCATAGATTAAGCTTTCCACAATATCGGGATCGGGCAAATTAAATTTTTGTTATCCGCTGCGTCGCCCGTAGGTGCTGTGCGAAAACTTACAGCCACCTAAGATAAAGACTGATAGTAAAATCCGAGCCGCGGTCAAAACACTGCGAGATCACTCCTCACTTTCTTCTACCGCTTCTCCTGTAATTGTTCAACGGGGTGAGTCTATGAATAGACCCAGTAAGAGACTAAGCATAGTCCCCGGTCAAAACATATATCAACATATTCAAAATGATTTACAGTAATATATTTCATAAGGTCATTCTATTATCATTTGACAAAGAAAGCATGTACATTAAAATTTATCATACCCGTGACAAAGTAATTAAGGATTCATCATTTATAAATATTAACTAATGATTCCAGTACTAGGCGGAGTAGTCTCACGCATAGTGAAAGGATCCAGACAGACGTAATCTGCCTTTTTCCAAATCACCATTCGATATACTGGAGATTCATCAGCAGTAAATATTTACCATGCAGTAACAGTAAAAATGTAACAACAGTAAATTCAATATCAGTTAAATGAGCAGTAACAATAGTTTCAGTGAACAGTAAAATAGTTCCAATATTGATTCAGTAAACAGTAATAGTCTTATAACTAACGACTCAGTGAACAGTAAAAGTTGTTCAATATCAATTCAGTAGGCAGTGACAGTCGTTCAATTTCAGTTCAGTAAACAGAAAACAGTGAATAAATAGTCAGACACAGTGCCCAAACCACCACTAGAAGGACAGTCAGTCGGTACGCGATCACCTAGGTAAATAGTGATGAGTCTTGGTTACTGCGCAGAACCGGGAGAAGTCCTCTCCACCTTAACCAGTGGCACGTGTCCACCTCCAGGATTTCAATCCCCGTTACTCTCGGGGCCAATACAGTGCGAACCTCCCCATAGGGGCATTTCTACAGTTTGGTTCCAGTCTCCCCCTATGGTGGCAGTGTCCATTTGGCATTACTAACGGTACGGTAAAAATATAAATATAACATATGTGAAATGGACACATGCCACTCAAAATTCATGCAGTGAATATTAATTTACCAATACTGAAATCATTTTTATTTTTCTGAAATTTCAAGTTATTCAATTATAATGACATATTTATATAGCAAAAATTACTAAATCTATTTACAGATATCAGAATACCTTGAAATTTCAGGGGATCAATATATTTACAGAAATGATCAAAACAGTAAATTTTCAGAATTTTTCAGGAAGTATTTAATATTTTTACAGAATTATCTATAGTCTATTTATACATCAAAAATTCATAATTCAGTTATCAAAACTCAGAATAGATTGAAATTTCAGGAATCTAATACATTTACAGTAAAGAACAGAACAACAAATTTTTATTTTCTTTCAGACAGCAATTATATTTTTTTCTGAAATTATTTATACTCTAAGATTTAACATAATTGACTAAATTTAGCTAATAAATTCATAAGATCATGAAACTTTTACAAGAATTTAAACTTGTCTGTAATACTTCATAGAAAAAGTTCCATAATTTTTCATACAGGAATAACAATTTTGACATAATTATTTGAATTATACAATACATGAAAAATTAACTAAATATATCTACATCACTTTAAAATTTACAATAATTTGTCAAACTATCATTCATAACAGAATTATTATTCTTAAAATTTGTCATTATTTTGCATGCTGTATTACTATTTTTCACACTATGTTACTATTTTTCATAATAAGTGAGAAAAAGATATCATGAATAATAAATCAATTAAATATATCCAAAATGATCAGGTAACTTCCAAAAATTTACAGAATGTTGTTTCAATCATAGATATCATATGTAGAAATTTTCATTTTTTTACATTCAGTATGTCAATTTTATAAATTTTTATATCAGTTTCTAAAATGTATAATAATTTATAATAATAACTTTTAATTAGATAAAATTATACAGAATACCTAAAATGACCAAACTATACTAAACCTTAATTTACAGATGTCACAACATCACTTCTGTGATTTTCTTTGATTTTTCACAGAATATTTATATTTATCTAAATTTTCTAATTAATTGTTTAAACATTGATAATTATACCAGTGGTGATTCTGTTATCATAATGAGATGAAATTTTCATCAATTAGTTCTAACAAGTATTTGAGTCTTCTGATAAAGTTGTAATATTTTTCATGAATTATTTATATTTTTATCAAAATTTTACACTTCTATTAAAATATCAAAAAGTCTCTAATATTTCTTGCATGTATCAATAATTGTTGCTATTATCAGAATTCATTATACTAAATATCAGGATCATACTGTAAAATTTTCAGACCTTTGTGAACACGATTTCTAATTTCTATAATTTCTATACAATTATTTATACATTTTATCATGTATGAAAATTCGTTAAAAATGAATATCATGATCCATAAAGTATGAAAATTTTTTTACAAGTGAAGCTCATAGTAAGATACCTTCGCACAATTTATTGTGATTTAATATACTCCTTTGGTATTTTTTTATAATTTAAACACATTTAGGAGAATACCAAAAAAAATCTATAAACGTGAAAATAAATTTAATTAGACATGAAAATTTGTGAAGAAAGTTTATATCATCAGGTATCATGATTCTGAAAGTTCTATCAATTTTTCATACACCATTGATAAATTTAACATATTAATCACTTAATTATCCCCTTAATCTCATACTTTAACTTAATGATTAAATGCTAATCCAACCTAAATAAAATTACAGATTAATAAACCACGATCTATGAAGTTAAACACATATATAGATGTTGATTACATATCATAAATCAATCTAAATATACTAATACATGCTAATCTAGGGGAATAAGTATTAATCCCTTACCTTAAAAATATTTAACCCTTTCCTTAATGACCTTCAAACCTTCTGGTTCAGCCCTTCACGTACCCAGCTTCTAAAGGATGCAAATGAAGCCCCTAGCCCATCTATTTATAGGGATTTGGGCTTAAACCATCCTAACCCTCCATTTAAATCAATGGTTAGGATTTAACCAATTATATTAATATTATTTACTTAACTTTTTGACATTCAAACTCCACCTAACATCCACCTAACTTCCTTTGACTAACCTGCATTCCCCCCCCCCTTTTTTTATATAATACATGTTTTTTTTTGACTTAAGGAAGGGAGCTTAATTAACTAACATGTTAAAAGATAAAAAAAAATTTAATTTTTTTTTTAAAAAAAAATATTCGGCCGCATTAGCGGCCGAAAGAGGGGGTGGCGGGGCGGCGCCCGGCCGCGCGCGTCGCGGGCGGCGCCGCCCGCTCGCGCCCGCCCGCCCGCGCCCGCCCGCGCCCGCCCGCGTGCCCGCGCATGCGGGCGGCCGCCTGGGGCCGCCCCCACTCCTTTTTTTTTAATTTTTTTAATTTTTTTTAATTTTTGACCTTCTTTTTTTTTTATTTATACATCCTTTCTTTCATTTTTTTTTGTTTTAAGCCCTTTCAATTTTTTTTCGAACTTAGTAACCTCTTATAATTTTGTTCATGACTAATTAAAACATAATAAATAAACATTCAAACATTTAGATGTATAAAATTTTTAAACAATTAAATAAACTATATAAAAAAATGTAGGGCATTATAATCTCATAGATTAAGACCCAAAAGAAGTCATCTCCAGAAAAGTCATCTTCATGCAATTCTTTCATACAGAAGTCATTAACTCAAGCTTTTAGAGCAAAGTACACATGACCAATCATTCATCCAATACATGAACAATATGGAACCAACTTTCATGAAGTCTTGTATGAATATTTCAAGTCCAAAAATATTATGAAGAAAATGCATGAAAATATCCAACCAAGACGTTGAAAGCTATTAGATGAAATGAATGAAATGTAGAAGAATCATTGCAATGAAATGAGAGAAGCAACCCCCTTTTTTCAATAAGATCTTCATTGACGCACTCCTTTGAGTTCCAAACATGAAGCATGAATTTTGATCCTGCAAATCAAAATATTCAAGACATGAGATCCTTAAATACAAATCATTCACATAACTTTAAACATGAACAGAGTTAACTCCCTTTAAGAAGAAAAGCTTCATTGATGGACTCCTTAAGATTCCAAGTATCAGCCATGAAGTTGTGTTCCTACAAACCAACATAAATATAACATTAGTTCCTTAAACACCGAGAGTTCACATGGCTTTCAAGAGTAACCATTGACTCCATCTTTCAACTCATAAAATCAAGATATACAACATGTTGCTCAATGAAACACGTACACACACAAACACAATCGTTTTGATATCATTGAAACCAAGCACGAATTATGGGATGCAACAATCTCTCCCTTTTTGATGATGACAAAATGATGTGTGTGATAATACAGATTTTGAAAACATGTGTTGAAAACATGTGCAAACATTGAGCATACACATTCTCCCCAAGACTCCCTAAGATAACAACATTCATACACCATTTAGTACACACCAATTATTCTCCCCCTTTTTATCATCTACAAAAAGACAAGGGAGCATATGACATAACATGAACAAGATAGAGGCTCAAATATATGATACCAAGTGTGTGATCAAGATAAAGGCACAAACATAGGTAATTTCAATTCTCGAAGAGAGAGAGCCTCAAAGATAGCATTTGTGGATCATGATACCATTTGTTGGTTGAACTCATTTTGGCATTTAAGCAACATGGAGTGTTCAGAATATGCATTTCAAAATGAATTGGGCCAATAGGTGAAAAGGATGGATTTGAGCAAGATGATATCATGAATGACCTATATGCATACTGAAAATGTCAAATATGTAAATATGCAAATTAGCACTTAATATGCACTATGTGAATGCTAATCATGCAAGTTATGAAATTATGCACATGATGATTTCTATCTTTCAAAAGTAAGGTTTATGATCAGAATTAGACTCAAGGGGAATGCATGAACATGCAAGCACACAAGCACAATCGTCATACACACATATAGTACATATAGTAACTCCCCCTATATGAGGCACGGGTTAACGAAAGAGCCTGTGATTCATATTCAAGAATGTAAGGCATGAAGCATAACTAAGAGATTTGTGCATACATAACTAGGAGTACTACATAAACCCTGAATGCAGGTAAATTCATAAGATACATACATCACAAAAATGCCCATGTGAAATGTGAGGCAATGACTAATGAGCTTCAAAACATATGGATTTTCAGATTTTCTAAAGAACACTAGAAGGTAATCTCCTCTCTACACTTTCACTTTAGATTCTCGAGTTTCGGTAGCTTCGCACAACCCCGATTTTGTTTCTTTTAATAGACTTCACCTTTCGACGCGAGTTTCCTCATATGTCTCAATGGGGATTCCCGGCTACTTGGATTCGTCACACATATGGATTTTTGTTTCTTCTTTTGACACGAGTTTCCTCCTTTGTTTCAGGGGGGATTCCCGGTTACTCGGATCCACGTTCCACTTATTGAATTTTTGTGGGGTAGGCAGCTTTTTCCTCACGATTACTCTTTAATGTCCATGTAGAGATTCAAGTTCCCTTTAGAGTGTTGGAAAGAATTTCTGAAATCCTTATCAAGTAAAGTCATTAAATTCATTCTGTGCAAGAGTGTGAGGGTAAATTTTTATTTTGCATGTATAAAATAAATTTGACAAGACACGGCTATGACTCCCCCTAAATGTATGTACGGTCGGAAACAAATCCTCCCCCTTAATATATGACATGTATCACATATGAATAAATCACTGCATTGTTATTTATCAAGGAGGTGAGGTCTTAGAATTTTTCAAGAAAGGTTTTATAAGATAAAATACATACATGCATGCAAGGATTTATGGAAGTATTCATGCAAGCATTCATGAGTCAAGATATGTGATTATCATGAAATATATGCATATGCTCTATATGCATGAATATGTAATATGCATCTTTTTGTCATTTTATATGCATAGTATATGAATGATATGCAAAGATGTCAATGCATTCTTTTTATGCAAGTTTTTAATTTTTTTTTTAATGACTTGAGCATATAAGAAAAGCATGAACCAGGTGAATGCATGAGATGGATTTTCAATGATTTTGGCACTGAATCATGAGCATTTTATTTCAGATTTCATCATGAAAAGCATGTCTCTTAGAACCCAAATGTTCAACCATGATCATTCAAAGATAATATTTCATGAGACATAAGCTTCAGTTTGAACATGATACGCCCTGCATGTGTGAATATGCAAATAACCGAGTTTCCAACAGATTTCACACAAAATTTAACAAATGAGCAAGATAAGTGTTTGAACAACTATTATCAAGAGTATATTTTTGAACATGTCAAACAACTTATCAATTTGGCGAATCAATCACATATGGTCAATGAGCTTTAAACTGAGCCATGGTCAACTTTCAATATCAATTGTTGCATTTGATCAAGCAATTCCACAGTTCAAAAATTTTGCCCTTTTGAAACAAGAAGGTTTTTCAAATTCAATTTGAAAATACATGCAAATCAAGGCAAACTGATTTCATTCAAAATTGATGCAACATATCAGCCACATAATTCAATTTCTGAATTTTGGTACTAGGCGGAGAACATAGGTCTGAAGACCACCATCACGCTTAGTGGAAGTATCCAGTTGAACGTAGTCCAACCTTCTCTAACCACCATTTGATATACCAAATATTCATCCATTAAAGACATGTATGGCTTGTAAAGAATTTTGAGCAAAACATGAGAATACACCAAGATCTCATTCCAAAACATCAAAATCATCAAGTTTGATAGTGAAGGAGCAAAGTTGGAGTTTTACCATATGAGTGTGCCTTGTTCCATTTTACTGGAACCCTTTGCATTCTTTATTTACCTCAAGGCACACTTGCATCAAAGCCAATTCATTCAGCGAATTTGGGCACCCAAGCCCTTTTGGGTCCCTTGATGTTAGTAGTATTGCCACCAACCACTTTCTTCTTTTTCGTTGCCACAATATCATCATTCTTCATGATCCTGCAATCCTCAATAACATGTCCATGGGTTCCACAATAAAAGCATTGAGGGATGGCATTTCTACCAAGGGATTTCCTTTTAAGAGAAAAGGAATGTTCAAAATCATTCCATCTTCTATTTTCAAAAGGTCTAGATTTAACAAAATTAGACCTAGCATGCATTCTAGAAGCATGGAAGTTTTCTGTTTTCAAAAATCAACATTCATTCATAAGATGTCCGTACTTCTCACAATGAAAGTAACAAGGAGATGTGGGTCTACGGAATGACTTTCCATTATTTACATGAGTGTTTATGAACAAGTTTCTCTTATGGGATGCAAACCTTTTAGCATGAGAAGCATGTTCATTTCTGAATTTTCTTTGAAGGTTAAACTTAGCATTCATGGCACGATAATCATCATTTTGTTTCACAAAGCAATCATCCATGACATGGCCATGTTTGTGACAATAAAAGCATGAGGCATTTTTCTTTTTGCATGCAAGTTTGTCATCCTCTTTCATGACAACACAATCATCCATCACATGACCAAACATGTCACAATAGAAGCATTCAACATTCAACTTTGATTTTTGAGATCTATTTGACATGGAAGGCTTTTTGTTAAGATTTTTCTTTTTATCAAAATCATTTTCAGAGATTTTCACTTGAGCAACAGGAGGAGGTGTTTTGGAGGTGCTAGGAATGTCGGAGACATGAACAAAAGAGGTTTTCATTTTTGATTCAAAAGATTTTTTGTTGACTGGAATGTAACCAAGACCCTCTTTTTGAAAGTTCACTTTAACACCTAGCAATGTGTCAAAGTTCTCCTTCCCTTTGACAAATCTAGACAAATCATCTTTTAATCTTTGCACTTCTTTTTCAAGAGCAGAAACATGCAATTCGGCACTCGTGATTTCATCTTCACATGCACAAACTTTCTCATTCAACAAGCAATTCACAGATTTGAAGCTTTCATTTTCATCATTGAGTTCTTTGTTTTCAACATTCATGGAATGTAGTTTTTCAGTCAATTTCTCAAGGACTTTCTCAGTTTCAACAAGTTTTGAAATCATAGCAAACATTTGTTCATTTTCAGATTTCAACAAAGCATTTTACTTTTCAAGTTTATCAGAGCTTTTCAACCTACTTTCAAGTAGAGAAATCTGAATTAGCATAGCACTATTATACTTTTTGAGCTCCTCATTTTCAATCATGATCCTCTTGTTGTCAATTTCATTGTCAAGCAATTTATCAAACATTTTATCATCATCAGAAAGAGATACTAGCTTGCTTTTAAGATATTTTTGTGTTTCTTCAAGTAATGAAATCTTAGACAACAAGTGTTTATTTTGATCAAGCAAATCATGGGAATCAGTATCAATTTCAAGAGTAGTATTAGATTTTCTAAACATCTCAAGCTCCTCATTCATACAAGACATCTCATCTGAAAATAATTCAACTTTGGGTTCTAGAAGTTCTTTTTCATATTCTAGGTTCTCAATCTTTAACTCCAAAGTTTTACAATTTTCACAGGAAGGATTATCATGCACATTCTCATTAATCTTCCTTTTCAAGTTTTTATTTTCAGATTTGAGTTTCTTGCATCTATCATACAGCGTAGCATATGCCATTTGCCATTCCTCATTAGAGAGTTCTTCATTTTCAGAGTTTACCTCATCAACATTTTCACCACGGCATTGATCAGCATCGTCGGCCATGAAGCCTTTTTGCCCTTCCATCTCTTGAGCTTTGATCAACTGATCCATAAGCTCCTTCGCCGTTCTACAAGAAGAAACAAATGGAAACATATGAGTATCAATGGCACTTTTCAATAAACTTAAGACAATGACATTTTCATGGTTCTTCAATTTATCTTGACTAGACCACTTGGTCTCATCTAAAGGTAATATGTGAGGACCATCGTAAATTAACTTCCAAAGATTAGGATTAATTGAATTGATCAGTCTACACATTTTACCTATCCACGAAGTAACATCAGAACCATTAAGAATAGGAAGGCAGTTCATCGACATGTGTTCAACAGAAAAATTCATGATTATAGAATGCACTAGGATCACTCTGTAGATCGTGAGATCTAGGGACTGCAGAGCCTCGCTCTGATACCAATTGTTGGGTCCCGTAGTGCAGGAACACGGATCTAGAGGGGGGGTGAATAGATCCTTATACTAAAAACTATGTCCAATTAAAATACACAGACAAGCGCACAGCAGAATTAACAACCTTGACGAGATTGAAGATTTCACTCAAACAAGATGATTAAATTCTCTCAATCTCACTGTTCACACACGATTAGGATAAACAAATCAAGCTATTAAACATAACAAGGCAAACCACAATGCAAACCATAGGACACTGAGATTTTTAAGGTGGTTCGGGACCACGATGGGCTCCCTACATCCACCCCTCACCAAACCCGGTGAGGCTTCACTCGGGGAAAAATCCCCAACACGGAGACGACGCTCCAAACACACACGGGGATGAATCCCCACACACACACGGGGACACGCCCCAACACACACAGATACGGAGATGAAGTCTCCCACACTATCTGATGATCGGATCACAAACACACACACGATCCAACGACCGAATCACAACACACTCACGATCCGACGACCGGATCACAACACACACACGCATACGCTGCAACAACCGCAACACAATAACACAAACACGATCGCACGTAGGCGATCAAACACGACCGTATACACAAACGGTCACACACACAAATATCTCTATTGTTCAGAAAATAAACACAGATATTCAAGCATGCTCAAACCCAAAATATAAATCATAGAACATATCACAAAGAACTGATAGAAGACATAGAAATGATCCCCCTTTGCTTTTCGCGGCCGGTTGATGATGTTCCTCGAACCACGAGTTGGAGGGAAGCAGGATGAAGATGTTTCTTGCGTTCTCTTGATCCTCTCTTCGATCCGCACCTTTTCTTCTTCTTCCACGATCTCCAGATCTTCACGAAAGTAGATGGTTTCTTCCTTGCAAGAGCTCTCCACGTTTTCCCCCTTTTCTTCACCTATACGAAAGAGCAAATGAGCATTAGAGTTAATCACATCCCAAATTCGTAACTCTTATATAAGTAACTCAAGGGGTGGGGAAAAGACTCATAAAACCCTCCTAATACATGTTAAAAACACCTTAATAACAATAGAAACTAATAGGGGGTAGTATGGTAATGTTTGAAAGGGTTTTCAAAGGGTTTTAAACACTTTCGGAAGTCCCATCCGGAAGGGGTCGACCCTTGGGGTCGACCCTCGGGCAACAGGTTGCTGGAAAACATAAAAAAGCACCCTGTGTTACAGGGGTCGACCCCTCCATGGGTCGACCCCAGGGGTCGACCCTTTCAGGCAGATTACATAAAAAATAGCACTGCGCGCTCCGGCGGCAGGAATTAATTCTCCTAGCTCCGAACTCCGATCGAAGCAAGACTAAAGACGTTGGAAAGAGGACTCCCAGAGCTACAACATAAAATTTTTAGAGGGGCGATCCAATGGTTGGATTGAAAATGGTGAAGACTGTAAGACAGTTTGAGTTTAGAAAACAACTAAAACCTCCATCAAACCAAAGGGAAATAATTGATTAAATGTTATCATAATCCCATGAAGATCAACAATGATTTTGCATCCTGAAAAACATGATAAACCAAGAGGTTAGTTGAGAATCAAAATATATGAGTTATGCATTAACACTATGAACATGTTCACAATGAAATATATCATTGAACCTATTCAAACATGCGTTTTGCTTCTCAAATCACTTAGCAAAAATATATTTGACCAAATGACAAGGTTTTGAAATGATAAGCATGAATCTATCATTCAATCAATTATAATAATATGGAAGCTCAACCATTCAATCACATTCTTGAATCATCCAAATCTTCAACATCAAAATGCTTCATCACACAATTGTTAACAAATATGCCAAATGCAAAGCATGCATAATATCATGGAACCACATTCATTCAAATGGCATTCTTGTTGATTAAGAGCTAACATTCATGAAGCATTATCCCAAGAGGAACATTGTCTTCACATGCATCTCACACATCAGTATATACCAATCATGCAAACATGCTTTCTCATGAATTCTCTTGAGTACAGGGCATGTGCATTCTTCCAAGCATGTTTCACAAATTCATGCACATATTGAAATCACAATAACTCTATGAATGATATGTCACTATCAGTTAATTAAAAATATGTGTTCAGTGAACACAATCTCATAGATTAAGACCCAAAAGAAGTCATCTCCAGAAAAGTCATCTTCATGCAATTCTTTCATACAGAAGTCATTAACTCAAGCTTTTATAGTAAAGTACACATGACCAATCATTCATCCAATACATGAGCAATATGGAAACAACTTTCATGAAGTCTTGTATGAATATTTCAAGTCCAAAAATATTATGAAGAAAATGCATGAAAATATCCAACCAAGACGTTGAAAGCTATTAGATGAAATGAATGAAATGTAGAAGAATCATTGCAATGCAATGAGAGAAGCAACCCCCTTTTTTCAATAAGATCTTCATTGACACACTCCTTTGAGTTCCAAACATGAAGCATGGATTTTGATCCTGCAAATCAAAATATTCAAGGTATGAGATCCTTAAATACAAATCATTCACATAACTTTAAACATGAACAGAGTTAACTCCCTTTAAGAAGAAGAGCTTCATTGATGGACTCCTTAAGATTCCAAGTATCATCCATGAAGTTGTGTTCCTACAAATCAACATAAATATAACATTAGTTCCTTAAACACCGAGAGTTCACATGGCTTTCAAGAGTAACCATTGACTCCATCTTTCAACTCATAAAATCAAGATATACAACATGTTGCTCAATGAAACACGTACACACACAAACACAATCGTTTTGATATCATTGAAACCAAGCACGAACTATGGGATGCAACAGGGAAGATGTGTCGTGGGTCCCTTACCCGCGTCATCCGCCGGCTGCAAATACATTTTGGCGGCAACTGATTATTTCTCCCGTTGGGTAGAGGTCGTCGCCCTAAGAGAGGTTACTAGAGAGATCGTGGCCAGATTTATCCACCGTAACATCATATTCCGATTTGGCACCCCCGACCGGATTGTCTCAGACAACGGCAGCCACTTCCGCAACTGTAAGGTATACCGGCTGGCGGAAAAGTATAAAATTGATTGGAGGACATCGACTCCTTACAATCCCCAGGCTAATGGGCTGGCCGAAGTCTTTAATAAAACACTCTGCACTCTCCTGGCCAAGATTGTTAGTTCTAACAAAAGGGACTGGGAAGAGAAAATGTATGAGGCGCTGTGGACATACCGAACCGTATACAAGACCCCAACGGGCTGCTCGCCTTTCTCTCTAGTATACGGCTCAGAGGTAATTATCCCCGTCGAATTGGAGGTACCCTCCCTCAGGGTCGCCATCCAGCACGGGCTTGTCCAGGAAGGGCAGACCAACGTCGAGCGAAGACTCGAAGAGCTCTCCAGTTTGGAAGGAAAGCGGCTTCAGGCCCAGCAGAACATTCAGGTCTACCAGGCCCGAATAGCGCGTGCCTTTGACAAGCTCGTCAAGGAACGCGAATTCAAGAGAGGCGACCTTGTCATGGTCAAGAGAAAAGACGTCATGGCCGCCAACCCTAAGGGCAAGCTGAACGAGAACTGGCTCGGGCCCTACGTAGTCCAAAAATTCTACGAAGGCGGAGCTTATGTAATTGTCAACCACCGCGGGGAAGCTCAATTCCCGCCTCTTAATGGAAGGCACTTGAGATTATACCATGCTCCAGCACCCCCGTTTAATCAATAATATTATCCTTCGCCCCATTTTAGGCGAATTTGCACGATTGGTGTCCGAATGACTTGATCGCTATTCATGTTTTCAAAAAACAAACAAACAAACAAGGAGAAAGAAAAAAAAAGAAAAAAAAAGAGAAAAAAAGTGAGAAAAAAAAGAGAAAGAAAGAGAAAGAAAAGAGAGAGAAAAAAAGAAACAAAAAAAAGAGAAGAAGAAGAGTAAAAAAAAAAAGAGGACAAGAGAAGAAGAAGAGAAAAAAAAAGAAAAAACAAACAAACAAACAAGGAAAGGAGGGGCAGTCCCCCATCCTGAATCATCCCCCCGCGTCGGCGGGGATATTAAGAGGAAAATGGACCACACCGGCCCTGCCGCTTTGTTAACACCTACAAATAGCCCTTTGGCTCGGACATCCCGTCCAGGTCATTGACTAAACAAACTCTTCTCTCCGTCCTCCCGGGGTGGTGAGTATCCCTTTGGCTCGGACATCCCGTCCAGGCCATTGACTAGACAAACTCTTCTTTTCGTCCTCTCCGGGACGGTGAGTATCCCTTTGACTTGGACCTCCCGTCCAGGTCATTGACTAAACAAACTCCTCTCTCCGTCCTCTCCGGGCAGTGAGTATCCCTTTGACTTGGACCTCCCGTCTAGGTCATTGACTAAACAAACTCCTCTCTCCGTCTCCTTCGGGCGGTAAATATCCCCCCTGATTTGGACCTCCCATCCGGATCATCGGTTAAGCAAATCTCCGTTCGCCCCCCCCTCCGGGCGACGAGAGGCCCGATCTCTCATCAAGTCCCCCGCCTGAAGCTAGTGTGCAGTCCCGACGCTAGGAAAGGCCGGTAGTCCACCCATTCGGCATGGTGGAGTGGTCCCCTAGTCCTTCCCCTGGGAGGGCGAGCACTCTCCCGTGCCTGACATGGGTCCCCGCCTGGTTCCCCGAGAGTGGACTGCCACAAAGACTCACACTCTGCCAACGTGTTCTGGCACTACAAAAGAGGGAGAGAGAAAAGGAGCGCCAAGGAAGAAGATAATAATATATATAGAGAGAAGAGTGAAGAAAAGAGACGCCCCAGGGCGGATGCTGTGCACACTAAAAAGACATGTGAAACAGTAGGTGTCCTATTCTATTCAATGAAGATTAAAACTACACGTGCTTCGGGGCATACCCCTAAGTTACATTTCAAAAGAGAGAAGAAAAGGAAAAGAAAGGAAGCGAAAGGAGCAGGGGAGATCGATGCTTAATCGATGCCTCGGAAGATGTCCTCAAGAGGGAGGATCCCAACACAAGGAAAAGCCATCATGTCTTCAAGCCGGCTCCACTGTCCCTCGAGGCGTCCCAGCTCAGTCACCACAGACGCCGTCTTGACCTTCGCCACCTCCAGCGCCTGGATCTCTCTAGTCATGGTCACCTCGGCCTCGACGAGGTCGGACTCAGCAGCGGCAAGGTAGCCTTTCAGCTTCTCAATCCGGCTCGTGAGGGCGTGAACATGGCGGTGGCCTTCATCTAGGGCCTTTGCGTGTTGCTCCTTGTTGCCCGTCCGTACCTCTAGGACTTGCACATACTCGTCCTTCTGGGCCCTGATGGCGGTGAGTTCCCCGGGAGCCTGCGTCTCGAGGAATTCGTGGCGTTTGACATACTTTAGCAGTAACAAAACCCGACGCGACCATTCCTCGAGTGGGCAGCCCAACATTTGCAATGCCCCGGTCAGCTGCGACACTATGCTCTGCACCTCTCGATATGACAAGGAAAGATCGGCGAAGAGCATCGTCCGTAGCGTCACCAGCATCTGTCGGACTGGCGCACCTGACGAAGTGTGGCTGACGGAAGGCATGGTCGGAGGAGCAAAATCTACAGAGCTGTCCACCTCCACCCATAAATTAGCGTCCACCATGGCCGAAGAGGATGGAAGGGCAAGAGTTAAGTCGCCTGGCCCTCGGAGTCCAACGGGAGACCCCCGGCCACCCGCCGCCAGGAGAGTGGACAAAGTCACCGCTGGGTCACTCGATGCCGCCATTATTCGGCAATCTCCTGCCTCCTCCTCCGCCCGGTCCGTCCCCGCCACCAGTTCGCTGGACGGGGACGCAAGCGCCGCTGCCTCAACCAAAGGAGGGGCTTCAAGCAAGGCCAGGCCCGAAGCCATCACCGATCGACCTCTCCCCTGCGCCTGGGACCCCTCTAGGTGCGCACAGAGCCCCGCGAATATCCTCTTCAGGAGCGGGTTCTCCACTTGAGCTGGGATCTTCGGAAAAGGCGGAAGAGGAACCACCAGCCGGGGTCTGCCTCCTGCTTGCACGAGCGCTGCGAGGCTCTCTGCCCTTGGGCCCAGGACCGAAGCTGGTCCCTCCACTGCTATCGGACCAATAATCGGCCTCCGTTTAGCGACGGCCTTCCGGACACGGGCAGACGTCTTCCCCGACGTCGGCATTATCTAACCATGTGGAATAGAGTTAGCCACCCGCCACCGGTGACGAGTCATGCGGGATCAAAAGGTGGGGAAGAGTCATAAGGCCCGCATACTTACCTCGGCCACCGGGACGATGCTGCCTTCGGGCGCGATCTCCCCCTCCTCCAAAGGCTCGCCCGCCGGCCCAGGAGCACTGGAAGTCTCTACGGCCGACTCCTGCTGAAGGGCCTCGAACAAAAGGGCTAGCTTGCCCAGGCCCGCATCGGCTCCCGCCGAGCGGTCGACCGGCGCGGCTGGAGCAGCTCCCTCCATAGCCTTCGGCTCAGTTGGTTCCTGCAAATCAAGGGATGGCATGAGGAAAGTCACTGGATGATCACGAGGGAGGTCCCGTGCGAACAAGCTCACACTTACAGCAGCCTCCTCTATTAGGCTCAGAGATCTAGCGAGTGAGGAAGCCTTAAAAATCGGCTTGGGAGGCCCAGACACCTCAGATACGCCCTCGCCAGAAGCCACTTCGTCGGAGGAATAATCATAGTCTACCTCTTCGCCCGACGAAGACTCGACCACCACGGGTTCTGCCCTTGCTGGCAGGGGGCCTCCGCTTCGAGGTCGATGATCGGCGCATCCTCCCGCGGGCTGGGTGAGGCTAGTACGCCAGGTTTCAACCTCTTCCTCACGTACATGTGCGTCGCGGGGAGATGTAGGCGGGGCCCTAATGGCCCGATAACTGCTGCATCAGCGCCTGCCACATAGAAGAAAAGGGTGGATCATGCTAGAGCCGATGAGGCCTTAAGGATGAAAGAAGTCAATTAACTGCATGAAGATAAATACCCTCGCCGGCCGCTACAGGAAAAGGCGGCTCACGGGCCCCCTTAACAGGCGACGGTGCCCCGGTAGCCACAGTCTCCCCCTCGCCCGAGATCAGTGCGGGCACCGGCTCCTCCATACCGACTGAGAAGAAGAAACACACATGTCAGGCGTGCATGAAAGCCTTACCCGCGGAAAGCAAATAAACCCCAAAGAATATCAGCGGTCAACAAGTCTCACAAGCAGGGCGGCTCGGTTCGGCCCGAGTGACTTCAAACTCCTCGAATGACAAAATGGGAGCCACCGGAGAGATAGCCGCCAAAGCCGGGGAGACCTCTACCCTCCTTCGCTTTGCCTCTGACCGCCCGGCCGCTTTGGCGGCAGCCAACGCTTTCTTAACGGGCGACCTCGCCCGGGATCTCTCCTTGACATGTAGAGGGGGAGTCGGAGTCGGCGCCGGCGCCTCCCCTGCTACAACCATGGCCTCTCCTACGCCGGGAGTGCGCGTGGGTGCTTGCCCTTCCACATCAGGGACGGGCGCAGGAGCCGGTTCCTCCACGTCAGGAAGGGGCGTGGGTGTAGGCTCTTCCATAGCAGCTGAGACAAAAAGGGGAAGAGACATTTAGGTGTCGAGGCCTTGCCTCAGAATGGAAATAGACCTTGAAAGGACACTGATGGCTGGAAGTCCTAACCGGCAGGCTGACTTGGTTCGGCCGGGCGACTTCAAACTCCTCGAAAGATGGAATTCGGGGCGCCGGAGGAGCAGTCGCCGAAGCCTTAACGGCCTCTATTTTTTGCCACTTCGCGTCCCGCTGCTTGGCCACCTTGGCAGCATCTACCACCTTCTTCACAGACGATTTGGCCTGGGATCTCTTCGCTGCCTTGGGCAAGGGGGTCGTGGTCAGGGTCGGTAATGCGGCATCAAAATAGGCCGGCTTCTGGACGAGCCGAAGAAAGTTTCGGTACGTCACCATTTACACGCTGTCGGGGTGGTCTATCAGAAACATATATATGATTAGCATCTGATACCCTGCAAAGGTCATAACGATGGTGGAGGAGAACAAAAGGAAGAGGGAAGATCACATACCATGGGGGCCAGTATACAGCCGAAGTGTTATCGGCCAGTAGCTCAGGGATGGCTCCTTGTCCCGACGCGCCGCCTCCCGGACTAGCCAGCACACGTCCTCGATCTTCTGGCAACGATCAGTGAGGGCAGCCAGGTCCGCATGCTTCTTCGACGAGAGGTGGCAGAAAAGATTGAAGTGGTCCATGCCCCACCCGTCGGTGTAATAATATGAGACCTGTAGGCGCTTGCCCAGGATGGCGGACGTCTGGTCCTCGATCTTCAGCCCGTTCACCCGGAGAAGGACATATAGCCATGTGGTGTCCTTGTAATTTTCAGGCTTCCTCTCCTCCCGCCTCATGAATGTGTGGTATGGGCAGATCGGGTCCCTCTCCGGACGCCAGCTCTTTGCGGGAGTCCCCTCCTCCTCTATGGGCAGCGGATAATTAATAAGCTCCAGGCGGTCGCTCTCGATCCGGTAGAGGTCCCTCAAAGTTTTCTTGAAGTCATCCTTGGCTACCGGGGGTAGCTCCACCTTTGGTGTCGGCCTCGCTTCCCGAGCCTCCCGGTGAGCGGCCAGATATGCCACTACCTCCTTCTCCTGCATGTTCTTGAGCCGGAGGAGATGCTCCGGGTCAATATCGAGTACTGGCACCGACTGCTTGCTCAAAAATTTTCTCTCTGCCCCGTCCGAGTAATCGGTCTTGTGCAATCGATAAAAGGCCGTCCGGGCATTCCACCACTTTATGTACTCTGGGGTCACCCAGGGAATACGGCCGGGGGCTGGCACCCTGAAAGCCGCGGAGTCCGCCCGGTGAAAGAAGTCCCACCAGCTTCGGGCATGCTCGGCGGTCGAACTTCCTCGGAGACTTCGTGAAGGCAGGCCGAAATGTGCATGATATACTGGGATATGCTGATCATATCCGAAATTGTGGCCGAACCGAAAGGGGTAGTAGGGTTCCAGTAGCAAATTGTCCCCCTTCCTGAACTCCAGCACGCTCGGGCGAATGGATAATGCCCGGTCCCTGAGCTCGGGTTCCAGCAATGGGCGGACCACGTTCTCCTGGCTGATTGGATGGACGTACTTCTCCACCTGATCATCCCTGCATTCCCTCTTATTATTCATAAGAGGGCTAGAATGTGCGGCCAATGTCCAGAAGTGGATGGTGCCGGCCGCATCCCGCAGAACCGTTGTCAGCTAGCCCCGAATATTATATAGCCGCTGGGAAATGGAGCCTGATTCCGCGTTGGCGAACTCCAACATCCTCGGCACTAGCCCCAGTCCTGAAGGACGCGCGGGGTGAATTCTGGAAACAACGAGCAGACCCAGGCATTGAAGAAATGCAGCGGGCACAAGTACCGAGCTTGCCTCAGGAATTGATGAGTGCTGAGGTCCCCCAGCGCCTTGTATATCAGGCAAAGAGTGGCCGGACACAAGGACAGCTTGATTCCCCATGCCAGTTGACAGGGCGGGTAGATGGCATCCGGTCAAATGACTGTCTCATCCCCGTATGGCATGGTAAATGAGCACAGCCAATATGTCAGGTACGCGGCGTAGTGTGTTAACGGGTCAACCCCCATCGGATTGGGGCCACTCCGGCGTCCTCTGGAAGGGATCTTCACATCAGTCTTGGGCTTGGCACGCTTCTTGCGAGCAACGGCAGTGCCGACGCATGGAAACTCCTCATACTGCTTCAGCCCATCATAAAAATATTGCAGCCACAGGGTCAGGCGCACCCTCTTCCGGTCCCCACGGGGAGGCTGCCTCCCGCCGTGCGCCAGCTGGTACAGTTCCCGGTATGCTTTCATGAGATACCGGTATGAATAGCCAAGGGAATAATAGCCATCCCCATTAGTTTCATCTTTGATCAAATCTGGGAGGCATACTTCTTCATAGGGCTCCCCGTCAATGGGCAAGCCGCTAAGCTGGCTGAGGCTCCACAAATCAAGTGAAGTCTCGCCTTCCGCCGTATAGAAAGTATTGTTCTCTGCACTGAATACTTCTATCATGTCACAGCAAAGACCCTTGGAGATGGGATAGCCGTAAAGAGAGGCGTAGACGCTGTGGTAGATGCCAGCCTGGACCAGCAATGGGGCGTATTTGAACAGCACGTACTCGGTGAATTCTACTGCCCCTTCCCTGAAGGTATGAGCATCCTGGAGCTTCAGCTCCCCGAACCAGCCTAGCGCCAACTCGTACTTGAATCAGACGGCCAGGCAATCCAGTGTGAAGGGCTCCTCCCTGTAGCCCCATTTCAAGGGAGCCAAGAACAAACCAAAGCTAGGCGGCTCGCCTTGCACCCGCCCCACGGACATGTCCCATTTTGCCGGAGTGAATTGGGGTGCTCGCACCAATCTGTCCTCGGCTGGTAGCACTCCTTCGATCCCCAGGACAGGCTTCCACTCCCGGGCCTCCCCCACCAAATACATCGGGATGCTCCTAGGGACACTGTTCAATAAACTATCACGAGCCTGCAGGATCACTCGCTCGACCTCCCGCATCGCTCGTAGCTCCCGCCTCTCCTAGGAGCGGAAGTACTTCCAAAATCGGATGAGATGCTTATCCTTCGGCAAGTCCTTCCGATATTCATCGGTCCGGTCGAAGGTGAAGCGATTCTCAACCCGAGAGAGCCTATTATAGTCCATTGTCTCAGCCTCAGAGCCCGAGGACTCAGCTAGTGCCGCCACTTCAGCTTGCTCCCGATCCAGCTCCTCCACATTGAGCCATGTGACGGCTGGCACCGGAGGCGGGGGAACAAGGCCGGTGGCGGCAGCGGGAGTAGAGGAACCGCTTGGGGCAGCCATTTATCTGCAAGGATACAACAAATAGAAGATCAGAACAAGCCACGGGCGAAAAGAAATGAAAACTGTAAAGGGGCTCTACTACAAGTAAAATGAATAAGACACTGCCAATTTCTGACGAAATTTCGGTAGAGTTTCCCCTAGGCCAGAGGAGTAAGGGAAAACATGGGTGCGCGTCCACAAGGAGTGACGGCCCCAACAAAGTCACGGTGGGCCCCGAGGGACAACACCGGAAGTCCTCCGTTTAAGGAAGTCCTCCTTTCTCCCCTTCACCGGCTCCCCGCCTGAAGCCCTCGCCGGCACGCCCCTGGAGCTGCCCTTCCCCGGCACGCTCTCTGCCTCCTTCACCGGCACGCCCCTGGCGTCTTCCCCGGCACGCCCTAAGCGGCCTTCGCCGGCACGCCCGGGCTGCTCTTCACCGGCACACCCTGCGTGGCCCTCGCCGATGCGCCTGAAAGGGTCCCAACCCGGCACACCCCGAGTGTTGCCCGGCACACTTGATGCCCACTCCACGGCACAACCTTGGCAATCCCTACTAAGTGCCACAAACCCAAGGACAGAAGATGAGTGGAAATGAAAATGAAATGATGGATGAAAATGATGGGGGATAAAGACTACAGGGGGGACTCTGCTACAATTGAGATGAATAAGACACTGCCAGTTTCTGACGAAATTTTGGCAGAGTTTCCCCCAGGCCAGAGGCGTAAGGAAAAACACGGGTGCGCATCCACAAGGAGTGACGGCCCCAACAAAGTCATGGTGGGCCCCGAAAGGCAACACCAGAAGTCCTCAGCTACACAGGCGTATGCCTCTCCCTCTCGCCGGTACACCCTGTGGCTGGCCTTCCCCGATACGCCCTTAGTTTCTTCCCCGGCACACCCTGAAGCTACCTTCGCCGGCACACCCCTTGGGTGTCTTCCCCGGCACGCCCCAGGCGGCCTTCCCCGGCACACCCGAGGCCACCCTTCGACGTCACACTACCCGCTATGGCGCTCCCCGGCACACCCGTGGTGAAGCCTCCCCGGCACACACGCCAGGGTCCTTCCCCGGCACACTTGGTGCCCCCCTCCGCCGGCACACCCTGCCACTCCGTCCCCCGGTACACTTGTGCCCTGTGCTGCACGGCACGCCCGAAGGCCCCTTCACCGACACGCTCCGACGCCCCCCCCTTGCACGGCGATGCCGGCGATGTCTGCCACCGTCCCCGCCACCCCAAGGGAAGAAGGAGGAGGAGGAAGGATAGAGGAAGGAGAAGAGAGGAAGAAGGAAGGAGAAGAGAGGAAGAAGGAAGGAGAGAGGGGAGCCTAGGGCTCCCCCCCCCCTAGAACGAAGAGTGGAAGAAGAAGGAGAGGAGAAAAGGAGAAGAAGAGGGGGAGAAAAGAAGAGAGGAAAAGGGGGAAGCCCCTCCACGGTGGTCTCCTCACCACGGTGATGGTGACGACGGTGACGACGATGGCCACGGCGGTGGCGCTCAGCGACGGAAAAGACGAAGAAGAGAAGAGGGGGGCGGACAGTTTGTCTACCACCGAAGAGAGAGAAGAGGGAGGGAAAGTTTGAAAGGGGGGTTCGAATGAACCGCCCCCACCCCTTTTATATGGCGAGCACAAAAAAGTGAGAAGAAAGAAAATAGAGAAAAGAAAACAAAAGAAAAGAAAAGAGGAAGGGGAAAGAAGAGAAAAAGAAAGGGAAAAGAAAAAAAAAGAGAAAACAAAAAAAGAGTATATGTATCTGAGGTGAAGAAAAATGAACAAAATAAATAAATAGACATAAATATATATATATGGGTAAATAATCCGCGATGGCAGGCGTCTGCGCAAGACCGATCTATCCGCACGCTCTTCTGTACCGATGGGCGTCCGCACCAGTGAAGATGGCTCTACCACCGGCGCAGCATCAGTCCCTTGCCAGCGAACTAGTCTTCCTCTGGCGTAAGGCTTCGTGCCCTAGCCACCTACTCTCACACAATATTGCCATTACGGACCTTACGTCCGAATCAGCAGAAAATCCCCTGTTACGTTGGCATTATCTTCTTGCCAACGAATGAACCCTGTCTTTCGGCGCAAGGCTTCGGGCCCTAGCCAACAAACACATATTATCCACTCGTCCAAAAAAAAGGGCAAAAAAGAGAAAGGGGCTTAAAATAGAGGTGCCCCGCCAGACTTGTCCCTACACGGGGGTGAGGGTAAAAATGGCAACAACCCAGCTGCGGCGAAAACCCGCAAAGGGCGCTGCAGGCAAAATTGGGTACCCCGCCACGTGAAAACCCGAGAGGGCGCATGGGCAAAAGCAAGAGGGGGCTAGTGCTGGAGAAAACCCGAAAGGGCGCCTGTGCCGATAATGTGGTTTAAAGAGAAAAAAAAGAGAAAAGAGAAAAAGAAAGAGACAAACATACTGCTTCAGTTCCCGGCACCCCGCCAGCACTGATGAAGAGACAAAGTGACCAACATACTGCTTCAGTTCCCGACACCCCGTCGGCACTGATGAAGAGACAAAGAGACCAACATACTGCTTCAGTTCCCGACACCCCGTCGTCACTGATGAAGAGACAAAGAGACCAACATACTGCTTCAGTTCCCGACACCCCGTCGGCACTGATGAAGACGCAAAGTGACCAACATACTGCTTCAGTTCCTGACACCCCGTCGACACTGATGAAGAGACAAAGAGACCAACATATTGCTTCAGTTCCCGACATCCCGTCGTTACTGATGAAGAGACAAAGAGACCAACATACTGCTTCAGTTCCTGGCACCCCGTCGGCACTGATGAAGAGACAAAGAGACCAACATACTACTTCAGTTCCCGACACCCCGTCGGTACTGATGAAGAGATGAAGAGACAAACATACTGCTTCAGTTCTTGACACCCCTGTAGACACGCCATTCTTGACGTCTCCTGAGAAAGTCTCATATTACTATACGACGCCCCGCGACGGCTTACGCATTTTGAATCGCTCGAGTGCTTCCTTTTCTTGAGTCTTTTTCCGTCCTTTTCGGCATCCGGAATCGTCTCGTTGCAGCATTCGGACGGCATCAACACCAATCGGACGCACCGGAAGGTTCCGAAACCAGGAAGAGTGTCTGTCGGGCGGTTGCCGACGCCTTTTCAGGGGATCCGGGGGGGTCTTCATGGAGGCGTCCAGTCTCCTGGACGCCTCCATGACTTTAATATATAGAAAAATACAAAAAACAAATAAAAATAATAATAATTAATGGAGGCGTCCAGGCTCCTGGACGCCTCCATAAAAATAAAATATAAAAAAATGCATAATACCAGTTTTGGTATAAAAACAAAATAAAAATAATAATAATTAATGGAGGCGTCCAGACCCCTGGACGCCTCCATAAAAACAAAATATAAAAAATAAAAAATGCCAGCTTTGGCATAAAAACAAAATAAAAATAAAAAAATATTTTCTTGGAGGCATCCAGGGCCCTAGACGCCTCCATCAACTCCCTCACGGGCGCCACCCACCGAACGACGGTTTGTCGTGTGTGAAAAAATCCAAATTGTGGAGAGGTCCAGGCAGCTGGACGCGCCTATTTCAAAACCACGAGGTGCCGCTCACAGAATCACGCGTTGTGCCAAACCGCGTGCGGCCGTCGGTGGGGTTCAGTGGACCTGTTTGAGGCGTCCGGGGCCGTGGACGCCTCCACAAAAATATTCTGAAAAAATAAATAAAAATAGAATAAAATATCTTTTTTGCCCTGATGGAGGTGTCCAGGGTCCTGGACGCCTCCACCCTCCGGAGCCCTATAAATAGAGGCCCACCCCCTCAGTTCTGGAGGAGCTTCTAAGAGATCCGATAGGCTGTCGGAGCCCAGAGGCTACCGGAGTCATTTCTAACCCGTGGGGTCTTTTGTAGGTGGAGGTTCTGCCGGCTTCTCGGGTGCCCACGCTCGCGAGAGAAGGTCGTCTTCATCCACCGCGCTTCCACGTCGTCCCTACGCTGCCGGAGCTCCGCCGGATTTCACCATCGGCACATCCAATAAGCCAATCATTTCCTTTTCTTCTTAGTTCTTTTGCATTCATCATCTCGCATCATCTATCCCCCTTCATAAGGGCGCCTCTTCTTATATACTTCTTGCATCCATCATCTCATTTTCCTCCTACTCGAGTCCGAGAGGGGTTTAAAAGACAACACCAACCAGGTGTGTGTCTTGCCATCATTTCGTTATTTTTATCGCAAGGATTTGAATACTACGCCTTCATCTTTCTAATCCACTCGTTACTTGTTTGTCATTGTTTTGCAAGGGTACCTAAGGAAAGCCCTCTCCGTCGGCCGGCCGAAGGGGGAGGAAGAAGCAACCCGCCATCTCCCGCTCTTGAGGTAGGCACGATCACTTTCTTTATTTTTGGGTCTTTTGGCCCCTGGCGATCACATCTTGTTTTCAAGGCCGCGGCGAGTCACTTCCCCAATGGCCGTTTAAATTCCCGTTCTTACATTCTCTTTATATTCTGTTATATTCTGCTCGTATTCTCGAGGCCACGGCGAGTCACTTCCCCAATGGCCGTTTAAATTCCCGTTCTTATATGTTATATTCTTATCTATTCATATTCTCGAGGCCGCGGCGAGTCACTTCCCCAATGGCCGTTTAAATTCCCATTCTTATATATTATATTCTTATCTATTCATGTTCTCGAGGCCGCAGTGAGTCACTTCCCCAATGGCCGTTTAAATTCCCGCTCTTTATATTCTCCTTATATTCTGTTATATTCTTATTCTGCTCATATTCTCGAGGCCGCGGCGAGTCACTTCCCCAATGGCCGTTTCAATTCTTGCTATTTAATTTCTGCACCATTCCCGTCCCCCCGAGGTCGCGGCGAGTCACTTCCCGCTATGGCCATTTAACCCCCATATCTTGCTATATTACATTTGTCCCGCTCGCCCCGCCGGAGCAATCTCCCGTGGTGGCCCCTTCTCTTTTCTCTTATTTCTGTGTTGCAGCAAACAAAAAGAGGAGCCCGCGCGCTCCGTGTCCTCTTCGCTCCCCGAACCGCGTGACGTCGCTCACAGATTGGTGATCACGGTGGGACTTCTACTGCTTCCTTTCGGCTACCCTTGCAAGTTCGGCACCATCCGTGCCTCTCCACCTTGGCGCCCGCGCGCGCCCCCGTTGTGCTCACGGCAGCACTGTCAGTTGTGATTGGTTGTTTGTTTATTATATGTCTGTTATTTCTGTTGTTTTCCCACTCCATATCTCTGTCAGCATTTCATTGCATGCATCCATCCCTCTTTTCTATCCTTTTTTCATTTTTTTGAGGATCACCCTTTCCTGGTGAAGGAAGGACTCTCCGTTTGAGAATTCCTCTCAACGGACTAGAATCTCCTCCACTGGGACCTCCGTAAGTCCCCGACATCGAAGAATCTCCTCTTCGTTCACTGGGCTGGTTGTACCATTGAAGTTCCCCGGAGTTAGTCATTTCATTCATGGTGAGATGAGAGACCCTAGCTGACACGGCGGTGAAACAAAAATAAATTAGGGTCCCTATTTTGTGTGAACTTTGGATCTCGCTAAAAACACAAAAAAAATAATCAAAATCAAAACATAAAAAAGGCGTAAAGGCATTCACTTGTTTGATAATCTCTGCTACCTACTTGCTAGTGTATGTTTTTGCGTTCTGGGAAAACTGTGAGCATGGCTCACGAGTCTTTTGAGGAGAACCACCCTAGTCGTGGTTTGTCAGCCGACCCGCGAGTCTATGCTATGGACTCGGGTCCTTCTCATGAGCCCTCGCATGAGGTGCAGGTTATTACCGGGGACACGTCCCCACCACAGGATATCTCTTCCTTACTGGGCGTCCTCGCCAACACGGAGCTTACCTCTGAACAGCTCCGGGCCTTCCAGGCCATTCTGAAGGGGAAATCTATTTCCCCCACGCCCCAGGAATCAACTCCGGCCATCGCACCTCTCCAAGAGTCCGTGCAGGCCATTCCATCTCCTTCATTGGCGCAAGCCATCCAGTCTCCCTCGCTTCAGGGACAAGCGAGTCAACAACCACCCTCATTCCAGTTCCCGTCACAATCTCAAACTCCCGTTGTTCCCCACACACCGCTTCAGCCAGGGCCAACTGTCGGCGGTCCGACAGCTCCCTCTCATTCCGGGTTCCCCCCTCAAGTCTCCGGGAGACAGTTTCTCCCCCAGTGGCAAGTGCCACCTTCACCTCCAGAGGAGCTCGCCCAATCGCTCCTCAATAGGTTCAATCGCATGGACGAGCAGTTTCAAAATCTGAGAAGGATGGTGGACGTGAAAGTCACCCCGGAGGTTGCTTTGCCAATCCTTCCCGTCATTCATCTTCCTCCCTCCGAAATGCCCACGTACCGCAGATACAATGGTACCGACAACCCCTTCATTCACCTCAAGGATTTCATGTATGAATCCTCCTATTGGCAAAACGATCAGAGGTCCCTGGCATACCTCTTTCGGAGATCATTGGATGGTCCCGCGCTAGAGTGGTTCTATTCTTTGGAGTCCCGCGAGGCCGAGAATTTTGAAATAGTCCAGAGAAGGTTCTTGCAGAAATATAGGGATAGGGTCGGTCCCTCACTCTCCATTACCGACCTAGTGGCCGAAAAGATGAAGCCCGACGAAGATTTTGTCCGCTATGCTGATAGATGGAGGTCTCTGGCGGAAAGAATAAGGGATACCCTCTCCGAGCCCGAACAAGTGAAGATGATTGTGTCTAATGCAACCCCATAGTTCAGACACGTCTTGGCCATGAATAAACTTACTACAATGGAGGAACTCTATGAAAGGGCCCGGTACATGCAAACCCAGTTAAAAGACTCCCCCATTATGAACATGTTTGAGTCGCCGAAGCCCAAAGTGGTCAGAAAAACAGGCGCTGGTGTCCCGGGCGGAGCCACATAAGGGGTCGTGACAAATGAGCAAGTGGGTGCGGTCAACAACGCCAACTATGCAGTCAACCCAAGGCCTCCACAAATGCCCCAACTTCCCCTCCAACCAGGTCTTTTCCCTCTTCGTCCTCCACCCCAAAATAATCCACCCCAGGATAAAATGCCCCATTATGTCAACCCCAGCAACAACAACCACAACCTCAGCAACAACAACCACCGCTTCAGTACAACCAAGTTCCACCCCCGGGGAACTATGGTCCCCAACAGCAACAAAGGAGGCCGCTCGGTCCCAAGAGAGCCTACTATCCACCATTGCCAGAAACCTTAGCAGACATTTTTAATGCCCTCATGGCATCAAACCAGCTCGCCCTACCCAGAGAAAGGCCCGTGTGGCCCCCAAATGTTGATACCTCCAAATACTGCGTCTACCACAGGCAGCCAGGACACACAGTAGATTACTGCTTCCATTTCAAAGATTACATCCACGATATGAATGATGAACATCAAATAGATTGAGATGAAATGAGACGATACGTCGTCGCTCTTAAGGCTAGGAGACCTCCTCATAGGCCACAGCAGCAGTTACAACAGCAGTAGCAGCAGCAACCACAACAACAACAATAGCCTCAGCAGGCCCCACAACAACAGCCTGACATGGGCATAATCCAGAATCCATTATCGGAGCACCAACAGCTCAATCATCAGGTTAACCCCATCTCCTCCTTCCCGGAAGTCGGGAGAGAGCAGGTGTGGCACCAGGAAAGTACCTCCATTCTTTCTACCGCCAATCCTATCATCACGCAACACCCTTGCCTTGCCCGGGTAGCACCTCTCTCTCATTAACCCGCGTCAGTATCACCTTCACCATTTCCACTACCATTACGCCCTCTCATCCGTACCCCGATCCCCTATCAACTGACACTCTCCACTACGTCTTCACACCCTCTCATCTTCTCCCACTCCCCCACTTTACCATCCACCTCTACCACATTTACCCCTACGCCTTCTAAACCCCTTATCATCCGTCAACCATACATAACCCCATCTTTCTCCACCGTATCACCACTAATGCCTTCAAAACCACTCATTACCCATCACCCACCTCAAAATCATTGCCCACTTCAAGCCCTACCCACTTCTACTTCGTCTCCACCTCCGCCTTCCAGACCCCTTATCCTTCATAATCCGCGCGATATCCCCTCTACCTCCACCATGCCTCCACCTAACAAACCCCTCATCAGAATCCCTACTCCCGTCATCACCCCTGCTTCATCAACCATTCCTCCACCGCTACCCCTCAAATCCCTGTTAAAACCCACTGCTACCCCCACAGAGGTACAAAAGCCACAGGCAATGGTGCTCCGGAGTGGAAGGATTTTCCACAGGGTTTTCCCCCACAACAGTCAGAATCCTGAGCGATCTCAGCCAGAGAAGGATGATGGAGAACAACCAGAAAGAGCTATCCCTGGAACACAGTATGATCTATTGAAACACTTGGACAAGACGCCTGCTCGGATCTCCATTCTGGAGCTACTTCAAAGATCCACATCCCACCAGGCGGCCTTGATGGAATATCTTCAAAAAGTCATGGTTAATGAGGACCTCCCCGTGGAGAAGATTTCGACCGTCCTGACCCCAACAGACACACAACCGGCCATCATGTTCCACAACTACGAGCTCACTCCCAAGGAAGCTCGGAAATATGCATTGTGCATTTCAATAAAAATTAATGGGATATCCATAAACCCGTGTCTTGTGGACACAGGCGCGTCCATAATGTGATCTCCATGAGCACTCTTCAGTTGTGTGGGGTCGACGAGGAACAAATAAGACCTTCCTCGATTACGGTCATGGCTTATGACAATAGCAAAAGGCCGCCACAGGGGATGATTATTCTGAAGGCAGAACTAGGCCCCATGTCAATTCCCACAGAATTCCATGTCCTCGACATGGACCCCACATTCAAGGCTATACTGGGTCACCCTTACATCGAAGCCATGGATGCTGTGCCTTCCACCAACCATCAGTGCCTGAAGTTTCCTTACAATGGGAGGATTATTAAAGTGGTCAGTACACCTATCCTTCACACAGTGGATGCTATCAACACCTCTCTGCCCTCTGTATGGCCATCTCATCGGCCCATATTGTCATTGCTGGATGTGCGTGATCTATCTCACGTTCCACTAGCACCAAAGGAGCCGGTCAGGACAACCGCAACATCATGTCTCCCTTTTCACTCCAAAGGTTGGGAGATTATGAGGAACATCGGCTATCAACAGGGTAAAGGTCTGGGCGCACAATTACAGGGTATGCTCAAACCGCCAAAGGAAATTAGGCCGAACCGTAGGTTTGGCCTAGGCTTCAAAGGACCGTTCAAGGCGGATTGGAAGCCCCTCACATGGACTCTATCAAACCACTTCAATAGAGGGCCCGTTGTTCAGATGGGAGATTACCCACGAGAAGCATATGGGGGATCACATGCTGTATATTTGGCTGAAAAATGTCCGAGGATCACCAAAAGAGGCAAGATCAAAGATCCGGAATGCGAGTGGAACAAATGGTTCGACATACGGGACATTCCCGTTGCACTGGAAAGGATGTTCTCATCTCCGCAGCTTGAAGGACCACCATTGATCTCCGGAATACCAGAGAATATTACCACTCTTGCCAAGGTTCCAAACTATCCTCGTCCTCGCCAGAAGGACCCTGTCATCGACGGATCTTCATCCGTCCTCAACATTGCCATCGATGGCTCATTAGCCGCCATCTTCTCCATCCACTCGTCTCAGCCTTTGCTGATATCTTCTTCCTGGGCCAGATAGTTGTCTGATGATCTTCCTAGGTCCCCTTCTTTGCTTACATACCTACGCGGGCTTCTTAACCCGCGCCAGGCTTTCAATCATGATATGCTCTACGAGCCTCCCAATCCTCTAGCCATAACCACTTTTCTCTCTCCTCCGATCTCTTTTCGCTATTTTGTCATAAAAAATGAAAACGAAAAAAAAAATATCAATTTTCAAACTCCCCAACAACACATCCTCGTTGAGGAAACCTCCTACATCTCCCACGGGTGCGTATCGCCCTACGGACCACCCGTCCAAGGTCCGATGAGCGACCTTTTCTACCCCTCCTCTGAGGGGTCTTCTCCTGTACATTCTACACCATCCCCTTCGTCTTCCTCTTCTTCTGTAAATATTGTCAGTCAATCTAGGAATGATGGGCCAAGGGTAGTACCTAGGAAGAAATCCAAGGGTAGGCAGATCCCTCGTCGATTCCTTCTGGATTTAGCCGCCAGGTGTCAGGCCCTTCTTGCCATCCCCCAGTTGTTAGAAAATCCCATCCAGCTACCGGAAATAGAATGTGTGGGCAACTGTGCATTTGATAAAGGGTATGGAGTCTACGAGATCACGGATGAAGAATGCCCCACTGAAGATGAGGGTGAAGAATATGAGGATGCGGCGGGCGCATACGCTAGTGGAATGAGGAGATTCGACGAGCCGTCAACCGCCGTAGAAGAATCCACCAAAGAAGTCAACTTGGGAACTGAGGAAGACCCTAGGATCATCCTCATAAGTGACAACCTACCACCCTATGAAGAAGAGGCATTAATTGAGGTTCTCAAGGAATATAAGGACACGTTTACATGGAGCTACGAGGATATGCCGGGTCTAGATTCAACCCTGGTCGAACACCGTTTAACCTTAAAACCAGGGTCCGTCTCGGTAAAACAAAGGTTAAGGCGTTTCCACCCTCAAATGGCTTTGAAAATGAAAGAAGAGGTCGATAAGCTCCACAAAGCCAGGTTCATTAGAGTCGTTCTTTATCCTCAATGGGTGGCGAACATTGTCCCGGTCATGAAAAAAGATGGGAAAGTCAGGATTTGTATCGACTTCCGGGACCTTAACCGCGCGTGTCCAAAAGATGATTTTCCCTTACCTCACATTGATGTGTTGATTGATAACACGGCAGGCTACGAAACCCTCTCATTCATGGATGGATTTTCAGGATACAATCAAATTCGTTTGGCAGAAGAGGATCAGGAAAAGACGTCATTCACTACCCCTAGGGGAACATATTATTACGTGGTCATGCCGTTTGGGTTAAAGAATGTTGGAGCTACTTACCAAAGAGCTATGATGGCCATATTTCATGACATGATGCACATATATCTGGAAGTGTATGTGGATGACTTATTGGTGAAATCAAGGACCAGGATGGAACATCCAGAAGTTTTGGCTAAAGTCTTGCAGAGGTCAAGGGAGTTCCAATTGAAAATGAACCCGAAGAAGTGTGTGTTTGGTGTGTCGTCGGGTAAATTGCTAGGTTTCATTGTGAGTAAAAGAGGGATCGAGATAGATCCCGACAAAGCCAAGGCTATCAGGGATATGCCGCCTCCCAAGAATTTGAGGGAAGTCCGAGGTTTAATTGGGAGGTTGCAGTTTATTCGTCGATTTATGTCCCAACATTCACAAAGGTGTAGACCTCTCTACGAGTTGACCAAGCCAGGAGTAGAATTCCACTGGAATTCTAAATGTCAGAAAGCTTTTGAAGGGTTCAAGGAATATCTGGCTAGTCCACCCGTTCTCATTCCACCTAAACCAGAAAAACCTCTGATCCTTTACGTCTCAGTCTTGGATGACTCCGTGGGAGCCGTCCTCGCACAAGCTGATGAAGAAGGCAAGGAACGGGCAACCTATTACTTGTCCAAATTTCTCAATCCCTGTGAGCAGAAGTACACCGTCATGGAGAAAACCTGTTCTGCCCTCGTTTGGTTAATGCAGAAATTGAAGCACTACTTCTTGGCTCATGAGGTCCATTTGATTGCTCGAATGAATCCTATCAAATTCCTTCTAGAGAAATCCGTCCTTACGGATAGGCTAGCACGCTGGAAAAATTTTCTCTCTCAGTTCGACATCACCTACATCCAGCAAAAGGTGATTAAAGGCTATGCCATAGATGAGCATCTCGCTCACCATCCTCTTCCCAAGTTCGATCCCGTCCAATCAGAGTTTCCAGATGAGGAACTAATGTCCGTCAACCAATCAGATGAGCCAATGTGGACGCTATATTTTGATGGAGCTCTGAATTCTCAAGGGAGAGGAATCGGCATCGCCCTCCTGTCGCCTGAAGACCTCACATTCCCATTGGCATACCAGCTCAAATTTCCAGTCACCAACAATATAGCCGAATATGAAGCCCTTCTAGCTAGCCTAGAACTCACCCATTCTTTTCGTATCACTGAGTTGCGAGTCGTAGGTGATAGTCAACTCATCCTTCGCCAGGTGCTCACTAAATATTACACTCGCGATCCCAAACTCAAGCCATACCAAGAACTCACTGCTGCCTTTGCCAAACTGTTCACAAAATTGATCTTTGTTCATGTCCCTCGTCATCAGAATATTCTCGCCGATGCCCTCGCCTCGTTGGCATCATCCATAAGGTTCCCTCTAGGAAGATGGTTTAAGTCCATTTCCATCTACAAACTTTGTTGGGTTCGGTGCAAGTATTCATAGGGGGGGTGAATGAATATGGCCTATAAAAACTTTCACCCAGTAAAGATTTCACTCAATTAAAATCTAATGCTCACTAAAAATGCTAGTTCGCAAACTGAACAACCTTGAAGGCTAATGGGCAGTTGCGGAACTGAAACAAACACATAGTGAGATCACTAGAGTGCTAACAAGACAAATTTAGCCAATCAGAAAACTAATTAACTCTTCTGCTCAACCAGAAACCAAACACATGGAGCGCCCCTATGCATTCATCTAGCGGAAGCAAACCATAAGCAATCAAACCACAATGCAAGAGGGGTTTTTAGGTGGTTCGGTCCTCCAGACCTACATCCACCCCACACTCAACCCGAGTGTGGATTCCGCTGACTCACAGCTTGAACAGCTGGGCATCACAGCTTGCCTTACAACCGCTGGGCAACACAGCTTGCCGTCCGAGGAATCCTCCTCGCCCCGCTGAGCAACACAGCTTGCTGTCCAGTGGACTCCTCCACTGCAAACCGCTGGGCAATACAGCTTAGCCGTCCAGAGGCAGCACCTCTGCAATCCGCTGACTAACAGCTTGACAAAGGAAGTTCAAAAGAAAACAAAAGATTGGAGTAAACAACTTCGGAAAGCTGTAAGCACTAAGCACAGAATAGGGCTCTTAAAGAGCTGACTGGAGTGGATCTGATCCAACTTCCAGCAAGAACAGATCTCCCTCGATCTCACTCTATTTCTTCACTCTCTCTCTTCTCAACTCCTTCACGTCTGCTTCTCTCCTCTCTTCTTTCTCTTCACACTCTGCTCGAGCTCTCTATCTCTCACTTTTTCTCTTCTGCTTCTTCTCTCTTTCTTTTCTTCTTCTTCTTCTGGATCGTGGAAGCTCTCTCTCCTTCTAATTCTTCTCTCAGCTTCTGCTCCCTAGCTTCGATCACGATCGGCCTCCATCTGAAGATGAAGGCTCCATTATATACCAGCAGCAGCAGCAGGGCGCGTGTGGCTTCCACAGTTCCCGCCCTAAGAATTCGGACCACGTGGCAGCATCAGCAGGCTGTCAGTACACGTGTCCTCATCTGGGCACTCTCCTTATCCTCGGATCACGTGCCCAGCACAGTACGCTCAACAACTGGAGTTAGATGGCGTCAACCCACTTGCTCCAAGGAGTTGACGCAGCCTTCAGAGATACTTTATCAGCAAAGCTCAAGTCTGCTGCGTTGACGCTTCCAACCCGCAGCGTTGACGCATCAGAGTAATCCAGTAAGCTTCTTTCTTGATTGATTGAACTACAGCGTCCACGCCACTTGATCAAGGCGTTGACGCATTGGTGTCCAATGATCAATGTCTTCAGTATATAGGCATGTTGCGTCGACACTGCTAGCCCACAGCGTTGATGCAGTGGTGTTCCATCAGCTAATACTTTAGCTTGTTTGCTTGCTGCGTGGATGCTACCAGGCCGTGGCGTTGACGCACTGCAGTATTCCAGTGAGCTATGGACTCTGCCTCATTAACTACTTCGTCGACGCTGCTGTAGCATGGAGTTGACGCAGCCAGGTGAAGCTCTGAAATCCTCTTCAACTGAAGCGTGGACGCATTGAACTCCCAGCGTCGACCCTGTTCTTCATTGGTGTCATCATCTGAAGACAGTGTGTAGACTTTATAACTGGTGCACGATGTACATACTTCATGATACTCGTCCAATGTATATACTTAGCTGAACAAGACACACAATGTATAGACTTGCAGCCATGAACAAATGCAATGTATAGACTCTTCAATCGACAGGCAGACAATGTATATACTTGCTCAACCTGAATCAATGTCTAGACTTCAGCTCAAGGCCAGTGTATAGACTTCAAGCTTCAGAAACGAATGTGCAGACTTCACTTAAGAAACATATGGAAAGACCCCAGTGTATAGACTTTGCCTTGAACGAAGGTCAGTGATGAGTGTATAGACTTTCACGATGTGTAGACTTGGATACATGAAAGCTACAGTGAAGGAATGTATACACTTGACCAAAGCAAGGGCAAATCGAGTGCACAGACTCTGAGGTTCAAAGCCAACGGCTGTGCAGACTTAGAATATTAAGACTGATGTACAGACTTCATGCGTTGACGCTTTACACTTGAGAATGCTCACAGCGTTGACGCAGCATGAGACGTAGATTGTACAGACTTAGCATATGAAGACTGATGCATGAACAGTAATGCTTAGACTTGCATGAGACGCTCGGATGTATAGACATGGAGACTTAGCCTATGCATAAGACGCTAAGTGAGACGGTCTAATGTATGGACTTAGTCTTCACAGTGAATGCAGGCAGTGTACGCGCTTGTGTCCACTTGAGACGCTGAAGGAGACGGACGATGTATAGACTTCAGCAACAATGCATGACTTGTATAGACTTGTGTTCTCAACGAAACACAAACACACATGAGGCTGTATAGACATGGAAACCAATGCACACGGCTGACAGACATGAAGTGAACCTGAATGAACATGATGTATAGACTTTGGACTCCAAGGGCAATGTATGGACTTTCATATGAAAGGCTGTATAGGCTTGAGCACAGAAGCTCTGTACATACTTGATCAAACAAGGTCCAGTGTATAGACTTGGTGGACTGACTCCAATGTACAGACTTGCACAAGCGAGCTACAGTGACAACGTTTAGAATTCACGCTGTACAGACTTTCCAAAGATGCAGACTCTGTATAGACTTCAACTCAACCATTCATAATGTAGTCTGATGTGTAGACTTTTGAAGGCGAATGCAGTGTACAGACTTTGCCAAGCAATGTACACACTTGTAGAGTTGACGCTATATGAAACATGGACAGTGTACAGACTTTACCCACTGTATGGACTTCATGCAATGCAAACGAATGTGTAGACTTCACTATGTAAATGGCTGTACAGACTTAGTCAAATGCATGAGACACTTACTGAGACGCTGGACTCTGTGACAGACCAGTGAGTTGACGCAATGATCCCATGCGTCAACGCATCATGCAATACGCATGTAAACTCATGAATACAATGCTGTATATCAGACACAGTCTTATGCAATCATATCAGCAGCCATATTCAAAACACAATATCATAATGCACTGACTGTGTTGCAATCATCAAAATAAATCAACATGCTATCATCAAAACGCAATAACATTTTCTTCATCAAAATACAATATCAAATGCACTCACTGTCTTGCTATCATCAAAACCAAATAGCATTGCTATCATAAAAGCAACATAGCACATGCTTGTGCCGAAGAGGCACAACATTCTCCCCCTTTTTGATGATGGCAACACAATGTACACAATGTGACAGTGAGTCACACACAAGATTTTCTCCCCCTTTGACATAATCAAAAAGAAAGTGAATGGTTTGAGAGACACAATGCAGCACACAAAGACACTTATGACAATGAAACATCACTCCCCCTATCAGCATGCAAGATTAACTACTCTCCCCTAGATGCAAAGAAACCATAACTCCCCCTGAAGCACAGGAATGGATTCAGGTTATCCAATAAATCAATCTGAATTCTGCCTTTACAAAGAATCTGAATTCTGGTGAAAAAAACCACATAATCAGAACTTATTGCAGAACAAGATGGAAGATTCCAACAGTGTGGAGAGTAAAGTGATTTGTGATAGAAGGGCAATAATAGACAACAATCATCACAAGACATCTCAATGAATAATCAGACTGAATCTGATTAGGCTATCTGGAAAATCTGATCATGAGGGATTTTAATGCATACATCACTTCAATAAGTCTTAAAAGATGTAGACTCTTCTATCATAAAGGGTTATGAAGTGGCAACTTAACCAATCTGATTTAATTTTGATGTATATCAAATTCGTCAAGTTAAACTCAATACTCATATCTGAATCCAAGTTTTAATAAAGGTGAACCAAATATTCAGATAACACCCAAAAACAATCATCTTTTATCTTACACATATGATCTCAATAGCACCTTTGAAAGAAACACAGATTAGTACATAAGTTAAACACTTTTCAAGAACATTAGTTGACAGATTTTTCAAGATAATTTCATTTGAAGCACATTATATTTTTCCTGAGCAATTTAAGTTGATCAACACCTTTTTACATGAGGCACAACAAGTCTTAGTTGAAGTGACCCAGTTACTCAGTGTGATAACTGTCATTGCCTCTCACTTTGAGAGCAGAGTTAGCAATATGAGTGTCTTTTTACATGAGAAGACACCTTTATCAGAGGCCAGACTCCCCAGCTACTCAACACAAATAAGCTATTGCTCCGTCAGATTTTGTTTCACTAATCTTTTATCAGAGATAACTATGGCACCTCATGACATGAGTTGCTTTATTTCATTGATAAAGAACTCAGTTTCTCAGAGACCGAGTCATTGCTCTGAATTCACAATTTCTTCATTTAGTCAACATTTTCAAATTAATGTTTAACAACAGTACACACTATATGCATCTTAGCCAAAGAAGCCCTGAATTCAAATTTTTAGATATCTGATGAGAGAGTCTAAGGTTTACATGAAACATGTGGTTAAAGTTTATTAAACCTTATCATTCAGATATTTTCAATTCATTTAATTACAAATCTGAGAATACATTAATCTTATATCAGTCTGATTCAGTGATAATTCTTAAACCTATATGATATAAATTTCTACAATGTTCTCAGACTGAATTGCATGACATGCAGCTTAAGTTCCTCAGATCAGAAAAATAAGTTTAGCTGACCAACAAATCAATAGTAGAACCAATTCAGTCACACCAGCTGAGAAGAGTGTGAAAGGTGAGTATAGGCTGGAATATAGACAGATAGTATCATGAAGGGAGTTGAAAGAAACTCTTCTTTAACAGCTCAACAAATAGAAGGCAGAATCCTTTTTCAAGAGAGAGAAATATGACATCAGATGAGAGTTGATCAATTTTTAGGCAAGAGGTGTTCAAGATGTGACAAACAAAACACCAATTCTAAGTGCTCCCCCTGTCTAGATGCAATTAAATTTCTTTTCAGGCTTTTCAACTCCACTACACTTCATATACAACATTAGTCAAACTCCCCCTGACAAAGTGCATGAAATACAATTAATGAACTACTCATGATTTTAGAATATGCTCAAGAAGAATAAATGCTTTGTTCAATCAGAGAGAGAATTTATCAAATGCATCATTTTCATTTCAAATTTTTCATCATATGATGCAAAGCAGCCCTATTATGCATTGAAAAACATGCAGTCTACGACAATGGGCAAATGACAGTCATGCAAATGATGTATGCAAGTACTAGACACATGCATTGACTGTATGCACTAACTGACCCGTTCAAGTTCAGTCCAAGTATGTAATCAAGCATGCAATGCATTGACACCAGACACATGCATTGACTCTAAAAATGATTGTGCAGAGCATCTATCAGCCTATTTATTCAGTGTAATAATCAGTGAGAGAAGAGCATCAGATATATGCAAGGTAAAACTCAGTAGCTGAGTCTGGAATGTAGACGGATCAGCTAGACATGAAGAGATCATCAACAATCAATCAAGCAAATCAATATGAACTCACAATTTTCATGCTCACAATTTCAGATAATGGAATTTAAGCATAGAGTTTTGGAACTGACCTGAATTGTGCTATCATGGGATTTTCATCCTTGAGTGCCTTGGTTAACCCCTTTTATTTCTCCCACCAAGGCACACCTGCAACATATCAATCAATATGATATTGCAGGGACCCAAGAGGTCTTGGGTCCTGAATTACCCCTATCAGGTGTTCTAAATAATTTCTTAGCAATATTGTCATCAAATTCCATCAGTTTACACTCAAACATTGAATGTCCAGTTTTTCCACAATAATAACATGAAGCCACAGAATTTTTGTTTTTATTCTTCATGTTAGCAGAAACATGATGCCCATGTGCATGCATATGAGTATGAAAATTATGTGTATGAGCATGAGTATTTCTTTTATTGACTTGAAAATTTTTCTTTCCATGCTCAGCCAGCCGACAGTTGGCAGCTTTGCGGCCTAGCTTACCACATTCAAAACATGCAAAGTTTTTCTTTTTATCTCTCAAGTTATTTCTAGCAGAATTATAGAAAGCAGGGAATTTGACAGATTTAGAGTTTAATTTATTTCCCTGAGCATGCCAACAATCTTTGACTGCATGCCCATGCTTATCACATTCAAAGCATTTAAGATGCTTTCTTCTTGATTCATTTTTACCCCAATGATTTCCTGACCAGCACTCATTAGCCTTATGCCCAGGCTTGTTGCAAGTGAAACAAATGATATGCTGATTGAATTTGAGTTTGTTTCTTTTGTACTCATGATGATTTGGGGTGTATTTGGCATGCATTCTGTCATCAGATTTCAAGGCATAGCACTCATTCATTAAATGACCATACCTACCACAATAATAGTATGAAGCATCAGATTTCCTAGGGGCATGGTTTCTATCAGATGAATTTACAGATGCATGTGAATGAGTACAAGAAGCATGAGCATTTTGCATTGACCCATCAGATTCAGCAGAGCTAACAAATTTCAGAGTATAACCAGAATTATTCTTTGCTCTTTTTGTTTGACTCTTTCTTGTCAATTTCTGATTATCCTCAACAGGTTTTGTTTATTTTTCAATTTTCTGAGCTTTAAACTGAAAGACAGATTTTGAAGGTGACTTTTGATTTTCATTTTATTTTGGGGATTGCCTTAAAGTACCAGCTACATCAGTGCTTTGAACAAAAGTTGTATATAGCTGGTTTTTAGTGATTTTCTTAACATCAGAACAGTAATTTGTTCCCCCTTCAGAGTTATCATCCTTCCTCTTCCCAACAGTTTTCATTTTTCCTTTAATCTTGGCAGACTCAATAGCTGAATTTTCCAGATTATGAATTTTATCTTCCAAGCTAGCAATGTGAAGTTCATAACTTGCTATTTCCTGTTCACTGCAATTAACACATTCACTTAGAACTTGGTTTGCAGTTTTATACTTCTCAATTTCTTGTTCTAGACTGTTCAAAATTTCTCAATTTCCATCATAGACAGCTTTTTCTTTTTCTATAGTGAGAAGTCTTTCAGACAAGCCAGTGTTCAACCACTTTAGTTTTTCAACTTTAGCTTTTAATTCAGTGTTTTCTTCCTTAAGATTTTTATCCTGAATTTCATTATTAGCACATCTCTCTCTTCCAGACATGTGCTCCAATTTTTCAATCAGTTCATCTTCTCTTTCTTTTGCTTTAATTTTCTCAGCGAGCAGATTTTTGTGATCATCTTTAAGTGAGGTAATTTGTTTATTTAGCCATTCATTCTCACTAAAGAGATCTTCATTACGTTCTCTTAAAGCTGAGCATGTTTTACAATTTGATTTAGCAGAAGAGGACTGTGAAACCTCATTGATTTCATTCATTCTGACCATAAGAGTTTTATTCTTCTTTTGAAGATCTTCATTCTCCAATTTCATTTTGTCCAATTCAGAATTAACTTCAGTGAGTTCCTGCATGCCTTTTAGATGCTCCTTTTTCTTATCATTCAACTGATTCTCTATTTCTGACATTTTATCCAACCATATTTGTTTTTCAAATTTTAGAGAATCATTTTGTTTCTTAAGATTCTGAACATCTAGCATGCAAGCATCATAAGACTTTTTCATATTTGGACAGTTTTCACATGAATCTTTCAGATTTATTCTATCACATTTATTTTTCAATTTTTTATTTTCAGATTTCAATTTCTTGGAAACTTCTAACAAGTTTTCATACATCTCTATCAATTCATCGAAAGAGTATCCTTCTGATTCAGAACTTACCTCGGATGAAGTTTCATCATCAGCATATCTATGATCAGCCATTAAGCACTTGTTGTGATTCCTGATTAGCTTCAGTTTATCCAAAATGTCTTTGGCAGACCTGCAAGATGAAATGCATTCAATTAGAGATCTGTCAATTGATTCTTTTAATAAAACTACAGCTCTATTATTGACAGAGTCTTTCAGCTTGTCCTTCTTGGTCCATTTAGATTTATGCTTCGACAGTTTGTATGGGCTGTGAGTCATTACCTTCCACAGTTTTGGATCAGTAGACTTTACATACCGATGGAGGTTTTCGAACCAAGAGTCAAAGTTATCACCTCTGAATATCGGAGGATTAGCCATCGAATCAGATAACAACCAAATTCAAAGCACAAAACACTAGACAATAAAACCAGATAAGCAAGACACGGTACTAACTCAGTGAAGCTAAATACAGAACACAAGAGGCACACTTATGAAATGCACCAGACAGAAATGCACTAAGACAGTAAATCAAGACGATTCCAAAAGACCCACTCTGAAATGCACTAAACCGTTAGCAGGATCCTCTGCAGATTGTTAGATCTGTTAAGTCAGAGACCGCTCTAATACCAATTGTTGGGTTCGGTGCAAGTATTCAGAGGGGGGGGGGGTGAATGAATATGGCCTATAAAAACTTTCACCCAGTAAAGATTTCGCTCAATTAAAATCTAATGCTCACTAAAAATGCTAGTTCACAAACTGAACAACCTTGAAGGCTAATGGGCAGTTGCGGAACTGAAACAAACACACAGTGAGATCACTAGAGTGCTAACAAGACAAATTTAGCCAATCAGAAAACTAATTAACTCTTCTGCTCAACCAGAAACCAAACACATGGAGCGCCCCTATGCATTCATCTAGCGGAAGCAAACAATAAGCAATCAAACCACAATGCAAGAGGGGTTTTTAGGTGGTTCTGTCCTCCAGACCTACATCCACCCCACACTCAACCCGAGTGTGGATTCCGCTGACTCACAGCTTGAACAGCTGGGCATCACAGCTTGCCTTACAACCGCTGGGCAACACAGCTTGCCGTCCGAGGAATCCTCCTCGCCCCGCTGAGCAACACAGCTTGCTGTCGAGTGGACTCCTCCACTGCAAACCGCTGGGCAATACAGCTTAGCCGTCCAGAGGCAGCACCTCTGCAATCCGCTGACTAACAGCTTGACAAAGGAAGTTCAAAAGAAAATAAAAGATTGGAGTAAACAGCATCGGAAAGCTGTAAGCACTAAGCACAGAATATGGCTCTTAAAGAGCTGACCAGAGTGGATCTGATCCAACTTCCAGCAAGAAGAGATCTCCCTTGATCTCACTCTATTTCTTCACTCTCTCTCTTCTCAACTCCTTCACGTCTGCTTCTCTCCTCTCTTCTTTCTCTTCACACTCTGCTCGAGCTCTTTATCTCTCACTTTTCTCTTCTGCTTCTTCTCTCTTTCTTTTCTTCTTCTTCTGCTGGATCGTGGAAGCTCTCTCTCCTTCTAATTCTTCTCTCAGCTTCTGCTCCCTGGCTTCGATCACGATCGGCCTCCATCTGAAGACGAAGGCTCCATTATATACCAGCAGCAGCAGCAGGGCGCGTGTGGCTTCCACAGTTCCCGCCCTAAGAATTCGGACCACGTGGCAGCATCAGCAGGCTGTCAGTACACGTGTCCTCATCTGGGCACTCTCCTTATCCTCGGATCACGTGCCCAGCACAGTACGCTTAGCAACTGGAGTTAGATGGCGTCAACCCACTTGCTCCAAGGAGTTGACGCAGCCTTCAGAGATACTTTATCAGCAAAGCTCAAGTCTGCTGCGTTGACGCTTCCAACCCGCAGCGTTGACGCATCAGAGTAATCCAGTAAGCTTCTTTCTTGATTGATTGAACTACAGCGTCCACGCCACTTGATCAAGGCGTTGACGCATGGGTGTCCAGTGATCAATGTCTTCAGTATATAGGCATGCTGCGTTGACGTTGCTAGCCCATAGCGTTGACGCAGTGGTGTTCCATCAGCTAATACTTTAGGTTGTTTGCTTGCTGCGTGGACGCTACCAGGCCGTGGCGTTGACGCACTACAGTATGCCAGTGAGCTATGGACTCTGCCTCATTAACTACTACGTCGACGCTGCTGTAGCATGGAGTTGACGCAGCCAGGTGAAGCTCTGAAATCCTCTTCAACTGAAGCGTGGACGCATTGAACTCCCAGCGTCGACCCTGTTCTTCATTGGTGTCATCATCTGAAGACAATGTGTAGACTTTAGAACTGGTGCACGATGTACATACTTCATGATACTCGTCCAATGTATATACTTAGCTGAACAAGACACACAATGTATAGACTTGCAGCCATGAACAAATGCAATGTATAGACTCTTCAATCGATAGGCAGACAATGTATATACTTGCTCAACCTGAATCAATGTCTAGACTTCAGCTCAAGGCCAGTGTATAGACTTCAAGCTTTAGAAACGAATGTACATACTTCACTTAAGAAACATATGGAAAGACCCCAGTGTATAGACTTTGCCTTGAACGAAGGTCAGTGATGAGTGTATAGACTTTCACGATGTGTAGACTTGGATACGTGAAAGCTACAGTGAAGGAATGTATACACTTGACCAAAGCAAGGGCAAATCGAGTGTACAGACTCTGAGGTTCAAAGCCAACGGCTGTGCAGACTTAGAATATTAAGACTGATGTACAGACTTCATGCGTTGACGCTGTACACTTGAGAATGCTCACAGCGTTGACGCAGCATGAGACGTACAGACTTAGCATATGAAGACTGATGCATGAACAGTAATGCTTAGACTTGCATGAGACGCTCGGATGTATAGACATGGAGACTTAGCCTATGCATAAGACGCTGTTGACACCTTGAAAATGAACAGGGGTGGAAGCATAACTGAAAGGAAGATCAGACCAACAGTGGAAGACCACTGATGAAGCTTGACAGTCGTTTACCCGGTTGAAGTCTCCGCCAGCCGAGCTGATGTCCGGTGCCATCGTCAATCAAACGGCAGCACTGATAAAGCAGCAGTCATTCGACTGATAAGACCTCCAAGCACACCCTGATGAGAAGCCGGAGCCGACAATTGAAGATTGCGAAGGCTTTTGCAAAGTCAGGACAAATGAAGAATCCTCTCCACAGATTATACACCCGGCCGAAGTCTTTTTCAGACTAAAGCTGATGTCCGGTCTTGTCACCGTTCGGATGACAATGCCGATGAAACATACCCGGTTTTGTCGTCATTCATACGGCAATACTGGTTAAACCCCAGTTCGTTCACTGATGGAACCTCGAGATGATCTCAACAAAGCTGTGTCACTACTAAAGGGGCCTCTTTCGGTTCTGATAAAAGTCAATACAAAATGACTAAGGGAAGCCAAGGCAAGTGTGAGGCCTAAAAGCACCAAATGGGCCGGCCGATTGGGCTTCTGAGAATGGCGCCGGGAACCTCAACGAAGGGCCGCTGGACGCGCCGGGAGCTGTGGCAAGCAAGCTGGCCACACCGACTGCCCTCCACCGAGAGCACAGAAGGATGAGACCTATATAAACATACCCCCTTTGAAAGAAAAGGGGATCGGAGGATCGGAAGCCAGACCATCGATCAAAAAAGAAAGAAAAGAGAAGAAGCCAGAGAGAGAGAGAGCCTCCTCCTCTGAAAAGAAAGAAAGAGAGAAGAGACCGATCAAGAGGGAAGAAGCTCCAGGTGGGCTTCCGGGGAGGGAGAGGAGTCAATGCTCCGCCCTCCCCCTTGTTTTCTTGTCTTCTGCTTCATGTAATCGTTTCAAGTCTCATCTTGATTCATATAATGTAGCCGAGACATCTCGGCATCTGTCTGTTCCCCTTTCCCTCACTCTCTCCCTGTAATCGGTTTGAGTATTGGAATGGTGTTTCATATGGGTTTTCTCACCATGTGTCTTCCGTGATGGGCATCGCCAAACGAATGGATATATATGTACGATGGGTTATAGTTTGAGCCTGATTTTTGCTTCTTCTGAAGCCCTATTGCCCTTCCCTGTGTTATCTGTAAACCAGTAGCATGACGATCCGATTTGCCTATTTCTTTTCTCTGCTTCGTAGCACCATTAGTGCTCACCTCGGAGCCCGGAACATACTATTCCTTGGCTGCTGGGATGAAGCCGTGCTGTGCAATGATCGAAGCTTGAGAAACTCCGGGGTTCCAAGCGTATGTGCTTCCTCTGTTGATGTCATCGAAGCCGCCTCTGGGGCCAGAGACAGCCATCTCTTGGTTCCCAGGGCGACGAATGACCATACCAAGCATGTCCCCAAGCTCTGCGTGACGATGGCGATGGACAGGGGCATTCAGACTTCGGCCTCCCAGATGCCTCTCGAATCCTAAAACTCCCTTGAATTTTAGGCCTAATCCAATTCAGAGTGGATGCCTTGAGCAGTTTAGAGTCCATAGAGTCCGTCAGTTCCTGCCAAAACCAACATGAAACCCAAAACAGAGTACCGTAAGCTCTGTTTCTTCTCCCGGCGCCCTCATAGCTCTCGGCCCCGCCAATAGTGAAACTGATGAACAGCCCTCGGTGCAAGCCTTCTTGCGCCGAGATCCCATCTTCGAGGCGCGCCGGGAGCCACGCATTCCACTTCTCACCATCGCGTCGGGGCCGACTTGTCTTCACGCCGGGAGGACCCCGTGCTGAGAGCCCCTTGGCCACCTTATTAGCTCACCGGGAAGCCCGCGTCGGGAACTCTTTGGCATCCTTGCCATTGACGCCGAGAGGCCTTCCTCTTGGCCAATCTGTAAACCTCAAGCCGTAAAACCCTTGCTACCATTGATAAACCCTGTAAATATCCTTGTGAGCTGCTCAACACAATCCGACCTTCTGTCAAGGGATGCCTTGGGTCATCACACGCATTTCGAGGACGACAACCACTGGGAGCAACTCCCCTTCTTCTACGCGGTTCCTCGAACCCGATCGGCTTTTATAAACCCTCAGACCAAGGAAGCTCTGCCACTGCATAAGCTTCTACGGTCTCAAAAGGGATATCAAGATATTGCTCCAAGCATACACAGGCGCCAGGGGTTCCATACCCCTCTATTTTTGGCTTTCACCCCGACATTCAGTGGGTGATCGTCTATCATTCCCTGGCAAAATGTTAAGTCCAGGGGAGATGCTGTCAAAATTCTCCCAGGATGCCAGAGATGACATGAAACCCATCCCCGGGACCTTATCTATCAGTGGTGACAGAGGCTCCTTATCCCCTATTGTTCCCCTCCCACTCTTCTTATGTTCCCGGCCTTCCTTGGGAATCCATACCAAAACAGGTCGAAGTCTAGTGAATTGAGCCATTTTGACTCCTCAGGGTCCGTTTGCTTCAACCTGATCATCATGAAACCCAAAATAGAGTACCGTAAACTCTGTTCTGGTCCCGACGCCCTCACAGCTCTCGGCTCAGCCTACAGTAAACCGGGTGAATAGCTCCCGGCGCCACTTCTTCAGGCGCCGAGAACCCCCAGGAACAGCTCCTCCCCCTTTCATCCCCGCGCGCCGGGAGCCCATACGCCTTGGCCTTCTTCCCTGCGCGCCGGGAGCCCTCTCTGCATCCTCCGCGCCGGGAAGCCTTCTGCCCTTCGCGCCGGGAACCTGGCACTTTGGCCGCGCCGGGAGGCCCCCTCCCCTTTGGCTTAGCTGCGCCGAGAACCCCCCTTCTAGCACTTCTTCCTCGCGCCGGGAAGCTTGCGCCGAAGAGCTCCCCTTTTGCTTTTCTTTGTCGCGCCGGGAACCCAAGCCCTCTCGTCTTGGCGCCGGGAACCCCCGGCCTTCTTGTTATTGGCGCCGGAAGCCCTGGCCCTCCCATTTTGGGTCGTGCCGAGAGCCTGTGCCCATTCAGAGTGTGCCGAGAGCCCAATCTACCGCCCAATGAATTCCAACACCCAAAACGAACCCACAAAGGGATATCTGTGGATCACCCGATATGTTCCGGGGATAAAACTGAAGGGGAGTCATAACCCCTACGTTCCACCTAACTCCAACGGATTTACGAATAACCCTTTTGCTCGGGGGGATTCTGCCACTGCATGAATTCCGCTAGCGTTCCAAAGGGAAAATCATACATTGCCCTATAGCCCATATGTATACGGGTTGGGAGGTTCGACCTCTCTATCTCTCGGCTTTCATCCCAGCATCCCGTGGGTGATAGCCTATTTCCCCCCTGGACGTAACCCAGATTAAGAGGAAAGGCTGTCGAAATACCGATCGAAGCTTTAAACCTATATCATGGTCATGGCTCTGCCGTTCCGTGGTGGACATCTTCTATCTCCTTGTTCCCACCAAGTATAACTGTTTTGAGCCGCCAATCACACGATCTAGTCTGTTTCTGTGGTTGATGTTATTATCTTACCCGCCTCCCTGGCCCTGGTAGGAAGTTTAAAATTAAGCATGTGAATATTTGTTTGCCTCTCGAGGCCTCCTACTTTAGCGTTTAATCAAGGGTTGTCCTTCCCTCGAAGGACGTAATTAACGTCATAACGTTCATGGTATGACGGACTTCAGGTCCCGACACGATCACTCACAATCGACTGACCATGTCAGATCGAGCGCACAATAAAATTGTCACTTCGGTGACTGGCACGCCAATAAATCAATAAATAAATAAATAAACTAATAAATAATAAACAAAAAAATAAACAAACGATAAAAAATTACGCGTCCACAAGTCTGGCACGCCCGGTGGGACCGAGTCTCCCTTCATCTTTACGCTAAAGTAGTAGGCCCGGCAGGCCCCCCTGAAACTTCTGATTCTGTGTACTTTCCTTATTTCCAGGAATCTACAATGACAGCTGGAATCATGTCCGTTTGCTTCGACAAACAACCGGTGGACATGCATGTCCAGGAGGGATACTTGGCGGTACCACTGGCGTTCGGCTCATTTCCCCCAGCTGTCGGGCTGCCCAACTGCTTGGGTGTCGTCTACACCGACCTTCTGAAGGTTGATAACAATGAGCAAGGCACTGCTGCGAGTGCCCCAATGAAGACCGCTGTCCAGAAGGACAGCTTGCCAGAGAAGACGGCCCCCACGGCCGTCGCCTGCTATGTCCACCACGTCCAGAAAAGGGACATGGTCCCCGCTGCTACTCAAAAGGGGAAGAGAACTAACCGGAGGAGCCGGTATGTTGCTGTTGAACGCCATCTTTCCAACTCCGGAAAGACAATGATGATCGGGGGTGTCCGAGCGAACCTGAACGGTTGCCCTAGGGCGGTCAAGCCGGATGTGATCGTCCCGCAAGTGCCCACTACCAACAGATTCCAAACTCTAGCCACCAGGCATGCCAACTGGGAGGCCGATGAGAGGAAGCCGCTGGCGCCCAAGCCAGCAAAATACAAACAGGTCTGGCGACCGAAGAAGATGCAGAGCTGGGCTCCAGCTCAAGATGAGGAGAAGGCTACCAATGATGCTGTTGCCCGCTTCAGGGCGGGAAGCCAAAGAAGAGAGGGAAAAGAAACAGGAAATGCTATTGCTGCTCACCCCAGAGCCTGGGGTAGGAGAGATGAAAGAAATGATAGGGAAAGAAAACTGACTGTTGCTCGCCCCATGATGAGGGGTAGGAGACTTGAGAAGAAAGAAGACCTTGCTGTCACCCACCCCAGGGCCGGGGGCAGAAGATGGCAGAGAAAGAACCATGATGTTGCTGCCAACTGCTGCCGGAATGACGATGCGGGAATGTGTGAACCAGCCATGGTTGCCGTCCCAAGAAGATCGAGGGCCTGTGCCAGACAGGCCGACATCTTCAGATATTCCAAGGCCGAGCATTTGAATGCTCAGATAACAAGACTGGCCTATCAGCAAAGAAGCCAGGAAAGACTGATGTTCCAACATGAGCCGCAAAGGCACAACTCTGAAGAGACAAAGCAAGTAGTCCAAGACTACTTCCACTACCTAGGGAGCTCTGCCCTAGGTCAACAAAGACTATCTCGTGCCTTGGGCACCAGGGATGATGAAGAAGAAGAAACCTTCCAAGAAATGATGATCGGAGCCTCCTCCTCCGATTCAAATGACTATGAAGAAGGCCTCAGGGCCAGATATAATGAAGAAGACCTGCACGGGGAAGAAGACAAAGAAAGAATATCGGTCTTTGACCGGCTCAGATATCCTAGCCAAATAAAAAGAAAGGTCTACGGGCGAAAAGGAAAGATGCAAATCTTCGCCTGCAACATGGCTGGACTGGCCAGGGGGCAAGATATACTACCAACTCAGCCAGATGAATTGCTCAGGCTGGCAACTAGACCTGGTCCTGTCACAAGAAGAGGCCAGGCCGCAAAGGATAAAATGAAAATTGATGATGAAGCCCGCAGGATTACCACTATGACAGTTAATGTGGTGACAGCGGAAGATGGAGATAACCCCTTCATTGATGATGCTGAAGGGACTTCTGAAGACATACAAATCCCATCAACTATGGACCCCATGATCCAGATGATGTTCAGAAGATACCAGCAGGAGATCAGCGCTCTCCGAAGACAGCTCAATGAGAGACATGAAGCTACATCAGTCTCAAAGCAAGCTGAACCTGCGGGGCAAACATCCAGCTCAGCAGAGACGGCTATCCCAGTTAACCCTCTCCTAGCTGATAAGGGCAAGACACCGAGCCAACCCGTTCCACAGCAAACAACGGCTCAGCCCTCTGTGTCTCAAACACAGCCTACCGCGCCCATCTTGCGCGCCACTGTGATGACAACTCCTCACAGCCAGCAACAAGCTCACTTCTTCCCAGAAGAGATAGATCCAGCTGTGGCCCACAAGCAGATGATTGAAAGAATTGTGGAAATGAAGCTGTCAGAAAAGACTGGTGGTGATGCGGGTACTTATGATGTGTACAGGGTACCCTATCCTCCCCAGTATGCTGCCAAGAAACTACCCCCAGGCGTCAGTAAGCCGCCGAAGTTTGAGAAATTTAATGGCCAAGGCTCCCCTAGGGAGCATATAGCCTACTACACTACAATCATGGGCGACCTAGCAGTCGATGAAGCTTATCTGCTCAAGTTCTTTGGCTCATCCCTCACTGGGTTGGCCTTTGAATGGTACTCAAGCTTGCCAGCTGGGTCAGTGGTTGATTGGCCTGATATGCAAAGAAAATTCCGCGACAGATTTCATGTCACGGAAAGGGAAATCACGATAGCAGAGCTGTATGCAACTAGGCAGAAACAAGATGAGACCGCACTGGACTACATCAAAAGATGGAGGAACTTAGCCATGAGATGCCGAAGGCCTCCTCATCAAGAAGATGCGGTGCAGATATGCAAGCAAAGCCTCAGGAGGGAGGTGCTAGAAAAAATGATCGGTACAGATGTCAGAACATTTGACCGACTGAACAATATAGTGGCAGAGGTCGAGACGTTCTTGTCCAAGCGTCCGACCGCCAATGTCCCCACCATGCCAAAGGGAAAATCCAATGAGCGACGGCCATCGCACTCTGAGGCCAACACCGTCGATTTTCGAACCTTCGAGCAACAGAAGGGGAAGAAAGGGGCAGATGAAGCTCCCCCGCTGGCAGATACAGCAGAAAGAAAAGATAAAGTCTCTCTGAGAGACAAGATGAGAAAAGCATATTCCTTCCCAAAGGATAAGACGGCCGCACTGTTCAACTGGGCATACAAGTTCAATAAGGTAACATTGCCTGAACCCAAAAGACCAGCAGATGCAGCAAAGAAGGATGATCCGCTGTTATGTCCATTTCACCGTGCGCTGGGGCACGCAATTGAAGATTGTTATGTCTTCAAAGATATCATGGAAGGAATGGTCAAGAAAGATGAGCTGCAGCTGGGAGATTACCAGGTAAAGCCGCCTCATCCGCATGAGCCTCCACCCTGGAGAATGGCTGCCAATATGATCTCAGTCTACCAACAGCTGCCCAAGGAGGCCGTTGAAGAATGCACCAAGCATACCTATGAAGCTTGCTTCCTCACCCCGCAGAAAGATCAGGAAGGATGGCAGATGATACCCATAAAAAGCAGAAAGAAGACTCCTGCAGCCAGTACCAGCGGAGCAGTTGTCCGAGGTGTTACACCAAGGCCTGAGCCGCCTCCGATAAAGTCAATATGGCATACAACTGAGACTGGACCAGTCATCCGGATCCCTACTCACAACCGGAGGAGATAAACTCCCCTCCCTACACATAAAGAAGTAAGCTCTGGAGCCAGGCGTCTGCAGCAATATATTAATGAGCTCGATGAGTACGAGCAGAAGAAGCCCAAGCATCTGCTGATGAAAGACTGTATACTCTGGGAACAGTTCGAAGAATCGAAAATCAAAGAACAGCCAGAGGCAGAACAAGAAAAAGCTGAAAATGAGCCCTTCTGGGGGCAGGAGCCAGCAAAGTCAAATTCCCAAAAGAAGAAGAAACGGCCCAAATCCAAGAAAGGAAAGAAGGTCACGACAGTACAATGTAACACTCTGTCAGTACTCTTCTCCTTGCCCGGGGAGGATGATGAGCCGGAAGCATCCAACACTCCGCTAGAAGCTAACCATGCCGAAGCCTCTACCTCGGCCCATGCAACACGTTCTGGGAGAAGATGGGGGCACCCACCACCAGCCAACCATAATATCATGTTCAGAGGGGAGCAACCCTATCAAATCCCGGAACCAGAGATACGAGGTGTCCAGGTTCCTCCCCCTGCCAGTCTGTACCAGGACAAAAAGAAGGCAGATGAAGCCCCTTCGTTCCTGGAGTTCTTGTCCAGCTTAGAAGACGAGCAACCATCTCATACTGCTCCAGATAAGAGCAATAAATGCCAGCAGATAGCGGCTGGAAAGCAGAAACAGCATGAAGAAGATGAAGAAGGTAATCCTCTAGCAAAACCAGGGGCAGTCGCTACAGAAGAGGCCTTCCGGGAGACCGATGAAGAAGATAAAATTGGGACTGGGCAGCCAAGGCCACAGGCACCACATGAACCTCCAAGACCCCGATGGGCAGAGGAGATGAGACTATCTAATGTCCGGGTGGGCAGTCGAGTCATGAAAATGCTGAAGAAGCTCCCTACCAGATTCTCCATCTGGGAAATTCTCTCTCTGAGTGAAGAAGCTCGCCAAGCAATTGTGGATGCCCTGCAGTCCCCGGCACAATGTGAAGCACTCTTGACAGAGGTGAATGCCGGGCCATCAGTCACATTCACAGAGGATGATATGCTAATCCCAAATTCCGGCCATAATAGACCGCTATATATGAGGGGTTCCCTGAACTGTCAGCCGATAAGCAGAATACTAATAGATCCAGGGGCTGCTGTGAATATTCTCCCATACCGCATCTATCAGAAATATTACTTTGATCTACAGCTCACCAAGGTCAGAGACATGAAACTTGCAGGATTCAACCAGAAATGTGAAACACCTCTCGGGGTGGCTGATTTCAATCTCACACTGGGCGACCTCACTACAGTGGTACGATTCTATGTAATCGACTCCAACACCACATATAAGGCCCTGCTGGGAAGACCGTGGCTGCACGAATATCAGATAGTGCCATCCACGCTACACCAATGCATAAAATATTGCCATGAAGGAAAAGAGGAAAGGGTATTTGCAGACCTACATCCCTTCGAAGTGTTCGAGTGCCATATGCTTGATGCATCCTATTACACCGAGGTGTCACAAAGGGATAAAGGAAAAGAAACTGTGGTCAGCCAAGAAAAGCCGACGACGAAAGCAAGAAATTGGTCTCCACCGCCGCCAAAGGGTTACATTAAAAAGCACGGGGTGTCTCACATCTCTTATGCTGGTAATTTTGCTCGGATCACTCCTCCTGGCATACACCCAGATGATACTGAAGAAAAGATGAAAGAAAAATACACACAGGTGGAAGTTCCTCAGGGTCTAGTCAAACCCATAGCCAGCACAGAATACCAGACAGTGCTACCCCTAAAGACTATGGAAATCCCTCGCTTCGGCGAACCCCCTATCATATTCTACACCGGGGAGGCAGTCGAAGAAGATGATCAAGATTGCATGGCCCCTGAAGAAGCTGCAAACCTGATGGTACCAATTACGGGCCTGGATTATACTACCCAACGGGTTTCACAAATGTTCTCCAAGATGCAAATGCCATCGATACAGCCTGCTGCTCAGAAGAAAGCATTCAAGGAGTTATGGGATCCGCCTCGAGATAGCAAGGAGCTGAGGAAGGTCACACAGCACCCGGGACTGGGTTATACCCTACAAGAATACTACGAAGCCGAGGTGGATGTCATCTCAGCCTTCTACCCAAATGAAGATTCCCCAGAAGTAGGGTATGATCAATACCCCTTTGAAGATGAAGAGATTATGTATCAATCCATAACAGACAATGAAGCCCAAGACAACCAGCCGGAGGCAAGGATGTCTGATGAGACCAAGAAGGGTTTGTGCTGGGAGAATCCGTCCTGCAAAGAGGATCTGTTCCAGGCCGAAGCACAATTTGACACCGGAACCCCGGATGAAGACCAAGTAGCCAGAGAGCTGCAAGAGTGCCTGGAGTTTGGGCGCATTCTAGAAGAGTTCTGAGCTCTACATAATGATGACCTCTCAGGGGAGCCCACATCAGAAGAGCCTCTAAGCACGGAAGACTCCACTTCGAAGTTTTCCGCTGAGCTAGTCACGTCCTCGGGGCAGACTGGACAGAATCCGGCCATATTGGCCTTATACGATGCACCAGCATCTGCTGATGATCAGTGTGATGAAGCAGAAAATCATGAGAATGAAGAAGATTATATCCCGGGAGGCTTTATTGATTTGCAAGAAGCCCCACCCGAAGTTGAGGACGGAGGCCAGGCCACCGTCGATGAGCTGATAGAAGTGAATCTGGGGTCAGCAGATGAGCCAAGGCCTACGTTCCTCAGTGCATTGCTGGAGCCAGCTGTCAAAGAACAGTATGTTCAGTTTCTGAAAGAATTCCGAGACTGCTTCGCGTGGACATATGATGAGATGCCGGGACTGAGTTCTGATGTGGCACAGCACCGATTGGCGATAAACCCAGAGGCAAGCCCTGTGAAGCAACCTGCCAGGAGAATGCGTCCCGAACTGATAAATCAGATCAACAAAGAAGTCGACAAGCTGATCGATGTGGGATTTGTTGAAGAAAACCAATATACTACATGGCTGGCCAATATAGTGCCCGTGAAGAAGAAAAATGGGCAGATCAGAATATGTGTAGATTTCAGGGACCTGAATAAGGCTTGCCCGAAAGATGATTGCCCAGTGCCAATCACTGAAGTAATGATCGATGCAACCACTGGCCATGAAGCCCTGTCATTCATGGATGGGTCGTCCGGATACAACCAGATCTGGATTGCTGAAGAAGACAGAGTGCATACTGCATTCCGCACCCCGAAGGGGATATTTCACTACAAAAGGATGCCGTTCGGCCTCAAGAATGCCGGCGCTACTTATCAAAGAGCTATGACAAAGATCTTTGATGATTTACTCTTCAAGAAAGTGGAGTGCTACATCGATGACCTGGTGGTGAAAACCAGCAGAAGAGAAGATCATCTGCAAGATCTGAGGATAGTGTTCCAGAGGCTGCGCAGATATGAACTCAAGATGAATCCTATGAAATGTGCCTTCGGCGTGTCCAGTGGAAAATTCCTTGGGTTCGTTGTCCGTCATAGGGGCATTGAGATCGACCCATCCAAGATTAAAGCTATCCAGGAGCTCCCTCCACCAAGGAATCTCCACGAGCTGAGATCTCTACAAGGGCGTTTGGCCTACATCCGACGATTCATATCAAATCTGTCGGGGAGATGCCACCCTTTTCACAAACTCATGATGAAAGATGTACCGTTCCTCTGGGACGAGGGCTGTCAAGAAGCTTTTGAGAAGCTGAAAGAATATCTCAAGACCCCTCCAGTACTGGGGGCACCTATTAAGGGCAAGCCCCTGATACTATACATTGCAGCCACACACTGTTCCCTGGGGGCAATGCTAGCATAGATAAATGAAGAAGGCAAAGAGCAGGCTCTATACTACCTGAGTCGGAGGCTGATTAGAACTGAAGAAAGCTACACCTATATAGAAAAGACATGCTTGGCACTAGTCTTTGCCGTTAAAAAGCTCCGGCACTATATGCTGTCACACGAAATCAGATTGATATCTGCAGCAGATCCGCTCAAATACATATTGACTCAGCCAGTACTGAAAGGCCGGTTGGGAAAACGGGCAGTAATTCTGATGGAATTCGATATCACATATATACCCCAGAGGGCAATAAAAGGACAGGCCGTGGCCGATTTCTTCGCAGAGCATCCTGTGCCAGAGAATGATATGTTGGGGACTGAGTTACCCGATGATGAGACACTAGAAGCCTGCCAGGCTCAGTCAACTATGTGGCAGCTATTCTTTGATGGAGCATCTAGAACAGAGACGGACTCCGATGGAAAGACCAGAATACGGGCCGGAGCCGGTATTGTGCTAAGATCGCCAGAGGGGGAGGTTGTGCATACTTCCTGTTCTATAAACAAGCCCTGCACTAATAATGAAGCTGAGTATGAAGCTCTGATAATCGGGTTGCACATCAGCCTCAACATGGGCATCCAGATGCTTCAGGTATTCGGGGATTCAATGTTGATAATAAAGCAAATCCAAGGTGAGTTCGAAGTGCGAAAGCCGGAGTTGAACCCCTACCACCAAAAAGCTGTGCGCCTCATGGCGAAATTCTATCATATTGAGCTCAAGCATGTGGGCCGTGCACATAATGCCCAGGCTGATGCATTGGCAAAGCTAGCCAGCTCAATAGCAGTCCCACCGGATGAGACACTGAACATTGTTGTTATAAATCGGCGGCAAGTCCCCAGCATGCTAGAAGGCTGCCCCGAAGAAAATGAAGTCGCCACGATCAGTACAGAACAGGCATCTGATTGGAGACAGCACCTGCTACAATGGTTTTTACACCAACAGCTGCCACAGAAAAGAGAAGAAAAGATGAAACTTCTAAGGATCAAAGATTCTTATGAATTCAGAAATGGAACTCTGTTCCGAATAATGGCAGATGCACGCAAGAAGATTTTGCTCCGCTGCCTGTCCACTGAGGAAGCTTGGCAAGCAATGAAAGAAATACATGCTGGGACGGCAGGTGCTCACCAAGCTGGCCCTAAGATGAAGATAGAAATCAAGAAGCTGGGCTACTATTGGCCCACTATGTTTGAAGATTGCTGCAAGTTTGCGAAGTCATGTCAGAAATGTCAGGAGCATGCTGTTGTGCCTAGAAGGCCACCTGCCGTTCTGCACCCTACAGTCCCTAGCTGGCCGTTTGCACAATGGGGAACCGATGTAGTCGGCCCACTACCGACCTCCTCAGCCGGACATAAGTACATACTGGCAATAACAGATTACTTCTCTCGATGGGCGGAAGCTATAGCATTACGAGAAGTGACTGGTGAGCTGGTTGCCAGATTCATCAAACAGAACATTATCTTCCGGTTTGGGATCCCCAGCCGAATAATATCTGATAATGGAAGTCATTTCAGAAATCAAAAGATCTATCGGCTCGCCGAGAAGTATAAGATCGAGTGGAGGACTTCCACTCCTTACAATCCACAGGCAAATGGATTGGCAGAAGCCTTCAACAAAACGTTATGCACCTTGTTGGCTAAAGTCGTCAGTTCTAATAAGAAGGACTGGGAAGAAAAGATGTATGAAGCTCTATGGGCATACCTGTCTTCAAGACACCTACAGGGTGCTCGCCATACTCACTGGTATACGGCTCAGAGGCAGTAGTTCCACTGGAGCTGGAAGTCCCGTCACTCAGGGTGGCAGTCCAATATGACCTGGCCCGTGGCGAACAAACCAATGCAGAAAGAAGATTACAAGAATTGGCTGAATTGGAAGGGAAGCGCCTCCAAGCTCAGAAGAATATCCAGATGTACCAGGCCTGCATGGCCACTGCATTCAACAAACTCGTGAAAGGACGAGAATTTAAGAAAGGTGACCTCGTCATGGTCAAGAAAAGAGAAGTTATGGTGTCCAACCCAAAAGGGAAGTTGAATCCTAATTGGGAAGGTCCTTATGTGATATATAGGGTCTACGAAGGAGGGGCCTACATGGTTGTTAATTACCGAGGGGAAATCCAATTCTCACCACTCAACGGTAGACACCTAAAGCTGTATCATGCCGCCCAACCAATATTCCCCGAGTAATCAGGCTAAAAGTCACCCATTTCCTTGGTCTAGCGGCACTCCGCCCTAACCGAGCTACCCTATCTCTTGGTCTAGCGGCACTCTGCCCTAACCGAGCTACCCTTTTCCTTGGTCTAGCGGCACTCCGCCCTAACCAAGCTACCCTACTCCCTTGGTCTAGCGGCACTCCGCCGTAACCGAGCTACCCTTCTTCCTCGGTCTAGCGGCACTCTGCCCTAACCGAGCTACCCTTTTTCTTGGTCTAGCGGAACTCCGCCCTAACCGAGCTACCCTTCTTCCTCGGTCTAGCGGCACTCTGCCATAACCGAGCTACCCTTTTTCTTGGTCTAGCGGCACTCTGCCCCAACCGAGCTACCCTTCTTCCTTGGTATAGCGGCACTCCGCCCTAACCGAGCTACCCTTCTTCCTCGGTCTAGCGGCACTCTGCCCTAACCGAGCTACCCTTCCTCCTTGGTCCAGCGGCACTCCGCCCTAACCAAGCTACCCTTTTTTCTTGGTCTAGCGGCACTCTGCCCCAACCGAGCTACCCTTCCTCCTTGGTCTAGCGGCACTCCGCCCTAACCGAGCTACCCTTTTTCTTGGTCTAGCGGCACTCCGCCCTAACCAGGCTACCCTGCTTCCTTGGTCTAGCGGCACTCTGCCCTAACCGAGCTACCCTTCTTCCTTGGTATAGCGGCACTCCGCCCTAACTGAGCTACCCTTCTTCCTCGGTCTAGCAGCACTCTACCCTAACCGAGCTACCCTTTTTCTTGGTCTAGCGGCACTCTGCCCCAACCGAGCTACCCTTCCTCCTTGGTCTAGCGGCACTCCGCCCTAACCGAGCTACCCTTTTTCTTGGTCTAGCGGCACTCCGCCCTAACCAGGCTACCCTGCTTCCTTGGTCTAGCGGCACTCTGCCCTAACCGAGCTACCATTTTCCTTGGTCTAGCGGCACTCCGCCCTAACCAAGCTACCCTTCTTCCTTGGTCTAGCGGCACTCTGCCCTAACCGAGCTACCCTTTTCCTTGGCCTAGCGGCACTCCGCCCTAACCAAGCTACCCTTCTTCCTTGGTCTAGCGGCACTCCGCCCTAGCCGAGCCATCCCTTATCATGATCTAATGACAGTCCGACTTGTTACCCTCCCAAAAAGAGGGGAAGAGAGAATAAAAGAATGAAAATAAATAAAAATGGGGTTAAAAATAGAGATACCCTGCCGGTCTTGTTCAGGTTTTCCGAGCAAGGGTAAAAAATGGCTAAAACCCAGCTGTGGTGAAAACCCGAAAGGGCACTGCAGGCAAAATCGGGTACCCCGCCACGTGAAAACCCGGAAGGGCGCGTGGGCAAAAGCAAGAGGGGGCTGGCTCCGGTGAAAACCCGAAAGGGCGCTTGGGCCAGTAATATGGTGATCCTAAAGAAACCTCACCTCCCGTCATAAACTTCTCGTCGATCGGCCGGCACCTCGTCCGATCAATGATCAAACCCACCCAGTTCAGACCCTACGTCTGTCCTGATAAAACCCTCATACCTTGCCAAAATCCCACCATGGTGAAACCTGCTTTGATCGATTGGCGCACTGCCCGGTCAATGATGAAACCTATCCGGCTTAGACCTTACGTCTATCCCGATGAAACCTATGAAATCCCTGCATTGGTATAAACCCAATACCGATGATGAAACCTGCTTTGATCGATTGGCACATTGCCCGATCAGCGATAAAACCTATCCAGTTTAGACCTTACGTCTATTCTGATGAAATTCATGAAATCCTTGCATTGGTACAAACCCAACACCGATGATGAAACCCACCTTTGGTCAACGGGGCACCCTGTTCGACCGGCAAAGGAACCTGTCCGGTCTAGACCTTACGTCTATGACGACTAGAGCCGTGCATCTCTTCCTGTCCCACCGTGATGAAACCTACCATTGGTCGATCGGCACCTTGCCCGATCAATGATGAAACCTATCCGGCTTAGACCTTACGTCTATCCCGATGAAACCTATGAAATCTTTGCATTGGTATAAATCCAATACCGATGATGAAACCTACCATTGGTCGATCGGCACCCTGCCCGGTCAATGATGAAACCTATCCGGCTTAGACCTTACGTCTATCCCGATGAAACCTATGAAATCCCTGCATTGGTATAAACCCAATACCGATGATGAAACCTGCTGTTGATTGATTGGCACATTGCCCGATCAGCGATGAAACCTATCCAGTTTAGACCCTACGTCTATCCTGATGAAACCTATAAAATCCTTGCGTCGGTATAAACCCAATACCGATGATGAAACCCATCTTTGGTCGACAGGGCACCCTGCCCGATCGGCGAAGAAACCTGTTCGGTCTACATCTCACATCTGTTCCGACTAGAGCTGCGTGTCTCGCTATGTGCCACCGTGATGAAATCTGCTGCTGATTAATGGGCACACTCGCCCGAGCAGCAATGAAACCTATCCGGCTTAGACCTTACGTCTATCCCGATGAAACCCATGAAACCTTTGCATTGGTATAAACCCAATACCGATGATGAAACCTGCTGTTGATCGATTGGCACCCTGCCCGATCAGCAATAAAACCAGCCCAGGGTAGACCTTACGTCTATTCTGATGAAGATTCATAAGATCCTTGCATTGGTATAAACTCAATACCGATGATGAAACCCACCTTTGATCAATGGGCACCCTGCCCGATCAACAAAGAAACCCGTCCTATCAAATTTGCATATCCCTTTACGTCCCGCCGTGATGAAATCCACCATTGGTCGATCGGCACCTTGCCCGATCAATGATAAAACCAGCCCAGTGTAGACCTTACGTCTACCCTGATGAAACCTATAAAATCCTTGCGTCGGTATATACCCAATACCGATGATAAGAACATGCACTAATGAAGCAGCACATCGCCCGATCCGTGCTGAAGTCCCGATTCAGGAAACATATGTATATATATAAAAAAAATGGGGTTAAAAATAGAGATACCCCGCCAGACTTGTTCGGACATCCCGGATAAGGGCAAAAATGGCCAAAAACCCAGCTGTGGTGAAAACCCGAAAGGGCACCGCAGGCAAAATCGGGTACCCCGCCACGTGAAAACCCGAAAGGGCGCGTGGGCAAAAGCAAGAGGGGGCTGGCTCCGGTGAAAACCCGAAAGGGCACTTGGGTCAGTAATGTGGTAATTTAAAAGTTCCATGCCAACTGGCACGCTACCTTTACCTCCCCTTCACTGATGAAGCCTTCCGTCGGTCATCTGGCTCTATGCCCCACCGATGATAAAGCCTTCCGGGGTGGACCTTACGTCTACCCTGATGAAACCTACATACCCACTTTCAAACGTCCCACCGTCGATCGATGGGCATCCTGCCCGATCAATGATGAAACCTTGTCCAGTTTAGACCTTTCGTCTATTCTGATGAAACTTATAAATCCCTTTGCATCGATATAAACCCAATATTGATGATGAAGCCAACCGTTGATCGATTGGCATCCTGCCCGATCAATGATGAAACCTTGTCCAGTTTAGACCTTTCGTCTATTCTGATGAAACTTATAAATCCCTTTGCATCGATATAAACCCAATATTGATGATGAAGCCAACCGTTGATCGATTGGCATCCTGCCCGATCAATGATGAAACCTTGTCCAGTTTAGACCTTTCGTCTATTCTGATGAAACTTATGAAATCTCCTTGCATCGATATGAACCCAACATCGATGACGAAATCAATTGTTGATCGACCGGCACCTCGCCCGATCAATGATGAAACCCTACCCAGTTTAGACCTTTCGTCTATACTGATGAAACTTATAAAACCTTTTGCTTCGATATAAACCCAATATCGATGATGAAACCAACTATTGATCGACTGGCATTTCGCCCGATCAATGATAAAACCCTGTCCAGTTCAGACCCTACGTCTGTTCTGATGAAAACTATGCCCCCTTCACCAAAGAAAAAGGTGCGCCGAGAGCGGCATGCGCCGAGAGCCCCCTAAGGCCATGGGCGCGCTGAGAAGCAACCGCCGAAAAGCCCTCGCCCTGGGAAGCCCGACGAGCGTGAGCGCGCCGAGAAGCCCCTACCGAGACGGCCGCGCCTACAACGGTCGCGCCGAGAGCGCCATGCCGAGAAGTCCAAGGCAATGCCTAAAATCTCCAAACGGTGACAATGAAGTCAGGAAATGCAGAGACGAAAATATGAAAGTGAAAGATGGGTATGCAGAAGGTTACTACAGCAACATGATCAAGCTGAAGGATAATGTCAAGGATAAAACTGAGGATATACCCTCGAATGATGAAAGACACCTGCAGGTCCCGTGCCGCTTATTCTGCGCTTACGCCGCCCGCAGGTGGGGGGCATTTGTTGACACCTTGAAAATGAATAGGGGTGGAAGCATAACTGAAAGGAAGATCAGACCAACAGTGGAAGACCACTGATGAAGCTCGACAGCCGTTTACCCGGTTGAAGTCTCCGCCAGCCGAGCTGATGTCCGGTGCCATCGTCAATCAAATGGTAGCACTGATAAAGCAGCAGTCATTCGACTGATAAGACCTCCAAGCACACCCTGATGAGAAGCCGGAGCTGACAAATGAAGATTGCGAAGGCTTTTGCAAAGTCAGGACAAATGAAGAATCCTCTCCACAGATTATACACCGGCCGAAGTCTTTTTCAGACTAAAGCTGATGTCCGGTCTTGTCACCGTTCGGATGACAATGCCGATGAAACATACCCGGTTTTGTCGTCATTCATACGGCAATACTGGTTAAACCCCAGTTCGTTCACTGATGGAACCTCGAGATGATCTCAACAAAGCTGTGTCACTACTAAAGGGGCCTCTTTCGGTTCTGATAAAAGTCAATACAAAATGACTAAGGGAAGCCAAGGCAAGTGTGAGGCCTAAAAGCACCAAATGGGCCGGCCGATTGGGCTTCTGAGAATGGCGCCGGGAACCTCAACGAAGGGCCGCTGGACGCGCCGGGAGCTGTGGCAAGCAAGCTGGCCACACCGACTGCCCTCCACCGAGAGCACAGAAGGATGAGACCTATATAAACATACCCCCTTTGAAAGAAAAGGGGATCGGAGGATCGGAAGCCAGACCATCGATCAAAAAAGAAAGAAAAGAGAAGAAGCCAGAGAGAGAGAGAGCCTCCTCCGCTGAAAAGAAAGAAAGAGAGAAGAGACCGATCAAGAGGGAAGAAGCTCCAGGTGGGCTTCCGGGGAGGGAGAGGAGTCAATGCTCCGCCCTCCCCCTTGTTTTCTTATCTTCTGCTTCATGTAATCGTTTCAAGTCTCATCTTGATTCATATAATGTAGCCGAGACATCTCGGCATCTGTCTGTTCCCCTTTCCCTCACTCTCTCCCTGTAATCGGTTTGAGTATTGGAATGGTGTTTCATATGGGTTTTCTCACCATGTGTCTTCCGTGATGGGCATCGCCAAACGAATGGATATATATGTACGATGGGTTATAGTTTGAGCCTGATTTTTGCTTCTTCTGAAGCCCTATTGCCCTTCCCTGTGTTATCTGTAAACCAGTAGCATGACGATCCGATTTGCCTATTTCTTTTCTCTGCTTCGTAGCACCATTAGTGCTCACCTCGGAGCCCGGAACATACTATTCCTTGGCTGCTGGGATGAAGCCGTGCTGTGCAATGATCGAAGCTTGAGAAACTCCGGGGTTCCAAGCGTATGTGCTTCCTCCGTTGATGTCATCGAAGCCGCCTCTGGGGCCAGAGACAGCCATCTCTTGGTTCCCAGGGCGACGAATGACCATATCAAGCATGTCCCCAAGCTCTGCGTGACGATGGCGATGGACAGGGGCATTCAGACTTCGGCCTCCCAGATGCCTCTCGAATCCTAAAACTCCCTTGAATTTTAGGCCTAATCCAATTCAGAGTGGATGCCTTGAGCAGTTTAGAGTCCATAGAGTCCGTCAGTTCCTGCCAAAACCAACATGAAACCCAAAACAGAGTACCGTAAGCTCTGTTTCTTCTCCCGGCGCCCTCATAGCTCTCGGCCCCGCCAACAGTGAAACTGATGAACAGCCCTCGGCGCAAGCCTTCTTGCGCCGAGATCCCATCTTCCGGGCGCGCCGGGAGCCACCCATTCCACTTCTCACCATCGCGCCGGGGCCGACTTGTCTTCACGCCGGGAGGACCCCGTGCTGAGAGCCCCTTGGCCACCTTATTAGCGCACCGGGAAGCCCGCGCCGGGAACTCTTTGGCATCCTTGCCATTGACGCCGAGAGGCCTTCCTCTTGGCCAATCTGTAAACCTCAAGCCGTAAAACCCTTGCTACCATTGATAAACCCTGTAAATATCCTTGTGAGCTGCTCAACACAATCGACCTTCTGTCAAGGGATGCCTTGGGTCGTCACACGCATTTCGAGGACGACAACCACTGGGAGCAACTCCCCTTCTTCTACGCGGTTCCTCGAACCCGATCGGCTTTTATAAACCCTCAGACCAAGGAAGCTCTGCCACTGCATAAGCTTCTACGGTCTCAAAAGGGATATCAAGATATTGCTCCAAGCATACACAGGCGCCAGGGGTTCCATACCCCTCTATTTTTGGCTTTCACCCCGACATTCAGTGGGTGATCGTCTATCATTCCCTGGCAAAATGTTAAGTCCAGGGGAGATGCTGTCAAAATTCTCCCAGGATGCCAGAGATGACATGAAACCCATCCCCGGGACCTTATCTATCAGTGGTGACAGAGGCTCCTTATCCCCTATTGTTCCCCTCCCACTCTTCTTATGTTCCCGGCCTTCCTTGGGAATCCATACCAAAACAGGTCGAAGTCCAGTGAATTGAGCCATTTTGACTCCTCAGGGTCCGTTTGCTTCAACCTGATCATCATGAAACCCAAAACAGAGTACCGTAAGCTCTGTTCTGGTCCCGGCGCCCTCACAGCTCTCGGCTCAGCCTACAGTAAACCGGGTGAATAGCTCCCGGCGCCACTTCTTCAGGCGCCGAGAACCCCCAGGAACAGCTCCTCCCCCTTTCATCCCCGCGCGCCGGGAGCCCATACGCCTTGGCCTTCTTCCCTGCGCGCCGGGAGCCCTCTCTGCATCCTCCGCGCCGGGAAGCCTTCTGCCCTTCGCGCCGGGAACCTGGCACTTTGGCCGCGCCGGGAGGCCCCCTCCCCTTTGGCTTAGCTGCGCCGAGAACCCCCCTTCTAGCACTTCTTCCTCGCGCCGGGAAGCCTGCGCCGAAGAGCTCCCCTTTTGCTTTTCTTTGTCGCGCCGGGAACCCAAGCCCTCTCGTCTTGGCGCCGGGAACCCCCGGCCTTCTTGTTATTGGCGCCGGAAGCCCTGGCCCTCCCATTTTGGGTCGTGCCGAGAGCCTGTGCCCATTCAGAGTGTGCCGAGAGCCCAATCTACCGCCCAATGAATTCCAACACCCAAAACGAACCCACAAAGGGATATCTGTGGATCACCCGATATGTCCCGGGGATAAAACTGAAGGGGAGTCATAACCCCTACGTTCCACCTAACTGCAACGGATTTACGAATAACCCTTTTGCTCGGGGGATTCTGCCACTGCATGAATTCCGCTAGCGTTCCAAAGGGAAAATCATACATTGCCCTATAGCCCATATGTATACGGGTTGGGAGGTTCGGCCTCTCTATCTCTCGGCTTTCATCCCAGCATCCCGTGGGTGATAGCCTATTTCCCCCCTGGGCGTAACCCAGATTAAGAGGAAAGGCTGTCGAAATACCGATCGAAGCTTTAAACCTATATCATGGTCATGGCTCTGCCGTTCCGTGGTGGACATCTTCTATCTCCTTGTTCCCACCAAGTATAACTGTTTTGAGCCGCCAATCACACGATCTAGTCTGTTTCTGTGGTTGATGTTATTATCTTACCCGCCTCCCTGGCCCTGGTAGGAAGTTTAAAATTAAGCATGTGAATATCTGTTTGCCTCTCGAGGCCTCCTACTTTAGCGTTTAATCAAGGGTTGTCCTTCCCTCGAAGGACGTAATTAACGTCATAACGTTCATGGTATGACGGACTTCAGGTCCCGACACGATCACTCACAATCGACTGACCATGTCAGATCGAGCGCACAATAAAATTGTCACTTCGGTGACTGGCACGCCAATAAATCAATAAATAAATAAATAAACTAATAAATAATAAACAAAAAAATAAACAAACGATAAAAAATTACGCGTCCACAGACGCTAAGTGAGACGGTCTAATGTATGGACTTAGTCTTCACAGCGAATGCAGGCAGTGTACACGCTTGTGTCCACTTGAGACGCTGAAGGAGACGGACGATGTATAGACTTCAGCAACAATGCATGACTTGTATAGACTTGTGTTCTCAACGAAACACAAACACACATGAGGCTGTATAGACATGGAAACCAATGCACACAGCTGACAGACATGAAGTGAACTTGAATGAACATGATGTATAGACTTTGGACTCCAAGGGCAATGTATGGACTTTCATATGAAAGGCTGTATAGGCTTGAGCACAGAAGCTCTGTACATACTTGATCAAACAAGGTCCAGTGTATAGACTTGGTGGACTGACTCCAATGTACAGACTTGCACAAGCGAGGTATAGTGACAACGTTCAGACTTCACGCTGTACAGACTTTCTAAAGATGCAGACTCTGTATAGACTTCAACTCAACCATGCATAATGTAGTCTGATGTGTAGACTTTTGAAGGCGAATGCAGTGTACAGACTTTGCCAAGCAATGTACACACTTGTAGAGTTGACGCTATATGAAACATGGACAGTGTACAGACTTTACCCACTGTATGGACTTCATGCAATGCAAACGAATGTGTAGACTTCACTATGTAAATGGCTGTACAGACTTAGTCAAATGCATGAGACGCTTACTGAGATGCTGGACTCTATGACAGACCAGTGAGTTGACGCAATGATCCCATGCGTCAACGCTTCATGTAATACGCATGCAAACTCATGAATACACTGCTGTATATCAGACACAGTCTTATGCAATCATATCAGCAGCCATATTCAAAACACAATATCATAATGCACTGACTGTGTTGCAATCATCAAAACAAATCAGCATGCTATCATCAAAACGTAATAACATTTTCTTCATCAAAATACAATATCAAATGCACTCACTGTCTTGCTATCATCAAAACCAAATAGCATTGCTATCATAAAAGCAACATAGCACATGCTTGTGCCGAAGAGGCACAACAAACTTCACGCCCCTGCAATCGATGATGCTTCCTACGTAAATATCAAAGACAGGATAGCAAGAAAGATCTTGCAGGAAGATATCCTTGAGAAGAGGGAGATCATGTTGGCAGAGGTCGAAGAAGAACTGGCTGATGAAGAGAAACCATGGTTCTATGAAATCGTCAAATACTGCCAAGATCAGTCTTATCCTGAAGGGGCCACCACAGAGGACTAGAAAGTCATAAGAAGGGTGGCTCAGAAATACACATTGGTTAGAGGTCTACTCTATAGGAGGAGCCTTACTGGTATTCTGTTAAGATGTCTTGGTGACGATGAGGTTTGGAAATGTGTAGAGGAGATGCACTCGGATGTGTGCGGTGGCCACGTGAATAGTCAGATGCTCGCCAAAAAGATCATTCGGCAAGGCTTTTACTGGCCCACTATGGAAGAGGATTGTGCTGTCTATGTCCGTAGGTGTGTCAAGTGTCAACTTCACGTCGATAAAATCCATTCACCATCTTCCTCACTTCACCCAATATCCTCCCCGTGGCCTTTCTCCATGTGGGCATTCGACATCATTGGTCCCCTAGGTGATCCCAATTCCCTCACCAAGCAGAAATCTTTCATCCTTACTGCGACGGAATACTTCACCAAATGGGTCGAAGCCGAAGCTTACGCGGAAATCAAGGCGTCAACAGTATGCAAGTTCATCATGAAGAACATCCTCGCCAGATTCGGCGTCCCAAGCACGATCGTCACCGACAATGGGTCACAGTTCATTTCTCAGGACCTACAGGACCTCTGCAAAAGGTACGCAATTGCATTGCATCATTCATCGCCTTATTACCCACAAGGTAACGGCCAAGCGGAGGCCACCAATAAAATATTGCTCAAAATCATCAAAAAAACCTGCGAGTCTAGTAAGTTTTCAGACTGGCCAGAAAAACTTATCAAAGCCCTATGGGCCTATCGCACTTCAATCCGTACCCCCACCGGGCAGACTCCATTTGCCCTTACTTATGGTATGGAAGCGGTAGTCCCGTATGAGACTCTGATCCCTTCTCTCAGGGTACAATTGGACGAGGAATTTTTCCTCGACGATCGTCGTAATTCACTCCTCGCCCAGTTGGAACTCTTGGATGAGAAGCGGCTGGCCGCTGCCGAACACGCGCGTGTGTATCAAAATAGACTCGCTCGCTTTTACCAAAAGAAAGTCGTTGAGAGAAAATTCAAAGTCGGTGAGATGGTCGTAAAAAGAATTTTTGTTAAACCTGGAGGGTCGCGTTCTAAGCTCCAACCCAATTGGGAAGGACCATTTGTAATTTAAGCCGTGTACCCTGGCAACGCCTACAAGCTAATCAACGCCGAATGGACCGAGTTATCCCACCCTTGGAATGGGCTTTATCTTAAGAAATACTACCCGTAGCACAAAACAAAAAAAATGATGAAAAGATAAAAACATCAAAAACAAAGAAATATTGAAAACCACTAAAAATATGGAAAATTCAAAATGCCAACGCCTGGTGGTCACCATGTAGTCAAGTCCCTGCATCTAACCTTCATGTTAGGATAGGGCCCATTAAGACTTGGTAGGCACCGGGTCTTGATTTGCCAGAACCGTGGAGATCCCTGTCCGGCCACGTCGGCCTATGCTCGCTCGAAGGAAGCTAACATTTGCTCACTTATGTATTTTATTCAAAAAAGTTGGTAGCATCACCTACGATAGGGCCCCACCCAGAAGATCTCCGGAAGCTGTAATCTTTATTCTTTTCTCTTCGACCAAATGAGACAGTCGGCACCCTTAAAACGCTGAGCATGAGAAACTGAAACTCAAACCCCAAAGGCAAGAGTAGGATCCATTTCCTCGAGCATCGATCAGAGCACGAGAAGAGGGCAGTGTCCCCGCAGGCATACAAAAAGGGAGCCCACAAACGTCAAACGATTATATCTCCCTCACAAAAAGAAATACAAAATCAAAATCAAGAGGAAAGCCTGGTCGTGACCGTGCCTGTTGCGATAAACGGAACCCCTCAAAGTAAAAGTCTGAATCCACAAAAGGGGCCGTGGAATGTAAATGCTCGAGATTTGGTCTGAAGTTGTCCGAAAGGAAAGAGTTAATGGGCCCTTATTCGCTCGCCGGGTTAACGGCTTTGCCGATCCTCTCAGGAGGTTTATCCCCCACGCTCTTCCTTCTTCCTCTAAAGATGAAGGTTCGATGGAGTTTCTGAAGGGTGAAAACTGCCCAGGGTCTGCGACCTTATTTTAATATACACATATGGTTGCCTACTTTGAAAAGCAAAAGCTATCGCTGCAAAGGAGTCTCCGTGTTTCTGGCTGGTCAAGACCCCTGTTTATCACCTTTATGTCTTCTTGTTTAACCTCGGGCTTAGGCCAATGCAAGCGCGTCACCTATGGGTGCGACGGCGTCTGATTCCGGGTCAGCGTCGCGCGGTTGGTCGTTAGAGTTCTAGGGTGTTCCATCATATACCATCTAGAGTTGTGAGGAAACAGACCCGGGTCGGGCAAATCTCTTACCTCAAACACCTTTTGGGTGAATCCCTGTGGTCGGAAGCGACTGGGAGCCTAAGCATGGCATGACGGTATTATCATCGGGGTAAGTCTTAGCCGGCGGGATCATCATTCGAGGGTCTAGAGGCCCAAATCAACCTAGATGTGCACTTAGGATACCTGAGAGGTTAGTAAGAAACCCCTGTTCTCACGTAGGTTAGGTGCCATTCGGGTGCTTGCCGGGCGTTAGCAACAAAAAAAATTGAAATGATAAAAACAACAAAAAATGGAAAAGAGAAAATGTACAAATTTGCAAACAAAAAAATCTTTTTTATGATAAAATAAAAAAATGCCAAATATAAAAAAGAAAATAAATCAATTTTGCATGATTGCATTTGCGTGCATCATCTCACTTTTAATACCGCTTGCATTCGTGTGCTTCCCTGTCGCATTTATCATCACCGCATCTTTCCCATGCCTTCGCTAAATAAAGGCTTGGCCCCTTGACCAGTTATCAAGGACAGTCACAGTGACCATTTGCTTATTGAGCAAGGGGCCAAGTCAGAACAGAAATTCTGATTTGTTTGTTTCAGTGATGTGTGCAGGGATTCAGACAACAGAAGTAAAGGTGAAAACCAAACAAACCAAACCTTGTATTTTGTTCCAAAAAACCAAAAAAATTACATCAAGTTCCGCCCTCTCTCTCTGCACTACTCGTCCCACTACTCTCTGGGTAAAACGCTCTCAAAGGTGCTACCCAACTACGAAAAGCGGTACTCCTACCGCTCTGTACTCCCCTTCCTATTCCCACACCCCGGCATTGATCCACGGAAGCAGCAGAGAAGCTACCAACACGAAAGCCACGCTCTCGTGCTCTTCGGTAGCGCTCCTCACCATCTCTCAGCCACTGTTCAGCAAGACCAAGACTGATTCAGAGTTCGAATAGTTGGGCCTCCATGGCCCTTCGTTCCTCCCTTTCAGTCAATCTGTTGGCTCTTTCTCTCTCTGTGTCTCTTTCTTTCTCTGCACGTTCTCTCTCGCGGTCTTCCCTCTCCAACTGGAGAGTGATCCTCAGTTCCACGGCATCCCTAGAGGAGTTGTCATCAGGATGACGCCGCATTTCCCTCTCCAGTTCTGCTATCCTAGCCTCCATCTGCGCAGCCGTGGCAAGCGCTTCTTCCGTCTCCTTTTCCTGCCGAGTGTACCATCTCAGATACGCGATAAGGCGTAAACAAAGAGAACTCAACACTGAAACTTTTACCTGTATACAGAGCATCCCTTCTGCCTCCTCAGCACGCTGCGTGGCGTGAGCAAGTTGCTCATGAAGCAAGTCGAGTTCTGAGGTGGGAATCCACAAGCTGGAAGAGGCACCACCTACTCCCATCGTTGGGGAAGCCGTGCCAATCTGAGCATGCTACGACCGCGTGAATTAGCAGCCAACATCTGGAATCTGGGGTTTTAATTAGGAACGCACTGTACACCTACCAAGGTGCTCGTAGCTCCACGGGCATTGCCCAACCGTTGCTCCATCTCTGCCAAGCGAGTTCGTAAAGTCGCTATCATCGTATCACGGATATCCTGCAGCCATACGAGTCGGCATTTCCACCAGAAAACCAAAAAAAGGGAGAAAGAAGAAAAGAGAAAAAGGGGAAACCTACCTCCACAAGTCCCCGGGGTTGGAGCCGCTCTGCGTACTTTGTCCTATATAGACGCAAGTAGTCCTCGCTATCCCGCGCATGTGATTCTACAATCGTGCCAACCCGTTGCCAGTCCTCATACTGTTCAGGGAACCGCACGCGCCAGTCAATGCAGGTCGCCGGTCCTCGCGTCTTTCTCCCGACACGAGGTGGCGCAGCTGAATCCACCCATTCTTGAGCCAGTCCTAAAGTCCTCATAACCAATCGTAGCCGAAGCGGCTCGATTTCATTCAGACAGTGCATCCACAGTTCCCGTCCAAACCGGGCACGACTTGCTAGAACCCACGGCTGGTCGGCATCGACCATGTCTGAGTAGGGTCTCCAGTTTACCATCGCTGCAGGGAACTCCTGTAGCTCCCGCCTTAGCACCATCAGTTGGTAGGTTAGGGGTGCCGCACTCATGATGGGTTCCCACCGCCTGGCTAGCGGCACCACCACGGGTCGCCAATGCCGAGCTCTCCCCATGGGGAGGTAATAATAGCTCCACAGCTGCTCAGTGCAGGTCATCAGTACCTTGCAAAAACACAAAAAAAATACAAAACAAGCAAAACCAAAAATACCTGGATGAATGGTGTAAAACCACTCACAGCCATCTCACGATCCACTTCTTGGAACAGGCCTGCAAACAAGTGTGCCAGCATGGCAGCTCCCCAGGCGTAGTATCCTACTCTTTCAAGGTCTGACAGCAGCTCCAGGAAGCGACATTGGATACCGTCCCCTTTCGAGCTCAGTACCAATCTCCCCAAAAGGAAGAGGAGAAATCTTCTCAAATCTATGTTGCATCTTTCCCAGTTGCCGAAATCTGTGCAGTACACGGCACGGCATCCTATTTCCATCCTTTCCATGAACTCTTCTGAGGATTCATCGTCCCACCGACGAGTGTCGGTGAGCCCTAACGCATCCATGAGAGATGCCCTAGCTACCGACCTGTTTTTTCGACCATCTAGGTCCAAACCCAGTAGCTTCCGAGCACCTTCTCGGTAATCCGCATAAGTGACCCCGGTCACTGCCTCGCCCTCCACCTTCAGGCTTGTGATCCGGACCACGTCCTCCAAGTTGGGCACCATGTGCCCCCAGGACATCAGGAATGCCCGACTCACTGGGTCCCATCTCTCACACAAGGCTTGGATCAGGACCAGGTCGAGCTGGATCGGCTCGATCCGAAGAAAGGTGCCAAAACCCATCACGTCTAGCCTGGTCTTCTGAAAATCTGGGAGACCTCGGTATGCTGCCACTACCAACTCCCATGAGATCTGTGATTTCATCACACTCTACACATACAAGAAATGGAGAGAGGTTTGGTCAGAAGAAAGGAAGAAAAAAAAAGAATGGAAAAAAGGGCAAGAAAGCTCAGCTTACGAGTTGTGATTGGGCCCTTTCGCTGAAGTGCCCTTCGAGGTCCGAAAGCCTCCTGGAACTACTACCACTGGATCTGCTTCTCTTCGAGGAGTGGGAAGATTCGCCCTCCATCCAACTCTCGGAATTTTGAACTCCTCCTCTCCCGTGAGAACTTGTGCTCCTCGAGTTAGCTCTCGATATACCTGGGAGGATAAAAGGGACAAGAATTTATAGAAATGGAAGGAGTGCAGGTCAAGATTGCCTCCATCACCTTTAATGATAGCCCTCGCGATGAGGCACCTACCATGCGGTCCCGTGTGTCACTTCACTGCTCGCACAGGGTGATTGATTGGACGAAGAATATGACGACTAGCCCCTATGTTGTCTAGGGATACCCTATCATGTTTTGGAGGACGTCCGCAAAATTTGACACAACATCCGAGAAAAGGGACTAGGGCCGTCATTATTGACTTCGACGGCAGATTCCCGTGGAAAATGGTCACAACAAGACGCGATTCTCCGCTCGGGGTGGAGTCTCGACAGACCCATCACATGGGAACAGTGCAAAGGAGAGGAAGTGTAGGGAAGAAGGAACGCACAAGAGAACAAACAAGCAGCAGAAAATCAAATCATTCCATTCATAATTCTACATAAGCTGTCATAAACACTACAATCATAGAGAGGTGGCGGGTCCACTAGCTTGCCAGCTCTTGCCATTATTTTCATGCTCGTCCCTCTAGGCGTCCCTCTCCTCTCCCCTGAGGTGAGGGTCCCTCAGAAGCCTCAGGGATCCCCGTGCAATAGCACCCGCCTCGCCTCGTGGCGCCGGCTCCACAGCAATGACTCGCTGCTCCTCCCCTGGCGTGGCAAAGAAGCCACTAGCGGCAAAGCGACCAGACTGGCACAATCGCTCCCCGAACTCCCGCGCTCTCTCGTAGCGCGTCTCCATCCCTCCTAGCCTCTGCACGATGGCCTGAAGTCCCAGCTGGAGCTCCCTCACTTGGGCCTCCAAGGCCCTCCTCTCGGTCTGATCCCGCTGTCGCTCGGACCTTCTCTCGGCTTTCTCTCCCTCTGCCTCTCTCCTCATCATCTGCAGAAGAACCCTTAACTCCAGGATGTCTGGGGAAGGTCTCTCCTCACCACGATGCCGCAACTCCGCTACAGTCACCACCCAGGCATCACGCTCCTCTTCCGCCCGGGTCGCGCGGGCCACCGCACCGGCAAGTTGTTCCCGGAGGGAGGCAATCTCGAGAAAAGGGGCCGAGGAACTGGAAGATGCGCCACCAATCATCCCCGCCGTCGCTGTCTGCTGGGCATGCTGGAACAAAATAAACAACGGCCGTCAGTGAAACTCCAAAATCTAAAGATAAAAGTGCGGCACGTAACTTACCAGGAGCGACAGCTCATGTTGAGCGACGGCCAGCTGCCGCCTAGCCTCTGACAGTTGGGCGCACGAGCCGCCGATGCAACGCGTATCCCCGGCTTGGGGAAGCCCCGCATAACTCTCTCTCTGCCACCGCAGGAAGTCGGCACTATCCTGCACCAGTACGCTCCCTTGCTGCCCAAGGAGACGTATGCGCCAGTCTTCAAGCTTTGCCTTGCCGCGACTCTCCTTCCTAACGCGGCTCAGCTCGTCTACACTCGCCCACTCATCGGCCAGGCCCAGGGTCCTCGCCATGTCCTGCACCAAGAAAGAAGGGCCTCGCATCATAACAAAGAACGCGTCCCCTGTCTAGGACGCGTCCATCATTTGAGTGCAACACTCGCCGAACCCTTCCCCCCCCCCCCCCCCCCCCGCGCGGCTCGCTTCAAAACTCAAAATGGATCAAAAGAGGAAGAGATCGGAGGACCTACCAGACCGTGTTCACCTCCCTCCGCGACATCGGGCCCCTCGGGTCCCTCGGGGGCCCGAAGCGGCCCTTCCTCCTCCATGGACGCCGTTCCGTGTTCTTGTGTGTCCCTCCTCGGGCGAGGAGTTCCTCGTCCCTCTCCACGTTCACCATGGTCGGGCCCACCGAACTCCATCGATCAAAAGAGGAGGAAGATGAAAAAGGGGGCAAGCGAGTTTCGGCGGAAGGCGGGCTCGTTTGCGGGTAAGGCACGGGAGAAGAAAGGCCACCCGACGCTTTAAATTTGAATTCAAGGATTAAGACGCGTCCTCGCGCCTGGACGCGCCCAAAAAGGGTGAAAGTAACATAATCCCCCCGTGCAAAGTAGTTCCCTTCTGTCCAGGGTAAAAGTCTCGTGAAGCGTAAACAACGTGGTGCAAAAGAAAGTGCGAGAAAGAAAAGGGCACGCCACACGAAATCCATTTCATATAATAGTCAAAGTACATCATACAGTGAGAAGGGTGGCGTGTACAAGCAACTCTCTAACTCTCGCTGCCACCCTCCTGGTCATCTCTCTCCTCCCTCCTCTGCCGCGGATCCCTAGGGGGCCTCTGCGAACCCTGAGAAGCCGTGCTCGCCTCGCACTGCGGTGGCACTCTAGCCTCGAAGGCGCGACGACGCTCCTCGGCCGAAGAAAGCAGATAGCTACCCATGGAAAAAGAACCAGACTGACGAAGTCGCGCCCCGCGTTCCTTCGCCCTCTGGTACCGCTCCTCGCTCTCCCGAAGCCTCCCCTCCGCCGTGCCGAGACTCAATCGGAGCTCCAGTACCTGGGCCTCCAGAGCCCTCCTCTCGCTCGAGGGTGATCCGCAGATCCAGCACGTCACGAGGGAGCTCCTCAGCCTCCCGTCGACGCTCCTCCTCTAGCTCCACAATCCGGGCGTCATGCTCTGCCACCCAGGCATCGCGCTCCTGCTCAGCACGAACAGCACGGGCCAGGGCCTCTCGAACCTCGGGCACCTGTCAAAGCACGCATGCACCATAAGAGAATAGTGATAAAAGGAGAGCAGCCAGAAGGAGAGTCGAGGTTAGGCAAACACTCACTCGAGCCTCGCGGTCACGCTCGGCCTCCTCAGCCCGAGCCACCGCATACGCCAGCTGCTCTTGGAGGGCAGAAACCTCCGGAGGAGGGCCCCGCAAACTGGAACCCGCTCCACCAGCCATCCCGGCTGTCGCTGCCAGGTGGGCCCGCTGAAACACAGAGCAAACGACAGTTAGAGGCCAAGTATCAAAAATCCAGGTCACAAAAAATGCATCGCATAAACTCACCAGGATCTCCAACTCCTGTCGGATGGCCACAAACTGCCGCCTGGCATCCGCCAACTGGGCCCGCAGGTCGGCGATCATGTTGTCACGAGCATCCTGCATTGCACATAAGTTAGTGCCACATGCATATACATATAGAAGGGTGAAGCATTTTCATTTCACTTACCCCTGCTATACCACCAAGGAAGAGGCGGTCCCCGTACGTAGCCCGGTACCGTCTCAGGTAATCAGTACTGTCCTGTACATGGGACACCACTGGGACCCCGCCCTGCTGCCAGTCCTGGTACTGTGCTGGGAAGCGCGTACGCCAGTCCACAATCTTCGCCTTCCCCTTGGTCTTCCACCCGATGCGGGCCGGCTCATCTACATCAACCCACTCTTGGGCTAGCCCCAATGTCCTCATAACCAGCCTCAGCCGAAGAGGCTCGATCTCGTTCAGGCAATGGACCCACACGTCCCGCCTGAAACGAGGAAGACCCGCTACAACCCAAGGCTGGCCAGCGTCGCCCATGCCCAGGTAGGGTCTCCACACCACCTGCATCACCATACATACATCATGTTAGTTACCATTCAGTAATATGCATAAACACAAAAAAAGCATACGCATCATACCATGGCCTCGGGATACTCGCTCAGCTCCCGACGAAGTGACGCCAGCTGATAGCTGTGTGGTGCCGCTACCACGACCGGCCTCCACTGTCGCGCTAGAGGAACGGCTCTCCTGTTCCCCTGCCTGGCCCTCCCCATCGGGAAGTAGTAATAACTCCACACCTGCATCCATCATACATCATTAGCACGAGTAATTGTATATTTAACTACGGTAAAATGCATAAATAAATTGTGTACCTGGAGAAAAGGTGCGAAGCCGCTGACTGTCGTCTCCCTCTCTGAAGTCTGGGAGAGATCAGCAATCAAATGGGCAAGCAGAGCCGCTCCCCACGCGTAGTGCCCCACTCTGTCAAGGTCCGCCAGGATCCCGAGGAAACGGCAGTGGATGCCATCCCCCTTCCTCCCCAGCAGAAGGCGGCCCAAGAAGAAGAAAAGAAACATTCGGAGGTCTAGGTCCACCAGCTCCCGCTCGCTCGGGTCCTGGGTGAAAGCTGCACGGGCATCTCCCTCCAGTCGTGCTAGAAACTCCGCTCCAGTCTCGCTAACCCGCTGGCGCGGGTCGACGAATCCGAGCGCCTCCATAATGTCCACTCGGCCAACTACCCTGCTGTCTCTATCAGTCACGCTCGTCTCTAACCACAGCAGGTCCAGGGCACTCTCTCGATAGTCGGGGTAGGTGACCCCACTCACCACCTCTCCGTCCACCCGTAGCCTGGTGATCCGAGCCACATCCTCCAGTGACGGCACCATGTGCCCCCAGAGCATCAGAAACGCCCGGCTCGGCACGTGCCACCGCTCCCTCAATGCCTGGATAAGAGGAAGGTCGAGCCGAAAGGGCTCGATCCTAAGGAAAGCTCCAAAGCCCATGGCGTCCACACGCGCCCTCTAAAAGTCTGGCAGCCCACGGTATGCTGCCACCACTAAGGACCAGCTGATCCGGCCCTTCATCACGCCCTGCACACCACAAAACCAACAAAGAACACATCAGCATCATGAATAGTAATAAACAATAACATTGTATATGCTACTTAGTTTTTTTATTTTTATTTTTATTTTAAAAAAAAAGGTATTTATGTTTTTTTGGAGGCGTCCAACTCCTAGGACGCCTCCTTTTTATTTTCTTCATTTTATTTTCAGAAAAAACCCAAAAAAACCAAAACAAAAATAAATAAAAAAATATAGATATATTATTATGGAGGCGTCCTACGTACTGGACGCCTCCTTATTTTTAAATCCTATTTTATTATTTTATGTAAATGAATAAATAAATAAAAAGAAAAAAGAAAATGTGGAGGCGTCCAGGCCCCTGGACGCCTCCATCCCTCACTCACCGGTCCTCACCGCATGGCCTCTCGCCCGCCTATCCAGCCTATTAAACCAACAGATTGAAGTTTCGAAGAGCTTACCGGGTCGTGATCGTCCTCTCCCGCGTCGCCAGCATCCACTGCGGCCTCCATGGCCAAAGGAGGAGCCTCCTCCTCCGCGGCAATCTCCTCCACCGCAGCAGCCTCCTCGGCATCGTCCCTCAGCCTCCACGGACTACGAGCCCGTCGTTTGCGCTTCTCTCCACCCTGGCTCGGGCCTCCTTGCTCCATTGGGACTAAGAATGGGTCGTCTGGATTGACTGGGTCGTTTGAATGAACAGTAAATGAGCAAAGGGGGGAGGCCCCCCCGTATATATAAAATCCACCTTGTTTGGGGCGTCCAGGCGCCTGGACGCCCCCACCTTTTTTTTATTTTTTTCAAAAATCAAAAACTTAGGGGCGTCCAGGCGCCTGGACGCCCCCCAAAACAAAAAAACCAAAAAATAAAAAATAAAAAACTAGGGGCATCCAGGCGCCTGGACGCCCCCAAAACAAAAAAACAAAAAAAATAATAAATAAAAAATTAGGGGCGTCCAGGACCCTGGACGCCCCCAAAACAAAAAAACTTAAAAAATCAAAAGTAAAAAATTAGGGGCGTCCAGGCCCCTGGACGCCCCCATAATAAAAATTTCAAAAAAAATATAATAAAAGGAAAAAAGATAAGAGTATGTATATAATCCAAACAAAAGAAAAAATACAAAGAAAAAGAAAAACCACAAAAAAGATAATAATAATTAAGGGGACAAGGGTCCGAAACATCCATGCCAGATTTTATTCCATCAAAAAAGCAGAATGAGCTACATCAGGGGTTTAGGCGCCTTAGGCCTTAACTTCCCCAGTTCGGTTACATAAGCCCTCCACAGCTCGCACTCTTCCCCCACGTGCGCTAAGGCCTTTCCCTCAACACTTGTCTTCCAGGGTGCTTTGACGGCCTTCGCTTCCTTCGCATCCGCTTCAGTGCCCAACTCTCTCTTCTTCAAAGGAACGATGCCAGTCGGTAGTGGGAACGAATGACGTGGAATGCTGATCTGGAGGCAGCACCGATGCGCGTTGTAAAGGACAAACTCGGTCGCACCAATCAGTTGGAGATCAACTTCACAAGAAGGCCTCATGAGGAGATCAAGCGAAAGCAAACATGCCGGTGTGCAAGTAAAGAAGCCTTGTGTCACGGTGCAGAAGTGAGACCGCCAGTCTTCACGTTTCTTCAGTCACGGAACGCGGTTCACTACAGTACCACCGAACCCTAACACGTCGGCTATGTGGTGAAGCGGGCTTTGTTGGAAAAGCTTCGAAGCCGTCGGCATTCCCTCGCGGTGGTCGAATTTGAAATGCAAATCAAGCCAGCAATTTAAGACAAGTGTGCAACCAAATGGAGGCTTACCCATGCTCGAGGCAGTAAGACCGCTGTAAAGATAGGCAAGGACGGCGGGTCCTACCCTCTTTCCACTCCAGATCCCATGAATGGCACTTAGTTGGTCTTCCTCCACCATGTTGTCGGTATAAGGAAACAAGAGAGCACCTGCCAGACAAATGGTGAACCCCTTCATGATTCCCTCCAAATAGTCATCGTCTGGTGACCCTCTCAGGGCGTCCATGACCCACTCCGCGAGCTTTTGGAGATCGATCCCCTTTTGAGTACGGACCTTTCGGGCTGCGTCGGGTGGCATGAAGCTTCCAAGGAGGCTTTCAGAAGTCCCCCGTGTCAACATCCGCATAGCCTTCACCTTCCCGTCACTCTTGAATTTCTTCAATCCGAGCAGAAGTTCCACCTCCTCGAGGAGGATGGTCACCTCGAAGGTCGGGAAGATAAAAATGTGGGTCTGGGGATGCCAGATCTCCACTAGTGCGCCCATAGCCGCCCAGTCCATACGAATCTTCTCGTAGTGTTTGGCGTGAATAAGGAGCCCCTGTAGATGCCACTTCGAGAGTATGGCCCTCCTGCCGATAGAGATGTTGGAAGTTAGCTTTGAAAGCCATGGCAGTTTGGAAAACTTCCTCGGACCTGGGAAGAGTGGATATGGTTGGAAGAGAAAAGAAAGAAGAAGAAAGGAAGGAAGTAAGAAGAAGGTTCACGTGGAGAAATTTGAAATGAATCAGCTTACCATATGCGACATGATCGTCCCACTCAGATGACCCTCGAGGTCGGAGAGTCGCCTGATCTCGCTGCTAGGCCTGCTCCTCTTCATAACGCGGGAAGACTCTCCTTCCATCCTGAAATCTCTAGATTCTCCTCTCTTTCCTCTCCTGAGCTTCCAAAACCCACCTTGATGCTTTTGAATGAACTAGCCTAAGGGGAGTTCTTATAGGAAGGGTAGGGCGCTACAGGATAAAACATGTCACATCAGTGGTCATTGTCAAGATTTTGTCTGGATCTCCTTTGTACTGTGGTGCGATTCTGCTATGATTCTGCTACTTTCTGATAGCCTTTGCTAGTCTGTGCAGGTTTTACTAACGGACGTCTTTGTCCTGTCTCCTGTCCCACCTTTCAATGGTTGGTCCCACCATGTCATGCATCATAGTATATGATACCTACGCTACTAGAACATGTCAAGGACCTTGCGACCCGAACGAATCCGGGATTTGAGTTCCCCTTCAACAAAAACAGTGATGATCCCGAAGAATTTGGGTTGTACGGATAGGCCGTTAACTTGTGGTAGCATGGGGACGACGGTTCCATTCAGTGAGTTGGTGCGCGGATAAACGGGCCCCAGCTCAGTATCAGCTCACCGGATCGGTATCCTGACCCATTCTTAACAAGTTGACAATATTATCCTTGGCTATTTTCTATTTTTGTTTGTTTTAAATTTTTCTTTAAACCCATCATGCATTCATATAGGACTTTGAATACATTGCGGAAGATCATTCAAGTGATTCGATTGTGAAAGCCGTTGTGTTTCAATTCTTACCAATGTGAGACATTCCACTCCGAATGAAATACTGAGTTTCCTTGAAATGGCCCTACGCTGCTCTTCCAAAGGAGACCCTTGTTTGGACAGACTCTCAGATATTTCTTTACTTTTTACTTTGTTTGACCCACCTTGGCCGCAGCACTTCCACATTGGCTGGTAACCGCTCCCCAAAGGTGAAACCTGTAGGTTTATGACCCAGGTACTTCCACACTGAGAAGTTGGTCTCTTTTTGTTTCATGCCTGAGCGCACATCTCACCCTCCCTTATTTGATCTCCGTCCAAGCAAATCGTCAAAATTTGAAAGACCTCCTTCAAGGTCACCTCATTGAAACTTCAGGAAAGATTCCAAATAGTAACGTCAAAAGCGTGTCTCATCACGCCTTGGCATCAACTTATCAGTCCGCTCCCACTTCATTTCACTCCACTTCGATACCATTCCACTACGTGTCGCTCCCTTGCAAAGCAGACGCCAAGGCGGGGCAGTTGTAGACACGCCATTCCTGACGTCTCCTGAGAAAGTCTCATATTATTATACGACGCCCCGCGACGGCTTACGCATTTTGAATCGCTCGAGTGCTTCCTTTTCTTGAGTCTTCTTCCGTACTTTTCGGCATCCTGAATTGTCTCGTTGCAGCATTCGGACGGCATCAACACCAATCAGACGCACCGGAAGGTTCCGAAACCAGGAAGAGTGTCTGCCGGGCGGCTGTCGACGCCTTTTCAGGGGATCCGGGGGGGTCTTCATGGAGGCGTCCAGTCTCCTGGACGCCTCCATGACTTTAATATATATAAAAATACAAAAAACAAATAAAAATAATAATAATTAATGGAGGCGTCCAGGCTCCTGGACGCCTCCATAAAAACAAAATATAAAAAAATGCATAATACCAGTTTTGGTATAAAAACAAAATAAAAATAATAATAATTAATGGAGGCGTCCAGACCCCTGGACGCCTCCATAAAAATAAAATATAAAAAATGAAAAATGACAGCTTTGGCATAAAAACAAAATAAAAATAAAAAAATATTTTCTTGGAGGCGTCCAGGGCCCTGGACGCCTCCATCAACTCCCTCACGGGCGCCACCCACCGAACGACGGTTTGTCGTGTGTGAAAAAATCCAAACTATGGAGAGGTCCAGGCAGCTGGACGCGTCCATTTCAAAATCACGAGGCGCCGCTCACAGAACCACGCGTTGTGCCAAACCGCGTGCGGCCGTCAGTGGGGTTCGGTGGACCTGTTTGAGGCGTCCGGGGCCGTGGACGCCTCCACAAAATATTCCAAAAAAATAAATAAAAATAGAATAAAATATCTTTTTTGCCCTGATGGAGGTGTCCAGGGTCCTGGACGCCTCCACCCTCCGGAGCCCTATAAATAGAGGCCCACCCCCTCAGTTCTGGAGGAGCTTCTAAGAGATCCGATAGGCTGCCGGAGCCCAGAGGCTATCGGAGTCATTTCTAACCCGTGGGGTCTTTTGTAGGTGGAGGTTCTGCCGGCTTCTCGGGTGCCCATGCTCGCGAGAGGAAGGTCGTCTTCATCCACCGCGCTTCCACGTCGTCCCTACGCTGCCGGAGCTCCGCCGGATTTCACCATCGGCACATCCAATAAGCCAATCCTTTCCTTTTCTTCTTAGTTCTTTTACATTCATCATCTCGCATCATCTATCCCCCTTCATAAGGGCGCCTCTTCTTATATACTTCTTGCATCCATCATCTCATTTTCCTCCTACTCGAGTCCGAGAGGGGTTTAAAAGACAACACCAACCAGGTGTGTGTCTTGCCATCATTTCGTTATTTTTATCGCAAGGATTTGAATACTACACCTTCATCTTTCTAATCCACTCGTTACTTGTTTGTCGTTGTTTTGCAAGGGTACCCAAGGAAAGCCCTCTCCGTCGGTCGGCCGAAGGGGGAGGAAGAAGCAACCCGCCATCTCCTGCTCTTGAGGTAGGCGCGATCACTTTCTTTATTTTGAGGTCTTTTTACCCCTGGCGATCACATCTTGTTTTCGAGGCCGCGACGAGTCACTTCCCCAATGGCCGTTTAAATTCCCGTTCTTACATTCTCTTTATATTCTGTTATATTCTGCCCGTATTCTCGAGGCCGCGGCGAGTCACTTCCCCAATGGCCGTTTAAATTCCCGTTCTTATATGTTATATTCTTATCTATTCATATTCTCGAGGCCGCGGCGAGTCACTTCCGCAATGGCCGTTTAAATTCCCGTTCTTATATATTATATTCTTATCTATTCATGTTCTCGAGGCCGCGGCGAGTCACTTCCCCAATGGCCGTTTAAATTCCCGTTCTTTATATTCTCCTTATATTCTGTTATATTCTTATTCTGCTCATATTCTCGAGGCCGCGGCGAGTCACTTCCCCAATGGCCGTTTCAATTCTTGCTATTTAATTTCTGCACCATTCCCGTCCCCCCGAGGTCGCGGCGAGTCACTTCCCGCTATGGCCGTTTAACCCCCATATCTTGCTATATTACATTTGTCCCGCTCACCCCGCCGGAGTAATCTCCCGTGGTGGCCCCTTCTCTTTTCTCTTATTTCTGTGTTGCAGCAAACAAAAAGAGGAGCCCGCGCGCTCTGCATCCTCTTCGCTCCCCAAACCGCGTGACGTCGCTCACAACCCCGTCGGCACTGATGAAGAGACAAAGAGACCAACATACTGCTTCAGTTCCCGACACCCCATTGGCACTGATGAAGAGACGAAGAGACAAACATAGTGCTTCAGTTCCCGGCACCTCGTCGGCACTGATGAAGAGACGAAGAGACCAACATACTGCTTCAGTTCCTGGCACCCCGTCGGCACTGATGAAGAGACAAAGAGACCAACATATGGCTTCAGTTCCCAGCACCCCCTCGGCACTGATAAAGAGAAGAAGAGACCAACAAACTACGTCAGTTCCCGACACCCCGTCGGCACCGACGAAGAGAAGAGGAGACCAGCAAACCCACGGGCACCACCCGGCTCATCCTTCGCCTGCGCTACCCATGTGTGCGGGGCATTTATGGACATGCAAAATTGCATGCCCGTATGTCCCAACTAGTCCAACATTAGCGACAGCTTCAACTGAAGAAACTACGTGGAAGAGGGCCATCCGGACTCCCTGAACACATATACACTACCGTGAAGCTATCTTAGGAGTCACGACAGCGAAGAGGAATCAACCCCCCAGGAGCCCCACAATCCGTGGGCCTCGAAGAAAATCAAATGGGCCACAACTCAGCGCTCACAACGGGCTCAGAACTGCCCATTTAGCCTTTCAGCGGCACGCCCTTGAGCTCTTCAGTGGCACACCCCGCTGGCCTTCAGCGGCACACCCTTTGCCCTGTTCAGCGGCACGCCCTTGAGCTCTTCAGCGGCACGCCCTTCGGCGGCACAGCCCTTCAGCAACACAGCCCTCCTGGTCTTCAGCGACACGCCCTGGCAGCCGTTCAACGGCACGCCCTCCTGGTCTTCAGCGGCACGCCCTGGCAGCCGTTCAACGGCACGCCCTCTTGGCCTTCAGCGGCACGCCCTGGCAGCCGTTCAAAGGCACGCCCTCTTGGTCTTCAGCGGCACGCCCTGGCAGCAGTTCAACGGCACGCCCTCTTGGCCTTCAGCGGCACACCCTGGCAGCCGTTCAAAGGCACGCCCTCTTGGTCTTCAGCGGCACGCCCTGGCAGCAGTTCAACGGCACGCCCTTTTGGCCCTTCAGCGGCACGCCCTCCTGGCCGTTCAACGGCACGCCCTCCTGGCCCTTCAGCGGAACACCCTTAGTGGCCTTTAGTGGCACACCCAGGGCAGCCCTTCAGCGGCACGCACTCTGTGCCCCTTCAGCGGCACGCCCATTGGGCTCTTCAGTGGCACGCTTGCCGTGCCTTCCAACGGCACGCCCTTTTGGCCCTCCCGCGGCACGCTTGTTGAACCCGCCAGCGGCACAGCGTTCAGGCATTTCGACGACACGCCCGGCAGACGAAATCTTAAGCCCATGCCCTACAGATCTTCAGCGAGTAGTAGGCTGTCCGAGGTATCGGCCGGAGGTTGGGCCACGCAGGCTACTCCCCTGACATCAAGGACGGGGGGGAAGTCAAACCCCATCATGACCGGTCGCTTCCCACCTCCAACTACTGTGCTCGAACGCTTCCGCCGTGGAGGATATAAAAACCCCTCTCCTTCGATACATAGAGAGGAGGACAGTGGACAGAGAAGAAGAGAAGAAGAAGAGGAGGAGGGGGGAAGACAGACAAAAAAAAAGCGGACAGACAGCCAGATAGAGAGGAAAGAACCCGCTGCTGGAGAGAGCCACCGCCTCCGGAAGAAGAAGAAGAAGAGAAGAAGAAGAAGGGAGCTCCATCGTAGGGTCCCCCCTCCGATGATCACCCAGAAGAGAGAGTAAGCGAGGGAGTGAGAGAGGGAGAGTGAGCAGTGATGTAGAGGAGGGAGTGGGGGAAGGGCAGGGAGTAGTCACCCCTGTTCGGCCCCAACACTCCTCCCGTTTTCTTCTTCTTCTTTCATTAGCATGATCTTTTCCTCTTCCCTGCCGCAGTTTCAGCACGTATGTGCTTCGCAATGTATGTGGCCCGTTGTGGTCACTCCTCTTCGTGAATAAAAATCACCCTTCCTGGATTTCTTGTTGCTTCCATTGGTTTATGCCGATGTGCATGGTGTATTGTTCATTTTCTCCCCTCCTCCGGTGCTTTGGAGTCTCCATGCCAATGTTGTTCCCCCCGTGCGATCCCTGGCCTCACGAGCTCAATGCCCTCCTCTCTGGTCCCCAACTTCACCTGTTTGCTTGAAGGGAGAGGCCCTCCTCCGTCTCTTGGACACTCAGCTACCAATATCCCTCTTGGCCTTCCTCCCTGCCTCAACTCCAGCCCACCTAGCTAACCCTCAGCCTTCACCCTTTGCTCAGCCCTCCACTGGTCCACTCCTACCCCAATGCAGCCCCCAGCTCCCAACTGCACCCCCATTGAACCCTTCGCCGGCACGCCTAATTTCCATGTCGCCGGTACACCCCCCCGTTAGCCCTTCACCGGCACGGCCTTGACTGCCCTCCCCAGCACGCCTTAGACAGCCTTCGTCGACATGCTCCAAGGCAGTCTTCCCCGGCACGGCCCTAGCGGTCTTCACTGGCACACCCTTGATCTCCCTAGCCCGACACACCCCCGACCAGTCCCAGGGGGGTTTCCTATCCCTCGTCGCTTTCGGATTTTTTGAGGTTTTATCAAAGGTGTTGCCGCCTTCGGGTGCCCACCTCCAATTGTCGGGTTCTGCCACTCCATGTGGGCGCGTTCCCTTGTGGACGTCAAAAAATGTCGATGATGATCATACGGCATGCACGTCTCGACACTCGAGAGCAAGCCGAAGACGAAAATGCCAAATAAACCTCATGCCTCGCCTGATCAGGATGAGGACTGGCTTGGTGGTCCGCTAGCCGATGAGTGAGCCCCTCAGGCGGAAGATACGGCCACAACTCTATAGCCGGCCGTGCCAAGAGCCGAATCGAAGAAGAGTCGGGAACTCCGACACAGCCCGACGTGCACCGAAAGTCACGCAGAGTCTGGGACCGGGCCCCAAAGGCTGCGAATGGAACATTCTAGAGGTCATACATAGCAACCGGAACCTTCCGGGAATGTTGACATTCACGTAGAATGACCGCGACTTCGAGAAGAATCCGTTTAGTGCTTAAAACGGCATGAGGGGGCTTTAAAACGGCGCCCCCCCCCCTTTAAAACGGCGCGCCCCTTTTCCCTTCTTTGGCTACACGGCGAGCCCCGAAGGCCCCTTTGATGCTTAAAACGGCGCCCCTTTGAATGTGGCGCCGTTTTAACCCCTCTTCCTCTGTTTGGCTACACGGCGCGCCCCTTTCTTTGTTTAGCTACACGGCGTGCTCTAGGCCTCCCCCTTTGATGCTTAAAACGGCGCCCCTTTGAATATGGCGCCGTTTTAACCTCTTACTTCTATTCTCTAAAGCGCTCCCGACGTGCAGTGAAGCCATCCCGTCATCAATACGGTCCCCTATTTCCTGCGAACAGCACGTCGACGAACTGCTTAAAATGGCAAAAGGTCTGCTTCGATCTGTTGGGCATCCAAGCATCTTCTTCAAATGGAAACTCTCGAGCCCTGCACCGTCGAACGCCCACTTCGTCCGTCGGCCGCCCATGCTCTTGCAAATGATGAAAACGGCGTGTCTCGCGGTGGATATGCCAACAGAGGAGGAGGCCATGCCTCTGCCCCCCCTCCCGGTCACACTGTAGCCTCGGCGGAAGTGACGTCCACGACAACGGCACTCGACACGGCGACACGGCAGAGGCGTTGCAGGTGAAGCAAGATGGAAAGAAGAGGAAATAAAGAGAAATAGGGGGGGGCCTCTCCCTTCGACAGGGCCACTGCTCTCCCTATAAAAAGCCCACCACGGGGAACTTTGATTAGGGGGAGAAGAGGGACAACTCTTGGAAGCTTGAAAGGTAGAAGCTTTTCTTCTGAGAGAAACCCCTTGAAGCCCGAAGCCTATGTGAAGAAGAAGAGAAAAAGAGTGGGAGAGAGAGGGGAGGAAGAGTGAGAGCCAGCCGTGTGAGGGTGGGTCGTTGTCTTTCTCCTCTTCCCTTGTATTCTACTCGGCGACGTCCAGCCCCGATGTAGCTCTTCTGTTTAAATGGAAATGAAGCATGGGGCCTTCAACCCCGATCCTCACTTATCTCCCTCATGAAACCCGATTTTGATGCTCGCTCATTCCTTCCCTTTTGCAAGCCCATATGTTTTTGTCAGATCATATATGAATAGATATGTACATATGTATCTGTAGATAGATATATACGTATGCATGCATTCACTTCATTTTACTGCTGTCCCTTGGATCTCCCTTCCGCCGTGTTCTTGTGTCGACTTCGGCTCTCATGCGGTCTTCAGCCACGCGATCACGGCAACCCTCGGGTCGTCGGAGTTCCTTTGTAGGCTGGCCCTCAGGACCTCCGGCCCCGAACGGGGAGAGTCGATACAATCGCAATAACCCATGGGTCACCGGTTTCCCGTAGGCTAGCCCTCGGGATCTCCGGCCCCAAATGGGGTAATTTTACTGGTGTCGTTGCTTATGCACACACCGGGATGTTTCGGGGCCGTCGGAGTTCTCTCCACATGGCGCGCCCCATTTTTTCCCCTGGACACTTCCGATCTAGGGGAGGTGCTGCCCGATTCTCGCCAGGGCCAAGAACAAGTGAACAAATAGAACACTCAAGAACAAACTGAGTTTTTAATCCAATACACAGTAAGCTCTGTGAATCAAACCCCCCGAATAAAACACTTAAACCTCCTGCTCACTCACCTTAACAAACCATCAACGATGCTTAAATTCATCCTATTGATCTAGGGTGTCAATTGAACAATTAATCTAACTATTGATCCTTCTGTAGGCCATAGAATCAAGAACAGAAAGCAAAACAAGTCCACAGAACGAATAAGAAAACTTAAGAGATGATGTCCCGGCGTGGCCTAATCCGGCACGGTCACTATTCCACCGCGTCGGTTTAACATCACTCTCAGAATCCCATCTCCCTTGAACGTTAAAACGGCCCCCCTTGGCCTCCCTTAAACCGGCGCGCCCCCTTCATATCTTGACCCGGCGCCCCTTAACCGGCGCGCCCATCTTCTTGCAACGTTCCAACATGGCGTGCTAAAAGAAAACTAAAAGAATGAAAGGAAGAAAGAGAACTATTGAAACTAAAGAATAAACCAGAGGATAAGGATTAAATCAATAAACAAAATGGAAAGAATGGAATGGGAATAAAACACTTAACTCAATGATCGGAACAATAAACCCCGCGACCTGACCGCGCAGGTCGATCCGCGTGCGAGGGTGCACGTTGTCGAGTTTTGGCTTTACACTTAACAACCCGCTCCCCCGGATTGTGTAATGATGCCCCGTGGTGTTGGACGTGGACCTCGGGATCCCCGACATGGTCATGATCCGTGCACCTCTTGGGCCGATAGTCCATCAGCTTGGCCCACTTCTTCCGGGATCCGATCCCGCACCCACATGAAACGTGCCGTACCTACGGTAGATATCCGAATGTCTTTGTTGTTACCTTCGATGCTTCGAATATGGACTCTCGACCGAACACTGGATGGTCTGTTAGTGACTGATATATATATATACCGGGATCTAATCCCGCACTTGCATTAAATTTGCCGCATTCGCAGCAAGTATTTGTATGGTTTTGAACACCGTTTCGCATATCGATGCGGAGGGTCTGAATCATGTCAACCCAACTCGCATGCTTTAATGAAAAATTGATGTTTAGGCCATGAGGCCCCTTTTCTTGGCGATTAATCAGAGGTCTTCCCCTCCCCGAGGGGATGTAATTAACGTCGTGGCCTTTATGGCGCGGCGGGTCTCCAGTCCCGACCCGATACCCACAATCGTCTGATTAGTCAGACGGAGCGCACCCCGGGCTTCGGACCACTCCAGTCTTGAAGCCTGAACACATTGTCACCTAGGTGACTGGCACGCCCTCGGACTAGATAAACCGATAAACTGATAAAAAGAACACCCACGATATTTTCGTCCAACGAAATCCAGTGCGTTCCACATCCCTTTATCTCCCTTACGCTCGGGTCAAGGGGAGATGCTGCCGAATTTTTGTTAGAGAATAATAACACATTAAAGAGGCAAAAGGATGCAACAAACAAATGGGACAACAACATATTAAAGGGCAAAGGAAAATAACGAACGAATGGAACGATCGGTGATAGAATACTCCAACCGGAACAAGGCACTACGTACAACATAAGAAGAATTGGATCTAATTGATTGCTTGGTAGATTAAACGCCCAATCTATAAAGAACAGGTTGAGAGGAGGGGGAAGAAAGACTTGTGTAAAACTGCATAAAAACCAAAGAGAAGAAGAAAAGAAAAGCCTAAAAGGAAGTGGAGGAGGAGTGGGCCCTTCAACGGTACGCCCCTGGCCAGCCCTTCGCCGGCACATTTTCCTTGCTGCCTTCCCCGGCACGCTCTCTTCCTCCCTTCAACGGTACGCCCCCGGCCAGCCCTTCACCGGCACACCCTTCCTGGCTGCCTTCTCCGACACGCACCACGCCGCCTCGCCGGCACACTACCGGCTGCCCTCGCCGGCACACTCCTAGCCCCCTTTCACACCTCCCAACCTGTGTCGGTGCATATTGCACCGACCTTGGGTCTGCCTCGGTGCACATTACACCGACCCTACCCCTTTATGGCCCAAGCATTGCACTTACCTTGGCCTCCGTACAGACTTTGCCCTTCTACAGCCCAAGGCTGCACCGACTTCAGCCCGCAGGCCGTACAGACTTTACCCCTCTGCAGCCCAAGGCTGCACCGACTTTAGCCCGCAGGCCGTACAGACTTTACCCCTCTACAGCCCAAGGCTGCACCGACTTCAGCCCGCAGGCCGCACAGACTTTTCCCCTCTACAGCCCAAGGCCGCACCGACTTCAGCCCGCAGACTGTACAGACTTTGCCCCTCTACAGCCCAAGGCTGCATCGACTTCAGCCCGCAGGCCGTACAGACTTTGCCCCTCTACAGCCCAAGGCTGCACCGACTTCAGCCTGCAGGCTGTACAGACTTTGCCCCTCTGCAGTCCAAGGCTGCACCGACTTCAGCCCGCGGGCCGCACAGACTTTGCCCCTCTACAGCCCAAGGCTACACCGACTTCAGCCCGCAGGCCATACAGACTTTGCCCCTCTACAGCCCAAGGCCGCACCGACTTCAGCCCGCAGACCGTACAGACTTTGCCCCTCTACAGCCCAAGGCTGTACCGACCCGCAGGCCGCACAAACTTTGCCCCTCTACAGCCCAAGGCTGCACCGACTTCAGCCCGCGGGCCGTACAGACTTTGCCCCTCTACAGCCCAAGGCTGCACCGACTTCAGCCCGTAGGCTGTACAGACTTTGCCCCTCTATAGCCCAAGGCTGCATCGACTTCAGCCCGTAGGCTGCACCGACTTTGCCCCTCTACAGCCCAAGGCTGCATCGACTTCAGCCCGTGCACCGACTTCAGCCTGTAGGCTGCACCGACTTTGCCCCTCCACGGCTCAAAGTTGCACCGACTCCAGCCCGCAGGCTGCTCCGACCTCTCTTCAACCCTGTGCAATAGTTGTATCGACCCCAGTTACAGTTGCATCGACCCCAAGGTGGACTCGCACCGACCTACTGCCAGCCCAAGTCTGCACCGACCTACCCCAATCTCTACCCAGTGCACCCCCTCCACCCAGTATACTATCAACTCTCCTACCCGGTACACTCTTGCCCTCCTTCAGCGGCACACCCGCTCGCGTTCTTCACCGGCACGCCCAGCTTAGCCGCCCTTCGCCGGCACGTCCCTTCAGCCCCCCCTTTTTTTGACTCTCCAGTGGCCCACTCTCTCTCCAAAAATATATATATATAATATGTATATAATGGTAACGATAATAATAATAATAAATTAATAAAAATTATGATAAATAAATAAATCTGAATATATATGTATAAGGAATAAACAAAAATGTGAGATAATAATGATGATAATAATAATAATAAATAAAAAAATCATTCACAAAAATACATAAAAGGGAAATAAGCAAAAGAAAATACATATGTATATCTATAATCGGTAGCCTACATAAAGAGACGATAAAATCTATCATTGCAGCCCCGTCTCTCCCGTGACCCGGTGCGGAAGGGAATAACAATGCCGCCCCTGCAGGTCGAGCCTAAGTCGCGAGGATTACCTCAATACGGCCACGACCCGACCTCACATCGGGCCGACATTCTAATCAGACCGGACCCATTCCTCTGGACAGGACCCCTTTCGAGCCACTATTAAAATTGCCACGCGTTCGGCAGACATTTGAACGGATTCATCCCGGCTTCCACCGCGTTTCTATTACGGACCTTTGTCCGAACATGAAAAAGGTCCACGAGTGACCAACATAACCCACGGCTCGTAGCCTGATGCGGACCTTAGTGTGATTTACGCTTGCCTCTTTCTCGCGCAGTTAGTATTAGTTCTTTCGGCCGTAGGGCCCCTAATATCGGTAATTAATCAAGGGTGTTCCCTCGTACGGGGGATGTAAATGACGTTGTGGCCTTCATGGCACGGCGGGATCTGGTCCCGACACGAACTACACAATCGTCTGACGAAGTCAGATCGAGCGTACCATGGGCTCTTAGGAGCCCGAATAAATTGTCACTTTGTGACTGGCACGCCCACACACTTAATAAATGAATAAACAAAGCCAAATAAATGAACAACGCTATGAGCAAATTTTAGTGCGTCCACAGCAGGGGGTGAGGCAATCAACTCGCCCCTTGAAGTTGCTAGTAAGGTAAACTTGTTGGCAGAACAGTGCATGCAGCCATTATCAGCTGAACAAGAGATTTCTGGCAGAACTCAAATAAGGCAAGATGAAGGGATCGAGGTCCTCGACCTCGAAGATGATATACCAGACTTTGTCGACCTCCAGCCTGCACCCCCTGAGATAGAAGACGGAGGTCAAGCAACAGTCGATGAATTGATAGAAGTCAACTTGGGAGACGAGGATGACCCCAGGCCAACCTTCCTCAGCGCCCAACTATCTGCCGAAGAACAAAGGATGTACATCCAGCTGCTACAAGAATATTAGGACTGCTTTGCCTGGACCTATAGGGAGATGCCAGGACTAATCCCCTCAGTCTCACAGCATGAGCTGACCATAAACCCTGGGGTAGAGCCAGTGAAACAGCCCCCTCGGCGTATGAGGCCAGAGCTCATCACTCAAATATGCAAAGAGGTCGACAAGCTCATTGATGTGGGTTTCATCGAGGAAAATCAATATACCACGTGGTTAGCTAACATCGTGCCCGTGAAGAAGAAGAACGGACAGATCCGGATATGTGTTGACTTTCGGGATCTGAATAAAGCCTGCCTTAAAGATGACTTCCCAGTGCCAATAACGGAGGTCATGATAGATGCAACAATTGGTCATGAGGCCCTATCATTCATGGATGGGTCATCTGGCTACAACCAGATATGGATCGCGGAACATGACCTGATCCACACTGCCTTCCGGACCCCCAAAGGCATTTATCACTACAAAAGAATGCCGTTCAGATTAAAGAACATCGGCGCAACTTATCAGCGGGTGATGACTAGAATATTTGATGAGCTGCTTTACCATAAGGTCGAGTGCTACATAGATGACTTGGTAGTCAAGACCAAAAAGAAAGAAGACCATCTGCAAGACCTCCGAGTCATTTTCCAGAGGCTGAGGCAGTATGAATTAAAAATGAACCCTATGAAGTGTGCGTTCGGAGTCTCGAGCGGAAAGTTCTTGGGTTTCATTGTCAGGTATCGGGGAATTGAAATAGACCCCGCCAAGATCAAGGCGATTCAGGAGTTACCCTCGCCAAGGAATCTCTCTGAGCTAAGATCCCTTCAGGGCCACCTTGCTTACGTCCGGCGGTTTATATCCAACTTGTCGGGGCGATGCCACCCCTTTCACAAGCTGATGATGAAGGATGTTCCCTTCTACTGGGACGAAGAATGCCAGATAGCCTTCGATAAACTAAAGGATTACCTAAAAACCCCTCCAGTGCTGGGTGCGCCAGTGAAAGGACGGCCGCTGATCCTCTACATAGCAGCCACACATAATTCTCTGGGGGCAATGCTAGCCTAGAATAATGAAGAAGGAAAAGAACAAGCCCTCTACTATCTCAGTCGAAGAATGGTCAGAACTGAGGAAAGGTACACCTACATCGAGAAGATTTTACTGGCATTGGTCTTCGCGGTCAAGAAGCTGCGGCACTACATGCTGTCGCACGAAGTTAAGCTGATTTCTAGGGAGGATCCGCTTAGATACATCATGTCCCAACCGGCCCTCAAAGGCCGCCTGGGCAAATGGACAGTGATTCTTATGGAGTATGACATCTCCTATGTACCGCAGAGGGCCGTCAAGGGCCAAGCTATTGCAGACTTCTTTGCTGAACATCCAGTACCCGAAGACTGCCCTCTGGAACCAGAGCTTCCTGAAGATGAAACTTTAGAGGTCGGCCAGGTGCGGCCCTCCCTATGGCAGCTGTATTTTGATGGTCCCTCCAGAATTGACACCTCAGCGACGGGATCGGCCAGAATCCACGCAGGAGCAGGCATAGTCTTAAAGTTGATAGGGTGCTATGCCAGGATACAGAGGGGGGTGAATGTATCCCGTTCAGAAAGAATGCCCAAATTAAAACACAGATGCTAGACGCAATCACAGAATAAAACTATTCAATTAAACTCATGAGCAAACACATGGAGCGCGCCTAAGCAATTGATAAGTGTCCATTTCTTATGACAATTCATTGAATGTACACCATTTTATGTGCATATAATTAGGCAATTATGCATATTTCATAGTTAACCTCAACTCCGCATTTAAATTGGAGCTTTCACGTAAATTGATTAATTTGATTATCTTATTTAATAATAAATTAAAGTTGAGGGCCATGAGCATTAATTCTCCATTGCATAATCATGAGCATTTGAGATTTTTGTGCACATTGTGGTAATTTTTATGAACTAAAGTGCAATTATGTGTGTGTAGGACACCGAAGGCAATTACAAAAGAAACCCGGGGCAAAATTGTCACCACTACTTTGACCAAGTCAAAAAGCACATATTTTGGTTGGAGGGAAAAGAAAGTTCAAAATTTTGAATTCAAAGTTTGAAAAGAAGGAATTCAAAGTTCAAAGTTTGAAAAGGAGGAAAAGGACATTCAAAGTTTGAAATAAAGGAGAGACATGATGAGGCTTGGGAAATGGGGTGCCTAAAGTCCAAGAAAGGGGGTGCCCACCTACTTTTACTCTTCCCCATGCATCATATTCCACTTGAATCTCAGCCATCCATCTCCTTTTGATATAATCTCCACCCTCTATCTACCCAACTTTCCCTATAAATAGCCCATGGTAAGGAGGAGAAGGGAGTTCTTCTTTTGGCAATTTTTCACTCTTTCTCTCCCTCTCACATCTTTTAGTTCGCCGAGTTCGCCCTCTTCTGTCCCTCTTCTCCTCTTGTGGTCTTTATGAAAGTTCTTTATTTTTATGTCCTCTACAATTTCTTCTTCTGGATCATCTTCTAATTCCGTCTGGTTTTCAAGCTGTTTTATATTTTTCATTGTGTTGTCCTGTTCATCTGTGAAACAGTATTTATCTCTGTTATTCCCCTTATTTAGCCCCCTTCTAGTCATTTTCTGCTCCTACTGTCTTCATGAAAGTTCTTTATTTTTACGTGTTCTACAACTTCTTCTTCTACACCATCTTCTAATTCTTTCAGGTTTTTAAGATATTTCTCGTTTTTCAACTTGCTGTCCTGTGATTTCACTGTTCATCCGAGGTGCTAGTTTCTGTTATTTCTCTATTTTGAAGCTCTTATGCTCTTCTTTTCTATCTGAGTTCTTCATCAAAGTTATTCCTCTCTCCCTCCTATTCAACGTCTTCTTCTTGGGCATCCCCTAATTCATCTTGGTTTCAAAGTTATTCACCCTCCAAAGACTACTTCAACGACGAAGGCGACTTCCTCCCGGCGTAGACGACATCTTCCACAAGGTTGTTCGTGATCCAAGGCCAAGAGAGGACGGCGTTATCATCACCATTGCTGCTACCATCTCCAAACTCCATACTTTTCTTGTGTTATTACTTTTGTGATATTTCACTTGATTGTAATCTCATTGTGTCATTAGTATAAACTTGTTTCACATTTCATGTACTCTTTCTTTTAAGTTAATGAAAGGAGTTGTTCTCTTGATCTAGTTCTTGCTCTTCTTCCCTCTCTATCTATTTCTTCTATATCTTCTTTCGACTTCATGCAATTATTTTCTATAGCATAAGCGCATAGTCATGGTGTTTTCAATTAAGTGTTTGGTTTGTTCATCATTTCACTATTTTCTTTAAGCAAATCCAAATCACAAGTATTTTTTAAAGGACTCTAAGGTTTTTAACTCTAAAAATCTCTTCTTCCCTGTGGATTCGACTCGTGCTTGCCATAGTACTACGTTCTCTTTTGATCATTTTGTGCGAGTTCGGTTTTAAAATTGTTATACGCGTGTTTTAAACGATGAACTTTCGCGTTATCAGCAATCATCTAGCGGAAGCAAATACACAAACAAACCACTGCTCAAGAGATTTTTTAGGTGGTTCGGTCACCAAGACCTACGTCCACCCCTCACTCCCAACCGGAGTGAGGCTTTCACTAGCACAAGCTAGAAAGCAGACTCAGTCTGCAAACAAGTTGCTGCCACGCAGCTTGACCAGGGGAACAGCCTCCCCTCTTCCTCCCAACCGGAGGGACACCCCAAGTGACTCCCAGCCACTTGGAAACCAGAGACACACAGTCTCTCTTCCTCCAGACCAGGAGGGAACACACCAGTGACTCCCCGTCACCATCAAACCAGAGGTCGCAGACCTCTCTTCCTCCAGACCAGGAGGGACCCCTGGCCTTGTAACCCACAAGCCCAGAACCGGAGATCAGATCTCCCTTCTCCTGAGTCCACAAGAGGAACCCGACCTCACTACTGAGAATCGGAAGAACAATATTAACCTGAGTAACAAAAGGAAAAATAAGAAAACATAAAAAGCACAGCGACAAAAGCTGGAAATGAAACACAAGAAATATAGCTCTCAATGAGCATAGTCGTTCTGGATTTGATCCACGAACAGACTGAACAGATCTTCAATAGAACTCTCTCCTCTCTTCCTCTCTTCCTCTTCTTTCTTCTTCTCAGCTCACGCAATCTTTCTCTTCTCTGCTCTCCTTTTCACTCTCACTGACTTTCTCTTTTCTTTCAATCCTTACGAGCTCTCTCTTTCTCTTTTTCTTCTGCTGCTCTCACTCTCTATCTTCACTCTTCTTCTTCTTCTTTCTTCTTCTTCTGCTTCTCTTCTCACAGTCTCGATCAGCCCCCTTCTTTTCTCATCATTTTCTTCAGTGGACGAAGGCTTCTATTTATATCAGCTTCAGCAGGTGCTAGGGCGTGTGTCCTTCAGGTTGCCGCCCAGAGAGCACCTCGGATCACGTGCTAGGAATCATCCTCGGTTCACACGCCCAGTCATTAACCTGAGTCATCTGCAGACAGAGACAAGACGAAATGAAACGTATTAGTTAGTTTAGGTTTATAACAACGAGTGTATATACTTTAGAAGCAGTAACTGAGTAAGTGTGTACATTGAGAGAGTGTATAGACTTGTAAGTGTTCATGTGACCTCAGTATATAGACTAGCTGAATAATGCATTAGCACAACAAGGGGAATGTGTGGACTTCTGTGAAATGTATGAAGCCATCGAGTGTATAGACTTAGGGACTTCAGTTAGGCAAGTGTGTAGACATGTGAAGCATAACTATATGCAGTGTATAGACTTCAATGAATTCAATGCATGCACAATTATGCAATGTATAGACTATGAAGATGGACTATTGCATTGTACAGACTATATGAAGACAAAGCTGTAGTGATGTATAGACTTCATGAATCAGAGCTGAAGTAGTGTATAGAGTTGCTGAAGTGTAATGCAATGTGCAGACATTGTTCAATGTATGGACTTTACAATGCAAACATCAATGTATAGACATTTCAATCGACAGGCAGACAATGTACAGACTCTGAAGAACAGCAGCCAGTGTATGGACTTAGGCAGGCTTCAACTCAATGAAAGCACGATGTACAGACTTGAATTCAAGTGATGCGCAGTGTACATACTTCATATGTGAAGCAGTCGCTGTACATACTTAAGCAATATGAAGACTTGACAGACAACTGACGATGTATGGACTTCAAGTGTGAATACGTTGTGAATGCAAATGCAATGTATAGACTTCACATATGCATGGGACTCTAAGAGAGATGGGCGCTGTATAGACTTCACCAGACTTCACTCGATGTATAGACAATTTCATCAGTTGAAGAGGCAACAATATAAAACACTGAGATAATGTCAGTGCGTCGACTCCACGCTATTTCAGCGTTAACTCATCAGTATAAAAAGCAGAGATATTCAATGTATGGTCTTGCCAAAAGAAACTCTGTACATACTAGATCAAAGCAAAGCAGTTGACTGTATGGACTTCCAGTGTGTAGACATGCCAAAGACAACTAGTCATTGTACATACTTGAACAAGGTAAAGTCTGTACAGACTTGGAAGTTCACAGTGTGTAGACTTTGGCACAAGGAACGGCTGTACAGACTTTAACTCAACAGCGATGTATAGAGTTTTGAAAGCTTGAACAACGAAGCATGCTGTACAGACTTTGAGCGTTGTATAGACTTTGCGAAGCACATGCCTTGGCTTTAATGACTTCAGACTTGAACGTGTGCTGAGAACGATGTATACACTTGGAGGCCCTTGAAGGGTGTACACACTTGAAGAACCGAAGCCAATGTAGAGACTTGACGAATGGCTCAGCAATGTGTAGACTTGGTGAGCTTCAGAGCAGAATGTGCAGACTTTACCACTGTATAGACTTGAAGTTCTGAACGTAGGTAAAGGATGGGATTGTATAGACTTGCACAGTGCTGCCAATGTATAGACTTCCAATGAATGCAATCGCTGTACAGACTTGCTCAAACAGACCGATGTATAGACTTGTCAACGAGAGGGTTGTACAGGCTTGGGCAATGCAAAGGCAATCGGATGTATAGACTTGGGCTATACATACTCGAAAGGCTTGAAGTCGATGTACAGACTTGGAAATCGATTGGCAAAGGCTGATGTATAGACTTGAAGGTTCACAGGATGTATAGACTTCAAATTCAACAGAAGACTCTGTATGGACTTTGAAGATGGAAGCGATGTACAGACTTGGGGTTCCTTGAAGGATGTATAGACTCTGAAGAAATGAGGCGATGTGCAGACTTGGCGCCTTGAAGGATGTATAGACTTCAGTTGAGCAAGCTACAGTGCCGTTGTATGGACTTGATCTTCAAGGAATGGCTATACAGACTTTGAAGGCTTTGGCGGAGGATGTACAGACTTGGAATATGAAAACCAATGTATGGACTTCAGGTGAAGACCAATGTACATACTTTGAATATGAAGATCAATGTATGGACTTGGAAGATGAAGGATGATGTGTAGACTTTGGGGTTCAACTGGGTGTACAGACTTGGAAGATGGAAGGCGATGTGTAGACTCTGAAATGAACGGGAGAATGTATAGACATGACCCCTTGAAAGGATGTATAGACTTCAGATGCAAGCTTCAGTGTTGTTGTATGGACTTGAAAAACAAAGGGTGCGTCGACCCATCAGAAGGGAGCGTCGACCCATCACTGTCCAGACTATGCATGAGACGGTGAGCCATGTGCAGAGTTTGAAGCTTGACAGAGACACATGATGTACAGACTTCATGAAATGCATGCTATTCAATGTATGGACTTGACATGCCTACTGAAGGCGATGTACATACTTGCTGCGTGATGCTGAGTGTATGCAGTGTATAGACTACACTCATCTGGGGAGTCGACCCATCTAGAAAGGGGGGTCGACCCACACTAAGCTGACTGTGATGATGCAAGGATGTTTAGCCTGAACAGAATTCCACAAGCAGAGTGAAGCAACTGATGAATGTGTATATGAATGCTTCATGCAACAGATAACATGGCTAAACATCAAATATGCAATGCTTTTAGACCTGATAAACCAACAGAATAGCAAACTGACTGAACAAATGAAGATGACTCATACAGCAAGATGACTCACAGTGATTAACTCACAACAAAAACCAATCATCAAATGATTAAATCACATCAAAGCCAATCATCAAAACCCCAGGGGCACAACAATCTCCCCCTTTTTGATGATGGCAACACTACACTGTGAGTAATTCTGATGACACAAACTACACAAACTATTCTCCCCCTTTGACTTCATCAAAAAGAAAATAGTTTGAGAAGTTAAAGCGTGTTTAAAAATTCAGTCAATTTCTCCCCCTTTCAATAAACAGGATGAACCATGGAGAGGTATGAATTCAGAAATGTAGATGCAACTTGAAGTGCAATACCTCCCCCTAAATATATGAATGGAAAGACACAATTGTTACCAATTGATATGCACATGATTCAATATTACAAGGAAGCTCCCCCTGAGTAGATGCCAATTGATATGCATCTGTTGCATTTCTCCCAATTGATATGGGTGAGAGGGAGACCACAGTGGAATTCAAGGACAGTGAGCAGAAGAGTTTCAAATAACAGATTTTCAAAGAGGCTCCAAGCACAAGAAGTGCAACAAGATTTTCAAGGAGATATCAATCTCATAAATCCAAAACATAATTTTTCAAAGTCTTCCATTATAAGGGCTTATGAATGAAGTGTATTGATCAGCATGGTTTAAACATGATGTATGCAGAGTTTATCAATAAAATTCTGTATTGATATCTAAAACCATGGTTTAATAAAAATGAACCAAGCCCTCATTTTTATCTTGATTAACCTCCCTTTCTCTTACACAATCAAATTTATTGACTTCAATCGGAATTACATGCACTAGAGTTGAGATCAAGCATTTATGAAGTCATGTGAATTTGTCTAGGGTTGTAGCAATTTGATTTTAGCATCAATATTTCAATTTGTTCAACAATTTTCATGCTACGAATTTTACGAGCACTCTAGTTCAGTGCACACCTTGTAACTAGAGGATATATCTTGATCAGAGGCCAATATCCCTAAGCACTTAGTGTGACTCACAGTCATGTTTTATATAAACAGAGGTAGCATTTACACATCATGACACACTTCAAATCATTTCTTGATGAGTGAGTTGTATTTCTCAGTGTGCATGCCATTACTCTGCCTGATTAACGTTCATCTTAAGCAGAGTTAACTATGGCACCTCATGACACAGTCCTTTGGACATGTGTTTCTCAGTGACCAAAGTCATTGCTCTGACAGATATTACCCTTTAGACATTTCAGAGAAACTCATTTGCTTCAAAACAATACTAACTTCATGTACTTAATCAATTAAAGCCATGTATTCAATAGTGCAGATTTCATAAGATTTTACAAGACACATCATGAAACAGTTGGTTAAAGTTTATTAAACATGTTTCAGATATTTTTAATAAATTTTAAAGTCAAACTCAATGAATACATTAAACTTAAACCAGCTGAGTTATTTCAGTCATTCATAAAATCGTATAATAGAAGATTCCTAGTTCAAAAGTTTTCAGATTTATGATTGAGATAGTCCCATTGAAATCTTCATGAGAGATTGATAGAATTCAAAAATCAAATGATAGAGGAGATTTTGAAACCCATTGTTTTCAAATTATGATCAATGTTTGTCAACAAAGTCAATAAGAAAGGATATACAATGAATTCTCACAAGAGTATGCATTTGACAACCTACATGCAATGCATTGACTCCCCCTGACAGTATGCATTCAGTCACTCTTTTTGGTATTTTACAATGAAATGCAATGTAATTAACTCCATGTATGCAAAGACATGCAAAGACTCAACATTGAATGCTATGCAAAGACATGCAATTAATTCCCCCTGAAAACATGCAATGTTTTGCACTGAAGACTGAACATATGACAATGTGACTTATGCTCAATCAGACTGCCCTATTAAGCAAAGTGACCCATGGTACCAGGCGGAGCACTTGGTCTTAAAGACCACTTCACACATAGCAAGAACCTCCAGACAGATTTCCCTACCTTTTGGTAGCTTACCATTTATATACCATAGAGGTCAATCATGATAATTCAACATGCAGTCCTATATGCAATCCAGATTTTCAGTGAGCTATGCAACAGACAAATTTCAAACCACATTCATATGCAGTTCAGATTTTTCAGAAATTTCAGAATGTAATTTATTTTCAGAGATTATGCATAACAACAATTATCAAACAGTTGCAATTGGCATATGTATGCATCAGATGCAGACAATCCTTTTTAATCTGATATTTACACAGAACACTCAGCAAGTGTATGATCTGAAAATGATGCAAATGGCAGATGATGAATGAAAATGCAAAAATAGATTTAACTTGCTATGCATTAAAACTAAAAACAAGAAGAGCAAGAAGTTTACCTGAAAAGTTCAGGAAGGGGTTTTCATTCTTGAGTGCCTTGGATTAATCCCCTCTTTATTAATCAGCTTCCAAGGCACACCTGCAAGTTAGCAACCTATTTTGCACAAATAGGTACCCAAGAAGTCTTGGGTCCTGAATTGACAATATCACTCCTAGCAGGTTTCTCAGCACATTTTTAACTTGATGATCATTAAATTTCATCAGAGGATGACCATCCATCAAATGTCCAGATTTACCATAATGATGGCAAGAAGCAGCAGTTTTCAGATCTAATTTATGCACACTCTTATTAACATGAATTCTATGTTCATATGCATGGAGATTTTTGTTATTTGCATGACCAAACTGTTTTCCATAATCAAAACATTCAAAGTTTTTCCTTTTAAAAATAACTTTGCTCTTTCTGAGAGCATTTGTACTTGCAGGGAATTTAAACCTTTCAGAGATGAATTTTTTCCCTTGAGCATGCCAACAGTCCTTGACTGTGTGGCCATGCTTTCCACAGTGAGAGCAATTGAGAGAATTTCTTCTATAAGAACCTGACCAGCATTCAGAGGCCCTGTGACCCCTTTTGTTGCAGTTAAAACAGATGAGGTGCTGGTTCTTTGAAACAGATTTGTTCATATTAAAAACATGCTGATTTGAAAAGTATTTTGTATGATTTGAACATGATTTTTCCTTACCACTTGCAAACCAGCAATGAGCAGTAGTGTGTCCTACTTTATCATAATTAGAACATGTGACATTCTTTTTCTGACCAGACACAGATTTTCTAGCATGCTTTCTGTCATCTTGTTTCATCACAAAACAGTTACTCATAAAGTGTCCATGTCTACCACAATAATGACAGGAGTCATTTGATTTCTTTAAAACATGGCATTTATCAGATGAGTTTTTAGCATGCAGACTATTTCTTTGAGTTTTTGATGTTTTATAATTTTCATTTTGTTTTTCTATTTTCTTAGCCTTGTACTGAGGTGGTGATGAAATAGAAGGCTTTTCCTGTTCAGATGATTTAACGAAAACTGTTTTCAGCTTGTATCCATCAACCTTTTTCGACTTTTCAATTTGTTTTTCGGTTCTCTGAACAGTAGACTGAGAAACATGTGGCTTCTGAGAAGTGTGAGAGGTAGAGCTAGGAACAAAGGATATATAAATTTTATCTTCAAAATTCTTTTTATTTACAGGGTTATAGCCCAACCCCTCCTTCTGAAAATTGACTTTTACTCCCAGCAGTTTGTTCAGATTATCTTGCCCACTAACAAATTTAGACAAGGAGTTTTTTAAATCTTGAATTTCTTTTTCTTGAGAGGAAATGTGTAACTCATAACTGGCAATCTCTTGCTCACTGCAATTCATAGCTTCATTCAAAACTTTATTAGCTATTTTTTATTTTTCAATTTCTTGTTCCAGATTGCTCAGTTTTTCAGGGTCTTCAACACAAACATTTTTTCCTCTTTCTAAGGCTAGCAGTCTCTCAGACATAGTGGAGTTCAGCATTTTTAACTTCTCATTTTCTTCCTTAAGCTTATCATTTTGAACCAATTCATTTATTAGAAGCGGATCTTCTGAATTAACTTCATACTTTCTTCCAGCCTCAAGTTCCTTCAAACCTTTTTGCTGTTTTTCAAGATCTTTCTATAATTCTATGTTTACAGATTTTATGGCATTCAATTTTTCAGCAACCAAACTCTTCTCTTGCTCAAGTTTCCCAAATTTTTCTTCATTATCTTTAACAGATTGTTTCAGAGAGTCATTTTCAGATTCTAGCCTACTTAGTTCAGACTTAACACATTCAAATTTTTCCAGCAAATTCTTACTCTGAACAGAATCATTACAAGTTAGGCTAAGCTTCTTCTCAAGTTCAGAGATCTCTTTTACATGATCTTGATTCTCAATCTTCAGTATCGAAATTTGCTTTTTCAACATTTGAATATCAGACACAAAAGCATCATGAACATTTTTCAGTTCAGCACAGTTTTTACATGGAGAATTGAAACTGTCTGACCTACTATTCTTCTTCAATTTTTTGTATTGTTTTCTTAACTGTTCATGAGACTCTAATAATTCAGCATATGAATTCTCCCAGTCATCTAAGGTATAGTTCTCAAAGAGATTTACCTCATCATCATTATCGTCTTCATTCTGATTGCTTCCTTGATCACTGCCACTTTGATTACTTCTGTTGGCCATCATGCAGCTGTCCTCATTTCTCTTCTGAGTTCGCTTCAGCATGTCCAGAATATCTTTAGCAGAGCTGTAATCTAAGAAACATGAATGAAAAGCTCTATCAGTAGCTGCCTTCATTAGATTTATAGCTACCTGATTCTCTTCATGCATTGATTTATGAATGTCAGTCCATTTGGACTTTTTCTTTGGTAGTTCATGAGGGCCGTGTGAAATCCCTTTCCACAGGTCTGGATTAACAGATTTCGCATAATTTTTCAGACCAGCAAACCATACACTAAAATTGGAACTGTTGAAAACTGGTGGTTCACCCATGGAAACAAACAGATATAATACAACAGGAATATTGATGCACCAAAAGCAAATAAGCACCTAAGACTGCAGGATCGGATCTGCAAGTCGCTGGACCTTCTATGCAGACACCGCTCTGATACCAATTGATAGGGTGCTATGCCAGGATACAGAGGGGGGTGAATGTATCCCATTCAGAAAGAATGCCCAAATTAAAACACAGATGCTAGACGCAATCACAGAATAAAACTAATTCAATGAAACTCATGAGCAAACACATGGAGCGCGCCTAAGCAATCATCTAGCGAAGCAAACACACAGACAAACCACTGCTCAAGAGATTTTTTAGGTGGTTCGGTCACCAAGACCTACGTCCACCCCTCACTCCCAACCGGAGTGAGGCTTCCACTAGCACAAGCTAGAAAGCAGACTCAGTCTGCAAACAAGTTGCTGCCACACAGCTTGACCAGGGGAACAGCCTCCCCTCTTCCTCCCAACCGGAGGGACACCCCAAGTGACTCCCAGCCACTTGGAAACCAGAGACACACAATCTCTCTTCCTCTAGACCAGGAGGGAACACACCAGTGACTCCCCGTCACCAGCAAACCAGAGGTCGCAGACCTCTCTTCCTCCAGACCAGGAGGGACCCCTGGACTTGCAACCCACAAGCCCAGAACCGGAGATCAGATCTCCCTTCTCCTGAGTCCACAGGAGGAACCCGACCTCACTACTGAGAATCGGAAGAACAATATTAACCTGAGTAACAAAAGGAAAAATAAGAAAACATAAAAAGCACAGCGACAAAAGCTAGAAATGAAACACAAGAAATATAGCTCTCAGTGAGCACAGTCGTTCTAGATTTGATCCACGAACAGACTGAACAGATCTTCAATAGAACTCTCTCCTCTCTTCCTTTCTTCCTCTTCTTTCTTCTTCTCAACTCACGTAATCTTTCTCTTCTCTGCTCTCCTTTTCACTCTCACTGACTTTCTCTTTTCTTTCAATCCTACGAGCTCTCTCTTTCTCTTTTTCTTCTGCTGCTCTCACTCTCTGTCTTCACTCTTCTTCTTCTTCTGCTTCTCTTCTCACAGTCTCGATCAGCCCCCTTCTATTCTCATCATTTTCTTCAGTGGACGAAGGCTTCTATTTATATCAGCTTCAGTAGGTGCTAGGGCGTGTGTCCTTCAGGTTGCCGCCCAGAGAGCACCTCGGATCAGGTGCTAGGAATCATCCTCAGTTTACGCGCCCAGTCATTAACCTGAGTCATCTGCAGACAGAGATAAGACGAAATGAAACATATTAGTTAGTTCAGGTTTATAATAATGAGTGTATATACTTTAGAAGCAGTAACTGAGTAAGTGTGTACACTGAGAGAGTGTATAGACTTGTAAGTGTTCATGCGACCTCAGTGTATAGACTAGCTGAATAATGCATTAGCACAACAAGGGGAATGTGTGGACTTCTGTGAAATGTATGAAGCCATCGAGTGTATAGACTTAGGGACTTCAGTTAGGCAAGTGTGTAGACATGTGAAGCATAACTGTATGCAGTGTATAGACTTCAATGAATTCAATGCATGCACAGTGATGCAATGTATAGACTATGAAGATGGACTATTGCATTGTATAGACTATATGAAGACAAAGCTGTAGCGATGTATAGACTTCATGAATCAGAGCTGAAGCAGTGTATAGAGTTGCTGAAGTGTAATGCAATGTGTAGACATTGTTCAATGTATGGACTTTACAATGCAAACAGTAATGTATATACATTTCAATCGACAGGCAGACAATGTACAGACTCTGAAGAACAACAGCCAGTGTATGGACTTAGGCAGGCTTCAACTCAATGAAAGCACGATGTACAGACTTGAATTCAAGTGATGCACAGTGTACATACTTCATATGTGAAGCAGCCGCTGTAAAGACTTAAGCAATATGAAGACTTGACAGACAACTGACGATGTATGGACTTCAAGTGTGAATACATTGTGAATGCAAATGCAATGTACAGACTTCACATATGCATGGGACTCTAAGAGAGATGGGCACTGTATAGACTTCACCAGACTTCACTCGATGTATTGACAATTTCATCAGTTGAAGAGGCAACAATATAAAACACTGAGATAATGTCGGTGCGTCGACTCCACGCTATTTCAGCGTCAACTCATCAGTATAAAAAGCAGAGATATTCAATGTATGGACTTGCCAAAAGAAACTCTGTACATACTAGATCAAAGCAAAGCAGTTGACTGTATGGACTTCCAATGTGTAGACATGCCAAAGACAACTGGTCGTTGTACAGACTTGAACAAGGTAAAGTCTGTACAGACTTGGAAGTTCACAGTGTGTAGACTTTGGCACAAGGAACGGCTGTACAGACTTTAGCTCAACAGCGATGTATAGAGTTTTGAAAGCTTGAACAACGAAGCATGCTGTACAGACTTTGAGCGTTGTATAGACTTTGCGAAGCACATGCCTCGGCTGTACATACTTCAGACTTGAACGTGTGCTGTGAACGATGTATACACTTGGAGGCCCTTGAAGGGTGTACACACTTGAAGAACCGAAGCCAATGTAGAGACTTGACGAATGGCTCAGTAATGTGTAGACTTGGTGAGCTTCAGAGCAGAATGTGCAGACTTTACCACTGTATAGACTTGAAGTTCTGAACGTAGGTAAAGGCTGGGATTGTATAGACTTGCACAGTGCTGCCAATGTATAGACTTCCAATGAATGCAACCGCTGTACAGACTTGCTCAAACAGACCGATGTATAGACTTGCCAACGAGAGGGCTGTACAGGCTTGGGCAATGCAAAGGCAATCGGATGTATAGACTTGGGCTGTACATACTCAGAAGGCTTGAAGTCGATGTACAGACTTGGAAACCGATTGGCAAAGGCTGATGTATAGACTTGAAGGTTCACATGATGTATAGACTTCAAATTCAACAGAAGACTCTATATGGACTTTGAAGATGGAAGCGATGTACAGACTTGGGGTTCCTTGAAGGATGTATAGACTCTGAAGAAATGAGGCGATGTGCAGACTTGGCGCCTTGAAGGATGTATAGACTTCAGTTGAGCAAGCTACAGTGCCGTTGTATGGACTTGATCTTCAAGGAATGGCTGTACAGACTTTGAAGGCTTTGGCGGAGGATGTACAGACTTGGAATATAAAAACCAATGTATGGACTTCAGGTGAAGACCAATGTACATACTTTGAATATGAAGATCAATGTATGGACTTGGAAGATGAAGGGCGATGTGTAGACTTTGGGGTTCAACTGGGTGTACAGACTTGAAAGATGGAAGGCGATGTGTAGACTCTAAAATGAACGGGAGAATGTATAGACATGACCCCTTGAAAGGATGTATAGACTTCAGATGCAAGCTTCAGTGTCGTTGTATGGACTTGAAAAACAAAGGGTGCGTCGACCCATCAGAAGGGAGCGTCGACCCATCACTGTCCAGACTATGCATGAGACGGTGAGCCATGTGCAGACTTTGAAGCTTGACAGAGACACATGATGTACAGACTTCATGAAATGCATGCTATTCAATGTATGGACTTGACATGCCTATTGAAGGTGATGTACATTCTTGCTGCGTGATGCTGATGTGCAGACTTATGTAAGTGTATGCGGTGTATAGACTACACTCATCTGGGGAGTCGACCCATCTAGAAAGGGGGGTCGACCCACACTAAGCTGACTGTGATGATGCAAGGATGTTTAGCCTGAACAGAATTCCACAAGCAGAGTGAAGCAACTGATGAATGTGTATATGAATGCTTCATGCAGTAGATAACATGGCTGAACATCAAATATGCAATGCTTTTAGACCTGATAAACCAACAGAACAGCAGACTGACTGAACATATGAAGATGACTCATACAGCAAGATGACTCACAGTGATTAACTCACAACAAAAACCAATCATCAAATGATTAAATCACATCAAAGCCAATCATCAAAACCCCAGGGGCACAACAAAAGTCTCCTGAAGGGGAAGTCATACACACGTCCTGCTCAATAAACAAGCCTTGCACAAATAATGAAGCAGAATATGAAGCCCTCATAATCGGGCTACAGATTGCTCTGTCCATGGGGATTCAAATGCTAGAAGCATTCGGGGGACTCCATGCGGGTTATAAAACAATTGGAAGGGGAGTTCGAGGTGCGAAAGCAGGAGCTCGTCCCTTACTACGATTTGGCCCTACGCCTAATGGCAAGATTCTACTTCGTTAGCATCAAGCACGTCAACCAAGGATTGAATGCTCAAGCTGACGTCCTCGCAAAGCTGGCAAGTTCCTTGGCGGTCCCGCCTGATACGAGCCTGAACATAACAGTCATCAACCTGCGGCAGGTCCCCAGTATGACATAAGCTTTAGCCGATGAACAAGCCAATGAAGTAGCAGTTGCTGAAGTAGTCCAGCAGCCCGACTGGCGGGAATACCTCCTGCATTGGTTCCAACACCAACAGCTCTCGAAGGTGAAAGAACAGAGAATGAGACTCCTGAGAGTCAAAGATTCTTATGAGATGAGGAATGGAACATTGTTCCGAATAATGGCAGATGCCCAAAAGAAGGTATTACTTCGATGCTTATCTCCAGGGGAAGCCAGGCAGGTAATGCAAGAAGTCCATGCCGGGTCAGCCGGGGCGCACCAGGCCGGTCCGAAAATGAAGATCGAAATAAAGAAATTGGGTTATTATTGGCCCACTATATTTGATGATTGCTGCAAGTTCGCCAAGGCTTGTCAGAAATGTCAAGAGCACGCCAATGTGTCAAGAAGACCTCCAGTGCCTCTACATCCTACCTTACCAAGCTGGCCGTTTGCCCAGTGGGGCACGGACGTGGTGGGGCCACTACCAGCATCTTCATCAGGGTGCAAATACATCTTATCAGCTACAGATTACTTCTCCAGATGGGCAGAGGCAGTAGCACTAAAAGAAGTCATGGGAGAATTAGTTGCGAGATTCCTCCGGTAGAATGTAATATTTCGGTTCGGGATTCCCAGCCGAATCATCTCCGACAACGGTAGCCACTTCAGAAATCAGAAGGTTTATCGGCTAGCTGACAAATACAAGATTGATTGGAGAACATCATCTCCCTACTACCCTCAGGCCAACGGACTTGCAGAGGCCTTTAACAAGATGTTGTGCACTCTGCTGGTGAAAATTGTCAAGACTAATAGAAGAGATTGGGAAGAAAGAATGTACGAGGCAATGTGGGCTTACCGTACGGTCTACAAGACCCCTACCGGCTGCTCACCCTACTCCCTCATGTATGGGTCAAAGGCTGTAGTGCCAATTGAGCTGGAGGTCCCCTCATTACGGGTCGCCATCCAGCATAGATTGGTGGGCAACGAGCAGGCCAACGTAGAAAGAAGACTAGAAGAGCTCGCCGAGCTTGAAGGAAAGTGTCTCCGGGCGCAACAGAATATTCAACTCTATCAAGCCCGCATGGCCCGTGCTTTTGATAAGCTGGTCAAAGGACGGGAGTTCAAAAGGGGTGACCTGGTGATTGTTAAGAGAAGAGAGGTGATGGCCTCCAACCCCAAGGGGAAGTTGGTTGAAAATTGGGTCGGACCGTATGTCATCCACCGAGCATATGAAGGGGGTGCATATGTCCTTTCGGATCACAAAGGAGTCATCCAATTCTCTCCCCTTAATGGGAAGCACCTAAGGCTGTATCACACAGTTCAACCGGCGTTCCCCGAATGATTTACCTTCAAACTTGGTCTAGTGGCACTCAGCCCCAACCAAGCTACCTCCAACCTTGGTCCAGTGGCACTCCACCCTGACCGAGCTACCCCCACCCCTGGTCCAGTGGCACTCCACCCTAACCGAGCTACCTCCACCCTTGGTCCAGTGGCACTCCGCCCTGACCGAGCTACCTCAAACTTGGTCCAATGGCACTCCGCCCTGACCGAACTACCTCAAACTTGGTCTAGTGGCACTCTGCCCCGACCGAGCTACCTTCAGCTTGGCCTAGTGGCACTCCACCCTGACCGAGCTACCTTCACCTTGGTCTAGTGGCGCTCCACCCTGACCGAGCTACCTCACCTTGGGCTAGTGGCGCTCCGCCCTGACCGAGCTACCTCAAACTTGGTCTAGTGGCACTCCGCCCTGATCGAGCTACACTTACCTCGGTCTAGTGGCATTCCATCCTGATCGAGTTACACTTATCTCGGTCTAGTGGCACTCTGCCCTGGCCAGACTCGCATAATACCTACAACTTTGCCATTACGGGCCTCACACCCGAATCGGCACAAATCTATCCTTTGCGTTAGCATTACCTTCTTGCTAACGAATAAACCTCTTGTTCGGCGCAAGACTTCGTGTCCTAGCCGACCTTTATGCATCTTTACCATTACGGGCCTTACGCCCGAATCGGCATAAATCCATCCTTTGCGTCAGCATGGTCTCCTTGCTGACGAATAAATCCTGCTTCTGGCACAAGACTTCGTGTCCCAGCCGACCTTTATACATCTTTACCATTACGGGCCGTACGCCCGAATCGGCTCAAATCTATCCTTTGCGTTAGCATTACCTTCTTGCTAATGAATAAACCCCTTTGCTTGGTGCAAGACTCCGTGTCCTAGCCGACCTTCATACATCATTGCCATTGCGGGCCCTACGCCCGAATCGGCACAAATCTACCCTTGGCGTTGGCATTATCTTCTTGCTAACAAATAAACCCCTTTTTCGGCGTGATACTTCATGTTCTAGCCGACCCCTCAGCATCCTTCTGCTACATGAGTTCAAAAAAAAAAGAGAAAGAAACAAAAATGGGGTTAAAAATAGAGATACCTGTAGATCTATTTAAAATCCACTTAAACAAATGAAATTAATAAAAAGCAATAATCAATAAACAATAGTGGAGATGAAACATGCACGAGGTGCTAAAAGGAGGTTGTGATGTGATCGCCAGAGACACGAGGGCCTCAAAGAGGAGATGAATATGGGGAAAGGATCGCAAATACCTCATAGACGCGGGGATGTGAGTACTCCTTTTCTCTTCAAATCGGCCGGCCGATGAAGAGAGTCCTTCACTTGGTTACCCTTGCAAAAAGACACACAACAATAATAAAAGGAATTAGAAATAATGTGTGTGTAGCATCAATTCAATAAAAATATGTATGAGCATGATATCATATAAAAGAACACACCTTTAAGGGGATTGCCCTTAAACCCCTATGCAAAAAGGGTGGGAATATGATGATAAATGATATGAAAATATGATAAAAGGTGTGCAAGAGTGCACTGTGAGGGGGTCTCAACGTGGTTGAGAAGGGGAGTTAATAGAATAATGATGCATGCATATGATGAAAATAAAAACAAAAGAGAATAGAGGGGAGATAAGAAAAATCTGTTTGCTTGGCTTTGATGCTCGATGGGGAGAAACTTCAAGAGGGATGAAGAGGTTGATCGTGAGAAGCCCTCCTTAGCCAAAGGCCACCTTCGGTTCCTGTAAAAAGAAACAAAAGAAACAAACAGAAGAAAAGGGAGCAGAAGAAGAAGAAGAAGAATAGAAGAAAAAGAGAAAAAACAGAAGAGAAGGGAGACGGAAGAAGAAGAAGACAGCAGCAGAAGAAAGAAAAAAAAGGAAGAAGAAGAAGAAATAATAAAAACAACAGGGAAGAAAACCTCCGGCATCCAACCCCTTAACAGAGCTAAATGCTCTGTTTAAATAGAATTGGATGAGAGATAAGAAGGCAAGAGTCCTACGAAGGGGAAGGATAAGAATGGGCAAGAGCCTAACCAAGGTAGGGGAGGATTAAGCTGGGCAAGAGCCCAAACGAAGCAGAGTCTCTCTGGGAAAGGCTGCGTTCGTTCGGAACAAAAAAGTGAAACACGACTTGGTTCAGGGCGTCAATTGTTGAATTGACGACCTACACAGAGGGCGTTTCTTAAAAACACGCCTTAGATCAGGGCGTTAATTCAAAAATTAAATTTTGGAATTTATTTGAAAAATTGTGAAACACGTCTGAGTCAAAGGCGTTAATTAAAAAACGCCTTAACAAAGGACGTTAATTCAAAATATTCAAAATAGGGCCATTTTTCATTTCTCAATATTATTTTCCCATTTTTTAGGTGAAGGTGCATCTCGTCTCACTGATTCCAACGACTATTTTTGTGAATTTTTCTGACACCCGGAAGACCACCAAATCACCTCTGGAAGAGAGTGGAAAATAATATTAAAAAATCAATTTGAAAAAGTGACGACCGTGAGTAAGGCGTGAATTCAATTTTTTTAATTTTTTATTCTTTTCACATTCAAAGTAACGCCCATGGTTAAGTCGTTAATTCCCAAAAAAATTCGAAAAATTCTCAGAAAAATCCAGAAAAATGGAAATTTGAAAGAATGGACGCCCTGCAGTATAGTCGTCAATTTTTTAAGAAACGTCCATGTATAAGTCGTTATTTAAAAGACGCCCCCAGTAAAGTCGTTATTTCTGAAAAATAGAGAAAAAAATGCCCAGAAAATCCAGAAAAATCCAGAAAAATAGGAAAAAAATAAGAAAAGGGTGAAAAAAGGGAGAAATCTAAAAAAAGTGAGAAAAACCACTCAAATAGAACTAATTTGAGGGTCAAATTGGGGCATTACAAGGTAATATGAGATGTACTCACAGTAACGTCAATTTTGGCGTGTCTACAGCTGCCCCGCCTTGGCGTCTGCTTTACAAGGGAGCAGAGCAAACTGAAAAGTAGATGCCAAGGTGTGATGAGACACGCAAACAACATCACTTGATGAGAATGAAATCAAAAGCTCGAGATGAAGCAATCTCGGGAAATTCAATGAAATCAACAATGTTTGGATAAAATGGGGAGATGTGCACGCGGTGCACGAAGGAGATAAAAAAATGATCAACTTCCAGCGCGGTGGAAGTACCCCAGGTCACAAACCTGTAGATTTCACCATTGGGGAGCGGTTACCAGCCATGTGGACGTGCTGCAGCCAAGGTGGATCAAAGGGGAAAGTTTTGAAAAATAAGATGATAAAAATCCAAACAGGGAGCTTTCGAGAAAATGACCCAAAATAGCGACAAAACGCACTGAGGACTCAATTCGGCATGGAATATCTCACATTGAAGATCAAGATCAATTTGACCCTCAAAAACAGCTTATCAGAATGATTTTTCAACAATTGTTTCAAATTCCTATATGAATGCATGCTGGGTTTAAAGGGAAAAAATAAATCAAATGAAAATATAGAATAATCAAGGATAATATTGTTAAACTGCCAAGACTGGGTCAAGAAACCGATTTCGCGAGCTGATACTAAGCCGAAGCCCGTTTATCCACGCACCAACTCGCAAAAGGGAACCATCGTCCCCAGTCTTGGACGGCTCAACGGCCTATCCGTGTGACTAAGACTCCTCTGGAATCATCATTATTTTTGATGAAGGGGAACTCAAATTCCAGATTTACCAAAGCCACAAGGTCCTTGATATAATCTAGTAGCGTATGTAACATATAGTAAAATGCATACAGGGAGAGATGGTGGAGCAATAAGTATGGGGGAACTGAGAGATGAGGTGCCAGCACCGTGGGGCTCGGATAATGACGCCCAGTCGGTGGGACCAAGAGCTTCTTCCTGCGCTCAAAAATTTCATTAGCCAAGATATAAAAGATAACAAGCAATGAATAAGGCAGTTAATCATAGCATGCATAGCATGAATCAAAGTGTCAATAGCATGTATATGGCATGAATAGCATGAATGGTATTGCAGATTATCATTGTTTGTTGTTTTGTCATGAGGATGCCAACTTGGCTAATCAAGATTTGGAGTTGAATGATCAGAATGATAATGCCCAGCGGCAGAATTAATCAAGAGAAATTAGCAGGAGTTGATTGAAAGATCTCGAGATGAATAATCAGAATGATAATCAGGAGATATAACCAAAATGATATGAGGAGATGATAACCAAAAATGCCCAGGGTGGCATGTCAAGAGGATATCGGGAGAATCAATAGATTGATAGCAATGAGTAGAGATAGGACTCATCCCGTGCTTTTGGTCTCTGCAAGGCTGTTCCTGCAAAACACCATCAGAAAATACAATGCAAATTTTTGGATTTTGGAAATATGCAAATTTTTATGGAGTTTTGAAATATGCAAATTTTTATGAATTTCGAAAATATTCAAATTTTATGGAGATTTTTGGAAAATATTTTAAATTTTTGTTGGGATTTTGATCGGGAAATATTCAAATTTTTGTTTTGGATTTTTGGATTTTGGTTTAGACATTGTTAATGCAGCATCAAAGGGTTGTTTTGAACCACTGGCTAGGGGTCCTTGTTCCTTCCCTTTTCGCTAAAACTGCCCAAAGCTGGACGTGCATTGAAGGGTGACGCCCTATAACCGACCGCCTTTGATCAACGGTGCCCCTACCAAGGCCATACCTGAGAAACGTTCGGTCTTGGAGGGAGAAGAGAAGAATAATTGTGACAAGCTTTGTGCAGGATGGGAGATATCGGGACTTGAATTCCTTCCAAGGTGTTCCCTTCAAAGAGATAGTCTGTTGTGCCGGGGCTTTGTGCCTTTGATTTTTAGACCCTTGACATGCATACGACCAGGGTTTTCCCTGCGGGGACTTTGCCACTCTTGACATGCCATAATTCTCAATTTTACTTTTATCGAGATTTTGACTTGATTTTCATAATAGCCCTTTTTTGGCGAGATGTATATCATGAAATTCATATGAAAAACTCATATTGATTTTGGGTCAAGACTGCCCCTATTTGAGACTCCTCTCGTATTGGGGATTACCGAGGTTGGGTCATCTTATCCGTCAGTCTCTTGCCCTTGCATTCGGCCGAGTGAAGAAGAGAAAAGACTTTTAGATATACTCATGGCATGGCCAAAGTAGGGACGGTGTTTTAACCAAAGGAGCCGGCTAAGGACGCCGTGAAGTGTGTGAGGTGCCCAGCTAAGGGTTACTCTTAAACAAGCGGGGAGAGAATGTTGAATTCCCAATGCTGGGTTCTTTATCAACCAAAGTGCTGCATAGTAAGTCTAAAGACTCTTTTTTTAGAATGATTTAATTAAGCAAAAGCCTAAGATAAAGGTTTAAAACAACACTCTTAATCTTGTTAAGAAAGCACTTCATTTTGAAAATCATGCGTGAAGTAATGAGGGAATGATATCATAAAAATGTATACTTACGCCAATATGTTACCTTGCAACCGTTGTAGAAGCAGCTGTCAGAGGCGAGGTTGATCATCGTGGGATCTGTCCTCTTTGGCAGTCAAAAGGATTGGAAGCAAAGGATTTTGGGAGTGGCTTAACAAGAATGAGTGGTGCTCAAACCAGACTCAGACGAATAAGGAGAAAAGGAAAAGAGGCGAGGGCTAGAACTCCCTCACTAAGGCGCGGAGACCCTGATCACATGGAACAGTCTACAGAAGAAGCGGAAAATCAAGAAGAGGGGTGAGGACTAAAGCCTCGAAAGCAATGGGAGAAAGGGCAGATGCCCAGAGCAGTGGATGTGGAAGAAGTTGGGTCAGACCCATGATTAGGAGGAATCAGAAGAAGAAATTGATAGATGGAAAGAGGTGGATCTGGAGGGTCCGGAGGCGGAGGAGAATCGTGAGAGGAGAAATTATCCGGAGGCTCCGGAGGGACAACGAAAGAAGGGACGCGATGCCCTGGGAAGAAATATGGAAAAAGATGATGAAAAAGGAAGAAGAAAATGAAGGAGGTGATGTCCTGGAGGAGCAGAAAGATGAATCGGAAGAAAGATGGATGGTCCGGAGGTTCCGGAGGAATGGGATGGAAAGGGGCGTGATGCCTTGGAAAATGATAGAGAGAATAAGACGGAGAATCCGGAGGTTCCGGAGGAATGATGGAAGGAGGGACGCGATGCCCGAGGGGAAAGTCCGGAGGTTCCGGAAGAATGAGGTGGAAAGGGGCGTCATGCCCTAAGCAGAGAGATAAAACACCTGGGAATTCCAGGGAAATAGGGGGAAAGGGGACGCGATGCCCCGGGGAGAGTGGATTAGAAGAGAATGAAGGTGAATAAGATGGGAAATGCGGGATATCCGGAGGTACCGGAGGAAGCAAATGGAAAGGGGCGTCATGCCCTGGAAAAAGATAGAAAGAATAGGACGGAGAATCCGGAGGTTCCGGAGGAAGAAGATGAAAAGGGGCGTGATGCCCGAGGGGAAAGTCCGGAGGTTCCGGAGAAATAAAATCAGTAAGGAGAAGATGGAAAGGGGCGTCGTGCCCGAGAGAAAGGTCCGGAGGTTCTGGAGAAATAGAATCAGAAAGGGCGAGATGCCCAAAGAGGAGGGATAAAATTCCTGGAAGTTCCAGGGAAATGGCAGGAAGGGGGACGCGATGCCCCAAGGGGAGTGGATAAAAGGATGAATATGAATAAGATGGGAAATGCGGAATATCCGGCGGTGCCAGAAGGCGAGGAAGATACGGGTTTGGAAACCCGGGAAGCAGGAGGTGCAAATGCATGTAATGGGATGGATGCGATGAATGCATGAAATGCAAAGAATATGAAGAATGTGAAGGGCGAGAGGATGAGATCCTCCTCCTAACCAAGGGAATGGCCCATGAAGAAAAAGTGATAGAGATGGATGAATAGAAAGTGGAGCAAATAAGGGATGGCCCCTTAGCATTAAGATAACTGCCCCTCCATGGCAGTGAACATGTACGGTCAATTGGCCCAATAAAAGAAGCTTCAATAGTAAAAGACAACTCCCTTGGAAAGCAAAGATCAATAATGTGGGGGAGTTGTAGAGTTGGAACGGGAAGCATTGAGTTGCCCATTGAATGTGGTGTATATGGAATGTTGAGCAAAATGGGCATTCGCCCCTTGTAAGGAATAATGAATTCTGGATTGGAAAGTTTGAACAAGGGGTGCCCTGCCTGGCCCTTGGATGGCATCAATTCTTGGCATTCTTCCCTGAGCAATGGCGGTGACTTGGCCTCTGCGACCATGCTCGGCACAATAATCCGGATTGGCATCCGGTAAATGACTTCTTGAATCTTGAATCGCATAACCGTGGCCACATCTGTCTTGCCCGGCTCTTGATCACCTTCGGCACAAGTACTTGCAGAAGCACTCCCATTCCGAGTAGTAAAAGGAGGTGAAGCGGAGGCGGAAGGCTTTGTGAGTGGTGGAGGTATAATGGAAAGTGTTGGCGTAAGTGGAGGCGGAGGTTCAAACACATCAAGTTTCTCCCTTTGCTTGCAAGCGGTCGGGGTTAGCTCGAGTGCAAAAAGTGGTGGGTCCTGCTCAGGATTAGCCATAGGTAAAGGTGGAGGGTTATGTGGTGGAATAGGCAAAGTGGGTTTTAAAGGGATAATGGAAGACCGAGGTGGCGGTAATGGGAGGCTAATTGGGGAAGGTTTAATGGTGTAATTAATGGAGGCCGATGGTGTGGAGGTAGATGGCTTAACGGGTGGTGGTCTAATAGTGGAAGGCTTGGGGGAGGCCAGTGTTGCGGAGGTTAATGGTGTAACTGGAGGAGGTGTAATGGGTGGAGGGTTAATGGGTGAAAGTTTGGTGCGTAGAAAATGCCGAATGGGGCGAGCGGTGTTTGGAGTGGTGAAAAACTCAAGATGCGTCGGCGCGGGTGATTGGAGTATCGACCCATCGTCGTAACACCAAGAAGTCTCGGAAATAGGGGTTGGATCGGGGATGGTGGCTTCATCCTGAGCGAGGGGTTCATCGAATGAAAGTGGGGGAAGTGGAAAGTTAAGGAAACTCGAAAGGGGTGCCTGCGGAGCTTCATCATCATACACCGGCTCGGATTCTTCAATTGCCGGTTCTTGCTCGCTTGGAATATCAATGCCGTAGTCGTCCATCCTATCCTTCCATTCTCTCTCCATTCTTGTAATGTCATCCAAAGCCGCATAGAGAGGATTGACCGGAGTAGGAGGAACCGTGACCCTCTTTAATTGTTCCTCCATGGAAGTAATCTTATCAAAAAGAGATTGTTGGAGGGGTGTGACTTGAACAATAGAGGGCTGGCAGGGCCTTGAAGGAGGAGAGGCCGCATAAAAAGGCCGTGGAGGGGAGTTGACGGTATGACCCGTAAAAGAACCCGGAAGGGCCGGATTGCAATGAATAAATGGGCCTCGGGGCCGTGAGGGAGGAGGAATAGAAGGAGGCGGGTGTCGGACCACCCGAGTAGAATGAATAGGGGGAGATGGGTAATGGGCTACCCGAATATGATTGGAAGGAGGAGGTGGGTGATGGGCCACCCGTATAGAATTGGAAAGAGGGGGAGATGCATGAGATGTACCCTCAACGGCAGCCTTAAGGGCTTGGATCTGTTGAGGGGTAAGATGATCTAATGCATGGATGATTCGAGAGACCTTCTCGTCATTGGGAGGAGACGGTCCCGAGGGAATAGTGGCCTGAAATTGAGTAGGTGGACCATGAGAATGGACATTGCCCATGGGTTGGGTATGACCATGAGAATAAGGACGTGGTCCCTTGAAAGAATGGTGAGAATGCTGATTAACATGTTGAAATTGAGGATATGAAGTGCTAGGTTGTGCATCCTCATGAATTGAATTGAACATGTTTCTATCATGGTAAGCCATTATATAGAAAATTCTCAATAATTATGCAAATAAGCACACAAGTTGGAATGGTTACCGTGATTTTTGATTGTTTTATCCTTGGTGAATTAAGGATTTTAATAAAGTTTGGAAAGATTCACACAAGGAGAGTCCTAGTTTCAAATGAGATTTGAACTCCAATGCCAACTAGGAACTCTCACTCACCACGTATTAGGCCAACTATATCGGGACTCCAAAAGGGTACAACCTGCCCGGCGTCCGTGAGGGAATCCACGGGTGCGGGGACTTACGGAGGCTTGGTTTAGGAATTTCCAATCCAAAGAGACGGAATGCTCAATGGAGGGTCGTTCCTTCACCAAGGGGGTGTGTGGATCCTAATGAAGAGGAGGGGGCTCCCAAACCAATGCAAATATGAATGAAACAGGGTAAACAGGCCAACCACAATAATATGATCAATCAACAAAGATAAGCATGAAATATCATGAAAAACCACAGCCGGGGGGTTCTGGAAACCCACAGTAAAAACACGCCCTGGAAGGGGACGCTACTAAACAAGGACACGACGGTGTGACTGTCGTGAATCAACGTGAGGGGCCAAGGGGTAGGGTAAAACACGCCTTAGTGTGAGGCGCTATAAATAAAAGGACGCCCTATGCAGCGGGCGTCAAATCCAAGAAAATGCCTTTAAGGGAGGCGCTAATAAAGATAAAGACGCCCTTGCAACGGGCGTGAATTCACCAAGCAAGCAGAGATAATTGGAGACAGCTAGCAAACGCCCTGTCAGAAGGCGTTAACTTCAAACAACACGCCCTGGGTTAGGGCGTGAAATCAAAAGGCGCCTCCGACAGAGGCGTTAATTCTCAATCCACGGCCAACAGTAACAACCACTCACAGTCGCAGGCAATCAATAAATATAAGATATAAGCATGCTCATCAAAATTTCAAATAAGTGGAGATTTTAAAGAAAAATCAATAAATTGACAAATCACTTAGGGAAAAGGACAAAACCAATGGAGGGTGCCCGAAGGGCACAAAAGGGTGACGCACCGAGGGTGCAAATAAGGGAGATGGCACACGCGGGTGCCTAAGGGGAAACGGGTAATAGATGAAGAACACAAAGGGTCCCACCGTGATCGCCAATTTGTAGATCTATTTAAAATCCACTTAAACAAATGAAATTAATAAAAAGCAATAATCAATAAACAATAGTGGAGATGAAACATGCACGAGGTGCTAAAAGGAGGTTGTGATGTGATCGCCAGAGACACGAGGGCCTCAAAGAGGAGATGAATATGGGGAAAGGATCGCAAATACCTCATAGACGCGGGGATGTGAGTACTCCTTTTCTCTTCAAATCGGCCGGCCGATGAAGAGAGTCCTTCACTTGGTTACCCTTGCAAAAAGACACACAACAATAATAAAAGGAATTAGAAATAATGTGTGTGTAGCATCAATTCAATAAAAATATGTATGAGCATGATATCATATAAAAGAACACACCTTTAAGGGGATTGCCCTTAAACCCCTATGCAAAAAGGGTGGGAATATGATGATAAATGATATGAAAATATGATAAAAGGTGTGCAAGAGTGCACTGTGAGGGGGTCTCAACGTGGTTGAGAAGGGGAGTTAATAGAATAATGATGCATGCATATGATGAAAATAAAAACAAAAGAGAATAGAGGGGAGATAAGAAAAATCTGTTTGCTTGGCTTTGATGCTCGATGGGGAGAAACTTCAAGAGGGATGAAGAGGTTGATCGTGAGAAGCCCTCCTTAGCCAAAGGCCACCTTCGGTTCCTGTAAAAAGAAACAAAAGAAACAAACAGAAGAAAAGGGAGCAGAAGAAGAAGAAGAAGAATAGAAGAAAAAGAGAAAAAACAGAAGAGAAGGGAGACGGAAGAAGAAGAAGACAGCAGCAGAAGAAAGAAAAAAAAGGAAGAAGAAGAAGAAATAATAAAAACAACAGGGAAGAAAACCTCCGGCATCCAACCCCTTAACAGAGCTAAATGCTCTGTTTAAATAGAATTGGATGAGAGATAAGAAGGCAAGAGTCCTACGAAGGGGAAGGATAAGAATGGGCAAGAGCCTAACCAAGGTAGGGGAGGATTAAGCTGGGCAAGAGCCCAAACGAAGCAGAGTCTCTCTGGGAAAGGCTGCGTTCGTTCGGAACAAAAAAGTGAAACACGACTTGGTTCAGGGCGTCAATTGTTGAATTGACGACCTACACAGAGGGCGTTTCTTAAAAACACGCCTTAGATCAGGGCGTTAATTCAAAAATTAAATTTTGGAATTTATTTGAAAAATTGTGAAACACGTCTGAGTCAAAGGCGTTAATTAAAAAACGCCTTAACAAAGGACGTTAATTCAAAATATTCAAAATAGGGCCATTTTTCATTTCTCAATATTATTTTCCCATTTTTTAGGTGAAGGTGCATCTCGTCTCACTGATTCCAACGACTATTTTTGTGAATTTTTCTGACACCCGGAAGACCACCAAATCACCTCTGGAAGAGAGTGGAAAATAATATTAAAAAATCAATTTGAAAAAGTGACGACCGTGAGTAAGGCGTGAATTCAATTTTTTTAATTTTTTATTCTTTTCACATTCAAAGTAACGCCCATGGTTAAGTCGTTAATTCCCAAAAAAATTCGAAAAATTCCCAGAAAAATCCAGAAAAATGGAAATTTGAAAGAATGGACGCCCTGCAGTATAGTCGTCAATTTTTTAAGAAACGTCAATGTATAAGTCGTTATTTAAAAGACGCCCCCAGTAAAGTCGTTATTTCTGAAAAATAGAGAAAAAAATGCCCAAAAAATCCAGAAAAATCCAGAAAAATAGGAAAAAATAAGAAAAGGGTGAAAAAAGGGAGAAATCTAAAAAAAGTGAGAAAAACCACTCAAATAGAACTAATTTGAGGGTCAAATTGGGGCATTACAAGGTAATATGAGATGTACTCACAGTAACGTCAATTTTGGCGTGTCTACAATACCCCGCCGGCCTTGTTCCTAAATGGGGATGAGGGCAAAAATGGCTATAACTCGGCTGTGGCGAAAACCCGAAAGGGCGCTGCAGGCAAAATCGGGTACCCCGCCACGTGAAAACCTGAAAGGGCGCGTTGGCAAAAGTAAGCGGGGGCTGGCCTCGGCGAAAATCTGAAAAGGGCGCTTAGGTCAGTAAAGTGGTAATCCAAAAGTTTCTCTTCATCCTCCTCTCAATGAGATTCCCAAGGGATAACCATCAGAAGTCCCACCGGGGATCCCCTAATAAACTTGTGTCCGACCCTCGTCATCATCGGCGGGATCGGTCGACCTCCATCCTGTAACTTGGACCTTTCGTCCTCGTTAATGAGCATGTCCCTTGCTTCGACATGTAACCCATGTCGACGAACAAACCCGTAATCGACCCCCGTCCTCATCGGCAAAATCGGTCGAACTCTACTCCCTTAACTTGGACCTTCCGTCCTGGTTATTGAATATATCTTTTGCCTCAACATGTAACCCATGTCGACGAACAAACCCGTGTTCGACCGTCGTCATCATCGGCGAGACCGTTCGACCTCTATCCCTTAACTCAGACCTTTCGTCCTTGTCAATAATCATACCTTTGCATCGACATGTAACCCCTGTCGATGAACAAGCCCAGGATTCGACCCTCGTCATCATCAGCGAGATAGGTCGACCTCTACCCTTAACTTGGACCTTTCGTCCCTGTGAATGAATATACCCTTTGCTTCAGGGTGTAACCCACATCGATGAACAAACCCAGGTTCGACCCTCGTCACCATCAGTGAGGTAGGTCGACCTCTGTCCCTTGGCCTGGACCTTTCATCCCGGTCAAGAACCATATAGCCTTTGCTTCGGCATTTAACCAGTGTCGACGAACCAAACCAGGATCCGACCATTGTCATCATCGACAAGGCCGGTCGGCGTCCTGGCAAACAAGCTCTCCTGTGTTTCGGATCCTCCGGGGAATCAAAAAAAAGGGGAAAAGAAACAGAAATGGAGTTAAAAATAGAGATACCCCGCCAGCTTTGTTCCTAAATGGGGACAAGGGCAAAAATGGCTATAACCCTGCTGTGGCGAAAACCCGAAAGGGCGCTACAGCCACAATCGGGTACCCCGCCACGTGAAAACCCGAGAGGGCGCGTGGGCAAAAGTAAAAGGGGGCTGACTCCGGCGAAAACCCGAAAGGGCGCTTGAGTCGGTAATGTGGTTAAAAAAAATTATGAAAAGAATGAATAGAAAAAAATGATGATAAAAATGATGATGAAATGAAAAGACGATGTAGTAATGGGTTTATCCTCGTTCGTCATTCCATCCCAAACTATCTTTTTGACCCTTGTCACCATCAGCAAGATCGGCCGCTACCCTTTCCGATCCTTGTCACCATCGGTAAGACCGTCTACCCTTTTCGGTCCTTGTCACCATCGGCAAGACCGTCTACCCTTTCCGATCCTTGTCACCATCGGAAAGATCGTCTACCTTTTCGACCCTTGTCACCATCGGTAAGATCGGTCGCTACCCTTTCCGATCCTTGTCACCATCGGCAAGACCGTCTACCCTTTTCGGTCTTTGTCACCATCGGCAAGACCGTCTACCCTTTTCGGTCCTTGTCACCATCGGTAAGACCGTCTCCTTTTCGACCCTTGTCACCATCGGCAAGATCGGTCGCTACCCTTTCTGGTCCTTGTCACCATCGACAAGACCGTCTACCCTTTCCGGTCCTTGTCACCATCGGCAAGACCGTCTACCTTTTCGACCCTTGTCACCATCGGCAAGATCGGTCACTACCCTTTCTGATCCTTGTCACCATCGGCAAGACCATCTACCCTTTCCAGTCCTTGTCACCATCGGCAAGACCGTCTACCTGTTCGACCCTTGTCACTATCGTCAAGATCGGTCGCTACCCTTTTCGATCTTTGTCACCATTGGCAAGACCAACTACCTTTTCAACCCTTGTCACCATTGGTAAGATCGGTCGCTACCCTTTCCGGTCCTTGTCACCATCGGCAAGACCGTCTACCCTTTTCGGTCTTTATCACCATCGGCAAGACCGTCTACCCTTTACGGTCCTTGTCACCATCGGCAAGATCGTCTACCTTTTCGACCCTTGTCACCATCGGCAAGATCGGTCGCTACCATTTCCGATCCTTGTCACCATTGGCAAGACCGTCTACCCTTTTCGATCCTTGTCACCATCGGTAAGACCGTCTACCTTTTCGACCCTTGTCACCATCGGCAAGATCGGTTGCTACCCTTTCTGGTCCTTGTCACCATCGGCAAGACCGTCTACCCTTTTCGGTCCTTGTCACCATCGGCAAGACCGTCTACCTTTTCGACCCTTGTCACTATCGTCAAGATCGGTCGCTACCCTTTTCGGTCTTTGTCACCATTGGCAAGACCAACTACCTTTTCGACCCTTGTCAACATCGACAAGGTCGGCCAACATTTCCCCAAATCGGGCCCCGACAAAAACCCAAAAAGGGCGCTTGGGTCAGTAATGTGATTACTATAAAGTATATGCTATGCCTCTTAGTGGCACTCCCGTCGGCTGTCCCACTGGTAATAAAGCCTATCCCGGATGGGCCTCTCATCAGCCATCAATCGTATTTTCGACATTTCTTGTCGGCAAGACTTACATCTGCACCAATCTGGCAACCTATGGAACCTCGTCACGCGGTGGAGCGAGGCCCCCATCCTTTCCTTGAAAGGGTGGATGCTCTCCTGCGGCGCAGATATGGGTATACTTCCAAGCAGGTCGCCAAAGTTGCCATAAGATATGATAGAATACAAGTGCAAAGGTGGACACCTAAAACAGTAAAGGAAACTTGTATTTCATTGCAAAAAGGAGGGGAATGAATACAAAAGGGGCCCTTCGGAGGGGGCAAATTACAAAGGCAGATCAGCTAAGACCGCCTGAAAATATCTGCAAAGTCAATGAGCCCAACATGTGGAGCCGCTCCAAGTTCACGGAGCTACATTTCTTCCTCCTGAACGCGAGTCACCTCAGTCTCTTGGGATGCAACTCGGCCCTTCAGTAAAGAAGACTCCTCGATGCCTTGGACTTCTGCAGCCTCCAGCCATGGTATCTCAGCTTCAATGGTAGCCAATTCAACCCGGAGTTCTTCTCGTCGGCTACGTAGAATATGTGCCGAGCAGTTGAAGTTTCAACATGGGCCTTGCTCTTCTGAAGATCGGAGGTCAGAGACGTCAGCTCCGCCTGACAGTCAACTTTCTGCAACTTGAGGGCCGCTAGCCGGTAGTTCATCAACCTCCCAAGAAAGTCCCGGCGGTTTACAAATTTTAGCAGGAACAACACCCGCTGGGTCCAGGTATCCAAAGGACAGCCTAATGCCTGCAGCCCGATCGTCAGTCGCCCAGCCACTTCCTTCAACTGGGGGTAAGATAGTGTCGGCTGAGACTCCACAACCTAGCGTAACATCTCTAAATACTGCCAGACAAAGTCCTCCGATGAAGTAAAGCCCAGGGAGGCTGCCGGAGCCACCTCAAAGGTCACCTCCCTGTCTATGGAAGCCCACAAGCCAATATCTGGTTCGAAAGAGGAAGATGGAATGGCTACCAGAGCCGAAGTAGCAGGTACCGTGGCAGCTTGCTCTTGCTCCGTCGGGCTCCTTGAAGAACTCTCTTCTACAGGTGCTGGGAGAGGCAGAGGTTCCAACTCTTTCTCTGGCACGGATGGAGCTGTAGGGTCAGGCGCAATAGTCATTATGGCCATCGGGACAAAGGCAGAACCCCTTGATGGGTCAGCTTCAGCTCTCAATTCTGTTGCCGGCACCATGGCGAGACTCTCCCCCAGCGGGCTCGGCTCCATTGATGACACTTCGGCAGCTGTGTGTATTCTTACTGGCACAGGGCGAAGTATGATAACTGCCCCTGAAGAAGACACGGTGGCCAGTGGTAGCATATCCGAAGCCTCCGACGAAACCACGATAGCATCAGAAGGTGATACCAGAGGGTGATTGGCTGCGTCAGGCTCTTGGAACAAGATTTCAGTAAGCACCAAGATGGCAGAAAAGAATGAAAAGATATACAGCCCTGCAGAGGGGCGGGCAGAACTTACTATGGCCGCCGCATCCATCTCTTCAAGTGCCTGTATGGAAGATTCTAACTCTGTAGATGAAGCAACAAAAGGAGGGGTGATCTCCACCTCCATGTCTAGCCCGGTGAATTCCTCCGGCAACATTCCCTCAGATGATGTCATTGGCAACCTCGGAGGACTAAAGATCAAAGGACCACTCAACGGTATGAGGGGTGTCGCTGCCCCTTTGATGGCTGCCGCAGGTGCTCGTTCGTCACCTTCTAAAGAATAATAGTCAATTTCTTCGTCAGAAGGGGTGGCAGAGCTACCGGAGGAAATATCTATGCTGATCTCGGGTTGGCCCGCTTCCTCTGTCGCCTGGCGGGCCGCCGAGCAGGTGATTACACACCGCCATGGGATAGCACCTTTCTTTAGCGCAGTCTTATGTCCTTCGGGCTGTGAAGGAACATCCACAGCAGGCGTCTCAACCACTTTGCTAACCACTCCTGCCGCTACAACAAACATATACATAAGGCGGAGCAAAAAGATCAATAAGAAAGAAGAGTTAGAAGGATGGCAGTCACTTGGCTCACCCTCGGCCTCACTGGCAGGTGTGGGAGAAGGGAGTCTGACATCCTCCTCAGCAGCGAGGAGACTCTCCCTTATGGCTTCAACTATTTTGGTCGCCCCTGCCGTGGCTATGACAGAAGACCCTATGTCTCCCGTCTCCAGGACGACCTCCTCAGCACGTGTGGTGGTGCCAACCGCTCCTTGAGCTGAGGTCAAACAAAGAAAACGTCAGAGGAGTGAAGATGTCATGAAGAGAACACTCCTTTAGACCGTGAAGAAAAGTGATGTCACCTTCAGCTGCTTGCTGAGTGGCCTCTTTCTGAGCGGTAAACTGCTCAAATGACGGCACTTCAGGCAGAGGAGCCTCAGCCGCATCAGTCGAAGACTGCTTGGAAGAAGTTTTCCGAGCTTTCTTTGCTCGGCCTATTGCAACTTTCAGCGCGGAGGCCGCTCTCCTTTTACCAGGTGGCAGTGGAGTAGTGGTCGGCACCGGTGCGGGAGCCTCAAAATATTTCGACTTCGGGGCTTGGGAGATGATCTTCCTATAAAGTCCTTGCTGCTTTATGTCTGGGTGGGCTGTCAAATGAGACACATGCCATTATAAAAAGAATGGAGCAATGAGCTAGGCTATATGTCAACTAAAGAAGACTTACCTGCCGGGCCGTTGTAAAAAGACGAGAGGGGACAATACTGATAAGCCACCTCCTTGCTTCGGGATGCAGGCTCCCGAACGAGCCAGCAAACGTCGCCAATCTTCTTGTACTTCTCAACTCGGTCGGCCAAGTCTGCATGACCACGGGAAGCTATGCAATGGTATAAGCCAAGGTGGTCAAAACCCCAGCCATCGGCATAATGAAAAGACACAAATAATGGCTTGTCCAGAACACTTGCTGTGGGACTGTCAAGGGTCAGTCCATGGATATTCATCAAGATGAACAACCAAGACGTGTGTTGATAATATGTCAGGGTTCTGTCTTCTCTATTAACAAACACCCGGTACGGGCAAAAGCGGTCAACCTCAGACTTCCATGAAACTACTTTGGAGAGCGACTCCTCAGTGGGGAATAGGTACTGTTGAAGTTCCAAGCGGGAACCACCAATCTGGCACATATGTTCTAAATTCTGCGTGAAAGTATCTTCATCTATGTCAGCAAGCACAGGCACCAGCTGTTCAGTTGCTTCCTCTTTTGCGGCTTTCCTGCGTGCTATGTATGCCTCTACCTCCTTCGGATGTTGGGAGAACAACCTCTTCAAATGGGCTTCTTCAATATCAAAAATTGGCCCGGGCTGCTGGATCAGAAAGGTGCGCTCAGCTACATCCCAGCATGCCACCCTGGCATTATGATAAAAGCCCGTTCGAGCATTCCACCACTTTATATACTCTAGAGTGACCCGGGGAATGCGGTTCGGCACCGACACTCTGAAAACATTGGCCTCCTGGCAGTGAAAGTAGTCCCACCAGGAGCGACCCTCAACTACAACAGTCGAGCTGTGCTTCGACCTGCTATCCAGAGAAAATAGGGCAACCGAAGGTGAGATGTGCTGATCATAGCTGAAATTTCGGCCAAACCTGAAAGGATAGTAGGGTTCTAAATGAACCACGCCCCCCTTTCTAAACACTAAGACACTGGGGCGAATTGATAAAGCCCAGTCAATGAGCTCAGGCTCCAAGATTGGCCGGGTCACGGTGTTGCCTGAAATGAAATGTGTGAAAGTCTCCACTGCCTCAAGCTTACATTCACGATGGTGATTCACCAATGGAGCGGAATGTGCGGCCAAATTCCAAAAATGGATGGTCCCCGCTGAATCCATCGGAACCCTTGTCAGCCGGCCTCGGATGGAGAAAAGCTGATGAGACACTGGACTGGGTTCATCACTAGCAAATTCCAGCATCCTGGGATATAATGTCACTGTCTGCAGAGTCCTGGGAGCCAGCTCTGGGAACAAATTGCACACCTAGGCATTGAAGAAATGAAACGGCCCCACTGTTCTAAAAGAGCGGGGGACCCGATGCCTATGAATATCTCCAAGAGATTTGTAGATCAGGCAGAGTGCTGCTGGGCATAGTGCAAGCCGCATGCCCCAAGCCATCTGATAAGCCGGGTATATTGCCTCCGGCCTAATGACTGTCTCATCTCCCTGTGGGAGGGCAAAAGTGCACAACCAGAAAGTAAGGTAAGCCGCACAATGTGTAAGGGGATCCGCCCCAGTGGGATTCGGTCCTCCGTGACTAATCCGTCGAAGGGAAGCAGGCAGCGCCGACTTGAGCTTGGGTGGTTTGCTGGGCTTACCTGCAACAGAAGCTACATGGGGAAACTCACTGTACTTCAGAGGGCCGTCAAAGAAATACTGAATCCAATGTCCCACTCGGACTCTCAATTTACTGCTCTTCTCTCGGGGCTGATACCCACTCGAGGATCCCCTATTCAGCGCCAAGCAGAGGGAGCGGTACACTTTCATCAAGTACCGATATGAGTAGCCAAAATAGTACTCGCCTTCACCGTCTGTCTCGTCCTTAATGAAGTCATGGAGGCATACCTCCTCATAGGGCTCTCCATTGATCGGTAGACCCGACAGCTGTGACAGGCTCCAGAGGCCTAGAGAAGTTTCACCCTCCGCTGTATAGAAAGTATTGAACTGTGGGCAGAACACTTCGAACATGCCGCAGCACAACCCTTTCGAGATGGGGTACCTGAAACGGGACGCATACACACTGTGATACACCCCAGCCCTGACCAGAAACGACGCATACTCCTTCAGAACATATTCTGTGAATTCTACCGCTCCTACGCGGAAGAGATGGGCGTCGGTCACTTTCGTGTCAGCAAACCACCCAGCAGCCAACGGGAATTTGAACTGGACAGCCAAGCAGTTCAGGACGAATGGCTTGTCTCTATAGCCCCACTTGATAGGCGCCAAGAATAAACCATTACCGGGTTTCTCTCTGTTGACCCGACCTACAGTGGTGTCCCACCTAGCTTTTGTGAATTCTAGAGCCCGTGTCAGCATTTTCTGCTCTGCCTCCAGCTCTGTTACCCCCAAGATGGCGTTCCACTTGCGCCGCTCTCCCGGAAGATAGATGGTGTCTCCACGATACACGGAGCCTTTCAAGCTATCTCGGTCCACCAACATGGCCCGTTCCACCATCCGAGCCAGCATGACGTCTCTCTTCCCCGAAACACTGAAAGTGCAGATGAATAGTGCAAGATGACGGTCCTTCGGGAAGTCCGGGCGATACCCGTCATCGCGATTGAAGTTTAGCCCTCCCTCGACGGTCACAACGCGAGATGAGGATACTGTATCTGTTTCGGAGTCGGAGGATTCATCGACTATGGTGATCCTCCCAAGACCCCGGTCTAGTTGCCCGACCTTCCTCCAAGTTACAACAGGGCCAGATGCCCTGCCCTGGGAAGAAGCGTCGACATTAGCAGCGCCAGAAGCGACACTGCTGGAAGAGGTGGCCATTTCAGCAACTGCAGGCAAAAATCAAGGAAAATAAGATAATATGAAGATAAAAATAGAAAAGAAAGATTCAAGAAAAATTTTGACAGCATCCCCCCTTATCCGGAGTATGCCCAGAAGTCAAATAGGAGAACACCCACCAAGAGGGGGCGACTCCATAATAAAGAGGGACGTAGTCCCGAATGAGAAGAATAAAAGGAGACCTCGTAGAGACGAGAGAAGAAGTGAAAAGGGGAAGCCCCTCACGCCGATCGCCGCCGCAGTGGAGACTAGAGGGTGAAGAGAGAGAGAGAGCTCAGTTGAAAATGAGCTCTCCTCCTCCCTCTCGGCGCTAAATAGGGTGAAAACCCTAAGGCGCGTCGAGAACGCCCCGCGCAGAGATCGCATGCGACAAAAAGGCGCGCCGTCAGCCGCCCGCACTGAAAGCTCAGCAAAGAAAAGGCGCACCGAGCACCCCTCTACGCCGAGAACATCATCGCGCCGAGAGCATCAAAGAAGGAGGCGCGCTGAGACCATTGTTGTGCCAAGATGGGCGTGCCGAAATCGCTAGTGGCGCCGGTTAGCTCACCAGGGATGCTGCAATCATCAGATCAAGCCAAAGATGCTGGTGTCCGTCCAAGTATGCTTACAAAGCACTGGGGTTATACAAGCAGAATGAGAATTCAGAATCACAAGAATGAACAATGAACAATGAACAGGAGCAGACCTGAAGAAATTACAAAGTGCGGTGCAGTGTACACCCTCATGTCCCGTGTCACTCATCCTTCGCTTACGCCACCTGCAGGTGGGGGGCATTTGTTGACACCTAAAATATACCAGGAGAGACCAAAGCAGACTCAGGGCTCTGAAGGCTGATCAGAGGTGCGGCTCCTGCACCATCCCTGAAAGTTCTGAGAATCAGAATAGAAGAGATCTACTACCCCTAACACTTTGTCCGGCAAAAGCCATCTCTGGTTAGGCCGCTGCCCAGTACTGCTATCATTCAGATAGTCAGGCTGATAAAACTATAACAAAATCAAGGCAACCATCTACTTGCTGGAATGGATCTTTAGATAATTTTGATGCTCACAGAAAGGGGTTCAGGTAGCCTCATGCTCGGTCGTGAATACAAGGCGTTAGGCAACCTCGGGCAGAGCGTCTACCCTGAGAAGCCCACCACGCCGACGAAGGGAGCCCATTAGGTTGATCCCAGCGCCGAATGATGGAAAATGGGCCAAGCCCAACACAAGTTGAGGCACGCCGAGAAGCTTCTTGCTGGCGCGCCGGGGAGCTCGTGCCGAGAGGCTGAGGGCCATCCCTCTATAAAGACAACCTACTGCCTTTGAAAAAAGAGAACAACAAGAGAGAGGACAGAAGGAGAGAATAGTGTGGATTATGGAATTAGACCACCCCTAATTGATGATTTAATAAAAGATGATTTATCAAGATATAGAACTAAAATCGATGATAAAGAAGGGGGGGTCACATGTAATAATTAAAATCCGTGATCGCCACAGAGGCCAATAGCATGCCAAATAATATGAAGATCAAGATAAGGGCATGTTACATACCTCAGAAATTCAAGAGGGCCAAGAGTTGGCCTGGGGATGAACGCGCTATATCGTCCTAGCGCCTTCTCAAGATCACGCTAGGTTCCTATAGAGCGATATCAGACAGGAAGCGGGATGGACTGGATTCGTTTCTTCCTTGCTCCAAGGTCGGCCAAGGTGCAAGGGCTCCACGTATCAATCTTCTAGTGCCTGCAAACAATCATAAACAACAAACAGAAGGCCCATTAGATCAAGATTTTAGTAGAATCTGCCCCTATTCTTAGTCAAAAGTATGTAAAAGAAGGGCTCGATTACCTGGGGGTTTGGTGGTTTTTAAACCCCTATGGAAGGGCCAAAAATAGGTTTGGTGTGTGTGTGAATGCGTGTATTTTGTAAAAAGAAGTATTTTTAAGATCAATATGCAATGCTATGCAAAGATTGAGATAAACAAATTGGGGAGAAAACTAAGAATGAGGAAGAACACAATATGCCCCTAAATACTCCCTTGGATGTGTGAGGAGCGAGGAGTTATTGATTTGGAACGAAGAGCAGCCTCCTCCTCGTCAAGATCTCGAGTTGCATCCCCTTCAAAACGACGGCCAAGGGTCCAATTTATAGGCGAAGGATCAAGAAGGAACCCTAGGTCGGAGTTCGATCCCAAACTAATAACTTGGTGGCTCAAATCAAGGCAATCTTGCCGATTAATGAGGGGGAAAGACTCCTATTAGAGTTAGGAACCTTCCTTTTGATGAAATTATGATTGGAAACTTACCAAAGTAAGGACCCAAGTCGAAAAAGGGGAGTCCGGGTCGGATTGGGTTTCTGACTGAGAACGCGCTACACGCGTATAGCGCGTTCTTCATTATCGCGCTATGACGATATAGCACGACAATGATTGGCTCCCCAAATGATCAGAAAAAGAATAAATATCCATTGGGTAGTCGTTCAATCAAATATTAAATAAGAATAACATCCATAGTGGATGCTATGAATGTCAAGAAATTACGACTGTTCAAATGATCATTCAATCAGGTCCATAAAGTGATGTGAGTGAATAGCACGAGAATGTCGAATCTGAGATAAGATCCAAGGTATGGAAATTGAATTGTGGGACCAGGAATAGGGAGAAATCCCAGAAAATCAACCAATTAGGGATCAATTGGGGCATTAACTAGGAGAACAAAGAAATTGCTCAACTTATCAGTCAAAATTGGGTGTCTAAAGATGCCCCTCCTTGATATCCGCTTTGCAGGGAAGCGAGATGGAGGTGAAACGGAGACAAAATGGAGATGACACGGAGTGGTAGTGACGGAGAGATGAAGTGAAAACGTAGTGGAGCGAACTGATAAGTGGATATCAAGGAAAAAGAGACACCCATCACAACCGACAATAATCCAGAAAACTCCAAGCTAACCACAAGGTCAAGCTAGTACCGGTGACTCCTGCCTAGAACGATAGGCGCGGAACAAAGAAAGGGGAGCTGATCAACCTCTTGCACAAAAGAGGCATCCGCAGTGCGTAGCAACTATGAATTTCACTCAGTTAGTGGAGTGGACGCGAGCCCGGCGGATCCATCGACGCCATCGTGCGGTTCACAGCTAATGAGTGGACCAAAAGAGATAAGTTGAATTGGATTGAAAGGAGATAGACAAATTCCAGGCAAAGGTCACGTCGACCAACGAGATCCAGCGCTCAACCAGGAGCAATCTTTCAAATTCAGAATGGAATTGAATTTCTTTATTCAAGAATTAAGCATTATTGATCCTTAATTAGGAAGAAAAACTGGACATTTATGGATGCAAAAAGGGCATGATGCGTGCAGGGCCAAAATAAAAGAAATCATTAAAACAAATGCAAAGAAAGAATAAAATATAAGATACTCAAGGATAATATTGTTAAATCAAATAGACTTGGGTCAAGAGTTATCCGCAACCACGGCGTGCGAGATGAAGTCCATCGTCCCCAAATTTGTCTGATCTAACGGCCTATCCGACGATTAACTGCATGTTTCTAGATCATCACTATTTTTGGTAGAGGGGAACTCAGATCCCGAAACGTACAGAGAACCGGCCGGTCCTTGAGATAATATAATAATGTAAGTATCATAATGCAATAAAGGAAGGGATAAATGAATACTTACCTGGTGGCATGCCATTTTATCTTCTCCTTTTCTTGTCCTGGGAATACAATGTTAAGCGAAAATAGAGCAAATTTAAGCATGCATAAGCGAAAGAACACAAGTTTTATTCATCCACAACCTGTATTTTCATCATCGCGCTATATATACATAGCGCGATAATGTCGCGCTATGAACATATAGCGCGTTCATTTCGCGCATACTTCAAAAATCGCCCCCACCCTTTCATTCATTCAAACTCATTCTTTCCCTCTCTCCACTCCCTCTCTCGCCCTCTCACCAGCCCAAACCTCTATTGCCCTAATCCAATGGAAGGAGGACCTCCCCGACGTTCCAAACGGCGCGCCACCCGCGGCCGTCAACGATCTCGCACGGAGGAGGAACGAGCGCCCTCTCCCGTGGAAGAAAACCCCGATTCGGAGGTGACCGTCTCGGCTAGGCTTGAAGGAGATGAAATGGAGATCCCCTCCGACGAGGCGGAGGGGGCTGAAGGTGCCGCAGCAGCCGAGGAAGTAGCGGCGGAACCCGTTGGCCGCGTGGCGGTTCGAAAACGTCGATTGGTAAGAAACCGCCCCTAACTTGTCTTCTTTTGGATTTTCTTTGTTTTTTCTTTCATAAAAGATGAAAACGGAGGGGTAGACGCCCCCTTAGACCAATGTAAAAGAGCAGAATGCCCATGGAAAAGATTTGGGGAATGAGGGGTCGCCCCCTACCTTCGGAATATGAATGCGCTATGTCTTCATAGCGCGTGCTTGATGAACGCGCTATGACGATATAGGGCAGAATGCCAGTTTTTTTATTTTCTAATTTTTTATTTTGTTTAGTGAACACAAATTGATATCTCTTGCTTTCATGTTGTGTGCAGGGTGTGGAGGGTGCAGTTCGTGCCCGGATTTCATGGACATTGGTTCGGGCCGTCTACTTTGCACTACCAGAGTTTCAACGGGCCCGCCTCCGCCAAATGGGCTTTGGAGAGTTCTTGGAAATAGAGGTGCTGAGAGTCGATGTGGGATTGATAAGGGCTCTGAAAGCCAGATGGGACACAGGGTGCAAGGCCTTCCTCTTCCCCTGGGGTCATATGATCCCAACTCTAGAAGACGTCACCCGTATTCCTGGGCTGCGGGTGCATGGATCGGCAGTGACAGGCTGCACTTACCCCGACTACCGGGAGATGGCACGCAGGCTACTGGGCTTGGAGCTGGAGGGGACCGATCGGACCTCGCTAGTGTCGAGGATCGCTTTACAGGAGAGTCTCGGCTTGTTCCACACACAGAGGGAGGTGGGGGAGACCTTGATGGCTCATGAGAGGAGACTAGAGGCTGGGGCCAGAGAGAGCTTCGCGGCCGAGGCTGGTGTACAGGCCGACATGGAGCTGAGGAGGTTTCTCATTCTGATGATTGGCAAGCTGTTTCTAGCGACCCAAGGTGATGCAGTGAGCTACCGATTTCTACCTCTACTGAAGGATCTGAACAGAGTCGGATGGTATGCTTGGGGTGCGGCAGTCCTAGCCCATTTGTTTGACAGTTTCGGCATTTCTTCACTCCAGTCTTCACTCGGGAGATTCTACCCTCTACTTCAGGTATCTCTCTAAGCCTTAAACTCCATGGATTAAATTATGCACTTACCTATTATATTGATCACATGAGCTACATTTTAGGTTTGGAGTTATTTGTATCTTCCTACCCTCAGGCGTGCTTGGGAGGATCGAGGAGATCTACTACCCTTGGCCAAACGTTGGACCCCAACACGAGACAGTCGATCTCTGAAGGACCAGGTCACCCACATTCAGGAGATGTTAGATATGATGCCCCATATAGAGGTAAGTGATGCGGGACGGACTGAGGAGACGACGCTATGTGAGACGGACATGACTCGACCAGCAACGACACGACTACTAGAGCGACCTCGGCTCGACACTAAGAGCTCCTATAGGCTACACGTCGCTAACAGAAGTGCAAACTCACTCATCGTCCTATGCGGGGGAAAGCGTGGATCGTGCGCGGTTAAGGAACCGGCAGAGTTCAAGGTAGTCTGACTCAACTTCCGGACTCGGATCGAGTCGCGGGACGGGTCACTCTCGCACTCACAGCGGTGACATGGACACACGGGCTAGGAACCTACACTCTTGCAGCGGCATATGACCGTATACTAGCTAAGCAAGTAAATGCCAAGAGGGTGAGACCGTTATCTCCACGCACCCGGCGTGGGGAAGATGACCCCGGCCAATTGCGGACTCCCGGTTAACAATTATCACAGCAGTGTACAATAATTTGACCCACTCCACGCAGGGAGGTAAAACGTCACATGTGGGGCCCGGGAATCACGCAAATCGGGTTGACGGGCAGCATCTTGATGTCGCCCGGCGGTGCTGAACTCCGCGTTTTTGTGCTCTCCGAATGGCAGATTCTACGGGTCCGTGGGGCCCACGGGTGGCGCTGTCATCTCGGCCTGCTGGGGTGGGGCCCAATGTGATGGAGACCCCTGGTGGCGCGCCTCCTCGGACGACGGTCGGCCGGAAACGCCGATCGGTGGTCGATCGGTCCCGATTCACAATTCTTGAAATAGCTTCCCACGGATTTCCGGTTCTATTTTCTGGCGCGCGCTTCGGCGAGAATGGCTGCTGCGATCAATCCTGACGTCGGATCGGGGCGCATGAGCTATTGTTGGAAAGCTCTCTTGAAATCTTTCGATCTAGGCTTAAAGGGAACTATTGGATCTGGTTGGATCTGGACTTCATTGAATTTACAAGTTCCTATTGTACAGTACCCGAAACCTCAGATCTGTAGGTGAGTTGTCTGAGAACTGCCGTTGACCGCGAGGTTGATGGCCGATTCAGCTCCTGAGCTCTTCACAAACGTTATAGGATTTTGAACAAGGAAGATGGAAATATTTTTGGTGGACTGATTGGAGGTGGATACGAATTGATATGATTTTTTCACTGGACAGAGGTCGGATCTGAGAATAGGTGGACATCACTGTAGCTGGCTCTAAAAACAAATTTTGAAAAATAGGTGGAGGGTTGATCAAACATCAGGAAAATTCTTGGAAGAAGGGGTTGATGGACAGAACCCCCAGTAAAATTGGGAGCCCTAGAAAAAATCATAAATGGGTCCGAACATGGGAAACACAGGGTGGGTGGAAATTGAAACAGAAAGCAGACAGATCTGGGAATGGAGGTTGGAAGAAAATGGGAAATTTCCAAATGGAATAATTATGACCCACCAATTTTTTTAGGATGTGGGGAACACCTATAGAACATCCCCTCAAAATCCTAAATCGATCTGAGCTCGTGAATGATGGCAGGAATTCACAGAAATGGCAGCTACGGGCAGATGGCAGAACTCCGACGGTTACGATGGCGGTGCGGTGGCGGCTCGTGGCGATGGCGATAATGACTGGAACCGATAGGGGAGGAGTCACACCTCCAGAAGGTAGCCTTCACAGTTGCAAGTGGGAGAGGGAGGAGAGAGGAGGGGGGCGGCCAAGGCCTCTTCCAACAATATTTTTTCATATTGCAAATGCATTAATTCCATCAAAAATGGAAATTACAAGCTTATATAGGTCACATATCTAATCCATCCTCCACAGTTGGATCTAGGGATGGGAGATGGAGGGCTGGGATTGCATGTGACCATCCAAAAAAAAATACAATTAAAAAAATAAGGGGGGGTGGCCCTTGACTAGGGGGGAACAAGGTAGGTGGGGGTGGGCGGAATTGTTGACATTCTTGGCCCAATGTCCCCCACTTGGCCCACCCTTCTAGAAGCCACCATTTGAATGGTTGACTGACCCCACATGGGGCCCTAGGACTGAGGTGGATCAATGGGAGGGGGCCTAGGGGTCCCGTGGGGCCCAGGGGTCCCATTTTACAAATAAGCCCCTCTTACAATCAAAATTACATACCGAATAAAATGAAGTAAACACACATTAAACACAAATAAAGTCTAACTAAATATGATAAATGCCGGGACTCAAGGGGGAGTCTCCAGGCTGTCTCCGAGCCAGATGGATGCTGAGGTGGCTCGAGTCGTGCTCCGTGTGCGGTACCGGTGGCTCGGCGTGTCGCGCCGCTCAACTGCTCGGGTGTCCGCACCAATTCTTCCCGGGTGGGAGAAACTCGACCCTATCGAGTAAGGGTATGCATCGCTCCTATATCACTCCAGAAGGTCCGGATCAATCCGCTGCAACTCTCCATGTGTGATCCACGTGTCCTCGGTAGCGGGCCGTCCTCTCCATCGCACTAGGTAGCGCGGGTAAGATCCACTCCTGGTAACTGTCACCTGCTCATCCAGTATATGATCTATATGCTCGCGCTGCCGTAACAAGGGGCTGGAGGTGGACACTCAGGTGTGGGGTCACTCTCAATTGGAGGAGATGGCTCGAAAGGCTCACTAGGGATCACCGCTGGGTCCCTATATGCAACTAGATCCGAAATATTAATAGTAGAGCTTATACTGTATTCCTCGGGCAGGTCCACAACATACGCATTGGATCCAACGCGTTTGAACACTCTAAATGGACCGGCTCCGCGAGCTTGCAACTTCTTAACGGTTCCAGAGGGAAACCGTTCAGGTCTTACCCTGATCATGACATATTCGCCCTCTTGGAACTCTCGGTGGTGTCTATGGGCACCGGCTAACTCCTTGTACCGTGCATTGCTGGCCTTACTGTGACGACGGACATCGTCATGCAGACTCCTAACATGCCTAACAAAAAGAAAAACACACAGATGCACACACGACCCTACACAAACCTAATGCTAGTCTGACCCAATCATATGCAAGGTGGTCCAGGACATCCGAATGTGTGCCATGCATGCATTTGACATAACCGGAGGTTAATGGCATGGTGGATTCCTAGACATCCTACGATGCACCAATCATGAACATTGGGTTTGGATGTGGGAAGTCCGGGAGGTTTGGGTGGTTTAGGTGGACCGGGGGAACCAAAGTCTTCATTACCCCCAAATGACGGTTCGGACCTATTGCCATGTGAAGGTTGCCAGGCCCGAGTAGGAGGAGTGTGATAGTGGACTTCCTTAAAGAGGTGGAATGGAGGTTGTGGGCCAAGGGGCCCACGAAGAAAGGGATCGAAGGGATCAAAGAATGTGTGACCCCTTGATATGGATTCCCTCATCTCAAGATCCCATGTGTGGAAGTCTAGAAGGTGTTGTTGATCTCCTTCATTCATGAAGGGAGATGAGACGGTGGGGGTATGATGGTGGACCCTCTCAAAAAGGTGGAGTAAATATGGTGGGTCACGGGGTCCACAAGAGAATGGGTCGAAGGGATCAAAGAAGGTATGACCCCTCGGACTAGGCTTCCACAAATCACTGTCCTACATTTGGAAATCTTGGAGGTGTAAATGATCACCTTCATTCATTGTGAGAGGTGTGACGGCAGTCATAGGTAGAAAGTAAGATTCCTCCCTTGGGCAAATGGGAATGAAGTAGGGCTCGGCCGGCATAGGGAGGAGTAGAAGAACCTCCGTGGTAACATGACCCACGGTGTACACGGAGGTGATGGACCCTAAAGCGGGATGAGTGAAACTACGACCTGTGGGTCGGTCGAAGCCTGGAGCCAACAAGTGCGTAAATGTCCACTGCCGGTCTAACCCTTTAAGAAGGTCATCCAATGTATCCACATAGTGACTAGACCGGAAAGTGGTGTGAAATGAATTGATTGGCACCAGAGGTAGGATAGGGTCCATAGATGGGAAGGGAAGTGGGACCAAGCCCTTCTTGAGCCAGCTAAGAAGTGGCTCGGCTATGACAAGCATACCCGTTAGAAACACGGGTGGCTCGGGCTGAGGGGGCTTAGAATAAAGATCGGAGAGTGGGGCTTCTCCAACCCTTTTGTCCCTTAGGGCTAGAGATGTCCGAGTGGGACACTGTCCGGCGTAGTGGCCGAACCCCTGGCAGCGATAACACTACTGTCGTGACCCACTATGCTCCCTGATAAGTGGGGCCCTACCCTTATCCTCCTGACGGATAGGGGGTGTAGGCAATGGGGCTCTCGTGGGTGGGAGAAGAGGACCCACCATGATGGGGAGAGGACCTTGGGGTGGAACCCTAGATGGTACTGGGTCGGGACTACCAATTACTCCCTCCTTAGGCTCGTGCTTGGTTCCATCCCGGCCAGGTGGTTGGCAAGGGGGAATCAGGGATTCGATATAATCACACCTCTTATCCAGTCTATCTGCAAAGATTTGGAAGAGTTCGGCAATGGTGGGGTTTGGAGTAGGAGTAATGTGGTGGACTCTCCCATATGAACGTGGCTTAGTCATGGACCTAGGCTCTCCTACATGCGCGACGCATTGCCTCCGATTATGTCCCACTTGGGTGGAGGTGATTGGGTGGGGTCGGTTGGAGGTGACCGGGCTGGGTAGGTAGACCTTCCAAAGTTCATCCTTCATCTCATGCCACGACTCGATGGGTCTTTGCCTCCTAACCTCCCTCATGCGCTCAATGCTCTCCCATTTCCAGGCGGCTTTGTGGACAAGCCTCTCTCGGGCAAAACTAACTTGCATGGCATCGGACATGGTGTAACATTCAAAATATTTGTCCATGGTGGCCTCCCAATTGAGGTAGTCGCCCGGATCATTAGAGCCATAAAAATCTGAGGCTTTGGGCCTACAGAAGGGGAGAGGATGGTTGCCAAGCCCATGGGTAGACCAACGGCCATATTGCCCGGGTGATTGGGAATCCATGGGAAATTGGGGGGAACTACATGTTGGACATGCCGACACTTGGACAAGACCGACTGACTCTTATTGGACTACACACGAACTAGGAGACACAAACTGATGCAAACACCGACTAATGCACCTAGACCTAAACCAATATCCGGTACGTGGCAGAGTTAATCGATCCGAAGATCACTCCCGCAAGTGTGCGGCCTTCCCGATAGGCGTAGCCTAGCGTTCGGACAACACCTTTTAAGATACCGAATTATCGGGATGAAATACAATTTTAAAACACCATTTTTTTGTTTTAAAAACTAATGATGATCATAGACTTGACTTAGACTATGCAAGACTTATGCAACGACTACCCTAGACTCAACTCGCTCTGATACCATACTGATGCGGGACGGACTGAGGAGACGACGCTATGTGAGATGGACACGACTCGACCAGCAACGACACGACTACTAGAGCGACCTCGGCTCGACACTAAGAGCTCCTATAGGCTACATGTCGCTAACAGAAGTGCAAACTCACTCGTCGTCCCATGCGAGGGAAAGCGTGGATCGTGCGCGGTTAAGGAACCGACAGAGTTCAAGGTAGTCTGACTCAACTTTCAGACTCGGATCGAGACGTGGGACGGGTCACTCTCGCACTCACAGCGGTGACATGGACACACGGGCTAGGAACCTACACTCTCGCAGCGGCATATGACCGTATACTAGCTAAGTAAGTAAATGCCAAGAGGGTGAGACCGTTACCTCCACGCACCCGGCGTGGGGAAGACGACCCCGGCCAATTGCGGACTCTCGGTTAACAATTATCACAGTAGTGTACAATAATTTGACCCACTCCACGCAGGGAGGTAAAACGTCACATGTGGGGCCCGGGAATCACACAAATCGGGTTGACGGGCAGCATCTTGATGTCGCCCGGCGGTGCCGAACTCCGCATTTTCGTGCTCTCCGAAAGGTGGATTCTACGGGTCCGTGGGGCCCACGGGTGGCGCTGTCGTCTCGGCCTGCTGGGGTGGAGCCCAATGTGATGGAGACCCCTGGTGGCGCACCTCCTCGGACGGCGATCGGCCGGAAATGCCGATCGGTGGTCGATCGGCCCCGATTCACAATTCTTGAACTAGCTTCCCACGGATTTCCGATTCTATTTTCCGGCGCGCGCTCCGGTGAGAATGGCCTCTGCGATCAATCCCGACGTCGGATCGGGGCGCATGAGCTATTGTTGGAAAGCTCTCTTGAAATCCTTCGATCTAGGCTTAAATGGAACTACTGGATCGGGTCGGATCTGGACTTCATTGAATTTACAAGTTCCTATTGTACAGTACCCGAAACCTCAGATCTGTAGGTGAGTTGTCTAAGAACTGCCGTTGACCGCGAGGTTGATGGCCGATTCAGCTCCTAAGCTCTTCACAAAAAGTTATAGGATTTTGAACAAGGAAGATGGAAATATTTTTTTTGGACTGATTGGAGGTGGCTACGAATTGATATGATTTTTTCACTGGATAGAGGTCGGATATGAGAATAGGTGGACAGCACTGTAGCTAGCTCTGAAAACAAATTTTGAAAAATAGGTGGAGGGTTGATCAAAAATTAGGAAAATTCTTGGAAGGAGGGGTTGATGGACAGAACCCCTAGTAAAATTGGGAGCCCTAGCAAAAATCACAAAGGGGTCCGAACATGGGAAACATAGGGCGGGTGGAAATTGAAACAGAAAGCAGACAGATCTGGGAATGGAGGTTGGACGAAACTGGGAAATTGCCAAATGGAATAATTATGACCCACCAATTTTTTTAGGATGTAAGGAACACCTATAGAACATCCCCTCAAAATCCCAAATCGATCTGAGCTCGTGGATGATGGCAGGAATTCGTGGAAGTGGTAGCTACGGGCAGATGGCAGAACTCCGACGGTTGCGATGGCGGTGCGGTGGCGGCTCGTGGCGGCGGCGATGATGACCGGAACCGATAGGGGAGGAGTCACACATCCAGAAGGCATCCTGCACAACTGCAAGGGGGAGAGGGAGGAGAGAGGAGGGGGGCGGCCAAGGCCTCTTCCAACAATATTTTTCAGATTTCAAATGCATTAATTCCATCAAAAATGGAAATTACAAGCTTATATAGGTCACATATCTAATCCATCCTCCACCGTTGGATCTAGGGATGGGAGATGGAGCGCTGGGATTGCATGTGACCATCCAAAAGAAATACAATTAAAAAAATAAGGGGGGGGGGCGGCCCTTTGACTAGGGGGGAACAAGGTAGGTGGGGGTGGGTGGAATTGTTGACATTCTTGGTCCAATGTCTCCCACTTGGCCCACTGTTGACACCTTGAAAATGAGCAAGGGCAGAAACAGAATTGAAAGGAAGATCAGACCAATAGTGAAAGATCAATGACCAAGTTCGTCAACCATCTACCCGGCTGAAGCCTTTGCCCGGCCAAGTTGATGTCCGATGCCTTTGTCGGTCAGACGACGGCACTGATGAAATAGCAGTCACCTGGCTGAAGTCTTTCCAGGCTAAAGCTGATGTCCGGTCTTGTCACCGTTCCGGTGACGATACCAATGAGATGATATCCGACTTTGTCATCATTCAGATGGCAATGCCGATGAAACCCCAGTCTACCGACTGATGAAAATCTATGAATGATCCCAATAGAAACTGTGTCACCAGTGCAGGGCCTTCTCGGGTTCTGATACATTTGAAGGACCAATGAAGGCCGAAGTATATGTGAGGTCTTAAAAGCCCTAAATGGGCCTATAAAAGTGGTGCCGGGATCCCCTTGTCGAAGCCCAAAAGCGGCGCCTAGAAGCTGAAGTCCCACGCGCTGGGAGGTCCGCCTACGATTGAGGCGCGCCGGGACGGGTCTGCCGATAGGATACCAAGGATATAAAACCCCCTCATTCGAACAGAAGAAAAAAAAAAGAAAGAAACACACGAGCGAAACAAGAAGGAGAGCAACACAGAGGAGAGAAACAAAGAGGGGAAAAAGAGGATAGATAGCCACAAAAGGAGAAGAGGGCGAAGCCTGCAATCTGATCCGAGAGAGGAAGAAGCAGAAGGGCCAAAGAAGAAAGGAGTTCAAAGCCTGAGCGAAGGTGGGCAGCGGGGAGGGAGAGGAGTCAATGCTCCGCCCTCCCCTCCCCATTTGCTGTAGTTCATTACTTTAATTTTCGATTGCTTCTGTCTCTTCCCCCTTTTGATGTATGCTATGATATCACAGCCGATTTTACTATGCTTGGGCAAGGCATTGTCTCCCTATACCTTCTTTTATGTATTGCCTCTGATGTGCGAATGTAATCGTGATGTTCGAATGAATGAAAGCTACAGGCTCCCGTTGAGGCCTGCTGTCTATTTCTCTGAAACCCTATTGCTATCTCCCCATGTTTTCTATTTCTTCTTAGATCCAGTAGCATGCTATTCCCCTCCCCAGTTCGATTGATCACCTGTTTATTCGCCTCGTTCTCGAACGCTTCCCGTGCTTGCTTCCGAGCCAGGGACAGACTATCCCTTGGCCTCTGAAGCAAAGCATAGATGCATAGCAACCGCCGCTCGGTGTTAGATGTTACATTCATGCTCATCGGCTCTGCCGAAATCATCCCCGGGGCCAGAGACAGTCATCTCTTGGCCCCCAGATGATGAAGAGTATACCAAAGTCATCCTCATGGATCATTATGAACGCTGGTGACAGAGATACCCTAAACCGTGTTTCCCCCAAATCACCGTCCGCTTCTGGCCTTCCCTTTGAAATCCAAGCCAAAGTCAGTTGCAGTCTGATGAATTGAGTTCCTTTGATTTCCCAAGGCCCGTCTATCTTGGCCTGAATCACCAGGAAACCCCTGAATCCTCAACAGATCCAAGAACAGGGTACCGTAAAGCTCTATTTCTCATCCCGGCGCCCTCATACATCTCGGCCCCGCATACAGTAAAACGGATGAACAGTTCTCGGCGCTATCCTTCAGGCGCCGAGAATCACCCCTGGCCTTCTGACCTTCGCGCCGGGAACCTTCCCATCTTGGCCGCGCCAGGAAACCCCCCCTTGGCTGCTTTGCCATCGCGCCGGGAAGCCCATCCTCTGGCCTTCTCCCCTGCGTGTCGGGAACCCCCCTTGAGCAATTCCTCTTCGCGCCGACAACCTCCTATGGCCATTTGGCCCTTGCGCCGAGAGCCTACTTCCTGGCCTCTTCCCCGTCACGCCGGGAACCCTCCATGTTGAACCCGCCGAGAACCCTCACCCTCTGGCATCCTTCTGGCGTCGAGAGCCCCAATTACTTGGCCTCCTTGCCTGCGCCGGGAGCCTAACACCTTCACACTTCTACCTTGGCGCTGTAAAACCCCCTTGCCTTATTGTCCTTGCGCCGAGAGCCCCCCCTTTGGCCCTCTTGCCATCGCGCCGGGAACCTCCTTTGCCAGTTCTCGGCGCCCAGAACAGAACCCCACAAAGCAACCTTCCCGGCGCGAAACTTCATGCGCCGAGAACCCCCTTGTGCTAGCTTCCCGGCGCGTGGAATGGTGCCTTGCAAAGAACCCTTCCCGGCGCGGTGGTCTTCGCGCCGGGAGCTCATATAACCATTCAAATCCGTGCTGAGAGGCTGCCCTGCCACTCAATGAGCCTCCAACACTTCTATCAAACCCACCTAGGGATGTCCATGAGTCACCAGAACCGTCCCAAGGATAAAATTAAAGGGAGTCAGACTCCCTTATTTTCCACTGATCCGTACCGGGTTTATGAGCAACCCCTTTAGCTAAGGTGAGCTCTGCCTCTGCACGAGTATTACTGGCTTCTGTAAGGGAAGAATCAACACTGCCCCAGGACATACATGTACAGTGTGGGAGGTTCGCTCCCTCCTTTTCTCGGCTTTCATCCCGGCACTCCGTGGGTGATAGCCTATTCTCCCCTGGGCATAATCCAGATTATGGGGAGATACTGCCGAAATGTCAATAGATGTTTTAACCCCGATAAGTCCCGAGAAGTGCACATCATATACCTCCCGTCTGGCTCGATTTTTCGGGGAATATGAATACTGTGAGGCCTTTGGCTGGATGAGAAACATGAAAGGGGACATGTCCCCGATGACTGTCCAGGCTCCGCCCCGCCGCTGCGTGGACGGTGTCCTATCTCTACCCGGCACGACCTACACTGAGGGGTCATGCTGATTTAATAACCTATCGTTCGCTCAATTACCTTCTCAGAATAATAATATCTTCAATATCACGCACTGTTATTTTTCTTTTATTACCACCCCGAGTGGCCTCCTATTTTGGCATTTAATCAAGGGTTGTCCTTCTTAGGAAGGGCGTAATTAACGTCATAGCCTTTATGGTATGGCGGACTTTTGGTCCCGACTCGGACTTCACAATCGACTGACCAAGTCAAGTCGAGCGCACAATGAAATCGTCATACATGTGACTGGCACGCCTAATAAACCAATAAATAACCAATAAAAATAACAACCAAACAAATAAATAAAAAAAATAATAATAACAAGCAAGATAAAATCCCGCGTCCACAAGTCTGGCACGCCCGGTGGGACCTAGTCTCCCTTCATCTCTACGCCAAAATGGGAGGCCCAGTGGGCCCCCCCTCAAATTTCTGATTCCGTGCTTTCTCTATTTTCAGGAAGCTACGATGACGGCTGGAATCATGTCCGTTTACTTTGATCAACAAGCGGTCGATGCCCATGTTCGAGAAGGCTACCTGGTGGTACCTCTTTCGTTCGGATCGATGCCGCCTGCTGTCGGGATGCCCAACTACCTGGGCCTCATCTTCACTGACTTGCTCGAGATTGACAACCAGGAGCAAAAGACTGTTGTCGAGACATTGCCGCAAGCTACCAGCCCCAAGATGAGCCAGGTGATGCAAGATACTCCTGAGGTCGTGGCCTGCTTCGTCCATCATGAGGCGAAAAGGGGCACATCCTTTGCTGCTGGAAGAAGGAGGAGATCCGACAGGAGAGCCCGATCCACTGCTGTGGGTCGCCGGATATCCAACTCAGGAAAGACAATGTTGATTGGAGATGTCCGGGTAAACCTCAATGGTCGCCCAAGGGCGGTCAAGCTGGACGTGATCGTCCCGATGGTGCCTACTACCAACAGGTTCCGGGTACTAGCTGCCAGGAGGGTCGACATGAAAGAGGAGGATAGAAAGCCACTGGCGCCGAAGCCGCCCAAGTTCAGACAGATCTGGCGGCCGAAGAGAATCCAGAGCTGGGTCCCAGCTCAAGAGGAAGAGAACATTGCTGATACCACTGTTGTCCGCTTCAGGGCAGGAAGCAGAAGAGAAGAAGGAAGAGACATAAGAAATGATGTTGCGGTTCACCCCAGGGCTCGAGGTAGGAGAGATGAGAAAGAGAATGAAGGGAGAAATCTGACTACTATTCGCCCCAGGATGAGGGGCAGAGGATATGAGCAAAAGGAAGACCTCACGGTCACCCACCCCGTGGCTGGGGGCAAAAGATGGGAAAGGAAGAATTATGCTGCTGCTGCCAACCGCTGCCAGGATGGGAGTAGGAGGTTCAGGGAGGAAGAGGAAATGAGAATAAGCAAACCAGTCGCTACTGCCACTCTAAGAAGACCAAGAGCCTGTGCCAGACAGGCCGATATATTCAAATACTGCAGAGCCGAGCACTTGACTACTCAGGTGGAGAGACTGGCTTATCAGCAGAAGAGCCAGGAAAGATTGATGATCCAACCAGAGCCACGAAGGCACAATCAAGAGGAGATGAAACAAGTGGCTCAAGACTACTTTCACTACCTGGGGAACTCCGCCCTCGGGCAGCAAAGATTATCCCGTGCCTTGGGCACCATGGATGAAGAAGAAGAAGAAACCCTTCAAGAAGTGATGCTCGGAGTCTCCTCCTCCGATTCCAATGATTATGAAGAAGGCCACAGAGCCGGGTATGGGAAAGAAGACCTGCATAGGGAAGAAGCTAGAGAAAGAATATCAGTTTTTGACCGGCTCAAATACCCCGATCAGGTGAGAAGGAAAGTCTACAGGCAGAGGGACAAGATGCAGATCTTTGCCTGCAATATGGCCGGGCTTGTCAAAGGGCAGGATATGTTACCGACACAACCAGATGAACTGCTCAGACTGGAAACCAGACCAGGTCCCGTCACAAGAAGAGGCCAGGCGGCAAAAGATAAGATAAAGACTAATGATGAAGCCTGCAAGATCACCACTATGACAGTTAATGTGGTGACAGCGGAAGAGGAAGACAATCCCTTCGTTGATGATGCTGAAGGGACGTCAGAAGATCTACAGATCCCGTCAACCCTGGATCCCATGATCCAGATGATGTTTAGAAGATATCAACAAGAGATCAATGCTCTCAGAAGACAGCTAAATGAGAGGCATGAAGCTAGACCGGTCTCCAAGTAAGCTGAGCCTGTGGGACAGACTGCCAGCTCAACCGAAATGGCTATTCCAGTTAATCCTCTCCTGGCTGATAAGGGCAAAGCGCCGAGCCAACCCGTTCTGCAGCAGACGGTAGCTCAGCCCTCTGTATCTCAGACGCAGCCTGCCGCGCCAGCTTTGCGCGCAACTGTGATGACAACTCCTTACGGTCAGCAACCAGCTCACTTCTTTCCGGAAAACATAGATCCAGCCATAGCCCAGAAGCTGATGATTGAAAAGATTGTGGAGATGAAGCTGTCTGAAAAGACTGGTGATGATGCTAGTACCTATGATGTGTACAGGGTACCGTATCCTCCCCAATATGCTGCTAAGAGACTACCGCCAGGCGTCAGTAAGCCGCCGAAGTTTGAGAAATTTAATGGCCAGGGCTCTCCTAGGGAGCACATAGCTTACTATACCACAATTATGGGTGACTTGGCAGCTGATGAAGCTTATCTGCTTAAGTTCTTCGGCTCATCCCTCACCGGGATAGCCTTTGAATGGTATTCAAGCCTGCCGGCTGGGTCAGTGACCGATTGGCCTGATATGCAAAGAAAGTTCCGCGACAGATTTCACGTCACGGAAAGAGAAATTACAATAGCAGAACTATATGCAACCAGGCAAAAGCAAGATGAAACAGCACTGGACTACATCAAAAGGTGGAGGAACTTAGCTATGAGGTGCAGAAGACCTCCTCATCAAGAAGATGCAGTGCAAATATGTAAGCAGAGCCTCAGGAGAGAGGTACTGGAAAAGATGATTGGTGCAGATGTCAGAACATTTGACCGGCTGAAAAATATAGTGGCGGAGGTCGAGACGTTCCTGTCTAAGCATCCGACGGCCAATGCTCCAACTGTGCCGAAAGGGAAATCTAATGATCGACGACCATCGCACTCTGAGGCTAACACCGTCGATTTCAGAACCTTCGAGCAACAAAAAGGGAAGAAGGGGGCAGATGAAGCTCCCCCGCCAGCAGACACAGCAGAAAGAAAAGATAAGGTCTCTCTGAGAAACAAAATGAGAAAGCCGTACTCTTTCCCGAAAGATAAGACGGCCGCACTATTCAACTGGGCATACAAGTTCAACAAGGTAACATTGCCTGAGCCAAAAAGACCCGATGACGCGGCAAAGAAGGGTGATCTACTGTTCTGTCCATATCACCGTGCGCTGGGGCACGCAATTGAAGATTGCTACGTCTTCAAAGATATTATGGAAGGCATGGTCAAAAAGGGCGAGCTACAGCTGGGAGATTACCAGGTAGAGCCACCTCGTCCACATGAGCCTCCGGCATTAAAAATGGCCGCCAATATGATTTCAATCTACCAGCAGCTGCCTAAGGAGGCCGTTGAAGAATGTACCAGGCATACTTATGAAGCTTGCTTCCTCACCCCACTGAAGGATCAGGAAGGATGGCAGATGAAACCCATAAAGAACAGAAAGAAGACTCCCGCAGCCAATACCAGTGGAGCAATTATCCGCGGTGTCACACCAAGGCCCGAACCACCTCCAGTAAAGCCAGTATGGCGCACAGCTGAGACAGGGCCAGTCATCCGGATCCCCACTGTTGGGTCCCGTAGTGCAGGAACACGGATCTAGAGGGGGGGTGAATAGATCCTTCTACTAAAAACTATGTCCAATTAAAACACAACTAGCACACAGCGGAATATAAAAGATTGAGTAGATTGATCTAAACAGGTTTAAACTAGATTCACTCAATTCTCACCGAGCTCACACGATTGCACAAACAGATAGGATAGTGAACATACAATCACAAGAAACAAACCACAAGACACGGGGATTTTTAAGGTGGTTCGGGACCTCGACGGGCTCCCTACGTCCACCCCTCACCAAACCGGTGAGGCTTCACTACACGCTACAAAATGTAGCAACACGGGGACGAACCCCAACACACACACACTGCTTTCGCAGTAATACACACACACGAGGCCTTGCCTCAAACTGCTGCCACAGCAGCACACACAGACACACACACACACACACACACACACACACACACACACACACACACACACACACACACACACACACACACACACACACACACACACACACACACACACACACACGTTGGGGAACACACCCCGAACAATATACCTTACACGGAGATACAACTCCGTCCACACACACGTAGGGCAATGCCTACACAAACACACGGGAGAAAACTCCCAACAACACACACGGATATACTCCGCACAAATCGACACACATAAGACCACACACACACTCGGAGACCCCTTTCTCCGAACACCCACACAAAATATTCTGTCAAATGTATATGTAACAATCACAAATATATGCTATGACCTTCCACACAAATTTTATAGATGTAAACTAGAAGAATGCATCAAGTATAAGGCTCCCCCTTCTTCAACAAAATCTGATCCTCCTTGCTCTTTAACAGATGATCATAATCTTGACATCATCTTCTTCCTTTCCTCTAGCCGCTTCTCTTATCCTTATTCCAATCTCCTCTCTTCACCTGAAAGAGTAGATAGACATAATGAGTTCAATCTTTAAGCTAATCTCAAACAAGAATATAGACATGAATGGTTTAGAGATTCCCCTCTCCATCTTCATCCTATACAGGGATCACATGAGCATTAGGATTGTTGAATCACACAATTCGCAGCTCATATATATGTATGCAAGAGAGAGTGGATATAAGATTTATAAAACCATCCTAAGATGTCTTAAAGCAGATATTCATGCTCTATCAACAACAACGATTTCGAGAAATCAGAATGAAGAAGATGTTGCAGTGATTAGAGCTCCCCCTTTCTCTCCTTTGAACATATTTGAATGCTTCTGAAGTATGAAACCCGTTCTTGAAGAAGAATGATTGATTCTTGCGTGGATGATGCTTGTAGCATGAATTTCTTCGCAGCTTGTGGCAGAGGAATGGATGAGGACGTGAAACCTTGTTCTTCCCTTCATACACAAGCTCAAAACATGGTGGAAGAAGCCTTGGAGCTGCTACCTACGACCTGCACACACAAGGGTTAGAAGAAAATGATTTTCAGATCTAGCATCCTCTTGCTTAGGGTTTACAACCCAAGAGTTGTATATAAGTGTTTAGAATGGTCAAGGAACAGCTTGGAGACCAGATCCACGAATTAGGGAGACATATAGGGCATTAGGAATTGATTGGTAGGACTTTTGGGGCAAGAAAACGGCGGTCAAACATGGTGGCTGGGCGTCCAACCGGAAGGGGTCGACCCCAGGGTCGACCCTCGGGCACACCGAAGCCAAACAGAACCAAAAAATTGGTTCTGGGTTACATGGGTCGACCCCAGGGGTCGACCCTTGCGCTTCCAGACCCAAACAGAACCTGTTTTAAGGTTCTGGGTTACAGGGGTCGACCCCAGGGTCGACCCACGGGTCGACCCCTTTCAGCAGGTTTCAAAAAAAAATAGCTTTGAGTGCTCCGGCGACAGGAATTAATTCTCCTAGCTCCGAACTCCGATCGAAGCAAGACCGGAGGCGTTGGAAAGAGGACTCACAGAGCTACAACATATAATTTTTATTGGGAGATCCAACGGTGGGATTGAAAATGGTAAAGATTGTAACATAGTTTGAGTTTGAAAAATAACAAAAACCTCTATCAAACCAAAGGGAAACAATTGATTAAATGTTACCATAATCCCATGAAGATCAACCACGATTTTTCAACCTAAAAAATATGATAAAGCAAGATGTTAGTTGACAATTAAGATCTTTACATCAAGCATTAATACTATGACCAAGTTCACAGTAAATTGCTTTTCCAAGAGTGAATGATGAACGAGATATCCATTTAAATCCATATAACAACACTTACCTCATTATTTTACCTGAATTCACATTTCTTGTTGATTGGTTGTATCATTCATACACATAGTCATGAAATTCAAAATCTCATTCTCCATTGACTGATGGTATGTGTGGAATTCAAAGAGTAAGGAGTCAAGCCACATAGAACAATATTGAGTCACATTCAATTTGATCATCATCCAAGCTTTCAAACCACAGATCATTACCTTGGAGGAAAGCAATGATATTTGCATCTCAATCATTCATTTAGCATTACCAAAGTACACATTCATGATATGAGGCTCAATATGACATGATGCTTAATATGAGAGACTCAATATGACATGATGCTCAAAAAGACATTTATCCAAGTGTGTTTTTCAAAACAATCTCACCAAGTGTAGAGATAATGTATATGCAATTGTTTGTGCTAACCTCAAAGCACATATGCATCCACATGATGATAAGCCTTGTAGAATTACAATTCATCCACATGATGATAATCCTACAATTCATCCACATGATGATAATCCTTTTAGAATTACAATGCATCCACATGATGATATCCCAATAGAGAAAGTTTATGATCATTTCCACAACCAGTTCAAGTGAAGAGCATTCACGCACAAGGCTAAGCAACAAAGGCATTTTGTAATCATCAAAATTACATACACAACAATCTCCCCCATTTTGATGATGACAAAATATTATGCTATAATGCTCTCTCCCCCTTTGACATAATCAGAAATGGGGATCATGATGGGGAATCCAGAATGGCAAGAACCTTTGGACGACTGGAGTATGAAGAGAACCAATGAGCACAATATGCATGAACGAATTGCAGAACTGTGGGATACCAAATGTTGAAATGAACCTCTTATACCAATTGTCTGATACCAATTGTGGAAAGTGAAAATGCAAAGGTGCACGAGTTACAGCAATTGGAATGGTGTATGGCATGAACTATGATGAGCAAGCAAACAAGCACTCAAACACCCTTAGAAGGGTATGGACTCATGCACGTCCTGATGACTTAAGCAGAAAAGATCTCATGCAAAGCTCCCCCTTAGACATAGACACATTTGAAGACTGTTTTTGATATTCAAATTTTTGATTTTTAGTTTTCTTGTGAGATGCATGAAACATGATGTATGAAAATGATGAGACAAGACATGACATGCATACAATGTAATCAAGCAGATATCTATAGATACATGCAACATAACTCCTTCACAAGAAGTGATACCAATTGATATTCAGTGAGGGGATAGGTGTAAGAAAACTGCAAATGAGTCATTAAGTTCAGAATGCTCATGGTGACACCTAGAGGATTGTGCAGATAAATAGGAGAAGATGTACAGCAGGTCATTGCAATTAATCAAATTTTCAGAATACATATCAAATCAAATTACCATGTGCAAGTGAGTAACGTGAGAATGAAGTTTAGCCATATGGATAACTAGATTTTCAAGTAAACACAATAGTAACTGTACAGACTACATTTCAATGTAGAGAACAGCGTATTGGAGGCTTCACTCTACCTCAATCGAATATATCACCAGAAATTTTCATACTGACAATCTGAATTTTTCTAAGAAGGATCAGGTTCAACTTAATTCCTTTTTACGCGAGGAGACACATGGAGCTCATGCCAGAATCCCCGGTTACTCAGAATACTGAACCTTGTCACCTCATTTGAACAGAGATACTGTAGTCAACACTTTTCAGAAATGAACCACATCACGTCTCAGGTGACATGTGCCCAGTTTACTCAGTGAGACTTAGCATTGCTCTGTCTTTTATTTCAACCATTTTTTTTTTGTGTGGAGGTAGGCAGCTTTTTCCTCAACTGTCTCTTACCATCCATGCAGCAAGTTGAATTACTTCAGAGTGTTAAAATGAAATTCCTATATCCTTATGAATAACACTCAATTTCACAAAAAAGTGCATGAAGTGTACGAATTTGATTTAGCATGTATGGAGAAAATTTAACTCATAACAAGATAGTGTAGCTCCCCCTATGTAAATGCAATAAGCATGAAATGCTCCCCATAAGAGTTTGACATTAAGCACACTTGTTAAGACTCAGATGCAACATTATTTAACAATGGAGTAAACGGTCTTAGAAGTTTCAAGGAAGGGGTTGAATAGCATATAATAACATGCAAGCATACAATGGAGATATGCATATGCAATGCAAAATGAAAAGATAGGCACTATATGCATACTAGGAATGCCAACTATGCAACACGACACACGATGGGCTTCATCTCCCAAAAATATATGTGAATGATATGCATAGAATGATATGAAAAAATGCAATGTGATGCACGATTCCAGATTTCACATGACACTCCATATGCACCTAATGCAACTGATGCAGGACATGCATTACCAAATGTTAACATGTGAGGACACACTTTTATTCTGAAAAGAGAATTCAGAAAATTCATGCAAAGCATCAAAATCTTCACATGTGAGCATTTCTTGAAAACATTTGTGCTTCTATCCAAAAAGATGAGTGACACATTGGTAAAGACCATGGATCATTGATCAACTTCAGTTCTCAAGATGTTCAGCCACAACCACAATATCATCACGCTGAGAGAATGGAAAAATATTATCTTCAAAATTTTCAGCATGCAAAACTCCCCCATAGTCAATGCATGATTTCAGAAAGTTCATTTAAGTTGGATGCCATATGCATAGACGATTCATGGTACCGGGCGGAGACATATTCTCACGCATGGTGATAGCTTTCAGACAGGCTTGACCTGTCCTTCCACATGTCACCATTTTATATACCATGTAATCATTGAAATGATGATCAGAAAAATACAATACATTCTCATATGACATCGGGGTTTAGCAAAAGACATTCAATGGCTACACTCTCATATATACTGCTTAGATGTTTCAATACCATTCAACCAAACATTCATTTTCTCACCTTTACCTTTATTTACACTTTCAGATTCTTTGCTTTATTTCGCTTGTTGTCATCTTCATCAACAAGCTCCTTTCTTTCTATCCTGCAAGAATTAGGATGATATCAGCCAAAGGAGTTCCATTGAGATCCCAAATTCACATCTTATAGATAGCAGCATGTAAGGTTACCAAAAAGACGAAGAACCCCATGCCAAAACCCTTCCAAAACTCCTTAGGATAAGAAGAGAAACTCTAAGGGTAATGGGGTTAAAACTCAAACCAATCGGACCTCAAGATGGGTATTTCAAAACCCAAAGTGTAGACCTATTCTAGATCTAGGCACATGATGATACATTCAATCGTTTGAATTCTTACCATGATTTCAAGGGTTGATGATCATAATCAAACCTGCACTGTAAAGAGCTCAATTCATGTCAATATTAAGCCAATGCATATGAAGAAACTTACTTCATGACTTTTCATCACACATGACTCTCTCTCACTGCCTGCAATATCAGAAACTCAATTTCATATCAACCTCAATTCAATACAAATGAGAAAACCAATTTTAGTGCTTTTCTTCCACAAGATAATCTCCTATGAGCTGCAAGTATGAATGATGAGCTTCAAGTATCAACTCAGGGACAAGCCCATGTTCACCAAAGTATTACACCAAAGACTGGTCAAGTCGACTTAGGCCTCAACAAATGTCGACTTGAAGCACCCAAGACCACGGATTGGCCTTACGGCATTCCCCTATCAAAGTTCTCATATTGCAGACTTGAGTATCCAAGCTTCCTTAGATCTTTGGAGTTTGGCAACACTTGAAGAAGAGCATTCCATGGCAATTCATTTTCTGTACTTGTGTCTTGACCATCCATCATCTTCCAAGCCTTCCACTTGGCCTCAAGACAATCCTGCAACAAGGTTCTCATTTGGTTGCTTTGGGTACCCAAACCTTCTTGGGTCCCGGATGATTAGTTGCACCTCTAGTGGGTGTCTTCCACAGTTTTTGGGCATGCATATCATCAAAATACATTAAGGAGCAAACATTCATGGTATGCCCAAACTCACCACAATAATGACAACAACGAAGAGACTTCATAGAATTCTCATAAACATGACAATCAATTTTCTGTGATTTGGCATGAATGTTATCATTATTAGCATGGAAATTTTTCTTCTTCACAACAGGATGAGCATGAAGTTTTTGTGGGTTTGTAAAAGTATAATTGTTTTTGACTTTAAAATTCTTTCTTTCATTTGCTTGCCAACACTGTGACACATGGTGTCCTAGCTTTCCACATGTAAAACAACCACCCCTTTTTCTTTTGGAAACAAGTTCATTTTTACATGCTTTCAAATCATCTGATTTCATCAAAAAGCACTCATGCATCATATGACCAAGTTCACCACAATAAAAACATGAGATTTTCTTTGTGGATGCATGTGTATGTGCAACAAGATTTTTCATGGCATTCATCGTGACACCAACAACATGTTTAGCCTTTTGATGCAAGTTTTGTTTCTTTTTCAGACTTTCATTTGATTGCTTTGTTGTTTGAGGAACAGATCGATTTGGAGACCCATTTGATGTGCTGGCTATATTAGAACTATGGACAAATGATGTGTAGATTTTGTTTTCAAAGTTCTTTTTGTTCACAAGATTATAGCCCAACCCCTCTTTTTAGAAATTCACCTTAGTCCCAATATCTTGTTCAGATTTTCTTCCCCATTCACAAACTTACACAAAGAAGCATTCAGATCAAGAATTTCTTTTTCAAGTGATGAAATATGCAATTCATAGGAAATGATCTCATTTTCACAAGAAATGACTTTTTCATTCAATTGACCATTGATGGTTTGGTAGCTTTCCATCTTTTGTTCTAACACAAGCATCTTGTCAGATTCATCAACAATCACAGATTTCCCTTTTTCAAGTTTTTCAAGATTTTTCAATCTACTTTCAAGCAGGGAGATCTGAATTAGCATTGCACTGTTCTTATTTTTGAGTTCTTCATTTTCATTTGTAAGTTTATCATTCATAATCAATTCATTGCAAATATCCTGATCAATTGAGTTTGATTCCATTTTGTTTCTTAGATCTTTTTCAGTTTTCTCCAATTGATCAATCATGTTCTTGAGGGTAACATTTTCATTTCTCAAACATGCAATGGTTTCTTTGTGACATTCAACATCATGTTCTAAAAGTTCATTGAAGTTAACAAGCTCAGAACATTTATCACAGGAACCATTTTCATGGAGCATGTTTTCAGATTTCTTTTTCAATTTTCTATTTTCTGACTTGATTTTCTTATATTGCTTTTCCAACTCATCATAAGCTTCAACAAGATCATCAAGAGTAAATTCTTCAGAATCAGAATTTACCTCCTCTGTATTTTTGTCACTTTGTTGATCAGCATCATCGGCCATGAGACATTTTTGTCTTTCCTTTCTTGAGCTTTGATCAACCGGTCCATTAACTCCTTCGCCGTCCTACAAGAAGATGTAAATGGATACTTGTTACTACTTACAGAAGCTTTCAATAAACTCAAAGCAGTAACATTATCATGGTGCATCATTTTATCCTGATTAGACCACTTGGTCTCATCTAGAGGTAATATGTGTGGACCATGATAAATCAATTTCCAAAGACTAGGATTAATAGAATTGATCACCATACACAGTTTGCCTAGCCATGAATCAAAATCAAACCAGTGAAGATTGGCAAACAGTTCATTGAGATATGTTCAGAAAAATTCATGATTGTAGAATGCACTAGGATCACTCTGTAGATCGCAAGATCTAGGGACAACAGAGCCTCGCTCTGATACCAATTGTTGGGTCCCGTAGTGCAGGAACACGGATCTAGAGGGGGGGTGAATAGATCCTTCTACTAAAAACTATGTCCAATTAAAACACAACTAGCACACAGCGGAATATAAAAGATTGAGTAGATTGATCTAAACAGGTTTAAACTAGATTCACTCAATTCTCACCGAGCTCACACGATTGCACAAACAGATAGGATAGTGAACATACAATCACAAGAAACAAACCACAAGACACGGGGATTTTTAAGGTGGTTCGGGACCTCGACGGGCTCCCTACGTCCACCCCTCACCAAACCGGTGAGGCTTCACTACACGCTACAAAATGTAGCAACACGGGGACGAACCCCAACACACACACACTGCTTTCGCAGCAATACACACACACGAGGCCTTGCCTCAAACTGCTGCCACAGCAGCACACACACACACACACACACACACACACACACACACGTTGGGGAACACACCCCGAACAATATACCTTACACGGAGATACAACTCCGTCCACACACACGTAGGGCAATGCCTACACAAACACACGGGAGAAAACTCCCAACAACACACACGGATATACTCCGCACAAATCGACACACATAAGACCACACACACACTCGGAGACCCCTTTCTCCGAACACCCACACAAAATATTCTGTCAAATGTATATGTAACAATCACAAATATATGCTATGACCTTCCACACAAATTTATAGATGTAAACTAGAAGAATGCATCAAGTATAAGGCTCCCCCTTCTTCAACAAAATCTGATCCTCCTTGCTCTTTAACAGATGATCATAATCTTGACATCATCTTCTTCCTTTCCTCTAGCCGCTTCTCTTATCCTTATTCCAATCTCCTCTCTTCACCTGAAAGAGTAGATAGACATAATGAGTTCAATCTTTAAGCTAATCTCAAACAAGAATATAGACATGAATGGTTTAGAGATTCCCCTCTCATCTTCATCCTATACAGGGATCACATGAGCATTAGGATTGTTGAATCACACAATTCGCAGCTCATATATATGTATGCAAGAGAGAGTGGATATAAGATTTATAAAACCATCCTAAGATGTCTTAAAGCAGATATTCATGCTCTATCAACAACAACGATTTCGAGAAATCAGAATGAAGAAGATGTTGCAGTGATTAGAGCTCCCCCTTTCTCTCCTTTGAACATATTTGAATGCTTCTGAAGTATGAAACCCGTTCTTGAAGAAGAATGATTGATTCTTGCGTGGATGATGCTTGTAGCATGAATTTCTTCGCAGCTTGTGGCAGAGGAATGGATGAGGACGTGAAACCTTGTTCTTCCCTTCATACACAAGCTCAAAACATGGTGGAAGAAGCCTTGGAGCTGCTACCTACGACCTGCACACACAAGGGTTAGAAGAAAACGATTTTCAGATCTAGCATCCTCTTGCTTAGGGTTTACAACCCAAGAGTTGTATATAAGTGTTTAGAATGGTCAAGGAACAGCTTGGAGACCAGATCCACGAATTAGGGAGACATATAGGGCATTAGGAATTGATTGGTAGGACTTTTGGGGCAAGAAAACGGCGGTCAAACATGGTGGCTGGGCGTCCAACCGGAAGGGGTCGACCCCAGGGTCGACCCTCGGGCACACCGAAGCCAAACATAACCAAAAAATTGGTTCTGGGTTACATGGGTCGACCCCAGGGGTCGACCCTTGCGCTTCCAGACCCAAACAGAACCTGTTTTAAGGTTCTGGGTTACAGGGGTCGACCCCAGGGTCGACCCACGGGTCGACCCCTTTCAGCAGGTTTCAAAAAAAAAACAGCTTTGAGTGCTCCGGCGATAGGAATTAATTCTCCTAGCTCCGAACTCCGATCGAAGCAAGACCGGAGGCGTTGGAAAGAGGACTCACAGAGCTACAACATATAATTTTTATTGGGAGATCCAACGGTGGGATTGAAAATGGTAAAGATTGTAAGATAGTTTGAGTTTGAAAAATAACAAAAACCTCTATCAAACCAAAGGGAAACAATTGATTAAATGTTACCATAATCCCATGAAGATCAACCACGATTTTTCAACCTAAAAAACATGATAAAGCAAGATGTTAGTTGACAATTAAGATCTTTACATCAAGCATTAATACTATGACCAAGTTCACAGTAAATTGCTTTTCCAAGAGTGAATGATGAACGAGATATCCATTTAAATCCATATAACAACACTTACCTCATTATTTTACCTGAATTCACATTTCTTGTTGATTGGTTGTATCATTCATACACATAGTCATGAAATTCAAAATCTCATTCTCCATTGACTGATGGTATGTGTGGAATTCAAAGAGTAAGGAGTCAAGCCACATAGAACAATATTGAGTCACATTCAATTTGATCATCATCCAAGCTTTCAAACCACAGATCATTACCTTGGAGGAAAGCAATGATATTTGCATCTCAATCATTCATTTAGCATTACCAAAGTACACATTCATGATATGAGGCTCAATATGACATGATGCTTAATATGAGAGACTCAATATGACATGATGCTCAAAAAGACATTTATCCAAGTGTGTTTTTCAAAACAATCTCACCAAGTGTAGAGATAATGTATATGCAATTGTTTGTGCTAACCTCAAAGCACATATGCATCCACATGATGATAAGCCTTGTAGAATTACAATTCATCCACATGATATCCTACAATTCATCCACATGATGATAATCCTTTTAGAATTACAATGCATCCACATGATGATATCCCAATAGAGAAAGTTTATGATCATTTCCACAACCAGTTCAAGTGAAGAGCATTCACGCACAAGGCTAAGCAACAAAGGCATTTTGTAATCATCAAAATTACATACACAACAATCTCCCCCATTTTGATGATGACAAAATATTATGCTATAATGCTCTCTCCCCCTTTGACATAATCAGAAATGGGGATCATGATGGGGAATCCAGAATGGCAAGAACCTTTGGACGACTGGAGTATGAAGAGAACCAATGAGCACAATATGCATGAATGAATTGCAGAACTGTGGGATACCAAATGTTGAAATGAACCTCTTATACCAATTGTTTGATATCAATTGTGGAAAGTGAAATGCAAAGGTGCACGAGTTACAGCAATTGGAATGGTGTATGGCATGAACTATGATGAGCAAGCAAACAAGCACTCAAACACCCTTAGAAGGGTATGGACTCATGCACGTCCTGATGACTTAAGCAGAAAAGATCTCATGCAAAGCTCCCCCTTAGACATAGACACATTTGAAGACTGTTTTTGATATTCAAAATTTTGATTTTTAGTTTTCTTGTGAGATGCATGAAACATGATGTATGAAAATGATGAGACAAGACATGACATGCATACAATGTAATCAAGCAGATATCTATAGATACATGCAACATAACTCCTTCACAAGAAGTGATACCAATTGATATTCAGTGAGGGGATAGGTGTAAGAAAACTGCAAATGAGTCATTAAGTTCAGAATGTTCATGGTGACACCTAGAGGATTGTGCAGATAAATAGGAGAAGATGTACAGCAGGTCATTACAATTAATCAAATTTTCAGAATACATATCAAATCAAATTACCATGTGCAAGTGAGTAACGTGAGAATGAAGTTTAGCCATATGGATAACTAGATTTTCAAGTAAACACAATAGTAACTGTACAGACTACATTTCAATGTAGAGAACAGCGTATTGGAGGCTTCACTCTACCTCAATCGAATATATCACCAGAAATTTTCATACTGACAATCTGAATTTTTCTAAGAAGGATCAGGTTCAACTTAATTCCATTTTACGCGAGGAGACACATGGAGCTCATGCCAGAATCCCCGGTTACTCAGAATACTGAACCTTGTCACCTCATTTGAACAGAGATACTGTAGTCAACACTTTTCAGAAATGAACCACATCACGTCTCAGGTGACATGTGCCCAGTTTACTCAGTGAGACTTAGCATTGCTCTGTCTTTTATTTCAACCATTTTTTTTTGTGTGGAGGTAGGCAGCTTTTTCCTCAACTGTCTCTTACCATCCATGCAGCAAGTTGAATTACTTCAGAGTGTTAAAATGAAATTCCTATATCCTTATGAATAACACTCAATTTCACAAAAAAGTGCATGAAGTGTACGAATTTGATTTAGCATGTATGGAGAAAATTTAACTCATAACAAGATAGTGTAGCTCCCCCTATGTAAATGCAATAAGCATGAAATGCTCCCCATAAGAGTTTGACATTAAGCACACTTGTTAAGACTCAGATGCAACATTATTTAACAATGGAGTAAACGGTCTTAGAAGTTTCAAGGAAGGGGTTGAATAGCATATAATAACATGCAAGCATACAATGGAGATATGCATATGCAATGCAAAATGAAAAGATAGGCACTATATGCATACTAGGAATGCCAACTATGCAACACGACACACAATGGGCTTCATCTCCTAAAAATATATGTGAATGATATGCATAGAATGATATGAAAAAATGCAATGTGATGCATGATTCCAGATTTCACATGACACTCCATATGCACCTAATGCAACTGATGCAGGACATGCATTACCAAATGTTAACATGTGAGGACACACTTTTATTCTGAAAAGAGAATTCAGAAAATTCATGCAAAGCATCAAAATCTTCACATGTGAGCATTTCTTGAAAACATTTGTGCTTCTATCCAAAAAGATGAGTGACACATTGGTAAAGACCATGGATCATTGATCAACTTCAGTTCTCAAGATGTTCAGCCACAACCACAATATCATCACGCTGAGAGAATGGAAAAATATTATCTTCAAAATTTTCAGCATGCAAAACTCCCCCATAGTCAATGCATGATTTCAGAAAGTTCATTTAAGTTGGATGCCATATGCATAGACGATTCATGGTACCGGGCGGAGACATATTCTCACGCATGGTGATAGCTTTCAGACAGGCTTGACCTGTCCTTCCACATGTCACCATTTTATATACCATGTAATCATTGAAATGATGATCAGAAAAATACAATACATTCTCATATGACATCGGGGGTTTAGCAAAAGACATTCAATGGCTACACTCTCATATATACTGCTTAGATGTTTCAATACCATTCAGCCAAACATTCATTTTCTCACCTTTACCTTTATTTACACTTTCAGATTCTTTGCTTTATTTCGCTTGTTGTCATCTTCATCAACAAGCTCCTTTCTTTCTATCCTGCAAGAATTAGGATGATATCAGCCAAAGGAGTTCCATTGAGATCCCAAATTCACATCTTATAGATAGCAGCATGTAAGGTTACCAAAAAGACGAAGAACCCCATGCCAAAACCCTTCCAAAACTCCTTAGGATAAGAAGAGAAACTCTAAGGGTAATGGGGTTAAAACTCAAACCAATCGGACCTCAAGATGGGTATTTTAAAACCCAAAGTGTAGACCTATTCTAGATCTAGGCACATGATGATACATTCAATCGTTTGAATTCTTACCATGATTTCAAGGGTTGATGGTCATAATCAAACCTGCACTGTAAAGAGCTCAATTCATGTCAATATTAAGCCAATGCATATGAAGAAACTTACTTCATGACTTTTCATCACACATGACTCTCTCTCACTGCCTGCAATATCAGAAACTCAATTTCATATCAACCTCAATTCAATACAAATGAGAAAACCAATTTTAGTGCTTTTCTTCCACAAGATAATCTCCTATGAGCTGCAAGTATGAATGATGAGCTTCAAGTATCAACTCAGGGACAAGCCCATGTTCACCAAAGTATTACACCAAAGACTGGTCAAGTCGACTTAGGCCTCAACAAATGTCGACTTGAAGCACCCAAGACCACGGATTGGCCTTACGGCATTCCCCTATCAAAGTTCTCATATTGCAGACTTGAGTATCCAAGCTTCCTTAGATCTTTGGAGTTTGGCAACACTTGAAGAAGAGCATTCCATGGCAATTCATTTTCTGTACTTGTGTCTTGACCATCCATCATCTTCCAAGCCTTCCACTTGGCCTCAAGACAATCCTGCAACAAGGTTCTCATTTGGTTGCTTTGGGTACCCAAACCTTCTTGGGTCCCGGATGATTAGTTGCACCTCTAGTGGGTGTCTTCCACAGTTTTTGGGCATGCATATCATCAAAATACATTAAGGAGCAAACATTCATGGTATGCCCAAACTCACCACAATAATGACAACAACGAAGAGACTTCATAGAATTCTCATAAACATGACAATCAATTTTCTGTGATTTGGCATGAATGTTATCATTATTAGCATGGAAATTTTTCTTCTTCATAATAGGATGAGCATGAAGTTTTTGTGGGTTTGTAAAAGTATAATTGTTTTTGACTTTAAAATTCTTTCTTTCATTTGCTTGCCAACACTGTGACACATGGTGTCCTAGCTTTCCACATGTAAAACAACCACCCCTTTTTCTTTTGGAAACAAGTTCATTTTTACATGCTTTCAAATCATCTAATTTCATCAAAAAGCACTCATGCATCATATGACCAAGTTCACCACAATAAAAACATGAGATTTTCTTTGTGGATGCATGTGTATGTGCAACAAGATTTTTCATGGCATTCATCGTGACACCAACAACATGTTTAGCCTTTTGATGCAAGTTTTGTTTCTTTTTCAGACTTTCATTTGATTACTTTGTTGTTTGAAGAACAGATCGATTTGGAGACCCATTTGATGTGCTGGCTATATTAGAACTATGGACAAATGATGTGTAGATTTTGTTTTCAAAGTTCTTTTTGTTCACAAGATTATAGCCCAACCCCTCTTTTTGGAAATTCACCTTAGTTCCCAATATCTTGTTCAGATTTTCTTCCCCATTCACAAACTTACACAAAGAAGCATTCAGATCAAGAATTTCTTTTTCAAGTGATGAAATATGCAATTCATAGGAAATGATCTCATTTTCACAAGAAATGACTTTTTCATTCTATTGACCATTGATGGTTTGGTAGCTTTCCATCTTTTGTTCTAACACAAGCATCTTGTCAGATTCATCAACAATCACAGATTTCCCTTTTTCAAGTTTTTCAAGATTTTTCAATCTACTTTCAAGCAGGGAGATCTGAATTAGCATTGCACTGTTCTTCTTTTTGAGTTCTTCATTTTCATTTGCAAGTTTATCATTCATAATCAATTCATTGCAAATATCCTGATCAATTGAGTTTGATTCCATTTTGTTTCTTAGATCTTTTTCAGTTTTCTCCAATTGATCAATCATGTTCTTGAGGGTAACATTTTCATTTCTCAAACATGCAATGGTTTCTTTGTGACATTCAACATCATGTTCTAAAAGTTCATTGAAGTTAACAAGCTCAGAACATTTATCACAGGAACCATTTTCATGGAGCATGTTTTCAGATTTCTTTTTCAATTTTCTATTTTCTGACTTGATTTTCTTATATTGCTTTTCCAACTCATCATAAGCTTCAACAAGATCATCAAGAGTAAATTCTTCAGAATCAGAATTTACCTCCTCTGTATTTTTGTCACTTTGTTGATCAGCATCATCGGCCATGAGACATTTTTGTCTTTCCCTTTCTTGAGCTTTGATCAACCGGTCCATTAACTCCTTCGCCGTCCTACAAGAAGATGTAAATGGATACTTGTTACTACTTACAGAAGCTTTCAATAAACTCAAAGCAGTAACATTATCATGGTGCATCATTTTATCCTGATTAGACCACTTGGTCTCATCTAGAGGTAATATGTGTGGACCATGATAAATCAATTTCCAAAGACTAGGATTAATAGAATTGATCACCACACACAATTTACCTAGCCATGAATTAAAATTCAAACCAGTGAAGATTGGCAAACAGTTCATTAATATATGTTCAGTAGAAAAATTCATGATTGTGGAATGCACTGGGATCACTCTATAGATCGCAAGATCTAGGGACAATAGAGCCTTGCTCTGATACCAATTGTTGGGTCCCGTAGTGCAGGAACACGGATCTAGAGGGGGGGTGAATAGATCCTTCTACTAAAAACTATGTCCAATTAAAACACAACTAGCACACAGCGGAATATAAAAGATTGAGTAGATTGATCTAAACAGGTTTAAACTAGATTCACTCAATTCTCACCGAGCTCACACGATTGCACAAACAGATAGGATAGTGAACATACAATCACAAGAAACAAACCACAAGACACGGGGATTTTTAAGGTGGTTCGGGACCTCGACGGGCTCCCTACGTCCACCCCTCACCAAACCGGTGAGGCTTCACTACACGCTACAAAATGTAGCAACACGGGGACGAACCCCAACACACACACACTGCTTTCGCAGTAATACACACACACGAGGCCTTGCCTCAAACTGCTGCCACAGCAGCACACACACACACACACACACACACACACACACACACACACACACACGTTGGGGAACACACCCCGAACAATATACCTTACACGGAGATACAACTCCGTCCACACACACGTAGGGCAATGCCTACACAAACACACGGGAGAAAACTCCCAACAACACACACGGATATACTCCGCACAAATCGACACACATAAGACCACACACACACTCGGAGACCCCTTTCTCCGAACACCCACACAAAATATTCTGTCAAATGTATATGTAACAATCACAAATATATGCTATGACCTTCCACACAAATTTTATAGATGTAAACTAGAAGAATGCATCAAGTATAAGGCTCCCCCTTCTTCAACAAAATCTGATCCTCCTTGCTCTTTAACAGATGATCATAATCTTGACATCATCTTCTTCCTTTCCTCTAGCCGCTTCTCTTATCCTTATTCCAATCTCCTCTCTTCACCTGAAAGAGTAGATAGACATAATGAGTTCAATCTTTAAGCTAATCTCAAACAAGAATATAGACATGAATGGTTTAGAGATTCCCCTCTCCATCTTCATCCTATACAGGGATCACATGAGCATTAGGATTGTTGAATCACACAATTCGCAGCTCATATATATGTATGCAAGAGAGAGTGGATATAAGATTTATAAAACCATCCTAAGATGTCTTAAAGCAGATATTCATGCTCTATCAACAACAACGATTTCGAGAAATCAGAATGAAGAAGATGTTGTAGTGATTAGAGCTCCCCCTTTCTCTCCTTTGAACATATTTGAATGCTTCTGAAGTATGAAACCCGTTCTTGAAGAAGAATGATTGATTCTTGCGTGGATGATGCTTGTAGCATGAATTTCTTCGCAGCTTGTGGCAGAGGAATGGATGAGGACGTGAAACCTTGTTCTTCCCTTCATACACAAGCTCAAAACATGGTGGAAGAAGCCTTGGAGCTGCTACCTACGACCTGCACACACAAGGGTTAGAAGAAAACGATTTTCAGATCTAGCATCCTCTTGCTTAGGGTTTACAACCCAAGAGTTGTATATAAGTGTTTAGAATGGTCAAGGAACAGCTTGGAGACCAGATCCACGAATTAGGGAGACATATAGGGCATTAGGAATTGATTGGTAGGACTTTTGGGGCAAGAAAACGGCGGTCAAACATGGTGGCTGGGCGTCCAACCGGAAGGGGTCGACCCCAGGGTCGACCCTCGGGCACACCGAAGCCAAACAGAACCAAAAAATTGGTTCTGGGTTACATGGGTCGACCCCAGGGTCGACCCTTTCAATGGGTCGACCCCAGGGGTCGACCCTTGCGCTTCCAGACCCAAACAGAACCTGTTTTAAGGTTCTGGGTTACAGGGGTCGACCCCAGGGTCGACCCACGGGTCGACCCACGGGTCGACCCCTTTCAGCAGGTTTAAAAAAAAATAGCTTTGAGTGCTCCGGCGACAGGAATTAATTCTCCTAGCTCCGAACTCCGATCGAAGCAAGATCGGAGGCGTTGAAAAGAGGACTCACAGAGCTACAACATATAATTTTTATGGGGAGATCCAACGGTGGGATTGAAAATGGTAAAGATTGTAAGACAGTTTGAGTTTGAAAAATAACAAAAACCTCTATCAAACCAAAGGGAAACAATTGATTAAATGTTACCATAATCCCATGAAGATCAACCACGATTTTTCAACCTAAAAAATATGATAAAGCAAGATGTTAGTTGACAATTAAGATCTTTACATCAAGCATTAATACTATGACCAAGTTCACAGTAAATTACTTTTCCAAGAGTGAATGATGAACGAGATATCCATTTAAATCCATATAACAACACTTACCTCATTGTTTTACCTGAATTCACATTTCTTGTTGATTGGTTGTATCATTCATACACATAGTCATGAAATTCAAAATCTCATTCTCCATTGACTGATGGTATGTGTGGAATTCAAAGAGTAAGGAGTCAAGCCACATAGAACAATATTGAGTCACATTCAATTTGATCATCATCCAAGCTTTCAAACCACAGATCATTACCTTGGAGGAAAGCAATGATATTTGCATCTCAATCATTCATTTAGCATTACCAAAGTACACATTCATGATATGAGGCTCAATATGACATGATGCTTAATATGAGAGACTCAATATGACATGATGCTCAAAAAGACATTTATCCAAGTGTGTTTTTCAAAACAATCTCACCAAGTGTAGAGATAATGTATATGCAATTGTTTGTGCTAACCTCAAAGCACATATGCATCCACATGATGATAAGCCTTGTAGAATTACAATTCATCCACATGATGATAATCCTACAATTCATCCACATGATGATAATCCTTTTAGAATTACAATGCATCCACATGATGATATCCCAATAGAGAAAGTTTATGATCATTTCCACAACCAGTTCAAGTGAAGAGCATTCACACACAAGGCTAAGCAACAAAGGCATTTTGTAATCATCAAAATTACATACACAACACCCACTCATAACCGGAGAAGACAAGTCCCCCTACCTGCACATAAGGAAGTAAGTCCTACAGCCAGGCGTTTACAGCAGTATATTAATGGGCTCGATGAATATGAACAGAAAAAGCCCGGGCACCTGCTGGTGAAAGACTATATACTCTGGGAACAGCTCGAAGAATTGAAAATTAAAGAGCAGTCAGAGGCAGAACAAGAAAAAGCTGAGACTGAACCCTTCTGGGGGCAGGGGCCAATAAAGCCAAATTCCCAGAAAAAGAAGAGACGGCCCAAGTCCAAGAAGGGAAAGAGGGTCGTGACAGTACAATGTAACACCCTATCGGCACTCTTTACCTCGCCCGGGGAGAACGATGAGGATGAAACATCAAATGCCCCGCTAGAAGCCAACCATGCCGAGGCCTCAACCTCAGCACATGCAACACGCTTCGGAAGAAGGTGGGGGCGCCCACCACCAGCTAATCATAACATTATGGTCAGAGGGGAACAACCCTACCAGATTCCCGAACCGAAGGTACGAGGTGTCCAGGTTCCTCCCCCTGCCAGCTTGTACTAAGAAAAGAAGAAAGGAGGTCAAACTCCAACATTTCTGGAATTTCTATCTAGTCTAGAAAATGGGCGGTCGATACAGGCTGGGCCAGATAAAGGCAAGAGACCTCAGCAATCGGCATCTGTAGCCTACAAGCAGAATGAGAAAGAAGGGGATAACCCTCTGACGGCACCAGGGGCCGTTGCTATAGAAGAAGCCCCCCAAGAAATCAGTCTAGAGGATGAAACCAGCACTGGGCAATAGAGGCCACGAGCACCACATGAACCTCCAAAACCCCGATGGGCGGAAGAAATGAGACTGTCTAATGTCAGGGTGGGCAGCCGGATCATGAAAATGCTAAAGAAGCTTCCTACCAGATTCTCCATCTGGGAGATTCTCTCTCTGAGTGAAGAGGCTCGCCAAGCAATTGTTGATGCCTTGCAGTCGCCGGCACAATATGAAGCACTCTTGACAGAAGTGAATTCTGGGCCGTCAGTCACATTCACAAAGGATGACATGCTGATTCCAAATTCCTGCCATAACAGACCGTTGTATATGAGTAGCTCCCTGAACTGTCAGCCACTGAGCAGAATATTGATAGATCCCGGGGCTGTCGTGAACATTCTCCCATACCGCATCTACCAAAAATATTACTTTGATCTTCAGCTTACCTAGGTCAGAGACATGAAAATTGCAGGATTCAACCAGAAATGTGAGACGCCCCTTGGGGTGGCTGATTTTAACCTCACATTGGGGGATCTCACTACCGTGGTACGATTCTATGTAATCGACTCCAACACCACATATAAGGCCCTGCTGGGGAGACCGTGGCTGCATGAATATCAGATAGTGCCGTCCACACTGCATCAATGCATTAAATACTGCCACAAAGGAAAAGAAGAAAGGGTGTTTGCGGATCTGCATCCCTTCGAAGTATTTGAGTGCCATATGCTCGATGCATCCTACTACACGGAGGTGTCACAAAAGGGTGAAGAGAAAGAGGCTGTGGTCAGCCAGAAAAAGCCGGCGACGAAGGCAAGAAACTGGTCTCCACCGCCACCTAAGGGCTATATTAAAAAGCATGAGGTATCTCACATCTCTTATGCTGGTGACTTTGCTCGGATCACCCCTCCTAGCATTCACCCGGATGATATCGATGAAGAAATGAAAGAAAAGTACACACAGGTGGAGGTTCCGCAGGGTTTAGTCAAGCCCATCGCCAGCCTAGAGTACCAGACGGTGCTACCACTGAAGACTATGGAAATCCCTTGCTTCTGCGAGCCTCCTACCATATTCTACACCGGGGAGTCAGTCGAGGAAGATGATCAAGACTGCATGGTCCCTGAAGAGGCTGTAAACCGGATGGTGCCGATTACAGGCTTGGATTATACTACCCAACGGGTTTCGCAGATGTTCTCTAAGATGCAAATGCCGTCATTACAGCCTGCCGCCCAGAAGAAGGCGTTCAAGGAGCTATGGGATCCGCCTCGGGATAATAAAGAACTGAGGAAGATCACTCAGCACCCGGGATTGGGTTATACCCTTCAAGAATACTATGAAGCTGAGGTGGACGTCATCTCTATCTCTTACCAGCATGAAGACCCTCCCGAGGTGGGATATGACAAGTACCCCTCGGAAGATGAAGAAATCATTTATCAATCCATAATGAACAATGAAGCCCCAGACAATCAGCCGGAGACAGGGACGTCTGATGAAGCAAAGAAAGATTGGTGCTGGGAAGACCTACCTTGCAAAGAGGATCTGTTCCATGCTGAAGCAAAATTTGATACGGGAACCCCGGATGAAGACCAAATAGCCAAAGAGCTGAGGGAATGCCTGGAGTTTGAGCGCATCCTGGAAGAAGTCTGGGCTCTACAGAATGATGATCTCTCAAGGGAGTCTGCATCAGAAGAGCCTCTAAGGGTGGAAGACTCCATCTTTGAGTTTTCTGCTGATCCAGTTACCTCCTCGGGGCAGACTGAACAGAATCCAACAATATTGGCCGTATATGATGAGCCAGCACCCGCTGATGACCAGTATGATGAAATAAAGAATCATGAAACTGAAGAAGATTATATCCCGGGAGGCTTCATTGACTTGCAAGAAGCCCCGCCCGAGGTCGAAGATGGAGGACAGGCCACCGTCGATGAGCTTGTGGAAATAAATCTGGGAACCGTAGATGAGCCAAGGCCGACATTCCTCAGTGCACTGCTGGAGCCAGCTACCAGGGAACAGTATATACAGTTCTTGAAAGAATTCTGAGACTGCTTTGCATGGACATATGATGAAATGCCGGGACTGAGTTCTGATGTGGCGTAGCACCGATTGGCAATAAACCCAGAGGCTAGCCCTGTAAAGCAGCCTTCCAGGAGAATGCGCCCCGAATTAATAAATCAGATTAACAAAGAGGTTGACAAGCTGATTGATGTAGGCTTTGTTGAAGAAAATCAGTATACTACATGGTTAGCCAACATAGTGCCCATAAAGAAGAAGAATGGGCAGATCAGAATATTTGTTGATTTCCGGGACCTTAATAAGGCTTGCCCGAAAAATGACTTTCCAGTGCCAATCACTGAAGTGATGATCGATGCGACTATTGGTCATGAAGCCCTGTCATTTATGGATGGTTCATCCGGATACAACCAAATCTGGATTGTTGAGGAAGACAGAGTGCACACTGCATTCCGTACCCCGAAGGGGATATTCCACTACAAAAGGATGCCGTTTGGTCTTAAGAATGCCGGTGCTACCTATCAAAGGGCTATGACAAAAATCTTTGATGATTTGCTCTTCAAGAAAGTAGAGTGCTACATTGATGATTTGGTAGTAAAAACTAAAAGAAGAGAAGACCATTTGCAAGACCTGAGGGTAGTGTTCCAGAGGCTGCGCAAATATGAGCTCAAGATGAATCCTATGAAGTGCGCCTTCGGCGTGTCCAGTGGAAAATTCCTCGGGTTTATTGTCCGTCATAGGGGCATTGAAATTGACCCATCCAAGATTAAGGCTATCCAGGAGCTCCCTCCACCAAGGAATCTGTCCGAGCTGAGATCTCTGCAAGGGCGTCTGGCCTATATCCGACGATTTATATCAAATCTGTCGGGAAGATGCCACCCCTTTCACATGCTCATGATGAAAGATGTGCCGTTCCTCTGGGACGATGGCTGTCAGGAAGCCTTTGGAAAGCTGAAAGAATATCTCAAGACCCCTCCGGTGCTGGGGGCACCAATTAAGGGCAGGCCCTTGATACTGTATATCGCAGCCACATACTGTTCCCTGGGGGCAATGCTGGCACAGATAAATGAAGAAAACAAAGAACAAGCCTTGTACTACCTGAGTAGGAGGCTGATTAGAACTGAAGAAAGCTACAGCTACATAGAAAAGACCTGCTTGGCACTAGTCTTTACTGTCAAAAAGCTCCGACACTATATGTTGTCACATGAAGTCAGATTGATATCTGCAGCAGATCCGCTCAAGTACATATTGACTCAGCCAGTACTGAAGGGTCGGTTGGGCAAGTGGGCAGTGATCCTGATGGAATTCGATATTACCTATACACCCCAGAGGGCGATAAAAGGACAGGCCGTGGCTGATTTCTTCGCAGAGCATCCTGTGTCGGAAAATGATATGCTAGGGACCGAGTTACCCGATGATGAGACACTCGAGGCCTGCCAGGCTCAGCCAGTTATGCGGCAACTATTCTTTGATGGAGCATCTAGAACAGAGACAGACTCCGATGGAAAGACCAGAATACGGGCTGGAGCCAGTATCGTGCTGAAATCACCAGAAGGGGAGGTCGTGCATACGTCCTGTTCTATAAATAAGCCCTGCACCAATAATGAGGCCGAGTATGAAGCTCTGATAATCGAGCTATATATCAGCCTCAACATGGGTATCCAAATGCTTCAAGTATTCGGGGATTCGATGTTGATAATAAAACAGATCCAAGGGGAGTTCGAAGTGCGGAAGCCAGAACTGAATCCCTACCACCAAAAAGCTGTGCGCCTCATGGTGAAATTCTACCATATTGAGCTCAAGCATGTGGGCCGTGGACACAATGCCCAGGCTGATGCACTGGCGAAGCTGGCCAGCTCACTAGCAGTCCCACCAAATAGGACACTGAACATTGTCATTATGAACCGGCGGCAAGTCCCCAGTATGCTAGAAGGGTGCCCCGAAGAAGACGAAGTTGCCACCATCAGCACAGAACAAGCGTCTGATTGGAGACAGCACTTGCTGCAGTGGTTTCTACACCAACAACTACCGCAGAAAAGATAAGAAAAGATGAAACTCCTAAGAATCAAAGATTCTTATGAGCTCAGGAATGGAATTTTATTCCGAATAATGGCAGATGCACGCAAGAAGATTCTACTCCGCTGGCTGTCCACTGAGGAAGCCTGGCAAGCGATGAAAGAAACACATGCTGGGACAGCAGGTGCCCACCAGGCTGGTCCCAAGATGAAGATAGAAATCAAGAAGCTGGGCTACTATTGGCCCACCATGTTTGAAGACTGCTGTAAATTTGCAAAATCATGCCAGAAATGCCAGGAGCATGCTACTGTGCCTAGAAGGCCTCCTACAACTCTGCACCCTACAGTTCCCAGCTGGCCATTCGCACAATGGGGAACTGATGTAGTCGGGCCACTGCCGACTTCCTCGGCCGGACATAAGTATATACTGGCCATAATAGATTACTTCTCCCGATGGGCGGAGGCTATAGCATTGAGAGAAGTGACTGGTGAATTGGTCGCCAGATTCATCAAACAGAACATTATCTTCAGGTTCGGGATCCCCAGCCGAATAATATCTGACAATGGAAGTCATTTCAGAAATCAGAAGGTCTATCGGCTTGCTGAGAAGTATAAGATCGAATGGAGGACTTCCACTCCTTACAATCCACAGGCAAACGGATTGGCAGAAGCTTTTAACAAGACTCTCTGCACCTTGCTGGCCAAGGTCGTCAGTTCTAATAAGGACTGGGAAGAGAAAATGTATGAAGCTCTGTGGGCATACTGCACTGTCTTCAAGACACCTACAGGGTGCTCACCATACTCGCTGGTATACGGCTCAGAGGCAGTGGTTCCGCTAGAGCTCGAAGTCCCGTCACTCAGAGTGGCGGTCCAATATGGCCTGGCCCGTGGCGAACAGATCAATGCAGAAAGAAGACTAGAAGAACTGGCTGAATTGGAAGGGAAGCGCCTCCAAGCTCAGAAGAGTATCCAAATGTATCAGGCCCGCATGGCCACTGCATTCAACAAACTCGTAAGAGGATGAGAATTCAAGAAAGGTGACCTCGTCATGGTCAAGAAAAAAGAAGTCATGGCGTCCAACCCAAAAGGAAAGCTGAATGCTAATTGGAAGGGTCCTTATGTGATACAGAGGGTCTACGAAGGAGGGGCCTACGTGGTTGTTAACCATCGAGGGGAAATCTAATTCTCACCACTCAACGGAAGACATCTAAAGCTGTATCATGCAGCACAACCGGCATTCTCCGAGTGATCAGGCAAAGCTACCATTTTCTTGGTCTAGTGGTACTCCGCCCTAACCGAGCTACCCTTTTCTTGGTATAGCGGCACTCCGCCCTAGCCAAGCTACACCCATTTCCCGGTCTAGTGGTACTCCGCCCTAGCCAAGCTACACCCATTTCCCGGTCTAGCGGCACTCCACCCTAACCGAGTTACCCTTTTCTTGGTATAGCGGCACTCCGCCCTAGCCAAGCTACACCCATTTCCCGGTCTAGCGGCACTCCACCCTAACCGAGCTACCCTTTTCTTGGTATAGCGGCACTCCGCCCTAGCCAAGCTACACCCATTTCCCGGTCTAGCGGCACTTCGCCCTAGCCGAGCTACCCATTTCTTGGTATAGCGGCACTCCACCCTAGCCAAGCTACACCCATTTCCCGATCTAGCGGCACTCCGCCCTAGCCGAGCTACCATTTTCTTGGTCTAGTGGTACTCCGCCCTAACCGAGCTACCCCTTTCCTTGGTCTAGCGGCACTCCGCCTTAGCCGAGCTACCCTTTCCTTGGTCTAGTGGTACTCCGCCCTAGCCGAGCTACCCTTTTTCCCTAGTCTAGCGGCACTTCGCCCTAGCCAAGCTGCCCCTTTCTTGGTCTAGTGGCACTCCGCCCTAACCAAGCTGCCCTCATCTTAAGCTGGTGGCATTCCGACCTGTCACCCTCTAAAAAAAGGGAGAGAAAGAGAATAAAAGAAAATAAAAATGGGGTTAAAAATAGAGATACCCTGCCAGAATTGCTCCTATATTAGGGACAAGTGCAAAAATGGCCCAAAACCCAGCTGTAGTGAAAACCCAAAAGGGCACTGCAGGCAAAATCGGGTACCCCGTCACGTGAAAACTCGAAAGGGCGCGTGGGCAAAAGCAAGAGGGGGCTGACTCCGGCGAAAACCCGAAAGGGCGCTTGGGTCGGTAATGTGGTGATTCCAAAGAAAGCCTCACCTCCCACCATAAAACTCCTCGTCGATCGACCGGCACCTTGCCCGATCAACGATTAAACCCATCAGGAATGGACCTTACGTCTATTCTGTTGAAGCCTTCATGCATTGCTCAAGAAAAAATTCCCTCGATAATAAGCCCACCTAGGGATAGACCTTCCGTCTGTTCTGATAAAACACTTCCACTTGTTTCTGTCTAAGACCCACCACAATGAAACATGTCCGGTTTAGACCTTACGTCTATCCCGATGAAACCTATTCTACGTCTCACCGTGATGAAACCTGGCTGTTGGTCGATTGGCACACTGCCCGATCAACGATGAAACCCTGTCCGGTTTAGACCTTACGTCTATCCCGATGAAACCTATGAAATCCTTGCATTGGTATAAACCCAATACTAATGATGAAACCTGATACTGATCGACCGGCACACTGCCCGATCCATGATGAAACCTATCCAGTTTAGACCTTCCATCTATCCTGATGAAATCCATGAACTCCTTACATTGGTATAAATCCAATAACGACAATAAAACCCGCCATTGATCGATTGGCACCTCGCCTAATATCAATGATAAAACCCTACCCAGTTTAGACCCTACGTCTATCCTGATGAAGCATATGAAATCTTTGCATTGGTATGAGCCAATACCAATGATGAAACCTGCTATCGATCGGTTGGCACGCTGCCTGATCGACGCTAAGACCCACCCAGGGTAGACCTTCCGTCCGCTCTGACATAGCACAACACTACTCTTTGAATCGATTCAGACCCTCCGTCTAGATAGACCATGAAACTCTATTCCTTTGCGTTAGTGTTAAACCCCACATTAACGATGAAACTCATATTTTCAGCAAACGGCCTCGTGCCCGAGCTGCCATCTATATCCTCTAAATCAATTCGGACCTTTCGTCTGGATAGATCATGAAACCCTACTTCCCTTTGCATTGATGTTGACACCCACATCAATGATCGTGTGTCCACAATAAACATATGGCGCCATGGTCCATAGGATGAAAGTTCTGGTCCCAGAAAAGACAATGAAAAAGGAAAAGAGAAAGAAAATGACAAAAAGTACATATATAAAAAAATGGGGTTGAAAATAGAGATATCCCGCCAGACTTGTTCAGGCATTCTGGACAAGGGCAAAAATGGCTAAAACTCAGCTGTGGTGAAAACCCGAAAGGGCACTGCAGGCAAAATCGGGTACCCCGCCACGTGAAAATCCGAAAGGACGCGTGGGCAAAAGCAAGAGGCGGCTGGCTCCGGCGAAAACCCGAAAGGGCGCTTGGGTCGGTAATGTGGTAATTCAGAAGTTCCATGCCAACCGACACGTTGCCTTCACCTCCCCTTCACTGATGAGGCCCTCCGTCGGTCATCTGGCTCTATGCCCCACCGATGATAAAGCCTTTCCGCGGTAGATCTTACGTCTACCATGATGAAATCTACATACCCTCTTTCACATGTTCCACCGACAATAAAACCCGTCATCATTTTGATAAAGCCTGGCCAGTTCAGACCTTACGTCTGTCCTGATCAAACTCCTAAACCTTCCCTTGATCGATCGGCTCCTTGCCTTGTCAACGATAAAACCCTACCAGGATAGACCCTATGCCTATCCTGATGAAACCTACATATTTCTTGGCAAAGTCCCACCCGCCATAAAAAATAGACCTTACGTCTGTCCTGACGAGACCTACACCTCTACATACGTCCCACCGTTGATCGACCGGCACCTCACCCGATCAATGATGAAATCCTCTGTCCGGTTTAGACCTTACGTCTATACTGATGAAACCTATGAAACTCTTTGCGTCAATATAAGCCCCATATCGACGATGAAACCAACCACTGATCGACTGGCACCTCGCCCGATCAGTGATGAAACCATGTCCAATTAAAACCCTTCCAGTTTAGGCCTTTTATCTATTCTGATGAAACTTATAACACTTTCTTTGCATCGATATAAACCCAATATCGATGATAAAACTAGCTATTGATCGACCGGCACCTCGCCCGATCAATGATGGGATCCTATCCAGTTCAGACCCTACGTCTGTCCTGATGAAAACCACGTACCCTTCAAGGTCCCACCTGTGATAACCTCTACCCAATCTAGACCTTACGTCTGCTCTGATGAAACCTGTAAAACTCCTTTGTATCGATATAAACCCAATATCGATGATGAAATCATGTACTGGTCGATCGGCACATTGCCCCGACTAGCTTTGAAACCTGCCCGAGATGGACCATTCGCCCGTTCCGGATAGTGCTCTGAGCCTCTTCATTCACATTCCTGCAAACCGTCTCCTTTGCGGCACGTATGGCCAAGAAGGACGTTTGCTACCACCAACAAAATTCAGTTTAAAGCACCCCCCCCCCCCCGGAGGCCGTCACGCGGTGGAGCGAGTTCCCCATCCTTTCTCTGAAGGGGTGAACGCTCTCCTGCCAGGTACGAGCCATTTGTATGAGGGACTGCTAGAACCACTACCCCACTTCCCAAAGTGATGAAACCACATGGAAAAGACAATGGACACATATGAAGCTGAAGATTCCTTTTCATTAAAAGAGGAGTACATAAAGAGCCCCGAGGGGACACTGTATCACAAAAGAGGGTAGAAGAAAAAAAAGAAGAGATAATTCAAGGCCGCCAGAAGATATCTTCAAAGGCCAAAAGACCCACATCGGGAGCGGCTCTTAGCTCATGAAGGCGCGCCTCCCCTTCCTGAAGCTTCACGGACATATCCCGGAGAGACATCACCCGTCCCTCCGACAAGGCCACCTCCTCGGTAGACCGTGGCTGAATAGAGGATAATTGTTGTAGCTCGGCTCGAAGTCCAGCGAGTTCCGCTTCCAGAATGGCTATCCGGTCCTGGGCGGCTTCCTCCCGCTGGACAACGCTCTGTAGCTCAGCTTGGCGTTCGTCAAGGGCAAGCGTCAGCTTTTCCAGCTCATATTTGCACTCTGACCTCTGCAACTTCAATGCCATCAGCTTGTCAGTCATAGTCCGTGCTAGGAAATCTCTCCGATGCACGAATTTCAGCAAAAGCAAGACCCGCTGAGCCCATGTGTCCAGAGGGCAGCCCATGGCTTGCAGGCCAGCGGTGAAGCGATTGGCAATTTCCTTCAGTTGCAGATATGTCAAGCCAGGCTGGGATTCTACCAGCTGGCGTAGCATGTCCAAATGCTGCCAGACAAAGCTATCAGAAGAAGCAAACCCAAAGGAGGCAGATGGGACAACCTCGAAAGTCACCTCGCCGTCAATGTCTACCCACAGTGCAACATCCGGCTGAGAGGACGAAGACGGCAAACCTGCTGGAAGAACTGGTCGGTCCCTCTCTGTGCTCTCTTGTTGGGCTGAAGACTCCTCCTCTACCGCTGTCTCGGGAGCTATGGCTTGAACATCTGCGGAGGGAGAACCAATAAATGATGGAGCTGTCTCTTCATGAGTCTTCTGAATAAGGGCTTCATCTTCAGCTGCTCTTTCTGATAATGGGGACGAAGGGTCCCTAGTCTGTAGAGGCAGAAATCCAGTCTCTATAGCCACTGTGGCAGGGACTGCTGACTCGGGCGCAATTGACATTACGGCGGCCGGTATAAAAGCGGAGCTTCTGGCTGGGTCTGCTTCGGCTCTAAACTCTGAGGCCCTGACAGGGATGGAAATCTCTTCTGATGATCCCAAGTCCAGTGATGTTAAGTCAGTTGAAGATTGTATTCTCACTGGCACAGGGTGAATAACCTCAGAAATTCCCATGAAAGTTGAAGGTAAAGCAGGGATGATGATCAAGTCTGTAGATGAGACATCCATAGAGACTGCGTCCGCGTCTGAGCTGGTAATGACAGGGTCCTGAGGACAAAGCAGAATGATCCTCATTAATGGATGGAAGAAAATAAATAGAATAGCAAACAAAAAAAGAAGCTTACCTTTAAAGTGGGGTCTGTATCCTCAAAATGAGACAAAAGGGGAGAAAGCTCTGTAGTTGAAGCAACAAATGGAGGGGTTATGTCGACCTCAGTGTCGAGCCCGGCAAACTCCTCTTGCAATTCCTCCTCAGAAGATAGTATCAACAGTTTAGGAGGCTGAAAAGGTGGGAGGCCTTTTGTAAATACGGGCAGGGCTTCTGATTTTAGGATTTCCTCCTCACTACCGCTGAAAGTCACTTCCTCCTCATTATCAGGGACGGTCTCGGAGCTGCCCGAGGATATCTCCACTCTAGCTATATGCTGCGAGGTCGCCTCTAGAGCATGTCGGGATGCAGACCGGGTGACTATGCGTCTGGCCGGAATAGGGCTCCATTTCGTTTGAGTCCTTTCACTTTCCTGTGGCTGAGGCGACTCTCCCGCTGCTATCATGGCCTCAGTCTGCTCCCTGACTGTCACCTCAACAAAAGGGGAACCCTGAGGGATATAATGGAAAAGAACAACAACGAAAGTATAAAGAGAAAAGATGAGAAAGCACATTTACCCTCCTCCTCGCCAGCCGGGGTAGGAGAAGGCAGCCTCGTGTCCCTTTCCACAGGCACTGCAATCTGCTCCGGGGCTGTATCAGATAAAGAGAAGCTCAGTCTCGAAGGACGCCCTAAAAGATCAGTCAAGAAAACAATGAAGATTGCATCTGCAAGATATTTACCGCCACTCTCGGCAGGTTCCTGAGCAGCCTCCCTCTGAGACCTGAACTCGTCAAAAGAGGGGATGTCTGGAAGAGGGGTTCCCGCATCCGTCGCAACTGGAGCTGAATGCTGGACCCGAATAACCTTGGCCCTCTTGGCCTTGACAACTGCAGCTTTCACCACAGAAGGCTTCCTCTTCTTGCCTGGAGGCAAGGGAGTGGTCGTAGGTGCCGCTGCAGGAATTTCAAAGTAAGCAGGCTTCTCAGCTTGAGCAATAATCTTCCTATAAAGTCCCTGCCGTTTTATGTCCGGTCTATCTGTGCAAGACACAAGAAAGGCAGTCATAGTCGACAGATGCAGAACATAACAATAAAAGAAAGATGCCATGAGCGCACAGGAAGGGTCATACCTACTGGGCCGTCATAGAAGGTAGAAAGCGGCCAATACAGATAAGCCACCTCCTTCGAGCGGGAAGCAGCCTCCTTCACGAGCCAGCATACGTCACCAATGGTCTGGCACTTCTCCGTCAAGGCAGCCAAGTCTTTATGTCCGTGGAAGTCGAGGCAATGAAACAGGCCGAGATAATCCATACACCAGCCGTCGACATAATGAAAAGAAGTAAAAAGCGGCTTATTCAGAATGCCAGCTATCGGGTTCTCTACTGACAGCCCGTGAACATTCAGCAGTACAAAAAGCCAAGAAGTGTGCTGATAATATGTCTGGGTGCGGTCTTCCCTCCGCACAAATGTCCTATAAGGGTGAAATCTGTCCACCGGGCCCCTCCAGGGGGCTGTTGTCGGGAGAGGCTCCTCCGGGGGAAATGGATACTGCACCTCCACATGAATACTCCCTATGTGGCCCAACTGCCTCAGGTCCTTTGTAAAAGCATCTTCATTGATCTCAGAAAAGACAGGAGTGGGTATTTCATAACCTTCCTCTTTTAAGGACCGACGCCTGGCAATATATGTTTCGCCTCCTTCGGATGCTGTGAATAGAGCCTTTTTAGATGAACCTCATCAATTTCAAACACAGGCCCTGATTGCCGCTTTAAGAAAGAGCGCTCGGCCACATCCCAAAAGGCACCTCTGCCATCTTTATAAAAATTGGTACGGGTATTCCACCACTTAATATATTCTGATGTGACACGGGGAATACGATTAGAAACGGTCGGGACCCTGAAAGTTATGCCCTCTCGGCGATGAAAGAAATCCCACCATATCCGACCGTATCTGGCAATGGAGGACCCATGCTTGGCACGGCTGTCCAAAGGAAACTGAGCAACTGATGGAGGAATATGCTGATCGTAGCCAAAGTTTCTGCTAAAACGGAATGGGTAATAGGGCTCCAAAATGAGCAAGCCTCCCTTCCTGAAGACCAATACACTGGGTCGGATAGCCATAGCCCACCTTACCAGTTCTGGTTCTAATATGGGCCGGGTGGCATTGGCCCCCGAAACAGGATGGACATAAACTTCTACCTCATCCATTTTGCATTCCCTCTGAGGGTCTACTAAAGGAGCCGAACCTGCTGCCAAGCTCCAAAAGTGAATGCTGCCAGGAGCATCTACATGCACTTTTGTCAACCTGCCCCTTATCTTAAACAACTGCTCTGAGAAAAGACCGGGTTCGGCGCTGGCAAACTCAATCATCCGAGGGAGCAATGTGTCTGACTGTAAAGTTCTCGGGGCCAGCTCGGGGAAAATGCTGCAAACCCAAGCATTGAAGAAATGAAATGGACCTACAGTCCGTAAGGAACGGGGAACCCGATGTCTATGCAAATCTCCCAACGATTTGTAAACCAAACACAAAGCCACCGGGCACAGAGACAGTCTCATCCCCCAGGCCATCTGACAGGCCGGATATATAGCCTCCGGTCTGATAGTCGTCTCGTCCCCTTGGGGGAGAGCGAAAGTGCACAGGCAGAAGGTCAGATAAGCTGCACAATGAGTAATGGGGTCAACCCCTGCTGGGTTCGGGCCGTCTACACCTGCTCGGCGCAGTGAAGCCGGCAATGCTGATTTGTAACGAGGGGCCCTGATCTGCTTACCGGGAGTCGGTCCTACGGAAGGGAAGTCTGTATACTTCAAGGGACCCCCGAAGAAGTACTGTATCCACTGTCCTACACGGACTCTCAATCTGCTGCTCTTTTCTCGGGGTTGATATCCTTTGGAAGATCCCCTGCTGTAGGCCAGACAGATGGTGCGATAAGCCTTCATCAAGTACCGGTATGCGTAGCCAAAAGAATATCTGCCCTCTCCATCAGAGGCGTCCTTTACAGAGTCGTCTAGACAGACCTCCTCGTATGGCTCCCCATCTATAGGCAGGCCTGAAAGCTGCGCAAGACTCCAAAGATCGGGAGAAGTCTCGCCTTCTACTGTATAGAACGTATTAAACTGTGGGCAGAACACTTCAAGCATGCCACAACATAATCCCCGAGAGATGGGATAGCGGAACCTGAAGGCAAATACACTATGATATACCCCAGCTCTAATCAGTAAAGGGGCGTATTCCTTCAAGACAAATTCTGTAAACTCCACTGCTCCTACCCTGAGGAGATGGGCGTCTGTCACTTTAGCATCCCCAAACCAGCCGGCAGCCAGCTGATATTTAAATTGAACGACCAGACAGTTCAGAATAAATGGCTCGTCCCTGTAACCCCACTTCACAGGAGCTAGAAAAAGTCCAAAGTTGGGCTTCTCTCGATGGACGTGACCGGCTGCATGGTCCCACCTTGCCGGGGTAAACTCCGGAGCCTGGGTTAGCATCTTCTTCTCCGGCTCTAATTCAAAAATGCCCAGCATGGCATTCCAGTCCCTCTGCTCACCCGGGAGATATATAGCTCGGGCGCGATAAACAGAACCCTTCATGCTGTCTCTGTCAGCAAGTATCGCCGCTTCCACAGACCGAGCAAGCAAGAAATCCCTCATTCCGCCTATGGTGAAGGTCCGGATAAATGGCAACAGATGACGATCCTTCGGCAGGTCCGGACGGTAGTCAGCAGCCCTTCTGAAATCAATACCTTATGTAGAAGAATAGACTCCGGAAGACGGCACTGTGTCAGTCTCGGAATCAGAGGACTCGTCGATAGTGGCAATCTGGTTATAGCCAAAGCTCAGACTATTCACATTCAGCCAATTGACTGAAGCCCGAGATATGTCCTGCTGAGCCGATGAACTCGCTCCCACAGTCATGGAAGCCGCAGCAGAAGAGTCGGAAGCCATGTCAGTGACTGCAATCAAGAAAAGTTAAAAAATAAGCATCGGAAAGATGAATGGGCATGCGATGATTAAATAAATAATTCCAGTTAAATTTCGGCAGCATCTCCTCTTGTCCGGGGTCTGCCCAAGAAAAATAGGGAGTCACCCACCAAGAGGGAGTGATCCCGAACATAAAATGGGACTCAATCCCGTAAGATGAACCTACCCGAGAATGAATGAGTCAAAAAGGGGGGGGAATGAAGCAAGGTTCTCGGGGGAGAAAAACTCACCGCCGAGGAGATGAAGAGAGAGAGAGGGCCGATGAAAATGAGGGTAAAAACCCTCTCGGGGGGGTTAAAAAGAAGAAGAAGGAGGGGCTTCTCGGCGCGAAGAAAAGCGCGCCGAGAACCCCGTTGGCAAGAAGAAGAGGGCGCACCGAGACGCCCGTGCCGAGACGCCCGCGCCGAGATGCCCGCACCGACAACATGCCGTGCCGAGAAGCACACGCGCCGAGAAGGGTCCTACCTCGCGCCGAGAAGCCCAAGGCAGGGCCAAGAAGGCTCCAAAGTGCTGACAATAAAATCAGAAGATATGGAGATGAAAAACATGAAAATGAAAGATACATGTGCATAATATCGCTACATCAACATGATTAAGCCGAAGAACAATGTCAAAGAGAAATGGAGGAAGATACCCTCGAATGATGAAAGGCACCTGCAGACCCCGTGCCGCTTATTCTGCACTTACGCCGCCCGCAGGTGGGGGGCATTTGTTGACACCGTGAAAATGAGCAAGGGCAGAAACAGAATTGAAAGGAAGATCAGACCAATAGTGAAAGATCAATGACGAAGTTCGTCAACCATCTACCCGGCTGAAGCCTTTTCCCGGCCAAGCTGATGTCCGATGCCTTTGTCGGTCAGACGACGGTCCCGATTCCCAAGCTTTGAAGTTGCTGCCCACGGATTTTTAGTTGCTATTTTCAGGCGCGCGCTCCGGCGAAAACGGCCGCTGCGATCAATCCCGACGTCGGATCGGGATGAATGAGCTATCGTTGGAAAGCTCTCTTCAAATGCTTCATTCTAGACCCAGAGAGATCTGCTGGATCTGGTCAAATCAGAACTTTAATGAATTTACAAGTCCCTATTGTACAGTAACCGAAATCTCAGAGCTGCAGGGCACTTGTCTGAGAACCACCGTTCACCGCCTAGTAAACCTACGATTCAGCTCTTGAGCTCTTCTTCAAAGTTGTAGGGTATCAAACCGCGGAACTGGGACTATTTTTGGAATTTGATTTTGAGGTGGTGGTGATTTACTATGATTTGTGGGGTGACTGGTGGTCGGATCTGGGAACAGGGGGACAGAACTGTAGCTGTGACTGAGAACGATTTTTAGAAAATATGAAATGGACGAACCAAACATTGGGAAAAATTGTGGATGAAGGGGTGGATGGGTGGAACCTCCAGTAAAATTGGGCGAACTAGAAGAAATCAAAAAGTGGATCTAAGGCATGAAACTCAGGGCAGGGATGAATCTGGACAGAACTCTGGCAGAACCGAAATGGAAGAGTGGATGAAAATCAAAAAATATGAAACGAGATCTGAATGGCAAACCCAAATTTGTGGGATGTCCTTGACACCTCTGGAACACCCAATAAAATTCCCAGATCTATCTGAGCTCAAGGCTGAGACAGGAAATTCGTGGAAGCTCCGGTGGTACTGCGCGGGCAGAACTCCGTTGATGGCGATGGCGGTGCGGTGGCGGCTCGTGGCGGCGGCAGCGGCGACCGGAACTTATAGGGTGGAGTCTCACCACCAGAAGGAAGCCTTCACAGCTTCAAGGGGGAGAGGGAGAGGAGAAGGGGGCGCACCAAGGCTGGAGCTTCAAGCTTTTTTTTCAATTCAAATGGCATTAATTCATGAAAATAGGAAAATACAAGCATATATAGGTCACCCTTCTAATCCATCCTCCACCGTTGGATCCAGGGGTTAGGGATGGATGGCTAGGATGAAGTTTGATCAAAACACAACAAAAATAATAAACAAATGGGGAGGGGGGCGCACCTTGACCAAGGGGGGGACATGGTAGGTGGGTTTGGTTGGAATTGTTGACCATTGTGGTCCCTTGTCCCCCATGTGGACAATTGACTAGTCAAGGCTTCTAGATGTCCACCTTGGATGTTGACCAACCCCACAAGGCTGATATGGACCAATGGGAGGCGGCCTGGGGGTCCTATGGGGCCCAGGGGTCCCATTTTACAAATAAGCCCTCGTACACTCATAATTGCAAACCGTATAAAATGAAATAAACACACCTTACACACAAATAAAGTCTAATTAAATATGAAAAATAGGGAGGCTCAAGGCGGAGTCTCCAGGCTGTCTCCGAGCCAGATGGACGCTGAGGTGGCTCGAGTCGTGCTCCGTGTGCGGTACCGGTGGCTCGGCGTGTCGCGCCGCTCAACTGCTCGGGTGTCCGCACCAATTCTCCCCGGGTGGGAGAAACTCGACCCTGTCGAGTAAGGGTCGGCATCGCTCCTATATCGCTCCAGAAGGTCCGGATCGATCTACTGTAACTCGCCATGTGTGATCCATGTGTCCTCAGTAGCGGGCCGTCCTCTCCATCGCACTAGGTAGCGCGGGTAAGATCCACTCCTGGTAACTGTCACTTGCTCGTCCAGTATACGATCTATATGCTCACGCTGCCGTGAAAAAGGGGCTGGAGGTGGAAGTGGACACTCAGGTGTGGGAGCACTCTCAAGGGGAGGAGATGGCTCAAAAGGCTCACTAGGGATCACCGCTGGGTCCCTATATGCAACAAGATCCGATACATTGAAGGTAGAGCTTATACCATATTCCTCGGGCAAGTCCACAACGTACGCATTGGATCCAACACGTTTTAACACTCTGAATGGACCGGCTCCACGAGCTTGCAACTTATTAATGGTTCCAGAGGGAAACCGTTCAGGTCTTACCCTGATCATGACGTATTCGCCCTCGTGGAACTCTCGGTGCTGTCGGTGGGCATCGGCTAACTCCTTGTACCGTGCATTGCTGGCCTCAATGTGACGACGGATGTCGTCATGCAAACTCCTAACGTGCCTAGCAAATGACTCGGCCGACTCCGACACTCTAGCATGGATAGGCATGGGACAAGGTCAACGGGTTTCCTAGGCCTACGACTTGTGACAATTTCAAATGGACTCATGCCGGTAGACCTATTCACCGAATCGTTGTATGCAAACTCAGCCATGGGTAAAATGAGATGCCAATCCCCAATGCGGTCCCTGACTAGACACCTCAAAAGATCTCCCAGACTCCTATTGACTACCTCGGTCTGGCCATCTGTCTGGGGATGATATGCAGTAGAAAACTTGAGGTGAGTACCCATCATATGCCATAGTGTCTTCCAAAAATAGGAAGTGAATCTAACATCACGGTCAGACACTATAGTGCGAGGCAACCCGAACTTGCACACCACATGAGTAAGGAATAGGCGGGCTACCCTAGAAGCATCCGACGTTTTAGAGCAAGGAATAAAGAGGGCCATCTTTGAGAAACGGTCAACCACCACATAGACCGAATCATGCTTCCTGGAAGTACGTGGCAATCCCAAAACAAAGTCCATGCTAACATCCTGCCACGGAGCATCAAGCACGGGGAGAGGCGTATAAAGGCCCGAGCTTTGCTTCTTCATCTTGGCCGTAGCACATGTACGGCACTGAGCCACGATGTTAGAAACATCGCGCTTCAAGCTCGGCCAATAAAATCGATGCTCCACTGCCTCAATAGTCTTGTTCCGACCTAAGTGGCCGGCTAGACCTCCCGCATGTAGTTCCCACACTAAGAAATCTCGAACCGAAGTTCGGGGAACACATAGCCTGCTACCTCGAAAGAGGTAACCCTCCTGAAGCACATACTCATCAAGGTCTCTCGAGGGTCCGGCCTGGAGGGTGGTAAAAATCTGACCGAAGTCAGGACAATCAACATAGGCCTCCTTCATCTTCTCTAACCCTATGACCTCGGCACTCATGGTGGTAAGCAAACATGCTCGCCGACTCAAGGCATCAGCCACCTTGTTCTCCACTCCAGCCTTATGTTTCAGCACAAAGGTGAACTGCTGGAGATACTCGACCCAACGACTATGACGCGAGTTAAGCTTCTTTTGCGAATGGAGGTACCTCAATGCCTCGTGATCGGAGTATAGGACAAACTCCTGATGTAAAAGATAGTGCCTCCAATGCCTAAGAGCCTGAACAACTGCGTAGAATTCTTTATCATATGTGGAATATCGCAGTTTCGCGTCATTCAGCTTCTCGCTGAAATATGCGATTGGGTGGGACTCCTGACTCAAAACTCCTCCAATCCCAACACCCGACGCATCACAAGAGACCTCAAACACCTTCGAGAAATCAGGCAATCGAAGGATAGGTGTCTGGGTCATGCGCTCCTTGATGTCCTTGAAGGCGGCGGATGCGGCCTTCGTCCATACAAATGTGCCCTTCCGGATGCAATCCGTGATCGGGGTGGTGACGGAGCTAAATCCGCGGATGAAGCGACAGTAGAACGTCGCAAGGCCATGAAAGCTGCGGACATCATGAACGGTACGGGGTTCCGGCCACTCAACAATGGCCCGGACCTTCTCCGGATCGGCGGAGACCCCAGTACTAGACACAATGAAACCCAAGAAGGTAAACTGAGGTGTCATGAAGGCACACTTCTGTGGGTTCGCAAATAGCTGCTCTCGCCGAAGAAGTAGACAGACCTGCCGAAGGTGGTCTCAGTGGTCCCCTGTGGTGCGGCTATAGATAAGAATATCATCAAAATACACCACTACAAAGACTCCAATGAAAGGTCGAAGGACCTGAGTCATGAGCCGCATGAAAGTGCTAGAGGCATTGGTCAACCCAAAAGGCATGACCAACCACTCATATAGACCGTCCTTGGTCTTAAATGCGGTCTTCCACTCATCACCTGGCCTAATCCTCACCTGATGGTAGCCACTCTTAAGATCGATCTTTGAAAAGATAGTGGCACCTGCCATCATGTCCAGCATGTCATCAAGGCGGGGAATAGGGAACCTGTACTTCACGGTGATCTTGTTGATGGCACGACTATCAATGCACATTCTCCACGTGCCATCCTTCTTCGGGGCGAGTAATGCAGGTACAGCACATGGACTCATGCTGTCCCGGACAGATCCTCTCTGCACAAGCTCATCGACCTGCCATTTAAGCTCAGCATGCTCCGTGGGGCTCATTCCATAATGAGGAAGGTTGGGCAAAGAAGAGCCCGGAACAAGGTCGATGGCATGCTGAATATCCCGCATGGGTGGGAGTCCCTCGGGAACCTCATCGGGAAAAATATCAGCAAACTCCTGCAGAATAGGAACAACCTCGGGTGGGAGCTCACCCTCGGAGTCCCGCTCCACCTCTCGGACCGTAATGGCAAACACCGGACAGCCCTGACTAAGCTCCTGCTCCATTTCCCGGGAGCTAATCATCATCAATCTCCTCATCGAGGGCTCTCCTGGGCCAGAGGTAACGGTCATAGTCCGAGCTGGGGATGGGGTACTGGGCCCGGGTACGGAAGGCTTTGGAGTACTAGGGCCAGTAGGACCCCTGACTGATGGGCTCCTGGGCCGAACAGGGTGGAGGGTGACCCGCTGGCCATCGTGGTCGAAGGTACAGGTGTTCGACCGACCATGGAGTGTGGCATCTCAGTCAAATAACCACGGCCTACCAAGAATGATACTTCCCACTTCCATGGGGATAACATCACACCAGATCTCGTCACGGTAGGAGTGGAGCTGCAGCGGGACCAAGCACCGCAGTCTTTTCGAAATGGAAGTGGTATCCACCCATGATACCTGATAGGGACAAGGATGGTCTACGGGTGTGAGACCAAGATGAGCGACAGCGTTTGTGGAGATTGCATTGATACAACTCCCGCTATCGATGACCACCTTGCAAATTTGCTTTCCCAGCCTACAGAATACCTGAAGGATAGTGGTCCGACGCCAGTCATCACTTGCCTGTGGCTGGGTGAGGATACATCTGACGACCCCCACGTGGGTATCGTCTGACTGCTGGACATCCTGGGCCTCACCTCCCATCTCATAGTACTCGTCAGCTAACTCTTCATCTGCCTCATAGCTGATTAACTCGAGGCCCGTAGGGGTGGTATCCTCGGCCTGTGTGTCCCCAATGTGAAGAGATGGGCGGGTGGGACACTGGTTGGCGAAATGGCCAAACCCATTGCAGCGATAACACTGCTGTCGTGATCCACTAGGCTCCCCAATCATAGGTCCTTTACCTTTATCCTCCCGACGGATAGGAGGCGTAGGCAACAAAGGACGTGCAGGAGGTGCGGGTTCCGGTGGACGGGCTATGGGTGGGGCTGTAAGATGCTGGGGACGAGGAAGGTCCCTCGGGGGTGGAGGATGAGGCCTAGGAGCAAACGGCTCAGGACGAGCGGGCTCCTGAGGTCGAGCCATGGGGGCCCTCGGATACGTGCCAGAAGAGCCACGGGGCTCAACACTACGAAGGGGAAAAGAGCCCAACCGGTGGGGTGACTCGAACTCGGCCTCGAACTGCTCCAATTCGAGAGCAATCTGATACGCCTGCTCCAAAGTGGTCGCGTTGCGGCGAAAGAGTTCATATTGATAATTGGGCCGCAGACCTCTCCGAAAGCGGGATATCGTCATGGTGCTCTCTTCCGTGACCCCGCACTGCAAGTAATACTCATCGAACTCGGCGGTGTACTCGGTCACAGATCGGTTCCCTTGGGAGATGCTTTGCCACTTGTCTATGAGACGTTGGTGATATGAGGCGGGAAGGTACTTCTCCCTCAACTTGGTTTTCATATCATCCCAAGTACCGATCTGGGGTTGACGTCGCTGGTTGAGCAGGCTCTCCACATTGATCCAATAAGTTTGGGCCTGCCCTTGCAACTTCATCTTTGCGTATCAGACTCTTCGGTGGTCCGTCATCTCAAACCACTCGAAGTACCGGTCCATGCCGGCCTCCCAATCTAAATACACCATAGGGTCCAAGGACCCACTAAAAGTAGGAGGGTCCGCACGCACACCCCTAAGAATGCGGTCGTCATCCTCGTCATCACGATTCCGTCGTTGATGACGACGACCGTTACCCCCATGATCATTATCAGATGCATAATCATCCACCACATGCACCTGTTGAACCCCAACATTCTTCGCCTGAGCCCTTGGCACAGCAGGCTGCTGAACCGGCTCCTGTTGGCCGTTCGTCGGCGTGGGTTGCGCCGCTACTGGGCCCCTCTCGAGGATGGCAATCCTCCCAACTAAGCCCTGGATGGACTGATCCGAAGACTCGGCCCGATCCTCGAGGGCTTTCATCCGCCCTTCTAGACGCGTTCCTATGCCATCCATACGCATACTAAGACCATCCATACGCGTATCTAAACGATCTATGATGGCCCGAAACATCTCGATCGTGGAAGACTCATCGGAACTACGGGCTCGGGACTCCGCCATAGGTGGTGGTGGTGAGTACTGGGTGCCTCGACGGGTGGGCATGCAAAGACACACGACCTAGAAGACAAGGACTAATGCAAACACACACTAAATGATGCACTTAGACCTAAACCAATATCCGGTACGGGGCGGAGTTAATCGATCCGAAGATAACTCCCGTAAGTGTGCGACCTCCCGGTAGGCGTAGCCTAACGTTCGGACAACACCTTTTAAGATACCGAATAAAGGGTGCAAATGTAATTTAAAACACACTCTTTTTTTTTGTTTTGAAAATAATGATGGTCCTAGACTCGACTTAGACCATGATGCATGCAAGACATATGCAAAGACTACCCTAGACTCGACCTTCTCTGATACCAAACTAATGCGGGACGGACACGAGAGACGACACTATTAGGTGCCACCCTCGGACTCTAGATGAAGATGCGACCATCAGCACACACCAGGGAGACACTAAGCCCGACACTACGAGCTCCTAGTGGCAAAACGTCGCTAACAGAAGTGGAAGCTCACTCGTCGTCCCAAGCGAGGGAAAGCGCGGACCGTGCGCGGTTAAGGAACCGGCGGAGGTCAAGGGTAGTCTGACTCAACTTTCGGACTCGGATCGAGTCACGGGACGGGTCACACTCACTCTCACAGTGGTGACATGGACACACGGGCTAGTACCTACACTCTCGGCAGCGGTAAAAGACCGTATACTAGCTAAGCAAATGAATGCCAAGAGGTTCGGACCATTACCTCCACGTACCCGGCGTGGCGAAGACAACCCCGGCCGAATCACGGACTCCCGGTTAAACAATATCAGAGCAATACAAAGATTTGACCCACTCCACGCAGGGAGGTAAAAGATCACATGTGGAGCCCGGGAATCACGCAACTCGGGTTGACGGGAAGCATCTTGATGTCGCCCGGCGGTGCCGAACTCCGCATGTTCGTGCTTTCCGAACGGCGGGTTCTACGGGCCCGCGGGGCCCACAGATGGCGCTGTCCTCCGGATCTGCGGGGGTGGGACCCACTGTGATGGGAACCCCTGGTGGCGTGCCTCCACGGACGACGGTCGGCCGGGAACACCGATCGGGGGTCGATCGGTCCCGATTCCCAAGCTTTGAAGTTGCTGCCCACGGATTCTTAGTTGCTATTTTCAGGCGCGCGCTCCGGCGAAAACGGCCGCTGCGATCAATCCCGACGTCGGATCGGGACGCATGAGCTATCGTTGGAAAGCTCTCTTCAAATGCTTCATTCTAGAGCCAGAGAGATCTGCTGGATCTGGTCGAATCAGAACTTTAATGAATTTACAAGTCCCTGTTGTACAGTAACCGAAATCTCAGAGCTACAGGGCACTTGTCTGAGAACCACCATTGACCGCCTAGTAAACCTACGATTCAGCTCTTGAGCTCTTCTTAAAAGTTGTAGGGTATCAAACCACGGAACTGGGACTATTTTTGGAATTTGATTTGGAGGTGGTGGTGATTTACTATGATTTGTGGGGTGACTGGTGGTCGGATCTAGGAACAGGGGGACAGAACTGTAGCTGTGACTGAGAACGATTTTTAGAAAATATGAAATGGACGAACCAAAAATTGGGAAAAATTGTGGATGAAGGGGTGGATGGGTGGAACCTCCAGTAAAATTGGGCGAACTAGAAGAAATCAAAAAGTGGATCTAAAGCATGAAACTCAGGGCGGGGATGAATCTGGACAGAACTCTGGCAGAACCGAAATGGAAGAGTGGATGAAAATTAAAAAATATGAAACGAGATCTGAATGGCAAACCCAAATGTTTGGGATGTCCTTGACACCTCTGGAACACCCAATAAAATTCCCAGATCTATCTGAGCTCATGGCTGAGATAGGAAATTCGTGGAAGCTCTGGTGGTACTGCGCGGGCAGAACTCCATTGATGGCGATGGCGGTGCGGTGGCGGCTCGTGGCGGCGGCGGCGGCGACCGGAACTTATAGGGTGGAGTCTCACCACCAGAAGGAAGCCTTCACAGCTTCAAGGGGGAGAGGGAGAGGAGAAGGGGGCGCACCAAGGCTGGAGCTTCAAGCTTTTTTTCAATTCAAATGGCATTAATTCATGAAAATAGGAAAATACAAGCATATATAGGTCACCCTTCTAATCCATCCTCCACCGTTGGATCCAGGGGTTAGGGATGGATGGCTAGGATGAAGTTTGATCAAAACACAACAAAAATAATAAACAAATGGGGAGGGGGGCGCACCTTGACCAAGGGGGGGACATGGTAGGTGGGTTTGGTTGGAATTGTTGACCATTTTGGTCCCTTGTCCCCCATGTGGACAATTGACTAGTCAAGGCTTCTAGATGTCCACCTTGGATGTTGACCAACCCCACAAGGCTGATATGGACCAATGGGAGGGGGCCTGGGGGTCCTATGGGGCCCAGGGGTCCCATTTTACAAATAAGCCATCGTACACTCATAATTGCAAACCGTATAAAATGAAATAAACACACCTTACACACAAATAAAGTTTAATTAAATATGAAAAATGGGGAGGCTCAAGGCGGAGTCTCCAGGCTATCTCCGAGCCAGATGGACGCTGTGGTGGCTCGAGTCGTGCTCCGTGTGCGGTACCGGTGGCTCGGCGTGTCGCGCCGCTCAACTGCTTGGGTGTCCGCACCATACAGGCTCCCGTTGAGGCCTGCTGTCTATTTCTCTGAAACCCTATTGCTATCTCCCCATGTTTTCTGTTTCTTCTTAGATCCAGTAGCATGCTATTCCCCTCCCCAGTTCGATTGATCGCCTGTTTATTCGCCCGGTTCTCGAACGCTTCCTGTGCTTGCTTCCGAGCCAGGGATAGACTATCCCTTGGCCTCTGAAGCAAAGCATAGATGCATAGCAATCGCCGCTCGGTGTTAGATGTTACATTCATGCTCATCGGCTCTGCCGAAATCATCCCCGGGGCCAGAGACAGTCATCTCTTGGCCCCCAGATGATGAAGAGTATACCAAAGTCATCCTCACAGATCATTATGAATGCTGGTGACAGAGATACCCTAAACCGTGTTTCCCCCAAATCACCCTCCGCTTCTGGCCTTCCCTTTGAAATCCAAGCCAAAGACAGTTGCAGTCTGATGAATTGAGTTCTTTTGATTTCCCAAGGCCCGTCTATCTTGGCCTGAATCACCAGGAAACCCCTGAATCCTCAACAGATCCAAGAACAGGGTACCTGTAGACACGCCAAAATTGACATTTTGTTGATCAAATCTCATGTTATTATGTAAACGCCCCAAGTGGACTTCAATATTCCTATAATATAAAGTTTTTCTTTTTTTTATGAGTTTTCTGCATTTTTCCTGCATTTTTATGAATCACGACTTGACTAAGGGCGTTACTTGATAAAGTAACGACCTGTGATAAGGCGTTTTACAAGAAAGGACGACCGTATGTAAGGGCGTCAATTCCTGGTATTATCCTTTGATTTCTGGAATTATCTATTTTCAAAATAAAAGGCTTTTTCTGAGTAACGCCTTTCCTCAGGGCGTGTTTTGAAGAAACGCCGTTTTCGCAGGTGTGTTATCTCAGTTTCCAAACGGAGGGAGTTTTCATTTCCAAAATTAAACCCAGGAAGAAACGACCTTTACTAGGTCGTGTTTCAAGAAACGCCTCTGTGCAGGTCGTCAATTCATAAAAAGACGCCCTGACGCAAGGCGTGTTTTCACTCCAGAGTCCTTTTTTTCTCCATCTTTCCCCCACAGTTCCCTGCTATCCTTGGACTCTTGCTCGATCTTAATCCTTCCTTGGATGCCTCATTACCCATTCTTATCATTACCTTGTTTGATAATATCCGATGGAAACTATAAAAGAAAACTTCATTCGCTCGTAACAGAGGTTGAAGATTTTAAGTATTCAATAGGCACCCTGAGCATTTAGAGGTTAAGACGTGAGTTATCAAGCAAGCACGCAGAGCTTCCTCCTTCGAGCATTGATTTTTCTTCATCCCTCTGCATCCGTTCAGCGTCTTCCCGGTTCCCTTCACTCTTGTCAGGGAGAGCAGGGCGATATATATATATAGCTTGTCTGTTGTTCATCACATTCTTATCATCACTATTGTTACCTGTCGTTAGTTCTTTTACCGCATTTAGCATATCATATTCTTCCCTAGTTCTCTGCTAGGGGTTTATAAAACAAAAAAGAAGGTGCGCATGTTGATGTCTTTTCATCATTTTTATATTGGCTCTTGACTGATACTATTGCACTTTGGCTGATCCCCTTCTCTTTTCCTTATTTTTCATTGTCTTCTTTTACAAGGTAATCAATCGAGAAAACCCACTTCATCGGCCGGCCGATTGGAGTTGGAGGAGGAGACCCACATTCATCCCGCATCCCACTTTTCACTAGGTACATGCGATCTCATTTCTTCTTATTGAGGTAAACCCTCTGGCGATCACAACTCCCCTTTAGCACCTCGTGCTATGTTCCTTATCACATCTTATACATGTTATCATCATTGTTATTTATTTTTCACTCCCTGGTATTTGAGGATTTTTAA